>CM073465.1:42381593-43006593 GCA_037074535.1 Gleditsia sinensis
CCTTTTTGGTTACATATATTTAATTTATTAACTACTTAAAATATCATGATATTTTTGCCACAGTGAGTCTAGAACTTTTAAGGCCATAACTCCCTCATACAAACTCTTATTAAAGTGATTCAAGAGCCTATAAAAAGCTATGACACTAATCTATAACTTCTATATTGAACACTTTGGCAAATTCTGTAACATCCCTAATTTCGTTTCTTTTATTAATAAAGGTACATAAATATTTAATTAAGGAAATAAAATTTATTAAACAATTTTTAAATATTTAAGGAAATATAAGCCTTAGAAATTCTTCACCTAATGTGTATACATAGAAAATGTAGCACCTAAATACTAGCATCATTTTTCATATATCTAAATCGTAGAATGTTCCTTATTATCTATAAATTCTTGGCAATAACCACCTAGCCCATAAATTAACCTATTAACTTATATTGTTTGTTATCATTCTTGGAAAAGCGTAAAAGTGCTTTATGTTATCCCAAGCATTTTAAAGCTTCAATTCCATATAGGCAACTAACTAGGCATGATGTGCATTACTTACAACATAAAGGCTATCATGCCATAAAAGAAAATGGTACAGTCCATAACTTATATTACATCACATTATCTGCTGTCAAAAAGGGACTTGGCACTTAACTAAGTCATCCCACGCAAATATTACACAACCAAAGAAAATACAATCATGATCATATAAGTCAACCTTGAGACCCCTATTGCTCACTTTTTGTTGGAGTACCCGAAATATGATTATGTGGACATAAAAAGTGAGATGATAATCTCAATAGCTAGCAAATTTTTCAGAAAAATAGTACACATTTCATTCCTTAAAACATCTCAAATTATTTAACTGAAACATAAGCACTGACCATACATACATACATCATCTTGGTCATACTAGGGACCCATAACATTTTGATCTACTTACCCAATGCAGTCACATACAGCTATACCTGCAGAGGGTTATACATATTCTATTATTGGCCAATCATGAGGGAAATGGGGTTTACTTGGCACACTTTGTGCACCCCCTTAATTCTTGAGAATGCATACATAACATATCTTTAGACCATCATTCATCATAGCATAAAAGTCAGGCAACCAGTGAAATTGATAAATTCAAGTTCATAAAGATAAAGAGTGTTTTAAGGAAAAGCTAGCTACCTTAATTCCAGCACACTCACTTCCTTTCCAAGGCTGCCAAGGTTACTACCAACAACTCAAACTAAAACATATAACATTTCTTGGTTAATGCATGCATATTAGCACCTAAAGTCATAAATCTCTATTTTAAGAGCTTCCGCTCCTCAAAACAAAACTATGATTCTGTTGAGATTTGAGATTATTGTTAAATATGACAAAAGTTCTCTAAAAATTCTAAATTTTTGTATGGAGGTACCATTACATGTTTATTCTATTTTTTAATTCTCTCGGCCCTTAAATCTTCCATTCAACCCCAAAGACTACCTCCATAACCCAGAACAGTGCAGATTAGTTTTAGTTCCATCTCTAATATGTTTTTCATTCATTTAGATTAGTAAAACTTCTTCCAAATTCATGATATTTTATATGAAGCATCATAGATATGTTATATAATCATCATAAAATTTTTAAGTAAAAACTAATTCATTTGACCCCTCGAATAACCCAATTTTTAACGGTTGTCCCTAGTTATTGTCTGTTCTGACTCATTTCCTACCCTACATAATTTCTACATTTTTATTATTTGCCTTAACCTGCCCATAATTTTCTAAAATTTTGTGGGATCCTTAATTAAGATCCCTATAACATGTCATAAAATGTTCATAAAAAATTCAACATCTAACCCCTTTAATATTTTATATTTCCATCAACAGTCTAAGCTGTTCAGCAGATTGTTCTCAGCACTGTTTTAATTACAAAAGACCTAGTTGTAGATTCTCAAAAATCACGAAAGTTTCTAGAATGGATTATGCATATTTTAGGACTTTTCTCACCAAAAATTAGAGAATTTAATGGCCATTTACTAAATTAACTAAGTCAATATTTTCAGGTGATAAAAGTTTTCTATGTTCTTAACCTAACCCTTTTGTGCTCTATGACCTTTATTCATTAATTAGACCCTAACTCACTCATATGGACTCAAAATTTGGTGATTCTAGTGGCTATGTAACCGTGAGAAATATATCTATAACTTTCATGTTAACTATGTCTTCATATTCCTTATAGGTTAGTCCCAGAAATTTGAAGACGAAGCTATTCTTCACCAACCTAAATTCGAGACCCGATTATGATCTCTCATCACTCCCTGGAGTATAACTCTCTCATTTTAAGTCTGATTGATGTGATTCTAAATGCTATGGAAAGCTAAGACATAGGTCTACAACTTCTATGTTGAACATAGTTTTATATGTTAGACAAAAGGTCATCCATACAGAGCCTAAAATTAGCCTAATAAACTCTAAATCGGATTTTTATAAGAAGCCAAACTTACCTTGTGTAAACCTACTCCTATAGCTCTCAATTTGTAGCTTGCTTCTCCTCTTGATTTTCTTTGCAACTCAGCCACATTTCTTGTAGCAAATAAGGGGTGAGCAAGGCTTCAAACCTCATCACTTACTCTCACTCTCACTGTCTTATGGTGAAGGAAGAAAACTCTCCACATTTTCTGGTTCTTTCATTCTCTTCCTCCTCTCTCAACCTTCTTCTTCTTCTTCCTGGCTACGCTCTCCCTCTTCCTTCCTCTTGCCTTTTGATTTTTTGACTACCTTCCCTCTCTCATTTCTCCTGCTAGCGTGAGGCAAGTCCAGGCATTTTCTACTACTACCAAAGATGCATGTTGCTGGGCACTAAAGGTTGTAGGAATTCCTTGGATTTTGTAGGGCAGGGGAGTTGGTTTTTTGCTCCCTCTCCACGTGGGTTTATGCATGCATAACTATATTATAATATGCTCAAAGGGGGATGGGTGTGTTACATGTAAGAGGGACCTAGGTTGCCACAGATCCTACCTATGTGAGTGCTCTGCTTTCTGGCGTGAAGATGCTACAGAAGGTGTGTGAATTCAGCTGCTTGTGGGTGTGTGTTTCTGCTTGTCTCATAGAACAAGGTATGGCGTGCATTCTGCTAGCTTTGTGGGATGTGTTTCAGCTTGGATTCTAGCACTTGTTTCTACTAGCTTGGTGGAGCAAGGTTGGCGTGAATATACTGCCATGTGGGATGTCTTTTTCTGCTTGATGTGGCACTGATTCTACTGTCTAATGGAGCATGGTTCTACTAGATTTTTGGGGCAAGGTTGGGCCTGTTTCTGCTGAGCAAGATGGGCGTGAATCTGCTACATGTGGGGCAGGTTCTCTTCTTACTTTATGGGATGTGTTTCTACTGGATGTGGAGCAAGGATGGGTGGTGTTTCAGCTTGTATTTCCTATGCTGCATGTGTGTTTTTAACCCACCAAAGTTGCTGGTGTATTACTTCACATCCTCACGTGCATGCATGGGTAAATATATGTATTATGTTATGCATGGTGTAAATGAGGCAATGGTATATATACGTAAAGCTTTTCCTTTGCATGTGTAAATGTATAATATAATATGCATGGTGGAGGTGAGAGAAATTACATGCATATATATATATATATATATATATATATATATATATATATATATATATATATATATTGCATCACATAATGCTTCTTCCTTCCTTATTATGTTGCTAATCCTAAATTAGTAGCATCCTAAGGAATATATTTGTATCATATTCCTCTCATTTATGCTCCAAAAATATTTTATTTATATGATTCAATATTAACTATGTCACCTATTTTATACTTGCCCTATAGTCACATAACTAAGCATCTTGATTACTTGTCATATGTATTTTCTACTCATCCTTAAATTTATCTAACTTTATTAGAGGCTTAGGATGTTACATAAAATGTTTGTAACATTAAGAGAATAAGTAAAGAGAGAAAACCTAATAGGAAAAATTAGAAATAACATACTAAAGGGAGGCAAAATTTTTGGGTAAGGAAGATAATTTTTGGGAAGTAAGAAAAGGTCTTAAATTTCAAGAAGATTGGATTAGGGTAATTTTTCTTAATTCAAGAGTTAAAGTTCCTAAGTTTAACATCTCCAACCATACATTGGGCTTTCACCTATGGACACTTCATATAGAGATTTTTCACTTCACATGAGTTTCTAGCAAGACAATTGGATAGCCTACGCAAGAGATATAACATAGACTTGGACTAGGATATAGAAGTTGGACCAATAGCCCAAAAATCATGAAAATGTGAACAAGTCTTCCTTGAAAAGTATAATTTTAGCTAAAGCAAAGGAAATTGACAAGAATGATCCCAAATCTAAAAGGAAAAAATAAAAACCATATAAGGGAGGTCTTTAGGTAGATTTAACAATATCTCTTTTTGAAGAAAAGCTTTGAAATTTGTAATTTTTATATGGAATTTTGATCTTAGAAATTTGATAAAATTTACAATATTTGCTACTTTGATGATTGGTCATGGATGTTGCTATATCATGTTACATGTTATCTTGCATATGATGGATATTTTGAACTAGTTAACCAATGAAGAATATGTTAGATAAGCTTTTGTGTTTGAATTTCTGGGAAGAATTTGTAGGAAATTACAAGAAATTATTAACATGAAAAATATAGATATATGACTCATGAATTTTCAGCCACTGAAATAACTCAATTTAGAGTCTATAATAGAGAGATATTATTAGATTAGTAAGTAGAGGTCAGAACCTACCCAGGAAGAAATAACATTGAATTTGAGGGAGTAATAACACTAAGATTCCTTACGATTTCACTAAAATTTTCAACATAAGAGTTTTAGATGTTTGTCTTACCTTTAAATGGACACCAAGATCACCTCAATCAAAGTTAAAATAAGGGAGTTATACTTTGATTAGTGAGAGATGAAGATAATATTTAAGAAAGAAAAAGAATCTTATAAATAAAATAATAAATGACTAATGTATGCCCTAACCATTGCCATTGCATGAACTCCCTTCCATCTTAAGTGTGTAATTTTGACATAGAAATATTTTATAAATTTATATTTGAAAATAATTATATTTATGGCATAATTACCAGTAATTTTTTGTAATGATTATACTTTGATGATAAATTATAGCATGTGAGTATAATGAACATACTTGTTATTAAAATCATATTTTTGGCTATTAATGTGAAAAGAAATGAGCACGGTCACATGGCGGTCTGTGTGATGCACCAGTAAGGGACGCCCTACTAACGGCTATGATTATGCTAATAAGAAAAGAAAGAGAAAGTGTGTCATGTCAGATGGAGCGAGAAAAGCTCATATCGGAGAATAGAAAGTACTCACATTGACCAGAGTAGCTTGTTATGAAAATAAATTAATAGCCATAATATGATATTCTGAAAAAATTTATTCATGTCATACATGTCATTACTGCACGATTTTCATGTTCATAGATAAAGTGCATTTATGTGACTTAAGAAATTTACTATAGTTTATACATATGAACATGACATGACAAGCAATATTGATGATGATTATAATTTATTATTGAATCTACTGGGATTTAATTCTCACTATATTTCCAAATCATATTCAGAAAACTAGTTATGCAGAATTTTCTATAGCTCTAGCTTTTAGTGCGTGTTGGATCGAGTTACTCTATATTAGGCTAATCCTAGAAATTAATAAGGTGTTTGTGGTCAATTGGCTAAGAGCCCAGTGAAGGTACCACCACCCGTAGCTGTATATCTAGAATTGGTCAACATGGATGAATAAGATGTAGATATTTATGTTTTTTTATTTTTTTTGTACGGACGTTTTGATTAATTATGTTTATGTGAACTCAAAATTGTATTAATGTTAATGGTAGACCTTAAACCTTGATTATGATTGGTTAAATTAATTGAATGTTATTTTGAGTTAAGTAATTAAAAGTAAAGAAGTAATAATTTCATACGATTTTACAAATAAATATATGTAAAAAAATGGAATTGTTACTGATTCTAGAGACATATAAGTGTTGTAGTGCTTGTAAATCATCACCGCGACACCACAAGGTGGATCTAACTTTCATTACTAAATGGGGAATAAATCTCTCATATGAGGTTTGATTAAGGTAATTCTAGATTATATAGAAAGCTAAGACAAAGAGCTACAACTTTTGTATTGAACAATTTTTTAAATTTTGCAAACATCCTACCCCATTTCTTACAAAATTCTTAATCAATTATATGCAAATATACTATACATGCATATGTAATACATACATCTAGACATGGATCTTCCATAGCCATAAAAAATCACACTTTAGCATATTTTTTCATGACATCTTGAGGTTAGGATTCAACCCAAAATATGAAGAATCTAGGGTTTCAAAATAGGGATTATGGTCAAACCTACCAAAAATAATCTCTTACAAGCTTCTACACTAGTTTTTCCTTAATTTCTCTTGGTTTCCTTACTTTTCCTTTCACCTTGTGCCACTTTCTTCTTCCTTTCTCATATTTTCTACACTTTTTCATATATGGAAATGAGCCTAGACAACCAAAAATATGGAAAGAATAGAAGGATGGAGGTGGGAGGAAGGTAACCTACCTTGGATGTCAACTTTTTCCTTCACTTTTCTTCTTTTTTCTCCTTCTTCTCCCTCATCACTTCTCCTATTTTTTTGGTCTATTTTCAGCTGGCGAAGGTCCAGATTTTTCATGATTTTTCATCCTTTAAAACCACAACACATTAATGAATCCTAGATATTTTGGAGTGTTAAGTCTATCTACTTAATTCCTTCCATGTCCCTTAAGGCTTTATTTCCCTCTTATTCTCACACCTTATGGCAGCCTCCTATCCCTCCATTTGTTACTCTTATCTTCTTAATTAATGGCATTAAGATATTTTTAAGGGTGTTATGATTAAGTATCTTAATTGTAACCTTACCAAGTCTACTTTAAGTCAATACATTAATAATTTCTAAGGCTTTGTTTGGTTGTTTCAAATTCATCTCTACTTCTTTTAATACTTTATTAAGGTTGTGTTAACAAATTTTAAGTCCATAATTAGGACAAATTCTATGACTTAACTCTTTTTCCAAAATTCTACACCTAATCACTCAAAATTCTATTTTTTCCCCTTTATTTTCTAAAATTATAAAAAAATTGTATTCTTTCTTTAAAAATAAATTGATAGGAATATTAAGGCCAAAACACTTCATTTTATCCAAAGTGCTATAAATACATAGGAAAGCATGGAGAAAGACATGTAGAGGCATACATACTCAAAGAGACTCAGTTTAGGCTTAGGAAACACCATTAGATTAGTTTTTTATTAGGATTATTGATTACTTTATGTTCTTAGGGTAGAATTGAGATTGATTGAAGCTTATATCCCTAATTCATCTACTGCAGTCAGATTTTATCTTTCTAACTTTACATCTACATCTACATCTACTCCTTTTAGATTGTATTGAATTATTGATGAATTATTTAATGAATATTATTATGATTTCTCTTTTAATTATATATGAGTAGATTTAATCAAGGGTTTCGGTAAACTCACTTATGATATGATGATACTGCATTAATTGAAATTGTAAAACTCTAATTGTGATTGTTTGTGGTTAATTAGGATTAACTATTATGCATTATACGAGTTGATAGGATGCCTGATCACTGCTTTATCACGTCTTAGGTTATTGATTGATGAACTGAAAGTTGAAAGTTAATAGCAGAACTTAATAGTTAATTAGGAATATCTTAATCATAAAAGTAGTTTAAAGTTCGCTAGGGATTGAACTAATTGATATGCACAAGAACCCCTATTAATTAAATCACATGGTTGACATAAAACTTAATGGACTTAGGTTAAACTAAGAACTATGAAAGTAGGCAATTTGATTAACCTAGGTACAATTATTAATGCTTGAAAAATGTTATTAATTAATTAAGGCTAAACCATTCCCGATTACCTAGATAATTGCAATTAGAGGTACATATTAGTTGTTGAATATCATAAGTACAGTAAGCCCTAATCCTAGGCTTTTGGTAATTGAAATCCTTATTTGCTTAATTGTGATTTATCTCTATCGAATTAGATTGATTTAGATAGCTTGTTTTGTAGAACTCTTAAAATATAATTATATAAGTAGGCAATTGGATGTCACATTAGTTACTTTTCTTTCTTAACTTCTTAAAATATAATTATATAATTTTTTTGGTAATTAAATATGAGGATGTTACAAATGGTAGTAATGGATACATTGAAAATTACCATAGATCAATGATAAAATAAGAAGGTTATAAATGCATTATGATTAAGAAAAATATGTTTATGGTTGTTTATGTGATAAATGGTATGAGATTTTTGTAACATCCATAATTTCGTTTTATGAATTAATAAAAATACAAAAGTATTCAAAGTAACATCCCTAATTTCGTTTCTTTTTAAGGTACACAAATATTTAATTAAGGAAATAAAATTTATTAGACAATTTTTAGATATATAAGGAAATATAATCCTTAGAAATTCTTCACCTTACGTGTATGCATAGAAATGTTCCAACATTAATAGAATAAGTAAAGAGAGAAAACCTAAGAGGAAAAATTAGAAATAATATACTAAAGAAAGGTAAAATTCTTGGATAAGGAAGATAAATTTTTGGAAACAAGTAAAGGTCTTAAAATTTCAAGAAAACATTGGATTAGGGTAATTTTTCCTAATTCAAGAACTAGAGTTACTAAGTTTAACATATTCACCCATACATTGGGCTTTCACCTATGGACACTTCATATAGAGTTTTTTCACTTCACTTAAGTTTCTTTCAAGCCCATTGGATAACCTAAACAAGAAATTAAACATAGACTACGACTAGGATATAAAAATTGGACCGATAGCCCAAAAATTATGAAAATGCGTCCAAACCCTCCAAGAAAGGTAGAATTTTATCCAAAGAAAAGGAAATGGGTAGGAATAAGCCCAAATCCAAGAGGAAAAATAAAATAAAATAAAATAAATCATGTGATAATATAATAAAGATTAGGTTATATGGTTTTAAGACAAAAATTTAGCAAGTGGTATGATAATAGACGGTTTTAGGACAAAACATCTATATCCTATACTCATAATTTTAGCAAGTGGTATGATAATATATGACATTAGGACAAAACATTCCTATCCCACACAAATAATTTCAACCAAATAATAGAGATTCAAGGGCTAGAAATTTGCCACCTAAAAAGGAAAAAATATCATAATTGATTAAGACAAAAGAAAAATGAAATGAATCCCTAAATCAAAGGGACCTTGTCCCTTATCTTAAGAATATATTATCATAATTTTAAAAATACAAATCTCCTTTTTCTATGCATATCTTGACTAAGGAAGAGGAAGACAAGAACATGACTTGTTTGTTTTTCAAAAATTCAACCAAGTGTATCCTAATTGTGATAAGATAGACCCATGATCATGAAAGGTGAATTATTTGGTGGTCTATTTAAGAAAAACCCACCCCTATAACATTAAAAGTTTCGTCCAAGTGAGGGAGAGACAAAATAGAAGCAAGGTAGAGTGAGAAAAGGAGAGGAAGAAAGGAAGAAAGAGGAAGGAGAAGTCTAGAGGACTAAGTGCTCAAGGTAAGTTTAACAATATTTTTTTTTGAATAAAAGTTTTGAAACTTGTAATATTTATATGAGATTCTGATTTTAGAACTTTAATGATTGGTCATGGATGTTGCTATATCATGTTACATATTATGTATGTTTAAATATTTAGGCTGGTGTAGATAGTTCTGCATAGGTAAAGCTATGGGTGGCAAAATTTTAAGCTTCTGTTTTTAAAATTTTAGAAAGAATCAGTAAGAAATTAAAACAAATGGTTAACATAACAAATATAGATTTATATCTCACGGATTTTTAGCCACTAGAATCATTCAATTTAGAGTCCATGTGAGGTAGATATGGTCCGATTAGTAAGAAAAGGTCAGAAAATGGATAATCAGGGAAGAATATGTTAGGATAGCTTCTGTGTTTTAATTTCTGGGAACATTCTATATCGAATTAAAATAAATTGTTAACATAAAAATTATAGCTATATGTGTCACGGAATTTTAGCCACTTGAATCACTCAATTTGGAATTTTCATGAGGGAGATATGGACAGATTAGTAGGTAGAGGTCAGAACTTACCCAAGAAGAAATAACCTGTACTTTGAGGGAGTAATATCACCATGATATCTTAATTTTTCGCTAAACTACTCAACATAATAGTTTTAGATAATTGTTGTTTCTTTAAATTAACACCAAGATCACCTAAATCGTAGTTAAATAGAGGGAGTTATACTCTGATTATTGAGAGAATGTCATATAGGATGAAAACCTGCATCAAGAAAATAAAAGACTAAATTAATATTTAAAAAAGAAGAAGAATCTTATAAATGAAAATAATAAATGACTAGAAGATGCTATAGCCATTGCCAATGCATGAACTTCTTACCATTCTAAGTGTGTAATTTTGACATGGAAATATTTGGATGAAACATTATGGTATGTGAGTATAATGAACATACTTGTTATTGAAATCATGGCTATTAATGTAAAAAGAAAAGAACTAAACACGGTCACATGGCGATCCGTGTGGTGCACCAGTAGGGGACGCCCTACCAACGATTATGATTATGCTAATGAGAAAAGAAAGAGAAAGTGTGCCATGTCGGACGGAGCAAGAAAAACCCGTACTAGAGAGTAGAAAATACTCACCTTGACCGGGGTAGCTTTATATGAGAATAAATTGATAGTCATAATATGATATTCTGAAAATAGTTAATCCTGTTATACATGTCATTATTGTACAATTCTCATGTGCATAGATATAGTGCATTCATGTGACTAAAGATATTTGCTCTAGTTTATACAGATGAACATGATGTGATGAGTTATATTGATGATGATTTATTGTTGAACTTACTGGAATTTAATTCTCACTATATTTCCATGTCATGTTCAGAAGAATAATTATGCAGATTTTCTCTATAGCACTGGCTTTTAGCATATGTTGGATCGAGTTACTCTATTTTGAGCTGATCCCAGTAATATATATGGTCTCTATGGTCGAGTTGACTAAGATCCCGGTGAAGGTGCAACCACCCGCATCCGTATCTCGAAACTGGTCAACAGCCATGAATAAGATGTAATTATATATGTGTTAGACTTTTGTACGGATGTTATTGGTGAATGATATGTATGTAAACTCTGTATTGTATAAATTAAATAAATGTTGTTTTCAGTTAAGTTCTAACGAGGTAATAACTTCATGGTATTTAAAAAAAAATGTTACTTAAATGGAGTTGTTACAATTTGAGCCATACTTAGATGGAGCTAGGCTCGTTTAGGGTTGAGCAGCAAGGAGAATGGATAACTAACCTAGTAACAGTAGAATGTGAGTAGTAGGAGAAATGGCTCACATTACTCTATTATAGAAACTAATTAGTTAAGGGTAAACTGCCACATAAATTTATTTATCTACTTAAAGGTTCTTTACCACACAAGTATTGTATTAGCCTATATTCTTCTACTAAATATGCATTAGTTGTGCAGTTCAATTACATGACTATCAAATTATTTTCTGTAGTATATACAATTGGACATAACATGCTATGCTTATAAGTATTTTGTGAAATTGTCGTTAAACCTATTGAGAACTCTGGTTCTCATTATTGATTTATGTTATGTTCAGATCAGGATAGGTATAATGCCATTCATTTTCCTATCTTTGATGATAGAGGTGCAATGGGTGGAACTTCCATATCTGGGGCACATCTTGATCATCACAGATGTGTTCATGGTCAACTTACAAGAGGTTTCTATGCATGTGCCACCTCCTCCACTCTTTGATCCAAATGGGCTGCAAGTCGAAACTAACTATCTGATGTTTCAAATGTTGATTAGGTATCCTATTGCTTTTTGTACGACAGTTAGTGCTGTGGTCACCTTTGTAAAGTAGACAACTCTATTGTAAATGCTAATCTAATATTAATGGAAATCTGGTATCTTTTGTGTACTTTGTGTATTTTCTATCTCCTTAATTTATACACTATGGTGATAAGTGTCCAACTATAATATAAATGAAAGTGATAACCTAAGAATACATATATGTATTTAAAAAATTACTAAAAGATGAGACGTTGGAAGGAGAACTATCACCAAGTGAGTCTTGGAACTTATACAATTCTACCCATTAAATATAGAGCTGTAGAATAGGAGTGAATGAGAAAGAAGGTGTAGTTGATGACAATAAAGAGAGCTAGGAAGCAGAAGGCTTGTTTGTTTGTGATGCTAGTGTGCTGTCAACTGTAATTGGTGTCAACCCCATTATCACTATCCAATCAACTGCATATTGTATCTCTAATAGAATTACAGAGTATCTGAGAAGAAAGCAAATCCAAAAAGTTAATTAATTATCTTTTTTCTTCATAGGAAGCGTGTACCTTGTGGCTATATATGCTTGATTATTATTTTCTTATTAATGTTTTTGTGATTTTACAGTATTGTAGATAAAATGGAGCACTCTATCAATTTGTCATGCTTAATAGTTAGTAAGAGTGAAGTAATGACTAAATTCCTCATTATTATGGGCATAATGTTAGAAATTTTTTTGTTAGGTGTCATATGTCATATTAACTTTGTTAAATTGGTAATATTTAATATTTTTAGTATTTTCTTTATAATATAGGTATATATTCATTTTTTTTACATTATACTAGTCAAATTATATATTAATTTATTACTGTGATATGAACAGGAAAAAATTCCTCTAGGCCTTATGAGTAGTGCTACACCAAGTTCTACAAGAGAACTACCAAATTGATTGTTTTTAATTTGTTGACATTCTATTATGCATATTATTTGCTATTAACTGACATAGTATATACTTCTCAACAATCATGTATTATGTTTGAAATTAGAGTTATATATATAGAATTTTATTAATTTATTTGGTTCTAATTTTTAATCATAAACCAAGGTTTATTTAAATGGCAAATGAAAATACAAAAAAAAGTAGGGGATTCAATTGCTACCAAAACTCGTCACTAAATACACTATTTAAGGGATTCAGTGACAACTTTAGTTGTCAATAAATAACCAACTTATGGGATCAATGATGACTTTAGTTGTTACTGAATAACCAACTTAAGGGATTCGGTTATGACTTTAGTCATCACTGCATCTATTTTCAATGGCAATAGCAACAACTTGCAACTAAAAGGATTAGTAATTTTTTTAACCCATCTTTTAGTGGCAACATTAAGTAGTCGCCACTACAAGTGACTTTTAGTGATGACTATATGAAGTCACCACTGAAAATTCACTTTGCGTGACAACTAAAGTCATCACCAAAAGTTCATTTTCAGTGGCAACTTCACATCGTCATAACATTTTAAATGACAATATTTGACGTCTTTAGTGATGACTTTCATCACTACTTAAAGTAAATTTTTAGTAGCAATCTCAATAAGTCGTTTGTGAAAATTTTAATAACGAAGTTTGTCATAACCAATGGGTGATGACTAAAAGTTTTACACTGAATATTTTCAGTGACAACTTTTTGACTTTCACTGGTGACATTAAAGTTGCCACTAAAAGTCAATTTTCTTATAATGTCTTTTTTAACCAAATAAGGAAACTAAAAAAATTAGGAAAATACGGTGAACAAGAAAACAAAAATAATTCAACCCTTGTATTTTGCCTGGATAACATTGACAAAGCTGTAATCTTCATTTGCTCCTAGTTTAGACTTCACCCTTTTAGAATTAGCTCAAATTTCTTATATCAACCCATTAAGTGTTTCTTTAAACATTTTAACACTTGCTCTTGTAATTAGCCTAACTAGAACTTGCAATGAATCATTTAGTGATGATTTATTCTCATAAAAAAATATGTAAAATAAAACTTAATATGGGATGATTGATTTTATATTTTGAAAATTTTATTTTACCCATTTACTTTTTGTTCTTTTACAGGATTCCAAACACTGGTTATTTTTATAAAGTGGGTCTATGAGACCCATGTAACATCCCGTAAAAAAATAAAATTTATTAGAAATTTTTTAGATATTTAAGGAAATATAATCCTTAAAAATTCTTCACCTTACGTGTATGCATAGAAATGTTCTAACATTAATGAAATAGGTAAAGAGAGAAAATCTAAGAAGAAAAATTAGAAATAAATATACTAAAGAAATGTGAAATTCTTTGGTAAGGAATATAAATTTTTGTGAAGTAAATAGAGGTATTAATATTTCAAGAAGATTAGATTAGGGTAATTTGTCCTAATTTAAGAGTTATAGTTACTAAGTTTAGTATATCCACCCATAAATTAAGCTTTCACCTATGGACACTTCATATAGAGTTTTTCTACTTCACATGAATTTTTAGCAAGCCAATAGGATAGCCCAAGGAAGAAATAAAACATATACTCGGATTAGGATATAGAAATTGGACCAGTAGCCCAAAAATTATGAAAATGTGACTCAGCCTATTATGAAAGGTAGAATTTTATCGAAAGTAAAGAAAATGGGCAAGAATGAGCCCAAACCCAAGAAGAAAAATAAAAACAAAAATAAAATAAAGTGATGAAATAATGGTGTAATCAAGATTAGTTGACATGGCATTAAGACAAAAATTTAGCAAGTGGTGTGATATACTACATTCATAATTTTAGCAAGTGGTATGATAATACATGGCATTAGGACAAAACATCTATATCCTACACTCATAATTTTAGCAAGTGGGTAATAATACATAGCATTATAACAAAACATCATTATCCTACACAAATAATTTTAGTTAAGCAAGGAAGATTCAATGGTTGGAAATTTGCCACCTAAAAAGACAAACCTATCAAAATTGATTAAGACAAAAGAAAAAGAAATGAATCCCTAATCAAAGGGACCTTGTCCCTTATCTTAGAAACATATTATCATAATTTTCAAAATACAAATCTTCTTTTGCTATGCATATCTTGACTAAGAAAGAGGAAGACAAGAACATAAGTTGTTTGTTTTCCAAAAATTCAACCAAGTGTATCCTAATTGTGATAAGGTAGACCCATGATCATGAAAGATGAATTATTTGGTGGTCTATTTAAGCAAAACCCACCCCTATAACATTAGAATTTTCATCCAAGTGAGGAAAAGGAAAAATAGAAGCAAGGTAGAGTGAGGAAAGGAGAGGCAGAAAGGAAGAAAGAGGAAGGAGATGTCTAGAGGACAAAGTGCTCAAGGTAAGTTTAACAATATTTCTTTTTGAATAAAAGTTTTGAAACTTGTAATATTTATATGAGATTTTGATTTTAGAACTTTAATGATTGGTCATGGATGTTGCTATATCATGTTACATATTATGTATGTTTGAATATTTAAGCTGGTGTAGATAGTTCTGCATAGGTAAAGCTATGGGTGGCAAACTTTTAAGCTTGTGTTTTTAAAATTCTAGAAAGAATCAGTAAGAAATTAAAACAAATGGTGAACATAACAAATATAGATCTATGTCTCACGGATTTTTAGCCACTAGAATCATTCAATTTAGAGTCCATATGAGGTAGATATGGTCCGATTAGTAAGAAAAGGTCAGAAAATGGATAATCAAGGAAGAATATGTTAGGATAGCTTCTGTGTTTTAATTTCTGAGAACATTCTATAGCGAATTAAAATAAATGGTTAACATAAAAATTATAGCTATATGTGTCACGAAATTGTAGCCACTGGAATCACTCAATTTGGAATTTTGCATGAGGGAGATATGGACAGATTAGTAGGTAGAGGTCAGAACTTACTCGAGAAGAAATAACTTGTACTTTGAGGGAGTAATATCAACATGATATCTTAAGTTTTTGCTAAACTACTCAACATAATAGTTTTATATAATTGTTGTATCTTTAAATTAACACTAAGATCACCTAAATCGGAGTTAAATTGAGGGAGTTATCCTCTGATTAGTAAGAGAATGTCATATACGATGAAAACCTGCATCAAGAAAATAAAGGAATAAATTAATATTTAAAAAAGAAGAAGAATCTTATAAATGAAAATAATAAATGACTAGAAGATGCTATAGCCGTTGCCAATGCATGAACTTCTTACCATTCTAAGTGTGTAATTTTGACATGAAAATATTTTGATGAAACATTATGGTATGTGAGTATAATGAACATACTTGTTATTGAAATCATGGCTATTAATGTAAAAAGAAAAGAACTAAGCACGGTCACATGGCGATTCGTGTGGTGCAACAGTAGGGGACGCCCTACCAACGGTTATGATTATGCTAATGAGAAAAGAAAGAGAAAGTGTGCCATGTCGGACGCAGCAAGAAAAGCCTGTACTGGAGAGTAGAAAATACTCACCTTGACCGGGGTAACTTTATATGAGAAGAAATTGATAGTCATCATATAATATTCTAAAAATAGTTAATCCTGTCATACATGTCATTATTGTATGATTCTCATATGCATAGATATAGTGCATTCATGTGACCAAAGATATTTGCTCTAGTTTATACAGATGAACATGACGTGATGAGTTATGTTGATGATAATTTATTGTTGAACTTACTGGAATTTAATTCTCACTATATTTCCATGTCATGTTCAGAAGAATAATTATGCAGATTTTCTCTATGGCACTGGCTTTTAGCATATGTTGGATCAAGTTAAGTTGTAACGAGGTAATAACTTCATGGTATTTAAAAAAAATTGTTACTTAAATGGAGTTGTTACAATTTGAGCCATACTTAGATGGAGCTAGGCTCATTCAGGGTTGAGCAGCAAGGAGAATGGATAACTAACCTAGTAATAGTAGAATGTGAGTAGTAGGAGAAATGGCTCACATTACTCTATTATAAAAACTAATTAGTCAAGGGTAAACACCCACATAAATTTATTTATCTACTTAAAGGTTCTTTACCACACATGTATTGTATTAGCCTATATTCTTCTACTATATATGCATTAGTTGTGCAGTTCAATTACATGACTATCAAATTATTTTCTGTAGTATATACAATTGGACACAACATGCTATGCTTATAAGTATTTTGTGAAATTGTCGTTAAACCTATTGAGAACTCTGGTTCTCATTATTGATTTATGTTATGTTCAGATCAGGACAGGTATAATGCCATTCATTTTCCTATCTTCGATGATAGAGGTGCAATAGGTGGAACTTCCATATCTGGGGCACATCTTGATCATCATAGATGTGTTCATGGTCAACTTACTAGAGGTTCCTATGCATGTGCCACCTCCTCCACTCTTTGATCAAAATGGGTTGCAAGTCAAAACTAACTTTCTGATGTTTCAAATGTTGATTAGGTATCCTATTGCTTTTTGTACGACAGGTAGTGCTGTGGTCACCTTTGTAAAGTAGACAACTCTATTGTAAATGCTAATCTAATATTAATGGAAATCTGGTATCTTTTGTGTACTTTTTGTATTTTCTATCTCCTTAATTTATACAGTATGGTGATAAGTGTCCAACTATAATATAAATGAAAGTGATAACCTAAGAATACATATATGTATTTAAAAAATTACTAAAAGATGAGACGTTGGAAGGAGAACTATCACCAAGTGAGTCTTGGAACTTATACAATTCTACCCATTAAATATAGAGCTGTAGAATAGGAGTGAATGAGAAAGAAGGTGTAGTTGATGACAATAAGGAGAGCTAGGAAGCAGAAGGCTTGTTTGTTTATGATGCTAGTGTGTTGTCAAGCCTAATTGGTGTCAACCCCATTATCCCTATCCAATCAATTGCATATTGTATATCTAATAGAATTACAGAGTATCTGAGAAGAAAGCAAATACCAAAAGTTAATTAATTATCTTTTTTCTTCACAGGAAGCGTGTACCTTGTGGCTATATATGCTTGATTATTATTTTCTTATTAATGTTTTTGTGAATTTTACAATATTGTAGATAAAATGGAGCACTCTATCAATTTGTCATGCTTAATAGTTAGTAAGAGTGAAGTAATGACTAAATTCCTCATTATTATGGGCATAATGTTAGAAATTTTTTTGTTAGGTGTCATATGTCATATTAACTTTGTTAAAGTTGGTAATATTTAATATTTTTAGTATTTTCTTCATAATATAGGTATATATTCATTTTTTTACATTATACTAGTCAAATTATATATTAATTTATTACTGTGATATGAACAGGAAAAAATTCCTCTAGGCCTTATGAGTAGTGCTACACCAAGTTCTACAAGAGAACTACCAAATTGATTGTTTTTAATTTGTTGACATTCTATTATGCATATTATTTGCTATTAACTGACATAGTATATATTTCTCAACAATCATGTATTATGTTTGAAATTACAGTTATATATATAGAATTTTATTAATTTATTTGGTTCTAATTTTTAATCATAAACCAAGGTTTATTTAAATGGCAAATGAAAATACAAAAAAAAGTAGGGTATTCAATTGCTACCAAAACACGTCACTAAATACACTATTTAAGGGATTCAGTGACAACTTTAGTTGTCATTGAATAACCAACTTATGGGATCAATGATGACTTTAGTTGTTACTGAATAACCAACTTAAGGGATTCGGTTATGACTTTAGTCATCACTGCATCTGTTTTCAATGGCAATAGCAACAACTTGCAACTAAAAGGATTAGTAATTTTTTTAACCCATCTTTTAGTGGCAACATTAAGTAGTCGCCACTACAAGTGACTTTTAGTGATGACTATATGAAGTCACCACTGAAAATTCATTTTGCGTGACAACTAAAGTCATCACCGAAAGTTCATTTTTAGTGGCAACTTCACATAGTCATAACATTTTAAATGACAATATTTGACGTCCTTAGTGATGACTTTCAGCACTAGTTAAAGTAAATTTTTAGTAGCAATCTCAATAAGTCGTTTGTGAAAATTTCAATAATGAAGTTTGTCGCAACCAATGGGTGATGACTAAAAGTTGTCACTGAATATTTTCAGTGACAACTTTTTGACTTTCACTGGTGACATTAAAGTTGCCACTAAAAGTCAATTTTCTTATAATGTCTTTTTAAGCCATATAAGGAAACTAAAAAAATTAGGAAAATACGGTGAATAAGGAAACAAAAATAATTCAACCCTTGTATTTTGCCTGGATAACATTGACAAAGCTGTAATCTTCATTTGCTCCTAGTTTAGACTTCACCCTTTTAGAATTAGCTCCAATTTCTTATATCTACCCATTAAGTGTTTCTTTAAACATTTTAACACTTGCTCTTGTAATTAGCCTAACTAGAACTTGCAATGAATCATTTAGTGATGATTTATTCTCATCAAAAAAATATGTAAAATAAAATTTAATATGGGTGGATTGATTTTATTTTTGAAACTTTTATTTTACCCATTTATTTTTTATTTTTTTACAGGATTCCAAACACTGGTTATTTTTATAAAGTGCGTCTATGAGACCCATGTAACATCCCGTAAGAAAATAAAATTTTTTAGACAATTTTTAGATATTTAAGGAAATAGAATCCATAAAAATTCTTCACCTTACGTGTATGCATAGAAATGTTCTAATATTAATGAAATAGGTAAAGAGAGAAAACCTAAGAAGAAAAATTAGAAATAAATATACTAAAGAAATGTGAAATTCTTGGGTAAGGAAGATAAATTTTTGTGAAGTAGATAGAGGTATTAAAATTTCAAGAAGATTAGATTAGGGTAATTTTTCTTAATTTAAGAGTTAAAGTTACTAAGTTTAGTATATCCACCCATAAATTAGGCTTTCACCTATGGACACTTCATATAGAGGTTTTCTACTTCACATGAATTTTTAGCAAGCCAATAGGATAGCCCAAGGAAGAAATAAAAAATAGACTTGGATTAGGATGTAGAAATTGGACCGGTAGCCCAAAAATCATGAAAATGTGACTAAGCCTATTATGAAAGGTATAATTTTATCGAAAGTAAAGAAAATGGGCAAGAATGAGCCCAAACCTAAGAAGAAAAATAAAAACAAAAATAAAATAAAGTGATGAAATAATGGTGTAATCAAGATTAGTTGACATGGCATTAAAACAAAAATTTAGCAAGTGGTGTGATATCCTACATTCATAATTTTAGCAAGTGGTATGATAATACATGGCATTAGGAAAAAACATCTATATCCTACACTCATAATTTTAGCAAGTGGGTAATAATACATAGCATTATAACAAAACATCATTATCCTACACAAATAATTTTAGTTAAGCAAGGAAGATTCAAGGGTTGAAAATTTGCCACCTAAAAAGACAAACCTATCAAAATTGATTAAGACAAAAGAAAAAGAAATGAATCCCTAAATCAAAGGGACCTTGTCCCTTATCTTAGAAACATATTATCATAATTTTCAAAATACAAATCTTCTTTTGCTATGCATATCTTGACTAAGAAAGAGGAAGACAAGAACATAAGTTGTTTGTTTTCCAAAAATTCAACCAAGTGTATCCTAATTGTGATAAGGTAGACCCATGATCATGAAAGATGAATTATTTGGTGGTATATTGAAGCAAAACCCACCCCTATAACATTAGAATTTTCATCCAAGTGAGGAAAAGGAAAAATAGAAGCAAGGTAGAGTGAGAAAAGGAGAGGAAGAAAGGAAGAAAGAGAAAGGAGAAGTCTAAAGGACTAAGTACTTAAGATAAGTTTAACAATATTTCTTTTTGAAGGAAACTTTTGAAACTTGTAATACTTATATGATATTTTTATTTTAGAACTTTAATGATTGGTCATGGATTTTGCTATATCATGTTACATATTATGTATGTTTGAATACTTAGGCTGGTGTAGATAGTTCTGCGTAGGTAAAGCTATGGATGGCAAACTTTTAAGCTTATGTTTTAAATATTCTGGGAAAAATTGGTTAGGAAGTAAAAAAAATGGTTAACATAAAAACTGTAGATCTATGTCTCACGGATTTTTAGCCACTAGAATAACTCAATTTGGAGTCCATATGAGGTAGATATGGTCCGATTAGTAAGCAATGGTCAGAAAATTGTTAATCAATGAAGAATATGTTAGGATAGCTTCTGTATTTTAATTTCTAGGAACATTCTGTAGTGAATTAAAATAAATGGTTAACATAAGAATTATAGCTATATGTGTCACGGAATTTTAGCCACTGGAATCACTCAATTTGGAGTTCATATGAGGTAGATATGATCCGATTAGTAAGCAATGGTTAGAAAATGGTTAATCAGGGAAGAATATGTGAGGATAGTTTCTGTGTTTCAATTTCTGGGAATATTCTGTAGGGAATTAAAATAAATGGTTAGCATAAGAATTATAGCTATATGTGTCACGGATTTTCAGCCACTGGAATCACTTAATTTGAGATTATTTATGAGGGAGATATAGACATATTAGTAGGTAGAGGTCAGAACATACCCGAGAAGAAATAACATGTTAATTGAGGGAGTAATGTCACCATGATTTCTTAATATTCCGTTCAACTGTTCAACATAAGCATTTTAGATAATTGTTTTGTCTTTAAATTGATATCAAGATCACCTAAATTAGAGTTAAATTGAGGGAGTTATGCTTTGATTAGTAAGAGATGGTTAGATAGGACAAAAACCTGCATCAAGAAAATAAAGAAATAAAATTAATTTTTAAAAAAGAAGAAGAATCTTATAAATGAAAATACTAAATGACTAGTATATGATGATATTTATTATGTATAAAGATATTTATTTTGAGATTTGTTTTATTACGATTTTTATCAAGAAAAATTGGCCTTTAATGAATTTTCATGGTATTTTTAGAAATATTTTTTTTCTTTTATTATGTATAAAGATATTTATTTTGAGATTTGTTTTATTACGATTTTTATCAAGAAAAATCGTGATTTAAGAGTTTAACTAAAGGTTTATGAGGACGTAAATTTGTAGAAATTTTTGGAATATTTTAGGATGAAAACGGAATTTATATGAATTTATATAGAGAAAATCCTATTATTAATTATTAAATAATTATTATTATTATTCAAAAAAAAAGGGAAGGGGACGTAAGGGAGACACGGCGAACTATTCTGTAAATTTTGGGAAACAAATCGATACGTGAATAGTGAGTGAATAGTAACCTTCAACTTTTTCTCTAGATCTGGAGTGCTTATTGGCTTTCGATCTGAAAACTGAAGGTGTTATTAGATTCAGAACGAAGAATACTACGGTTTTAACCGATCAATTTTTCAAATCAGTCATTGAAACGCCGTAGATCTGAAGTAGAAAATCTCAAAAAAAGATAAATTCTAAAATTCTTACTTAGAGATCTTAAATTAGAAATCTAACTCCGTAGATGGATTCAGAAGTTAGATAAACATTAGGATATGAATTCGTTTTGGTGATTTGGTAAAAAATTTTGTGACTGTGAATAGTGGGGTTGACCAACTTGAACACGTGTGATATTATTCATATATGTGGTATTATGAAATGATTTACAATTGCATGATAATAAAGTTTAACGGATAATAGAGGTATTCGCATTCCTAAAGTAGGGGCATGACAAGTTGGTATCAGAGGATTAGGTTTTCCTGTGACAATCAGAGCAAAGGATTCTTTAGTAGGAACTTTAGTATCGATATGAGCCAGACATATTTATACTTCAAGTGCTGCTGAGGGATGCTATAGGATATCATCTTCCATTCTATTCTAAGTCTGTAAAGCTCATAGTATAAGGTTGATCAAATGTGATGGTATCTTAAAAAGTGTTTTATTCTGTATAGTAAATGATGTCGCCAAGAACTAGAGCGGTTGCTAGAGAAGAAGCTATAGATCGTGCACCCTCCACTGAAGAGTCTGCACAATCTACAATTCCAGTACAAAGAGGTCGTGGAAGAGGCCGACCTAGAGGAAGAGGTAGAGGTAGACGTAGAGGATGTGCACAGGGTATAAGAACTCCAGGACAAGATGAACAAGTCCCTGTGTCTGATAGAGTCTCTGAGGAAAGAGTAGAACCTTCTCAGGAGCCACATGATAGAACAACAGATATGATTGATGGTATACATAGAAGCTTAAAGACGTTGGCTGGATTTATAGTGGATTAAGGCAGAAGGGATGGCCAGCCACCAAAAATGCTTCTGAAGTACAAGAACTAAGAAGAACAGCTGAGCAAGAAGACAAGACTACAGGGATTGAGGTGTTATTACCGCAATTCCTTAAGCTAAAACCTCCGACTTTTTTATGGTCGGATGTTCGAGAAGACTCACAGATATTCGTTGATGCTGTGGAACGAGTTCTTAGAGCTTTAGGGTGTGCCTCTAGAAGATCTGTTGAACTAGTGGCCTTTCAATTATCAGATGTGGCCCAAGTTGGTTTGAAACTCTAGTACTAGGAAGATCTGATACTTTACCCCCAATGGAGTGGGATGAATTTAAAGAAACATTTATGAATCACTTCCTGCCAATGAGTGAAAGAGACAAGAGGGCCAAAGAATTTGAAGAATTAAGACAGACACCGAATATGACGGTTTCTGAATATGACATCCGTTTTACTCGGTTGTCCAGATATGCACCATATCTGATCCCTACTAAAAAAGATAGAATTAAGAGGTTTGTTTCAGGATTGATACGTCCATTGTTTAAATCGGTAAGCCCTCAGATGCATCATTTTTCAACTTATTCAGCAGCAGTGGACTGTGCTAGAATGATGGAAACACGAGAGCAAGCAGATATTGAAGGTTTAAAAAGAAGAAAAAGAGAGCAAGGCAGTAATGTACAAACTAGATATAATCCTACAGTCAGTGGATCAAGATTTCAAAATTTACAGCGCTTTACTCAAATAGGAGCTGGTAGTTTTAACCAGTCATCAGTTAACATCAGTAAGCAAAGAATGTTCCAAAGAGATATGAGACCCTCGAGTCAACAAGACTCAAGATCAATTCCACTATGTCCAAATTGTGGCAGGCCCCATACTGGACAATGTCGCAGAGAAATAGGTGCATGTTTTAAGTTTGGACAAATGGGTCATTTGATGAGAAATTATCCACAACTGCAAAGTTTTAGTCAAGCATTAGTACAACTAGTTTCACTTCCTGCATCTGCACCAACACGACCTAGTAGGGCAGCTTCAGTCCAAGCAAGTAGTGGTGGTACTGGAAGAGGATCAGGAAGTCGAGGCTGAGATCAAGCTTGAGTTTTTGCCTTGACACGACAGGATGCTCAAGCGTCAAATGCAGTTATGACAGGTACATTATCAGTATGTTCCCATAAAGCATATGTCTTGTTCGATCCTGGTTCTACTCATTCTTATATATCACCATGCTTTGCTAAGAAATTGAGTAGAGACTCTACTAGTTTGTATTGTTCTTTTATGGTTGCTACTCTAATGGGAGAATTTTTGCTAGTAAAAGATGTATATAGATTTGATAGTTCTAGATATGGTAGACTTTGACGTGATTCTAGGAATGGATTGGTTGTCATCATGTCATGCCATTCTAGACTGTCACCAAAAGGTGATTAAGTTTGATGTCCCTGGAGAATCTTCCTTCATGATACAAGGAGATTGTAGTAAGGAGTCTAGTAATTTAATTTCAGCTTTAACAGCTCATAAAATGTTACGAAAAGGATGCCAGGGGTATTTAGCAGTAGTCAAAGATGTTGATATGAAGTATAAAAGTGTAGAGCAGGTTCTAGTGGTTAAAGAATTTTCTAATGTATTTCCTGAGGAATTACCAGGATTACCACCAGACCGAGAGAATAAGTTTAATATTGATCTTCTCCCTGGAACACAACCAATATCTATACCTCCTTATAGGATGGCACTTGTAGAACTTAAAGAATTAAAGGAGCAACTGCAAGATTTACTAGATAAAGGTTTTATTCAACCCAGTACATCTCCCTAGGGTGCTCCTATTCTCTTTGTGAAGAAGAAGGATGGATCTTTACGCCTATGTATTGATTATAATCAGTTGAACAAAGTGACTATAAGAAATATCCTTTACCCAGAATAGATGATTTGTTTGATCAGTTATAGGGTGCCCAATGTTTTTCAAAAATTGATCTGAGATCTGGGTATCATCAATTGAAGATTAAGAAGGAAGATATTTTGAAAACTGCTTTTAGGACTCGATATAGGCACTACGAGTTCTTAGTAATGCCATTTGGTTTAACGAATGCCCCATCTGCATTTATGGACTTAATGAATAGGGTATTTAAACCTTTCCTGGACCAGTTTATCATTGTATTTGTCAATGATATTCTGGTTTATTCAAAAAGTTCAAAGGAGCATGAGTAGCTTCTAAGGATAGCTTTGCAAACCCTAAGAGAACATCAGTTGTATGCTAAGTTCTCAAAGTGTGAATTTTGGCTTAGTAGTGTTACGTTCTTAGGGCATGTGATTACTGAAGATAGTATTCAAGTTGATCCCGAAAAGATAGAAGCGGTGCAGCAATAGCCATGCCCTACGACAGTAACTAAGATTCATAGTTTTCTTGGATTAGTAGGCTATTACTGTAGATTTGTTATATATTTTTCAAAAATAGCTGCTCTTTTGACCAAGTTGACTAGGAAAGGAATAAAATTTGAGTGGTATGATGCTTGTGAAAAGAGTTTTTAGAAACTAAAGGAGTGCTTGACCACAGCCCCAGTCCTTACCATTCCTACAGATACTAGAACTTATGTAGTATACTGTGATGCATCTAGAGTGGGCTTAGGCTATGTGTTAATGCAAAATGGAAGAGTAGTTGCTTATGCATCCAGAAAGTTAAAGAAACATGAACAGAATTATCCCACCCATGATTTAAAGATGGCAGCTGTAGTATTTGCTTTAAAGATTTGGAGACATTACCTGTATGGAAGAACTTGTGAGATTTATACAGATCACAAGAGCCTCAAGTATATTTTTCAACAGAAGAATCTTAATTTGAGGCAAAGGAGGTGGATGGAACTACTAAAGGATTATGACTGTACAATTTTGTATCATCCAGGCAAAGCAAATGTAGTAGCTGATGCTCTGAGCAGAAAATCTATGGGAAGCTTGGCCCATATAGCAGAGGTTTGACGACCCTTGTTGGAAGAAATCCATAAGTTAGAAAGTAAGGGGATAAAATTTGAATTAAAGGAACCGGAGATATTTTTGGCTCATGTGCAGCTTCAATCTTCTTTAGTTGAACAAATCAAAGCTAATCAAGATAAGGATGCCAATTTGCTCAAGATTAAGAATGAATTAAAGGATACCCAAGATTTTGAATTCTCAGTGGACACTGAAAGGGTATTAAGATACGGTAGACGATTATGTGTCCCAAATGTCAATGATTTGAGAAAACAATTATTGGAAGAAGCATATCGATCTACATATACCATACACCCAGGAATGACAAAAATGTATCAAGATATGAAGGAATTGTATTGGTGGGATGGTATGAAGAGGGATATCGCAGAGTTTGTTTCCCATTGTCTGACATGCCAACAAGTGAAAGCTGAACATCAATGACCTGCAGGGTTACATCAGGGAATAAAAATACTAAAATGGAAGTGGGAGAGAATTACTATAGATTTTATTACGGGATTACCAAGGACTCCCAAAGGATATGATTCTATCTGGGTCATTATAGACCGTATGACAAAGTCAGCACACTTTCTACCTGTGAAAACTACCTATAACATAGCTCAGTATGCAAGGCTCTACTTAAATGAAATAGTTAAGCTACATGGAGTTCCTATATCTATTATATCTAATCGAGGGCCGCAGTTCACGACACGATTTTGGAAAGCTTTTCAAGTGGCATTAAGAACGAAGTTGGATTTGAGCACAGATTTTCATCCCCAAACCGATGGTCAGTTTGAGCGTACTATTCATATTTTAGAAGACATGCTTCGAGCTTGCATTTTTGATTTTGGTGGAAGTTAGGATATGTACTTGTCTTTGGCTGAATTTGCGTATAATAATAATTACCATACTAGTATACAGATGGCTCCAATTGAAGCTTTGTATGGTAGACGATGCAGATCCCCCATTGGATGGTTCGAAGTGGGTGAGACTAAACTTATAGGGTCAGATCTTGTACAAGAAGCTTTGAACAAGGTAAAGCTGATTAGAGAAAGGCTGCAGGTAGCTCAAAGTAGACAAAAGGCGTATGCTGATAATAGGCGAAGGGAGTTAGAATTTTCAGAGGGTGAACAAGTGTTCCTGAAAGTATCACCCATGAAAGGAGTGATAAGATTTGGAAAGAAAGGGAAGTTAAGCCCTCAATATATTGGTCCTTTTGAAATATTGGATAGAATAGGTGCAGTGGCATATCGCATAGCTCTGCCACCAGAACTGAGTGATGTTCATCTAGTATTTCATGTGTCTATGCTACGGAAATATTTACCGAATCCTACACATGTTATACAGTGTCCACAGATTCAGTTACAGAAAGATTTAACCTATAAGGAACAACCAGTAGCAATAGTGGACAGACAAATAAAAAGGTTGTGGTCAAAAGAAATACCTACAGTGAAGGTGATATGGAAAAATCACTCTTCTGAGGAAGCTACTTAGGAAAAAGAGGAGGATATGCGCATTAGATATCCACACTTGTTTGAACAATGAGGTTAGTATTTATCTGCACTGTGGTGATGAAATTTGGGGACCGAATTTCTTTAAGGGGGGAAGAATGTAATAACCGAACATTTTAACGAAAATTTCAATTAAAGAAAATTTGGAATAAAAGCGAGAATTTCGAAAAATGGGGATAAGAACCGAAGAAAATATGAGAATTTACGTTTTGGCACGTACTTTTTATTTTTAAATGATAGTATTTTTCTATAAACAAATATATTTTTATTTGTTTAAAAATGATTATGTTTTGCTAAAAGTAAGTAAACTTTTAATTAAAAGAAGTATTGTGTTGCTTAAAATAATTATATCGGCCTCTAATGAATTTTTATGGTATTTTTAGAAATATTTTTTTCTTTTATTATGTATAAAGATATTTATTTTGAGATTTATTTTATTACGATTTTTATCAAGAAAAATCGTGATTTAAGAGTTTAACTAAAGATTTATCAGAATGTAAATTTTTAGAAATTTTTGGAATATTTTAGGATGAAAAACGGAATTTATATGAATTTATATAGAGAAAATCCTATTATTAATTATTAAATAATAATAATAATTATTAAAAATAAAAATAAAAAGGGAAGGGGACACAAGGGAGACACGGCAAACTGTTCTGCAAATTTCGGGAAACAAATCGATACGTGAATAGTGAGTGAATAGTAACCTTCAAAGTTTTCTCTAGATCTGGAGTGCTTGTTGGCTTTCGATCTCAAAACTGAAGGGGTTATTGGATTCAGGACAAAGAATACTACGGTTTTGACCGATCAATTTTTCAAATCAGTCGTTGAAACGTCGTAGATCTGAAGTAGAAAATCTCAGAAAAAGGTAAATTCTAAAATTCTTGCTTAGAGATATTAAATTAGAAATCTAACTTCGTAGATGGATTCAGAAGCTAGATAAACATTAGGATATGAATTCGTTTTGGTGATTTGGCAAATTTTTTTGTAGCTGTGAATAGTGGCGGTAAATAGTTTTTTCCAGCGGTGAACAGTACCCTTAACGTTGACCAAGCTCCTAAAGGCCAAATTTTACAAATCTGGAGTCATTTTCAAAGTTTTTGGACCTTCTAGACTCAATTTTGGGGTTTGTTTTGCCAAAATTAGACCCGAAACGAGGATTTTAGGGTTGTCCAACTTGGTACCCTAAATTTGTGAGTAGATACTTCTTCCTATGGCTTGTTTTTACTCTTCTTGAACTTTACATTGATAAATGAGTATGATCACATGTTATTTATACTTTTATATGTTTCTAAAATGGTTTGAAATATCTAAAATTGTTGAAATATGATATTTAGTTCAAGAAGAGTATGAATTTTGAAATGAATTTTGGTACACATTGAACTTGTGATATTTAAATGTATTTCGCATTACACGGCAAAGAAATTATGTTATGCATGTGACATTGATTTATAAAGTGATACGTTTGCCTCAGATATGGGCATGATTATATGTTTTCCCTGATTGGGAAGTTTTGACAGATGAATATACTGAGACTAAAAAGTCTGTTTTATATTGAGAATTTTATACAAGATTATATGGCATATGTACATATGGTATTTTCTGTGGAGGAATCCTATTGGAAACACTGTCTGCTAACAGCAGGTGATATTAGCCCTAGTGCGGACCTTGATTACCTCAGCTAGCAGGGGAGGTGATGCTAGCCTTGTGTGAGGGCCAACACACGGGAGATTATATGTGAAGGAGAGCGGAATGCCTCCTATATATGGGCGAGATGCCAGTTATATGATGGGGAGATGCCAGTTATATGAGATGTTATTTGCCTTCCCTTGCTGTGTGCTTGGAAAAGACCTATACAGAGTCCCTTCGTGTGTCCTCTTGAATGGTAGTAGGGCAAACCTCAGCGGGATGCTGAGTTTAGGCAAATCCTATACCAACAAAGTACGGAAGGGGTCAAACTCTGGTATGGTGGTTCTGATATGGGATCCTCCGAATAAGTTATATGAGAAATATTTGATGCATAACATTATTTGATAAATGATTTTACAGTTTTGTATATGATTTTGAATATGAATATGAATATGAATTGTTAACAAAGATGTTTTGAATTACGGGTCCCATATGAATATACTTCTGAATGTAACTTTTCTTTATGAGAAACTTTGAAATGAAAAGTACATCCACACAACACCTTAGAGATTATAGGAAGTGTTATCTGCTCATTGAGTTGTAAAACTCACTACACGATGTGGATCTATTTTTCAGATAAAGACATAGAGTTTAGTCCAGCAGCCACGTGATCGACTAGGGGTCGTACTTCGGTGGTGGGCCTAAATTGTTTCTAGGCTCTCGTGTTGTATATTGTAATATTTTTGTACTCTAGAGTTGCTCTGAACGTCACAGGCAGGATCCTTGTTTCCGCTATAAAACTTATATATATAGACTTGGCATGTTTAACTATTAGTATTGTTAACTTGAACACGTCTAATATTATTCATATATGTGGTATTATGAAACGATTTACAATTGCATGATAATAAAGTTTAACGGATAATAGAGATATTCGCGTTCCTAAAGTAGGGGCGTGACAGTAGGAATAATACCTAGAAGTTGACATCCCCCTACATGTACAGCTGTAGGCACACACCCCATTAATCCACGGTTACCTCCACCTTAGACTAAATGAATTTTTCTCCTGGCCAGTACCATACCCAGGTTTTGTGTAGCTTTCACATACTCTCCATCTTTTCCAGGACTAGAACCACAAAAGACACAAATATTTCAAAATTGATGGAATGTAATTCCCTCCATAGCTGCACACACCCTACTTTGAGTATGAGAAGATAAAGATACTAATGTGGGTATTTATAGAACTCTGAGAAGGGCATACTTATGATAGATATACAAATAGGATAAGTATAATTAGAATAGCTATGTGAGTGATTTGTCGATATAAGTTAAATTGAAGGTGAAATTTTTAAAAATGACGGCAAGAATGTATATGTATAGTAGTTGTGATAGTCGCTCATATTAGGCATATAAAGAGAATAATGTTAAGATATCACCAGAAATTTTTCTTTTTCTTGTTGTCCTTGATAAAGCATTGATGTCTTGATTTTTGTTGAGAAGTTGTAAGTGAGGCGTAATTGTAAAAAAAAATATAGTTAAAATGCAAACAAGTTAGTTGTTGAAGAGGGACAATCAAATAATTTTTTTTTTTCCAATGTTCTTTCCAGTCGACTATTGGTATTATTAAGTCGACTAGCTATTTTAAGAAATTTTAATTTGGACTGGTTATTTTACAGTTGATTGATTATATTTATTTTGAAGCAATCAACTGCATCCTACTAGTTAACTACGTATTCTTTGATTTTCAAAAACTTATATAAGTTCAGAAATTTTTATTTTCCATGTGATATTATTCTACTGAATGACAGTAGCTTTGAATTAAATTTTGGGATATATATTCAAAATTTGCGGCCAACGATTTTTGTCAAAATAACAGCTAGATTTGTTTACAGATTTTCAAGAATTACAGCCACTGATTTTAATTTTATTTCAATGCTTTGTCCAAATTTCTAACTTCCTATTTTGGCAACATGCTCTATTAAGTATTCCACATTTTTTGCTGCATTGTCCTACATTAATATTTGGTGTTAAATGCAAGATTCTTTTTCTATATTATAAGGAAGGTTAATTTTTTTTCTTTGAAACTCAGTTATTATGGTGTCTAATTGGTTAGTATGTTAAAGTAATAGAGATTTGAAAGGAGTGGATGGATGATGATCTTATGGTGTTTTGATGAATATAATTAAGAGAATTAGTGGTGTTGAAGTTCTTAAGGAATAAAATATGGGAAGTAGGATTTAAATTAATCTTTAAACTCTTAATTTGAAAATATAGAGAATACTATGAGAATCATGTCCGAAAATAATGTAAGTGATTAAGATATTTGTGTTAAAGGTTTATATTATGCTAAATTGAGTCTAGTATGTAGGATGTGAATTATGTTGAAATTGAGAATTCATGTATAAGTAATTGTTAGGAAAAATCTTCTTGAAATGATTGGGTAAATTAAAAGGGATTGATATAAGTTAGAATGAGGTGCTTTTAGATATGATAGAGGAAAGGTTTGATATTTTTGATAATGAATTTATTGGTGTTAATAAAAGGGCATAGAGTTACTGTGATGAGGTAAGTTAGAATTGTTAGACATGTGCCAATGGTACATAAACATTAAAAAGGATTGGTGGATTTATTGTTACGTATCTTTAACATATTGATTAATGGATTTTAGGCTAAAATTAGATGATAGATTAAGATGATGATATTCATGGGATGATGTTGACATGTGAGAATGAAAGATGACTTGATAGAAGTCTGGAATAAGAAAAGATAGTTACCCCAATATGGATGTGAATATGTTCTTTTATGAGTGTGTTTTCTAATATCGATCCATAGATATATCCATGTGAGTTTGAGTATATAAAGTGAAATTGATTAGAAAAGGAATACAAATAATTCAATATAGGCCAAAAGTCTAAAGGAATCATGAATGTTGAGCACTAGAAATTATCAGTTGGTGACCACATATTTTTGAAGGAATCACCAATGAAAGAGGTAATGAGGTTTGGAAAGAAGTACATATTAGATTCTTCTTATGTTACCTAATTCCAAGAAATTCAATTGGAAAAAATTTTGGCTTAACTATGAGTACAATTAATGTTTATTGTTGATCGACAAGTGAAGAACTTATGGATGAAAGAAATCCCTATGGTTAAGTTATATGGCAAAATCACTCAAGTGAAGAGAAAATTTAAAAAGTAAATATGTTATATAGAAAAGATATCCCCAATTATTTGAGTAATAAGGTTGGTAACTCTGAATTATGCCTTGATTTTATTCCCTACATGTGGTAGGATGGGCTGAAATTCGGGGACTGAATTTCTTAAGGAGGGAAGAATATAACATCCCGTAATTTTTGTTTTTAAATAATAATTTTTTTTATAAAAAATATATTTTTATTTGTTTAAAAATGATTATGTTCTGCTAAAAGTAAACATATTTTTAATTAAAATAATTCTTATTTTGCTTAAAATAATTATATTGGCTTTTAATAAATTTTGTTGTATTTTTAGAAATATTCTTTCTTTTATTATGTATAAAGATATTTATTTTATGATTTGTTTTATTAAGATTTTTATAAAAAAAAATCATGATTTAAGAGTTTATCTATAGGTTTATGAGAATGTAAATTTTTAGAAATTTTTGGGATATTTTAGGGTGAAAAATGGTATTTATATGAATATATATGAAATAAAATAAATAAAAATTTAAATATTTAATTATTAAATAATAATTATTATTATAAAAAAAATAAAAAAAAGAGGAGAAGGGGAGTCCGTCGACAAATTTTCGAAAAGAATCGAGAAGATGAATAGTGAGTAAATAGTAATCTTCAACTTTATCTCTAGATTTGGAGTGTCTATTGGCTCCCGTTCTCAAAACTGAAGGTGCTACTAGATTCAGGACGAAGAATACTATAGTTTTGACCGATCAATTTTTCAAATCAGCCGTTGAATCGTTGTAGATCTGAAGTAGAAAATTTCAGAAAAAGGTAAATTCTAAAACTCTTACTTAGAGACCTCTAATTGAAATTCTGACACCATAGATGGATTCAGGAGTCAGATAAACCTTAGGATATGAATTTTTTCAGCTATCTGATAACTTTTTGTTCGTTGTGAATAGTGATTTTCGGCGGATGAATAGTATTTTTCGACAAGTGAATAGTTTTCCCGCGCGATGAATAGTGACCAAGTTTTTAGAGTCATTTTTTAAGTTTTTGAACTCTCCGGACATGTTTTTGAGGTCTAATTGGTCAAATTCAGTTTGGAAAAGTACATTTTAGGGTTGTCCAACCAGGAGCCCTACCATGTGAGTAGATAATTCTTTCTATGACTTGCCCCGTGCTCTTTTTGAACTATAAATGTATTATTGTTTCTATTTATAAATTATTTATACTATTATAAGTTTCTGAAATATGTTAAAATATCTGTTATACTTACGAACTGGCACATAGTTCAAGAAGAGTATGGTTTTAGAAATGAATTTTGGAACTCATTGAATATGTGGTTCTAAATGTATTTATCGTTATTTGACAAAGTGAATATTATGTGCACGATGCATTGATTTGTAAAGCTATATACTTGTGAAAATGATGCATGTCATATTATAAATGAGATTGAATGGCAAGCGTAAAGCTCATGGCGAGTTGCTTGATCATTTTACATGTATTTATATGTATTGAAGAATATCGGCTGGTTGTATGGCCTGTGACGGTACCGAATAGGGGATGCCCAATTAGCCTGAGTGAGCCGGGGGAGGGCTGCTTCAATCGGGTGACAGTTGTAACATCCCGTAAGAAAATAAAATTTATTAGACAATTTTAAGATATCTAAGGAAATATAGTCCTTAAAAATTCTTCACCTTACATGTATGTATAGAAATGTTCTATCATTAATGAAATAGGTAAAGAGAGAAAACATAAGAGGAAAAATTAGAAATAAATATACTAAAGAAAGGTGAATTTCATGGGAAAGGAAGATACATTTTTGTGAAGTAAATAGAGGTATTAAAATTTCAAGAAGATTGGATTAGGATAATTTTTCCTAATTTAAGAGTTAAAGTTACTAAGTTTAGTATCTCCACCCATAAATTGGGCTTTCACCTATGGATACTTCATATAGAGTTTTTCTACTTCACATGAATTTTTAGCAAGCCAATAGGATAGCCCAAGGAAGAAATAAAACATAGACTTGGACTAGGATATAGAAATTGGACCGGTAGCCCAAAAGTCATGAAAATGTGACTAAGCCCATTATGAAAGGTAGAATTTTATCCAAAGTAAAGAAAATGGGCAAGAATGAGCCCAAACCCAAGAGGAAAAATAAAAACAAAAATAAAATAAAGTGATAAAATAATGGTGTAATTAAAATTAGGTGACATGACATTAAGACAAAAATTTAGCAAGTGGTGTGATATTCTACATTCATAATTTTAGGAAGTGGTATGATAATACATGGCATTAGGACAAAACAACTATATCCTACACTCATAATTTTAGCAAGTGGGTAATAATACATAACATTATGACAAAACATCCTTATCCTACATAAATAATTTTAGTTAAGAAAGGAAGATTCAAGGGTTGGAAATTTGCCACCTAAAAAGGCAAACCTATCATAATTGATTAAGACAAAAGAAAAAGAAATGAATCCCTAATTCAAAGGGACCTTGTCCCTTATCTTAGAAACATATTATCATAATTTTCAAAATACAAATCTCCTTTTGCTATGCATATCTTGACTAAGGAAGAGGAAGACAAGAACATAAGTTGTTTGTTTTTCAAAAATTCAACCAAGTGTATCCTAATTGTGATAAGGTAGACCCATGATCATGAAAGATGAATTATTTGGTGGTCTATTTAAGCAAAACCCACCCCTATAACATTAGAATTTTTGTCCAAGTGAGGAAAAGGAAAATTATAAGCAAGGTAGAGTGAGGAAAGGAGAGGAAGAAAGGAAGAAAGAGGAAGGAGAAGTCTAGAGGACGAAGTACTTAAGGTAAGTTTAACAATATTTTTTTGTTGAAGAAAACTCTTGAAACTTATAATATTGATATGAGATTTTGATCTTAGAACTTTGATGATTGGTCATGGATGTTGCTATATAATGTTACATATTATGTATGTTTGAATACTTAGGCTGGTGTAGATAGTTCTGCATAGGTATGGCTACGGATGGCAAACTTTTAAGTTTTATTTTATATTCTGGGAAGAATCAGTTAGGAATTAAAACAAATGGTTAACATGAAAAATGTAAATCTATGTCTCACAGATTTTCACCTACTGGAATCACTCAATTTGGAGTCCATATAAGGTAGATCTGGTCTGATTAGTATGCAATGGTCAGAAATTGGTTAATCAGGGAAAAATATTTTAGGATAGCTTCTGTGTTTTAATTTTGGTAACTTTTTGTAGGGAATTAAAATAAATGGTTAACATAAGAGTTATAGTTATATGTGTCACGGATGTTTAGCCATTGGAATTACTCGATTTTGAGTCCATATGAGGTAGATATGGTCTGATTAGTAAGCAGTGTTCAGAAAATGGTTAATCAGGGAAGAACATGTTAGGATAGCTTCTGTGTTTTAATTTATGGGAACATTCTATAGGGAGTTCAAATATATGGCTAAGATAAGAATTATAGATATATGTGTCATGGAATTTCAGCCACTGGAATTACGCAATTTGAAGTCCATATAAGGTAGATATGGTCTGATTAGTAAGCAGTGGTCAGAAAATGGTTAATTTGGGAAGAATATGTTAGGATAGCTTCTGTGTTTTAATTTCTGGGAACATTATGTAGAGAATTAAAATACATAGTTAGCATAAGAATTATAGATATATGTTTCATGGATTTGTAGCCACTGGAATCACTTAATTTGGAATTTGCATGAGAGAGATATGGACCTATTAGTAGGCAGAGGTCAGAACCTATTCGAGAAGAAATAACCTGTACATTGAGAGAGTAATATCACCATAATTTCTTAATATTTTGTTCCACTGTTCAACATAAGAGTTTTAGATAATTGTTTTGTATTTAAATTGATATCCAGATAACCTAAATTAGAGTTAAATTGAGGGAGTTATGCTCTGATTTGTAAGAGAAGGTTAGATGGGATGAAATCCTGCATCAAGAAAATAAAGAAATAAAATTAATACTTAAAAAAGAAGAAGAATCTTATAAATGAAAATAATAAATGACTATTATATGCCATAGCCACTGCCATTGTATGAACTTCTTACCATCTTAAGTGTGAAATTTTGACATGAAAATATTTTATAAAGTGATATTTGAAATGGTTATGTTCATGGCATGATTACCAATGATTTTTGGTAATAGTTATATTTTGATGAACATACTTGTTATTGAAAGCATATTTTTGGCTATCATTGTGAAAAGAAAAGAAATGAGCACGGTCACATGGCAATCCGTGTGGTGCACCAGTAAGGGACGCCCTACCAACGGTTATGATCATGTTAATGACAAAAGAAAGAGAAAGTGGGCCATGTTGGACAGAGTGAGAAAATCCCGTACCAGAGAGTAGAAAATACTCACCTTGACCGAGGTAGCTTGATATGAGAATAAATTGATAGTCATCATATGATATTCAAAAAATAATTAATCATGTCATACATGTCATTACTGTACGATTCTCATGTGCATAGATATAGTGCATTCATGTGACCAAAGATATTTATTGTAGTTTATACAGTTGAACATGACGTGATAAGCTATATTGATGATGATTTATTGTTGAACTTACTGGGATTTAATTCTCACTATATTTCCATATTATGTTTAGAAAATTAGTTATGCAGATTTTTCTATGGCTCTAGCTTTTAGTGTACGTTGGATCGAGTTACTTTATGTTGGGCAGATCCCAGAATCAAATAATATGTTTTATGGTCTAGTTGGTTCAGATCCCGGTGAAGGTGCAATCACCCGCACCTATATTTGCAGAATTGGTCAATCAGAATAAATAAGATATAGTTATTTATGTGTTTGATTTTGTTGTACGTACATTTTGATTAATGATGTGTATGTGAACTCTATATTGTATAATAAATAATAAAAAAATAAGGTTGTTACAACAGTGGTAATGTGGGGGGGGGCAAGAGGGTGATGTACTTACATTCCCTGATCACTTATTATGACTGTGGTCGAGGTCACTATGCGTATAGTAAATGAGTTATATTTTCTTTGCATTGACCAGATTACCGAGTGAGGCAGGAGCATTAAATTTATGATTTTATCTCTAAAATCATAATATTTTACTATAGCTTATATAGTTGAGCATAACAACATTTGTTTAATGATCATACCATGGTGCATATGGTTTTGGATATCTGAATATCCTTTGATTTGAGAATATTTGAAATACGAGTCCCATATGAATGTACTTTTGAACTGTATTTTCTATGTGACACATTTTAAAATATAAGTACATCCATATGCTGACCTAAGAGGTCATAGGAGGAATTATTTGCTCACTAAGTTGTCAAACTCACTACACGATATTTTCACATTTTTCAGATAAGAATATCAGAGTCTAATTCAGCAGATAGGTAACATATTTTCTGGGTGAGTCTACGTTGCTTCCAAGGCTCACAGTTTTTGAATTATACTGTTTTTGTATTCTAGAGTATACTCTGAATGCTACAGGCAGGATCCCCGTTTCTGTTGTACTATGATGTTTATAGACTTGGTCTGTATATTGTGTATACATGAAAGATTCTATATGTATCTATTCCCATGATAAAGAATTGAATTTTGCATTTTTATAGAGAATATCTGTTTGCGGAAAAAAAATGCTTATTTTACGTAACGTAAATTGGGGGCGTTACATACATCACATGCAAGATTAATATGTAACATGATATAGCAACATCCATGACCAATCATCAAAGTTCTAAGATCAAAATCCCTTATAAGTGTTATAAATTTCAAAACTTTTCAAAAAGAAATATTGTTAAACCTACCTAAGGATCTCCCTAGCTCACTTAGTGAATTCGTTTTCTTGTTTCCTCTTCCTTTAGCTCTTCTAGTAGCTTAAATAAGAGAAGGAGGGTGAGTTTTTGAATCCCAAGGATGAAGAAGAAAGATGGATTCAAGTGGAGATTAAACTAACTTACCTTGAGTATTTAGTCCTCTAGAATTCTCCTTTTTTTTCCTTCCTTTCTTCTCCCCTCTTTCTCTCATTTCCTCACACTACCTTTCTTCTATTTTTTTCTCTCCCTCACTTAGACGAAATTATAATGTTATAAGGGTGGGTTTTGCGTAAATAGACTATTAAATAATTCACCTTTCATGATCATGGGTCTACCTTATCATAATTAGGATGCACTTGGTTGATTTTTGAAAAACAAATAACTCATGTTCTTGTCTTCATCTCCCTTAGTCAAGATATGCATAGAAAAAAGAAATTTGTATTTTGAAAATTATGATAATATGTTCTTAAGACAAGGGACAAGGTCCCTTTGATTTAGGGATTCATTTCATTTTTCTTTTGTCTTATTCAAGTATGATAGGTTTACCTTTTTAGGTGGCAAATTTCCAACTCTTGAATCTTCCTTGTTTAGCTGAAATTATTTGTGTAGGATAAGGATGTTTTGTCATAATATTATGTATTATTACCCACTTGCTAAAATTATGAGTGTAGGATATAGATTTTTTGTCCTAATGCCATGTATTATCATACCACTTGCTAAAATTATGAATGTAGGATATCACACCACTTGCTAAATTTTTGTCTTAATGCCATGTAACCTAATATTTATTATTATTACAGTATTATTTCATCACATTATTTATTTTATTTTATTTTTCCTCTTGGATTTGGGCTCATTCCTACCCATTTCCTTTGCTTTGGATAAAATTCTACCTTTCTTGGAGGGCTTAGTCACATTTTCATAATTTTTGGGCTACGGGTCTAACTTCTATATCCTAGTCCAAGTCTATGTTTTATTTCTTGCTTAGGTTATCCAATGGGCTTGCTAGAAATTTAAGTGAAGTGGAAAAACTCTATGTGAAGTGTTCATAGGTAAAAGCCCAATTTATGGGTGGAGATGTTAAACTTCGAAATTTCTAACTCTTGAATTAGGAAAATTATCCTAATCCAATCTTCTTAAAATTTTAAAAACTTTACTTACTTCACAAAAACTTATCTTCCTTACCCAAGAATTTCTCCTATCTTTAGTATGTTATTTCTATTTTTTTCTATTAGGTTTTCTCTCTTTACTTATTCCCTTAATGTTAGAAACATGTTTTATGCATACATATAAGATGAAGAATTTCTAAGGATTATATTTCCTTAGATATCTAAAAATTGTCTAATAAAATTAATTTCCTTAATTAAATATTTATGTATCTTTAAAGAAACAAAATTAGGGATGTTACATTAAATATTTATGTACCTTTATTAATAAAAGAAACGAAATTAATGACGTTACAGATATTATATGTGATGGAGAGCGGGATGCCTCCTATCTGGGCGAGATGCCAGTTATATGATATGTGATTCGCCTTGGCTTACTTTGTGCTTGGGGAATTATCTATATTAGAGTCCCTTCGCATGTCCTCTTGAATGGTGGTAGGGCAAACCTTGGCTAAAATGCAAATCCTACACCAACAAAGTACAGAAGGGATTGAACTATGATATGGTAGTTCTGATATAGGATCATCCTATTATTTTTTATAAGAAATGTTTCTAATGTATATCAATGTTTGATTAATTATCATATTGTATCATATATAGTTAGAGATATTTAAATATGATTTGAATTGAGAATATTTTAAAATACAGGTCCTCTATGGATGTACTTCTGAAATGTAATTTTTGAAGTGATAAATTTTAAAATATGAATACATCCATATGTTGACCTAAGAGGTTATAGGAGGTATTATCTGTTCACTGAGTTGTCAAACTCACTACCTGATATTTTTACATTTTATTTTTCAGATGAAAATATAGAGTTTGGTTCTTCCTCTTTAAATAGTTGACCAGTTAGATGATATGATCTCTGGGTGAGCCTACTTTATTTCCAAGGCTCGTAGATTTTGATTATATTGTACTTACACTCTAGAGTATGTTCTGAACGCCATAAGCAAGATCCTTACTTCTGCTGTACTTTGATGTTTATAGACTTTGTTTATATATTGTGTATAAATGGGAATACCTATTTGTAAAATAGTGTATTATACATGTTATGAAAAATATATGGTCGTAAAGTATGTGTTTCACGTACTTTAAAATTAAGGACGTGATAACAACTATAAAAATAATGAAGAAAAAAACTATTCAAATGTCATTTGGCTTGCATTTCATCCAAATTTACCTTTCCCTTTCTAAATATCTAAGAAATGTAGAAGAATGAAAATGAGCAGAAGGATTTCGAATAAATAATTAAAACAACTTTTGAAGTTAATTGTGCTAGAATTATTGTACTTAATTAATTGAAATATTTTAATTTATTAAAATAAGTTGAATGTTAACTTATTAATATAAATTGAATTTGTTAATAAGTGATCAATTAAATAGATTTTACTTTGTTGGGCTCTAACCTAATACATATGTAATTAGTTAGTGTAGAGCCGAATGATGACCATCTATAATATATGAATAATCGTCAAATAAAAAATAAATATAAAAGGGTTGAATCTCCTCTACCATCTATTGAATAACTTACTTTTTTATCTCAACAGTTATGGCTTAAAGAATAAAGAGAGAATGATTTATCTTAAACGTAGACACTAAACATGTTGAAATTTTTTTAAATCAATGGCAACTAAAATTAAATTACAATTCTTTATAATTCAAAATTAATTATGGTATTTTAGATTAAATACATTATATATTTATAATATTTTATTATATGGCATGAGAGCCAAATGTATTGGATCTATAAGCTAAATGTTTCTATCGTTAGAATCTTGACTTTCCCACAACCACCCGATCAAATTAACTTAGAGCTTTTGTTTCTCTACGAGAAAAAAATCATAAATAATAAATTTGATGATATATATTTCTATAGATTGTCAGAAATTTAGCTTCAAAGACCTGTCTGGGTTTTTCGTTCATTACGAATTCATGATCTGATAAAGGGTTTCAGAACAACTAATTATTATTTTTAATCGAAGATGGCTTTAAGACGCTTACAGTTGATTTGCGGGCTGTGTCTACTGTATCGTATCTCTAACATTTGCCATAGTTTAAGATTTGGAAACGTTTCCAAAATCGTTGAAATGGGGTTCATTTCTCAAGAGTGAAAATTGAAAACTACGCCTCGAGTTTGTTGGTCTGTGACAACAACAGATAGGGTTTTGAGTTTGCCTTAGTGGGTATTGAAATTTAAGTCCTCTATTTTCCTAATTTTATAGGAAAAAAGATATGTGGGTTTCAGAATGTTTTAATTTGCCCACATTCTTGCTGCGTTGCTGCGTTTTAACGCAGCAAGAGAAGATGGGCTTGCTTATGGGGGCTGCAGCTATTGCGTATCTTTTTAAAAATAAATGGTTTATTTATATGATGGTGTATATCATATTAAAGTTTTCCATGATTTAAAACTTATTTGTTAATTTTGGAATTTTTTTTCTTTTGAAAAACTTATTTGCAAAATTTTAATGGAGTGTAGAATTAAATTATTGACAATGTTATCCCTGATAAGAGTTTATTAATGGAAGTAGGTGGTTGTCACTACATCGACTCACTCGTCAATTTGATGAATTCTTTGTTATTAATGTAACATCCCTAATTTTGTTTCATGTATTAATAAAAGTACAAGAGTATTCAAAACATCCCTAATTTCATTCAGGAGAAAATGTTTTCTGTAGACCTCGTCTGTTTACCTTTAAGAGGTATTGAGGTCATTCTAGGGTTAGACTGGATGTTTAGAAATTGAGTCTTGCTGAATTATTGTAACAAGACCGTTGAATTTCTACCTCCTACTCCGAAAGATGAGGTGCAATTATTGATGCTTAATGCCAATCAAGTTAATATGGAGTTGAAGAATGGAGTACTTGGATACATTCTCTTGTATTTATCAAACCTAGAAGTCGAATTGAAACTTGATGAAATCCCAATAGCCAACGAGTTTACTGAAGTATTTCCATCAGATATTCCAGGCTTACCTCCCAAGAGAGAGATAGAGTTCTCTATTGATCTCCTACCTGGGACAGGGCCTATCTCTATTGCACCATATAGAATGGCCTCGAAGGAACTACAGGAACTCAAGAAATAGTTGGAGGAACTATTAGACAAGCAATTCATTAGACCGAGTGTATCACCTTGGGGAGCTCCTGTATTGTTTGTTAAGAAGAAAGACGGGAGCTTGAGACTATGCATAGATTACAGACAGTTGAATAAGGTGACTATCAAAAATAAGTACCCTCTCCCTAGGATAGATGACTTATTGGATCAACTGAAGGGAGCCTCCATCTTTTCTAAAATTGACTTGAGGTCAGGATATCATCAGATTAGGATCAAGGAGGAGGACGTACCAAAAACTACCTTCAGGACTAGGTATGGGCACTATGAGTTTCTTGTAATACCTTTCGGGTTGATGAATGCACCTACAATTTTCATGGATTACATGAATCATATTTTTCGACTCTACCTAGATCAATTTGTTGTAGTGTTCAAATTTCAAGAAGATTGGATTAGGGTAATTTTTCTTAATTTAAGAGCAAAAGTTACTAAGTTTAGTATCTCCACCCATAAATTGGGCTTTCACCTATGGACACTTCATATAGAATTTTTCCACTTCACATGAATTTTTAGCAAGCCAATAGGATAGCACAATGAAGAAATAAAACATAAACTTGGACTAGGATATAGGAATTGGACCGGTAGCCCAAAAATCAGGAAAATGTGACTAAGCCCATTATGAATGGTAGAATTTTAACCAAAGTAAAGAAAATTTGTAAGAATGAGCCCAAACCCAAGAGAAAAAATAAAAATAAAAATAGAAGTAAAGTGATGAAATAATGTTGTAATCAAGATTAGGTGATATAGCATTAAGACGAAAATTTAACAAGTGGTGTGATATCCTACATTCATAATTTTAGCAAGTGGTATGATAATACAAGGCTTTAGGACAAAAAATCTATATCCTACACTCATAATTTTAGCAAGTGGTATGATAATACATGGCATTAGGACAAAACATTCCTATCCCACACAAATAATTTCAACCAAATAATGGAAATTGAAGGGCTAGAAATTTGCCACCTAAAAAGACAAACCTATCATACTTGATTAAGACAAAAGAAAAAGGAAATGAATCCCTAAATCAAAGGGACCTTGTCCCTTATCTTAGAAACATATTATCATAATTTTCAAAATACAAATCTTCTTTAGATATGCATATCTTGACTAAGGAAGAGGAAGACAAGAACATAAGTTGTTTGTTTTTCAAAAATTCAACCAAGTGTATCCTAATTGTGATAAGGTAGACCCATGATCATGAAAGATGAATTATTTGATGGTCTATTTAAGCAAAATCCAGCCTTACAACAATAGAATTTTCGTCCAAGTGAGGGAGAGGAAAAATAGAAGCAAGGTAGAGTGAGGAAATGAGAGGAAGAAAGGAAGAAAGAGGAAGGAGAAGTCTAGAGGACTAATTGCTCCAGGTAAGTTTAACAATATTTCTTTTTGAAGAAAAGTTTTGAAACTTGTAATATTTATATTAGATTTTGATCTTAGAACTTTAATGATTGGTCATGGATGTTGCTATATCGTGTTACATATTATGTATGTTTGAATACTTAGGTTGGTGTAGATAGTTCTGCATAGGTATGGCTATGTGTGGCAAACTTTTATGCTTTTATTTGTAAAATTCTAGAAAGAATTGGTAAGGAATTAAAACAAATTGTTAACATAAAAAATGTAGATGTATGTCTCATGGATTTTTACCCACTGGAATCACTCAATTTGGAGTCCATATGAGGTATATATGGTCTAATTAGTAAGCAATGGTCAGAAAATGGTTAAGCAGGGAAGAATATGTTAGAATAGCTTCTTTGTTTTAATTTCTGGGAACATTCTGTAGGGAAATAAAATAAATGGTTAACATAATAATTATAGCTATATGTGTCACGGATTTGTAGCCACTAGAATCACTCAATTTGGAGTCCATATGAGGTAGATATGTTCCGATTAGTAAGCAATGGTTAGAAAATGGTTAATCAAGGAAGAATATGTTAGGATAGCTTCTGTGTTTTAATTTCTGGGAACATTCTATAGGGAATTAAAATAAATGGTTAACATAAGAATTATAACTATATGTGTCACGGAATTTTAGACACTGGAATCACTTAATTTAGAATTTATATGAGGGCGATATGGATAGATTAGTACGTAGAGGTCAGAACCTACCCGAGAAGAAATAACATGCTCTTTGAGAGAGTAATATCACCATGATTTCTTAATATTTCGTTCAACTGTTCAACATTTTTAGATAATTGTTTTTTCTTTAAAGTGATATCCAGATAACCTAAATCAGAGTTAAATTGAGCGAGTTATGCTCTGATTAGTAAGAGAAGGTTAGATAGGATGAAAAGCTGCATCAAGAAAATAAAGAAATAAAATTAATATTTAATTATGTAACAACTTTTTTTTCTTATTATTATACAATATAGAGTTTACATACATGTCTTTAATCAAAACATACGTACAACATATCAAACACATAAAAATCTACATCTTATTTATTCTGGTTGACCAATTCTGGAGATACAGGTGCTGGTGGTTGCACCCCGGGATCTAAGACAACTCGGCCACAAACATTTTATTTGCTTCTGAGATCTGCCCAACATAAAGTACTCGATCCAACGTGCACTAAAAGCCAAAGCCATAAAAAAATCTGCATAACTACTTTTTTGAACATGATATGGAAATATAGTGAGAATTAAATCCCAATAAGTTCAACAATAAATCATCATCAATATAGCTCATCATGTCATGTTCAGCTGTATAAACTACAACAAATATCTTTGGTCACATGAATGCACTATATCTATGCACATGAGAATCGTACAATAATGACATGTATGATAGGATTAACTATTTCTAGAATATCAAATGATGACTATCAATTTATTCTCATATCAAACTACCCTGGTGAAGGTGAGTATTTTCTACTCTCCGGTACGGGCTTTTCTCACTCCGTCCGACATGGCCCACTTTCTCTTTCTTTTCTCATTAATATGATCATAACCGTTGGTAATTTTGTTTCATGTATTAATAAAAGTACAAGAGTATTCAAAGTAACATCTCTAATTTCATTTCTTTTATTGATAAAGGTTTATAAATATTTAATTAAGGAAATAAAATTTATTAGACAATTTTTAGATATCTAAGGAAATATAATCCTTAGAAATTCTTCTCCTTTCGTGTATGCATAGAAATGTTCTAATATTAATGGAATATGTAAAGAAAGAAAACCTAAGAGGAAATATTAGAACTAAGCATGCTAAAGAAAGGTGAAATTCTTAGGCAAGGAAGATAAATTTTTGTGAAGTAAGTAAAAGTCTTAAAATTTCAAGAAGATTGAATTAGGGTAATTTTTCATAATTTAAGAGCAAAAGATACTAAGTTTAGTATCTCCACCCATAAATTGGGCTTTCACCTATGGACACTTCATATAGAGTTTTTCTACTTCACATGAATTTTTAGCAAGCCAATAGGATTACCCAATGAAGAAATAAAACATAAACTTGGACTAGGATATAGGAATTGGACCGGTAGCCCAAAAATCATGAAAATGTGACCAAGCCCATTATGAAAGGTAGAATTTTAACCAAAGTAAAGAAAATGGGCAAGAATAAGCCCAAACCCAAGAGGAAAAATAAAAATAAAAATAAAAGTAAAGTGATGAAATAATGGTGTAATCAAGATTAGGTGACATGGCATTAAGACAAAAATTTAGCAAGTGGTGTGATATCCTACATTCATAATTTTAGCAAGTGGTATGATAATACAAGGCTTTAGTGATAACTATTATTATAAGAAAACTATACTAAAGGTAGGTACTTATCCCATCTTTACCTTACTCTATTACATAGGCCCTTAACATATCTTCTAGAGTTTGAATGGTCCGTTCTATCTGCCCGTCAGTCTGAGGATGATAGGCAGTATTGAACTGCAATTGGGTTCCAAAAACTTCCTGCAACACCTTCCAAACCCTCGACGTAAACCTGGGATGAAACAAAATTAGGGATGTTAGATTTCTCTCCCCCTAAAAGAAATTTTGTCCTCAAAATTTTAGAAATTACCTAATAAGAACAATTTCGGATATTTCTTCCTCATGGCTTCTTCTAGTTCCCAAGTTGCTTCTTCTGGAGTCAAACATTCCCATAACACCTTAACTAGGGGAATAGTTTTGTTCTGCAATTGCTTCATGTCAGTGTCCAATATAGATACTGGTACTAGCTGGTATGTCATGTTCTCCTTTATTTGTATTGGTTCATCCCGTATTATATGTGAAGAATCTGGAAGATACTTCCGTAGCTGTGATACGTGGAAAACATTGTGTAGGTTGGACAAATTCGGTGAAAGGGCAACTTGATATGCTAACGTCCCTACTTTCTTCAAAATCTGATAGGGTCCCAAAAATCACGGACTTAGCTTTCTAGTTTTGAGAGACCTACCAACTCCAGTAGTCGGGGAAAGGGTTACTATGGATAGCTCATAGGGAGTTTTAGAAATAAGAAACTGAAACTTCCTAATACATTCTTATGATATAAATGAATGACTACCACCAGAGTCAAATAACACCATAAGAGCAAATCCATAGATATAGCATGTACCTTGAATCATTTTAGAAGATTGAGCTGCCTCTTGGCCGCTCAGGGTGAAAACTCTTCCTTTCACCTAAGGCCTCTGTTCTGGTTGCTTTCCCACATTTTGTGTGCAATTTCTCGCAAAATGACCCTTCTGTCCGCAGTTAAAGCAGACATCTTGTCCCATGTAGCATGGCCGATTACCATGCATGCGTTCGCACTTAGCACACTTGACTAGGGCGAGGTCTTGTTGGAAAGGTCTGAGACTCGCAGTCAATGGCCTCTTACTAGCTCCATATCCACTTCTTCTCACATTCTTGTTAGGGTTAGGAAAAATTTTCTTTCTTTTCCATAGGTTTTGCCTTTACTTTTCGTCCTCCACTGCCTTTAAAATTTTCTCCAAGAGTCTGCATTTATTGATTAGAGGCACAAACACGATAAATCTCCATAGCTACAACAGCATTCTTTATGTCCGGGTTCAGTCTCGCTTCGAACTTAACAGCCTTCCATGCTTCATCAGGGTTAAATCGCAGATAAGAGGAAAACTTAGACAATTCCTCGAACCTCGCGATGTATTGGTCTATAGTCATGCTACCCTGCCTGAGTTGGAGAAATTCAATCTCTTTCTTTGCCCGCACAGTACTTGGAAAGTACTTTTCCAAAAAGGTGTCTTTGAACACCTGCCAAGTGATCTACCTTCCCTGGTGAGTTAAAAGTTCTCTAGCTCCACGCCACCAGTACTTTGCTTAATCTTGTAGCATATATGCAGCAAAGATTACTTGCTGCTCCTCAGTACAACCCATCACTTCAAAGATTTTCTCTAACTCCCTTATCCATCTTTCAGCTACAATCGGGTCAAAGCCGCCTTGACAACAAGGTGGCCTAGTCCTCAGGAACTCGGATATGCTGTTATCATTTCCAGCCATCCGGTTGTTAACACCATTCACATCATTCGAGTTATTAGCATTTTGGAGGTATTGTAGAATTTGATTAGTGGTCATGACATGGTGTCGAATTGACGTGGCCAGGTTGTACAAGGTTTCCTCCACCTTATTTGCCAGATTCCTCCTTGGTGGTGCCATTTCTTACTGTGGCAAAAATAAAGTTATGCTGCTATTGAGGTGATCTAGCCTAATAGTTAGTTCAAAAATATCTAACAGCAGTCATAACACCACCTCGGCATGTAGGTAGGAAACACTAGTAATTTTTTACCTATATGAATTCATTGATCCCTACACAGCACAACCACAAACATACTCAAGACACTATAAGATTGATTCAGATAACCATCCACCCACTGGCCATCTAGGATCGACCTGCTCTGATACTAATTATGTAACAACTTTTTTTCTTATTATTATACAATATAGAGTTTACATACATGTCATTAATCAAAACATATGTACAACATATCAAACACATAAAAATCTACATCTTATTTATTCTGGTTGACCAATTCTGGAGATACAGGTGCAGGTGGTTGCACCTTCAACGGGATCTAAGCCAACTCCGCCACAAACATTTTATTTGCTTATAGGATCTGCCCAACATAAAGTATTCGATCCAAAGTGCACTAAAAGTCAGAGCCATAAAAATATCTGCATAACTAATTTTCTGAACATGATATGGAAATATAGTGAGAATTAAATCCCAGTAAGTTCAACAATAAATCATTATCAATATAGCTCATCACGTCATGTTCAGCTGTATAAACTACAGCAAATATCTTTGGTCACATGAATGCACTATATCTATTCCATGAGAATCGTACAATAATGACATGTATGACATGATTAACTATTTTCAAAATATCATATGATGACTATCAATTTATTCTCATATCAAGCTACCCCGGTCAGGTTGAGTATTTTCTACTTTCCGCTACGGGCTTTTCTCGCTCCGTCCGACATGGCCCACTTTCTCTTTCTTTTCTCATTAACATGATCATAACCGTTGGTAGGGCGTCCCCTACTGGTGCACCACACGGATTGCCATGTGACCGTGCTCATTTATTTTCTTTTCACAATGATAGCCAAAAATATGCTTTCAATAACAAGTATGTTCAACAAAATATAACTATTAGCAAAAGTCATTGGTAATCATGCCATGAACATAACCATTTCAAATATCATTTTATAAAATATTTCTATGTCAAAATTTCACGCTTAAGATGGTAAGAAGTTCATATAGTGGCAATGCTATGTCATATACTAGTCATTTATTATTTTCATTTATAAGATTCTTTTTCTTTTTAAATATTAATTTTATTTCTTTATTTTTTTGATGCAGGTTTTTATCCTATCTAACCTTATCTTACTAATCAGAGCATAACTCCCTCAATTTAACTCCGATTTAGGTGATCTTGATATCAATTTAAAGACAAAACAATTATCTAAAACTCTTATGTTGAACAGTTGAACGAAATATTAAGAAATCATGGTGATATTAAGATGTAGATTTTTATGTGTTTGATATGTTGTATGTATGTTTTGATTAATGACATGTATGTAAACTCTATATTGTATAATAATAAGAAAAAAAGTTGTTACAATTAATACTTAAAGATGAAACTGATTATCAATTTAGTTTATATTTAGCCTACCTGTAGAGGTCTATTATATGGATTAAGTGTGGGTATCATAGAAAAACTAGTTGAAATTATATATTGAAATCCTTCTGCACACTAGTGTTGGATTTTGTATTATTTTAAATAACCTATTTATCAATTACAGCACCAAGTTTGCTTACTCTGAATAATCAATCTACGTTAATTGAAACTCTGACTGGAAACAATTATAATAGATGGAAAGAGAATGTAGACCATTAGTATTGACATATAAGAGTACTAATGGAGAGATCCTGCTTTAAAAAGTAGGAAAGAGCCAATAGATTGGCTTAATGGTGATGAGAATGATGATGGCATAGTTAAGACTAACAAAAATACAGACAGGCTCCAAATTTCAGTTAAACTTATTACAAAATCTGATGTTAAAAGACTTAAAGAAGCATTATCCAACAAAGAGAGAAATGTGTCGCCATTAAAGGTCAACCAAGAGTGGTTCATGTCATCAAAGCCAATTTAAATATGGGCTAAGACCATGTTGGCATGTTTAACTTAAGCAAAGAGGGCTAAATTATTTTAATTTCCTATTTTCTTTAATTTAATAGTTTAACTAGAAAAGTTAGTTTTCTTGTTTGACTAAGACAATTTTTAAAAAAAATTTAGCTAGGAAAGTTAGTTTTCTCGTTTGACTAAGAGAGTTTCTTATTTTTAATTCCCTATTTTGATTAGGATTAAATTACCTAGTTTGATTATGATTAAAATACTTAGTTTGATTAGGATTAAATTACCTAATTTGATAAGGATTAAGTTACCTAGTTTGTTTAAGATTGAATTACCTAGTCTATTTTTGACTTTTTGATGTAAATTGGTCTATAAATATATGTGAATGATAAATAAAAAAGCAACATCTTATTAAAAGTGAGAATAATTTTTCTTTGGTTCTTTCATAAAATATTTGAACTTAACAAAATTTTCAATGGCATTCATCATTGACTTATCAATCAGGTCTTTCATTACCAAATTATAGCATCTTACTTATACCAATGTTCTTGCTTCCATATAAACAACAGGTTGTAGTTTCCTACAAAAATTATTGTAGAAATGATCTTGGAGACTTCTTAGTTCATGAGTTTTGTTAGTTCTTGGCGGAATTAGTATCATTTCGTATCAAAGCATGGTTATAGTCCTAGGTTTGCCTATCCTTTAGATTTGTTCTTGTTAATTTTAAGTCTAAATCCTTTCTGTTATCTGTGTTCTTGTTTGTGTCATGTTTGAATTCTTGTTCTTCTGTTCTTCATTCTTCTTTTCTTTTGTTCTTATTTGTAATAATGATCTAAGAGAGTTGAATTGTTCATTTAATATTTTTAGCAGTTATTATGTGATTGACAGTGCCAAGGGACTGTGATTTCTTTTGTATAATTTTGAAACTCACAAATTTATGATATGACCTTGTTATCTAGCCTTTATATATGACTTTCTTCTGGTAAGTTCTTTGTGTAGTTTGAAAAGAACTAAAAGAAAATCAAGTGGCAAAAGGCACGAGTTGTGAGCACATTTGGGGTAAAAAGAAAGCTAAATTTATTTTCTGTGACAATGAGTTAAGTAAATTATTTTTTAGTGAAACACAGGAGGGAGTGTTATGAGGTTTGTTTCTAACTTTGTTTTGCTACAAACATATCACACAATAAGGACAAAAATACTTTTAAAGATGTGTTAGAAATAATGGATACAAAGTTGATGATGGAAGCTTCAGTGAGTGAAATGAGGGGAATGTCGAGAACAAAAATTAAGCAGGTTCAGGAATAGACAGATTGGGTAGATAATGCAAGTGTGGAGTAGCCAAAAAACACTCTTAATGTGCATAGGTGGGAGAGATTTCAATCAAGAAAAGTGAAAGTTAAATATGAAGAGTACTATGCAGATGATTTTAATGAAGAAGATGACTAAGATTTAATTGTTAGTAGTAAGAGATGTAATGGGAATCTTAAAGAAGTTATGAATCAAAATGATAATAATTTGGGTAATATTAAAATGAAGATTTCGTCATTTCAAGGCAAAAATAAGCCAAAAACTTGAGTTATAGAAGAAGGTGGAATTATTATTTGAGTGTCATAATTATTCTAAATCTAAAATGATAAAACTTGTAGACTTTGAATTTTTTAATTATGGAATTGTTTGGTGGGATCAATTAGTGATAACTAGGAGGAGAAATAGAGAGCCTCTAATAAAGATATGGGAGGATATGAAAATCGTGATGAGAAGACAGTTTGTTCCAAGTTACTACTGTAATGCCCTAAATTCTTAAATAGATATTTTTTTTCTTTTTGAATGAATTATCAAGTAAATTGGTGTTTAGAGTGGTCATATGATATATTTTAGTTGGCTAAATATAGGTTTAGAATGACTTTGGAAAGAAAAATAAACAAGTTGTCTAGAACGGCCACCGTGGTGATAGAAATATTTCTAGGAAAATTGTACTAGAGGCAAAATGTTCACCAATGCAACTTGAGCATTTTCCGTTGCAACAACAATAGTCCAAAAGTTTGGTTTCAATTTCCAAAACATTCACCATCACAATGCCAACCTGAGAACTTGAATATCCTATCTAGAGGCTTACCATCGTGACACAAGTTCTTCTCATCACTACACCAAGTGAAATTACTAAAATATCCCTTTCTTGTTTAAATTTTAGCTGTGGCCATTCTCGCTACAATCTTCCCCTCCGTTTTGCACCACCATTTTTGTCTCTAAACTCTCTCTTTCTTCTCTAAGATATCTCACTATCTAGCTATCTAATCATAGCACCGTGGGTATCGTTAGACTCATGGTGAGGAGAGAAACATTTTGCACTGAATGATTTCATTCGAAGGTAGTCGGAAAGTTGTCTAAAAAATTTGAAGAAAAACTTTAAGGAGGTAACTTTAAATGATCTTGTTTAGGGACACTAAATTAGAAAAATATTACCTTATATTGACTTAGAATTGTCTAAGCCACTAGGGTTAAGAGCTTCATGACCATAGGAAATTTTTTTGATTGGTGTGAATAGTGATTCTGGCTTGTATGAACAGTAATTTTTTGGTTTATGCAAAAGTTTGACTTTTTAAGGTTGTTTTCTAGGTTATTTAACCCTTTAAACTCAGTTTTGCAATCATTTAGCTCATTTTGGCTCTAAAAAGTTATCAGTGAATCAACCTATTTTTACAACCTTATTTTGTGAGTAGAAATTACATGCCATAATGTCAAGTTCTAATGTAATTTTATGATATATTATATCTAGCTAATTATATATGCTTTTAGAAATCATATATGGATATGAATATTTTAATTCAACCATACTTACTCTTGCATATAAAATTTAACCATTTGACCATTGATTTGAGGAGTATTTGGTGGATTGAATTGTTGGAAACTTTATGAGGTAGTTTTGAAATTTTAATTGGCTAGTGATAAATTGCCTTTGACACCTTAATATTGTGGCCATGTGAATTTGTTTAGATTAAAATAATTAAATTGATTGGCAACCATGTTTTGTTTAATTTGATTAAACATGAATATTCACTAACAATGGTTGATTTCTAGGAGGAACTTTATACAGAAATGATGTATACTAGTAGCAATATATGCTAGCCTTGGTGCATCTTGAAATCTCAACTAGTAGGCGTGTTGCTAGTCTTGTATGTCAGCAACACATGGGATTTGTTAAAAGAGTGACATAATGCCTCATATTACCATTGCTTGTAAATTATTGGACTGCGATTGCCCTCCCTTACATTGTTCTTAGGAAGTACCTTGGTTTTGATGCAAGGTCCTCTTGAAAAGTTTAAAAGTCACATGGAATTTTATTTGGTTCTAGGAAATGGATTTTTCTTTTATATGATGAAATTTTTTTGCATTTGATTGTCATATTATAGCATTATTGCATGTGTTTTCTACTCACTAAGTTTCAAACTCACCAATTTTCCTTATTTATATTTCAAATATCAACAAAGATCTCAAACTAGCCTCGTCATCCCAGTATATAGAAGATCTTGTAGTAAGCCTACATTGTTCCAAAGCTTCCTTTTGTTATTTATTTGCTTTGTATGTGCTTGTACTCTAGATAACCTCCATGAGTCATGGGCATGATCCTCGCTTCCCCTGTATATATAATATTTGAGAATAGTTTGTATATTTGGAATATGTATTTGTATATTGATACTAAATTTTATCTAATTAAGTTTTTTTTTTTGAATGCATGGATGGAAATTTAGAATTTATTTATTTATTCTTGAAAGTCTGTGTGGTAGATGGTATATAGGTTAAATCCAATGCCTTCCCGTGCCAGTTATGTGATTCTCACACGGGGGTTGTGACAAAGTTGTTATCGGCACCCTAAGTTTCTTGGTGACTTAATGGAGTTAAGGATTCCTAAGTAGGACCTTGAATATAAGTATGAGCTAAACATATCTATAATCATATTATTGAGGGATCCTATAGGATGTTGTCTTTGTTTTCGATTTCAAGTCAGTCTTCCTTGAGGAATTATGAAAATGTATGGTGATTATGCCTTTTGTTATATGGTTTTATAGATATAATGCCGCCAAGAAGAAAAACGACAGCTAGGAGAGCTATAGAACATGAGGCATCTGTTCAGTCTATAGTTCAATCCTTAAGGGGTTAAGGCAGAAGCCAAACTAGTTAGAGAACTAAGGGACATGGTTGTAGTGAAAGAGCTATTGAAGCCCTATGGCAAGATAGAGTGCAACTCTTGAGAAGAAGATGGCACCTCCTCCATGAGAGAATGCCATGGGAGAAATGCTTGTTAAGATCTAAGGAATGCAGAGAACTCTAACAAAACTCATAGAAGGCTAGGATATGATGGAACATTCTCAACTAGAGGTTAGCATTGGGGTACGAGGTTAGACTAGAGTGATAGAATAAGAGAATTGGCCTCAAATGGCAAGTATTGACATGACTTTGACCTAATTTCTCAAGTTAAAACCTCTTATTTTTAAAAATCTAACAGTAACAAGGACCCATAATAGTTTATAGATGAATTGGAGAAGATTTTCTAAACCTTAGGGTGTTCTACTAGAAGGTTGGTGTAATTAATGTCTTTTAAATTGTCAAATGCGGCCCAAATATGGTTTGATACGTTGATTAGTGGAAAAGAAACAAGTGCACCTCCTATTAAGTGGGAAGAGTTTAGATAAGCTTTTATTGAATGTTTTCTAACTGTAAGAATAAGAGATGCTTATGCCAGGGAATTTGAGGATTTGAAACAAGTGTCAAATATGATTGTCACTAAGTATGATATTTGATTTATGCAACATGCCATACACCTAATTCCTACTAAAAGAGATAGGATCAAGAGATTTATTGTAGGATTAGTGTGCCTATTATTTAGATCTATAGAGGCTGCTCTCATAGTAAGTAAAGCCTAGTAGCTAAGGGAAATAGAATTCAAAGCCCTTCATAGCCACCACTAATCGAATCAAGGACTTCAAGCTGGGATTCAGTTAGTGTTAATAAACATTTGGAAGTTCAGAGAGATGCTAGCTAGACTAGTCCATAAGGTTTGAGGTAAACTCAACATAGTGAACCTCAATGCTTTGTTTGCGGTAAATGGCATGTTGAAAGATGTTATAAAGAAATTATGCCTACTTTAATTGTGGACAAATAGGGCATATGGTTAGAGATTCTTGAGAAAAAGTGATTAAGTCGAGGCTTAATCCAACCAATTAGAATAGTACAAAGGCAAACAAATAGTGCTAATGTAAGTAGAGGGTTAGTAGGCCATAGGCAAGGTCAAGTAAATAGAGGTTAGTAGGCCATAGGCAATGTAAGTAGAAGGTTAGTAGGCCATTGACTAGATAGGATGCCAAAGCTTATAATGTAGTAATGGCATGTACAATTATAGTTTGTGCTCATAATGCCTAAGTGTTGTTTGATCCTATATCCACCCATTTGTATATGTCTCCTTATTTTGTAAAATGAATGGGAAAAGACCCAGTCATGTTGAAATCCCTTTTGAAGTTGCTACCCCTATTGGTGATTCGATGTTAGTAGAAAATGTGTATAATTTATGTTTTATTTCAATATTTGATAAGGAGAATTTTGCTGATTTAATTGTGTTAAACATAATGGATTTTGACATTTTGCTTGGGATGGATTGATTGGCTTCCTACTATGCTACTCTAGATTTCCATATTAAGGTGATTGAATTTAATATGCTAGGTGAATCTTCCTTTAAGATTCAATGTGACTGTAGTATGGCCCCAAACAATATAATTTTAGCTTTAAAGGATGCCAAAATTATTTGGCTTTGGTAAAGGATGTTAACAGATAGTTTACTAATTTGAACCAAGTTCAACTAGTCAATGAGTTTTGTAATATTTTTCTAGAAGAGTTATCAGGCCTACCTTGAGAGCAAAAAATAGAATTTAATATAAAATTCCTCCCTGGAGCTCAAACAATGTCCATGTCCCCTTATAGAATGGCTCCTGCTGAACTTAAAGAGTTAAGGAACCAATTGCAAGATCTAATGTGGTGGTTGATGTCTTAAGCAAGAAATCCATGAGTAGTTTAGCCTATATAGCCAAGTTGAGAAGGCAGCTATTAAAAGACATTCATGAGATAGAAAGAATATGGATACAATTTGAAATAAAAGAGCTAGGAGTCCTATTGGCTCACATTCAACTTTGACCACCAATGATTGATAAAATAAAACTTGATCAGAATAAGGGTTTGCAATTATGCAAGATAATGGAAGAAATGAGAAACATGAAATATTATGAATTTATTGTGGATTCATATGGGATATTGAGATATGATAGGCCTAATATAGATAATTTGAGAAAAAAGTTTTTAAAGAGGTGCATCATTCTTCTTACACCATTCATCTAAGAGAAAATCAGATGTATCAAAATCTAAGGGAATGATACTAGTGAAATGGTGTGAAAAGGATGTAGCTAATTATGTTTTGCATTGCTTAACATGGAAATAGGTGAAAACGAAGCATCAAAGGCCTGCTTGATTGCACCAACAAATGAAAATACCTGAATAGAAATGGGAAATAATTACATGGACTTTTTTACAAGATTACCTCAAACACTAAAGGGATTTAACTCCATATAAGTAATCGTTGATAGAATGACAAAGTCAATCCACTTTTGTAACAACTCCAGTTAAGTATCAATTTTTTTTTAAAATACCATGAAGTTATTACCTTGTTACAACTTAACTCAATATAACATTTATTTAATTTATACAATACAGAGTTTACATACATGTCATTAATCACAACATACGTACAACATATCAAACACATAAAAATCTACATCTTATTTATTCTGGTTGACCAATTCCGGAGATACAGGTGCGGGTGGTTGCACCTTCACCGGGATCTAAGCCAACTCGACCACAAACATTTTATTTGCTTCTGGGATCTGCCCAACATAAAGTACTTGATCCAACGTGCACTAAAAGCCAGAGCTATAGAAAAATCTGCATAACTAATTTTCTGAACATGATATGGAAATATAGTGAGAATTAAATCCCAGTAAGTTCAACAAGAAATCATCATCAATATAGCTCATCACGTCATGTTCAGCTGTATAAACTACAGAAAATATCATTGGTCACATGAATGCATTATATCTATGCACATAAGAATCATACAGTAATGATAGGTATGACAGGATTAACTATTTTCAGAATATCATATGATAACTATTAATTTATTCTCATATCAAGCTACCCCGGTCAGGGTGAGTATTTTCTACTCTCCGGTACGGGCTTTTCTCGCTCCGTCTGACATGGCCCACTTTCTTTTCTTTTCTCATTAACATGATCATAACCGTTGGTAGGGCGTCCCTTACTGGTGCACCACACGGATTGCCATGTGACCGTGCTCATTTCTTTTCTTTTCACAATAATAGCCAAAAATATGCTTTCAATAACAAGTATGTTCATCAAAATATAACTATGACCATAAATCATTGGTAATCATACCATGAACATAACCATTTCAAATATCACTTTATAAAATATTTCTATGTCAGAATTTCACACTTAAGATGGTAAGAAGTTCATACAATGGCAATGGCTATGGCATATACTAGTAATTTATTATTTTCATTTATAAGATTCGTCTTCTTTTTTAAATATTAATTTTATTTCTTTATTTTCTTGATGCAGGTTTTCATCATATCTAACATTCTCTTTATGCTTGGCCTTTAGTAATTTTCTTCTTATTTATATCATTTCCATCACATCTTCTTACAAATTTGTAGAGCATTGTTCTCCAATTTGATTTCTACTATTACCCTATAGTTAAAGAGGTTCATCTAGGGTAGAAAAAAGTTGAAAAATAGGCTTAACCAGCTTCCAACACGGTTTGGCCCTGTTCCAGGACATGGCCATGCTTTAAAAATACTTCAAATGTACTAAAAAATAGCCCCGAACACGGCTAGCCTGTGCTTGAAGCACCCAGAACACGGCCTGGTCATGTTCTGTGACCTTTGCCCACTAATCAGAGCATAACTCCCTCATTTTAACTCTAATTGAGGTGACCTTGGTGTCTATGGAAATCTAAGACAATTATCTAAAACTATTATGTTAATCATATCAGCAAAATAGTAATAAATCTTGGTTTTATTACTCCCTTCAATTCAATATTATTTCTTCTCGGGTAGGTTCTAACCTTTACTTACTAATCTGACTATATCTCCCACATACAAATTCCAAATTAAGTGCTTCTAGTGGCTAAACATCCGTGACACATAAATATATAATTCATATGTTAACCATTTATTTTAATTCCTTATATAATTTTCCCAGAAATTAAAACACCGAAGCTATCCTAACATATTCTTCCCTGATTAACCATTTTCTGACCTTTGTTTACTAATCAGAACATATCTACCTCATATGAACTCTAAATTGAATGATTCCAGTGGCTAAAAATCCGTGACACACATAGCTATAATTCTTATGTTAACCATTTATTTTAATTCCATACAAATAATTCCCAGAAATTAAAATACAGAAACTATCCTAACATATTCTTCCCTGATGAACCATTTTCTGACCTTTGACTACTAATTAGACCATATCTACCTCATATGGACCCCAAATTGACTGCTTCCAGTGGCTAACAATCCGTGACACATATATATTTAATTCTTATGTTAACCATTTATTTTAATTCCTTATAGATTGTTCCCAGCAATTAAAACACCGAAGCTTAAAATTCTGCCAACCATAGCCATACCCATGCAGAACTATCTACACCAACCTAAGTATTCAATCATACATCACATGCAAGATCAATATGTAACATGATATAGCAATATCCATGACCAATCATCAAAGTTCTAAGATCAAAATCTCATATAAATATTATAAGTTTCAAAAGTTTTCTTCAAAAAGAAATATTGTTAAACTTACCTTGAGTACTTAGCCTTCTAAACTTCTCCTTCTCCTTCTTTCCTTTCTTCTCCTCTCTTTCTCTCCTTTCCTCACTCTACCTTGCTTCTATTTCTCTCTCTTCCTCACTTGGACGAAATTAAAATGTTGTAGGGGTGGGTTTTGCTTAAATAGACCACCAAATAATACACATTTCATGATCATGGGTCTACCTTATCACAATTAGGATACACTTTGTTAAATTTTTGGAAAACAAACAACTTATGTTCTTGTCTTCCTCTTCCTTAGTCAAGATATGCATAGGAAAATGAGATTTGTATTTTGAAAATTATGATGATATGTTCTTAAGATAAGGGACAAGGTCCCTTTGATTTAGGGATTCATTTCCATTTTCTTTTTTCTTAAACAAGTATGATAGGTTTGCTTTTTTAGGTGGCAAATTTCTAGCCCTTGAATCTCCATTATTTGGTTGATATTATTTGTGTGGAATAGGAATGTTTTGTCCTAATGCCATGTATTATCATACCACTTGCTAAAATTATGAGTGTAGGATATAGATGTTTTTTGTCCTAAAGTCTTGTATTATCATGCCACTTGCCAAAATGATGAATGTAGAATCACACCACTTGCTAAATTTTTGTCTTAATGCCATGTAACCTAATCTTTATTATTACATTATTATATCATCACCTAAGTTATTTTATTTAATTTTATTTTTCCTCTTGGATTTGGGCTTATTCCTACCCATTTTCTTTGCTTTGGATAAAATTCTACCTTTCTTGGAGGGCATGGTCATATTTTCATAATTTTTGGGCTATTGGTCCAATTACTATATCGTAGTCCAAGTCTATGTTTTATTTCTTACTTAGGTTATCCAATGGCTTGCTAGAAACTTATGTGAAGTGAAAAAACTCTATATGAAGTGTCCATAGGTAAAAGCCCAATGTATGGGTAAAGATTTTAAACTTAGTAACTCTAGTTCTTGAATTAGGAAAAATTACCCTAATTCAATGTTCTTGAAATTTTAAGACCTTTACTTGTTTCTAAAAATTTATCTTCCTTATCCAATAATTTTGCATCTCTTTAGTATGTTATTTCTAATTTCTTTCCTATTAGGTTTTCCCTCTTTATTTGTTCTCTTAATGTTAGAAACATTTTCTATGCATATACATAAGGTGAATAATTTCTAAGGATTATATTTCCTTAGATATCTAAAATATTTTCTAATAAATTTTATTTCTTTAATTAAATATTTATGTACTTTTATCAATAAAAGAAACGAAATTAGGGATGTTACAACTTTGTACCAATAAAGACCACTTATGGTGTGGTTTAGTATGTAAACTTGTATCTTAATAAGATAGTTAATCTCTACAGGATTTTAATATCAATTATATTCGATCGAGGTCCTCAATTCATTGCTCATTTTTGGAAAGGGTTTTAGGAGGCTATGGGTATAAGGTTTGATTTAAGCACCACTTTTCATCCCTAAATTGATGGCTAAACTGAACGGATTATTCAAGTATTAGAAGATATATTGAGAGCCAGTGTACTGAACTTTGGGTTAGTTGGGAGAAATATTTGTCTCTAGCTAAATTTACATACATTAACAGTTACTAAGCTAGCATTCAGATGGCGCCATTTGAGGCATTGTATAGAAGGCTTTGTAAGCCTCCTATTGGATGATTTGAGATAGAATAAGCCAAACTGTTGGGTCTAAATTTGATACAAAATGTAGTTGACAAGGTGAAGTTAATTGAAGAACGATTATTGGTAGCACAAGATAGACAAACGACTATGTAGATCATAGATGACGAGCTATAGAATTTCCAATTGGTCATCACCATTGTGACATGAGGCTTTCCAGTCACAATGGTAATGGCCCAAAACTTTGTTTTTGATTTCCAGAATGCTCACTATCATTACACCATCCAGCTCTCGTCACAATGGTAGCATAAGAACTTGAATATCCTATTTTCCATTGGCTCACCTTCGCGATGTCAACTTCTTCTCACTGCAATGCCAAGTTAAATTACTTAAATACCCCTTTATGCATTAAATTTTGGTTATATCCTTTCTTTTTGCGAGCTTTTCTTCTTTTTTGCCCAACCTTTCTCTCTTTAAACTTTCTCTTTCTCTCTCTAAGATGTCTCACTATCTAGCCATCCTATCACAAAACTATGGGTACCATTAGACTCGTCCCGAGGAGTAAAACATTTTTCATCGAATGATTCCATCAAAAGGTGGCCCAAAAGTCATCAAAAAATTTAAAGAAAAGTTTTAAGGAGGTAAGCTTCGAATAAGCATGTTTAGGGACCTTAAATTAGAAAAATATTACCATATACAAACTTAGAATTGTCTATACCACTAGGGTTTAAGAGTTTCATAACGACAAGAAATTTTTTTAGCAAGTGTGAAAAGTGATTATGGTCAATATGAAGAGCAATTTTGTGGTTTATGCACAAGTTTGACTTTTTGAGGTTTTTTTTCTAGGTTATGAGCCCTCTAAGCTCAGATTTACAACTGTTTATCTCATTTCGGCTCTAGAATATGATCGGTAAATCAACCTATTGTACACCCTTATTTTGTGAGTTGAAATTACATGCCATAATTTCAAGTTCGTATGTTTTCCAATGTGAGTTTATGATATATTATATGTATATGATCATATATGCATTTAAAAATCATATGTGGCTATAAATATTTTAATTAATCCATACATACTCTTGTATAGAAAGTTTAATCATTTGACAATTGATTTGAGGATTATTTGGTGGATTGAATTGTTGGAAACATTATGAGGTAGTTTTGAAATTTTAATTGGCTATTGATAAATTTCCTTTTAAACTTAATATTGTGGCCATATGAATTTGTTTGTATTAAAAAAATTAAATTTATTGGCAACCATGTTTTGTTTAATTTGATTAAACATGAACATTCACTACCAATGGGTTGATTTCTCCTTAGAAGTAACCTTATACAAAAACATTGTATGTTAATAGCAGTATATGTTAGCCTTGGTGCACCTTCAAACATAAACTAGCAGGGGTGTTACTAGCCTTGTGTGTCGACCAACACACATGATTTGTTAAAAGAGTAGTGGAATACCTCCTATTACCATTGATTATAAATTGTTGGATTGTGATTGCCCTCCATTGCTTTATGCTTAAGAAATACCTTGCTTCTGATACAGGTTCCTTTTGAAAATTTTACAAGTTGCATGAAATTATATTTGGTTCTAGGAAATGGAATTTTCTTCTATATGTCGAAAAGGTTTTACATTTAATTGTCATATTATAGCATCATAACATGTGTTTTTAACTCATTGAGTTTCAAAATTACCTCTTTTCCTTATCCATATTTCAAATAATAACAAGTTATGATGCTATAATATGACAATTAAATATGGCTACCAACAATTAAATGTCCTTGGCCCTACAAGTTGTGATGGCTTAATGATAGTGATGAGGTAAGGGTGAATAAACAATTTTATTTTCCTTTCACATCAAAAAATATGAAGATGAAGTATTATGGGATGTATTTCTGATGCAAGTTGGACACTTATTATTAGGCTGACTATGACAATTTGATCGGCGTGTTAAGCATGATGGCTTCACTAACAAACACATATTTGTGATTAATCAAAAGACAATCACTCTAGTTCCTTTAACACCAAAATAGGTTTATGAAGATCATGTAAGGTTACAAAATATAGTGCAAAAAAAGAAAACGAGTGACAATAAGAGAAAAAAAGTGTTACAACCCTAAGTTCGGATGCGTAACCAGCATGGATGTGGAGGATTGATCCCCAACCCTTAAGCCTCAAAGTGGAGCAAATCAAATTGTAATTTTCCAAAAAGACCCATTCTGAAATCTTTCATAGATTAATATTCAAATGTAACTTCGTAATTTCACATTCATAGTATAAATCATTAATAGCTTACAAAAATTGAATTCACATTTCATCTTAGAAAAATATTATCGAAACACATAACATTTCGCTATCCACAAATCTAAATTGCAACAGAAACAAGGATTAGACTTGTAACTCTTAGAGCACATCTAGATCACAAAATGTAGACATAACATTAAACAATAAAGGAGCCTTCTAAAACAAATATGGCTCGCCACAAAATTCTCTACTTAAGTTCATACCTTAAGGGATATGGATTAAGTTCTCCGTTACTATCTAAAAGACATGGAAACATAAAAGGGTGAGTTTGTAACTCAGTGAGTAGATAATGTAACATCCTTAATTTCGTTTCTTTTATTAATAAAGGTACATAAATATTTAATGTAACATCCCTAATTTTTTTCTTTAAAGATACATAAATATTTAATTAATAAAATAAAATTTATTAGACAATTTTTAGATATTTAAGGAAATATAATCCTTAGAAATGATTCAACTTATGTGTATGCATAGAAAATGTTTCTAACATTAAGGGAACAAGTAAAGAGAGAAAACCTAATAGGAAAAATTAGAAATAACATACTAAAGATAGGAGAAATTCTTTGGTAAGGAAGATAAATTTTTGTAAAGTAAGTAAAGGTTTTAAAATTTTAAGAAGATTGGATTAGGGTAAATTTTTCCTAATTCAAGAGTTAGAAATTTCTAAGTTTAACATCTCCACCCATAAATTAGGCTTTCACCTATGGACACTACATATAGAGTTTTTCCACTTCACATACGTTTCTAGCAAGCCCATCGGATAACCTAAGCAAGAAATAAAACATAGACTTGGACTAGGATATAAAAGTTGGACCGGTAGCTCAAAAATTATGAAAATGTGACCAAGCCCTCCAAGAAAGGTAGAATTTTATCCAAAGCAAAGGAAATGGGTAAGAATGAGCCCAAATCCAAGAGGAAAAATAAAATAAAATAAATCATGTGATGAAATAATAGTGTAATAATAATAAAGATTAGGTTATATGGCATTAAGACAAAATTTCAACAAGTGGTGTGATATCCTACATTCATAATTTTAGCAAGTGGTATGATAATACATAGCAATAGGACAAAATATCTATATCCTACACTCATAATTTTAGCAAGTGGATAATAATAAATAGAATTATGACAAAACATCCTTATTGTACACAAATAATTTTAGCTAAGCAAGGAAGATTCAAGGGTTGGAAATTTGCCACCTAAAAAGGCAAACCTATCATACTTGATTAAGACAAAAGAAAAAGGAAATGAATCCCTAAATCAAAGGGACCTTGTCCCTTGTCTTGAGAACATATTATCATAATTTTCAAAATACAAATCTCTTTTTTCTATGCATATCTTGACTAAGGAAGAGGAAGACAAGAACATGAGTTGTTTGTTTTCTAAAAATCAACCAAGTGCATCGTAATTGTGATAAGGTAGACCCATGATCATGAAAGGTGAATTATTTGTTAGTCTATTTAAGTAAACCCCACCCTTATAACATTAGAATTTCGTCCAAGTGAGGGAGAGGAAAAATAGAAGCAAGGTAGAGTGAAGAAAGGAGAGAAAGAGGGGAGAAGAAAGGAAGGAAGAAAAAGGAGAAGTCTAGAGGACTAAGTACTCAAGGTAAGTTAGCTTAATCTCCACTTGAATCCATCTTTCTTCTTCATCCTTGGGGTTCCAAAAATCACCCTCCTTCTCTTATTTAATCTACGAAAAGAGCTAAGGGAAGGGAGGAATCTTGTTACTTCCTTCAAGAGGAAACAAGAAAACGAATTCACTACGTAAGTTTGGCAGAGCATGAAAAAGGGTGACACAACATAAAGCATGGCCTGGTTGTGTTTCTGCCCATGCTTCTCTCTCAACTTGGCCGTGTTACACATAGGATAGCCCCAAGCACAGTCGTGCTTCATGCCGTGTTCATAATTTTTGCAAAATTCCAAATTTCCAACTTCCCAGCCCCAAGCACGGCCGTTGTCCGGGCATAAAAATCATCAAAAATTCCATTTTTCTCCCAAACCATCCAAGAAAAACCAACAATAAAAATACCAACATTTTGGGCATGAAAAATACAATTTTTCTAAGGCAAACAACCAACCAAAAACATGAATTTAATCTCAAAACCAACTACACAAAATTTTCCTAAAACACTCCTACATGCATATGAGTGAATAGTAACAATGGATGCCATAACTGCTTCAATAAAAGCTCTATCTACCTTCCCACACATTTTAAATGCTCACATACAACCAACCATTAAGTCATCCAACCGTAAACCATAAAAGGAGGATGTTAATCTTACCTTCCTCTTTTCAAAAGCTTGCTTCTCTCTCTCTAGTTTCTACTACTTTCTCTCTCTAGAAAGCTTCACCAAAACACAAATTTTCCTTCTATCCATTAGTTTCCATAGAAAATTTAGGGATAAGCAAGAGATTAGAGTTCAATCTTACCTCTCCTTCTTAGATTTCCACTTCTCTCTCTAGCTCCCTTCTTCTTTCTCTCTCCTTCTTTCTTTCTTTCTTTCTTTCTTCTCCTTCTCTCTTTTCTCTTGCCATGAGATTCTCTTCTTTGGGCTGAGAAAGTGGCGACTTGGCCACCAAGACAAGGGGAAATATTATAAAATAATGTAAACTTCTCCTGGAAGCCATCTAGCCCTTAACCTTTACCCTTACTTTAGCTAACTATTTCCAAAATGCCACTCCATTACATTATGAGTAAGGGGTTGGCTAAGGCCTTGTTTGGGTGAAAGAAAACTTGCCAAGTGTTTAATTCCTTCTTGAGCCTTACTTCAATGGATTTTTGTGCAACTTTCTTCATGGCTCCCCATCTCTATTCTTATTGTCCATTTGTGGTCCTGTAGACACGGAAATTGCTATCTCATCCTTAAACAATTCTTCCAAAAATGAGAAAACTCTTATTAAATATTCACAATTATTTCCTCATAACTCCCCCATTTAACCCTTTTTAATCCTTTCTTACTATTTCATTTTGTGACTATTATTAACAGAATTTTGGGTGTTACAATTTCGGTCGATGTGAACAATATTTCCAACATGAATAGTACCTATCAGTTGACCGAGCTCCCAGAGTCATTTTCTAGGTTTTTGGACCCTCTAGACTAGTTTTTGAGGTTTATTTGGTCACACTTGGATTGAAAAAGTGCATTTTGAGACTATTTAATTTAGGGCCCTTACCCTATGAGTAGATAATTTTTTCTATGACTTACCCTATGCTCTTCTTGAAGTTAAAATTTATAATTGATTATATTTACAAGTTATTTATACTTTTATATGTCTCTGAAATCGATTAAATTACATGATTTGTTTATAATCTAGTATATAGTTCAAGAAGAGTATGGTTTTGAAAATGGATTTTTGAACTCATTTAAGATATAATTTTAAATATATTTCGCATCATATGGTAAAAGAAATATATTATTCACGTGGCATTGATATGTAAAACTATAAGATTGCCTTGGAAAAGGGCAGTATATGCGATTACCCTGATTGGAAAGTTTCTAACAGAGGAATTGTACTGAAACTAAAAATTTTGAATTTATAATGAAACCTCTGTTTTGAATGATATGGCATATGTGTAAATAATGATTTCTGTAGAGGAATCCTATTAGAAACATTGTTTGCTAACAACACATGATGTTAGCCCTAGTGCAACTTGACACCCCAGCTAGCAGAAGCGGTGCTAGCCTCGTGTGACAGCCAACACACAGTATATGATATGTGAAGTAGAGCGGGATGCCTCTTATCTAGGCAAGATGCTGACTATATGTAACACCTAACTTCTAGCGTCATTTTCTTATATCTAAATCGTAGAATGTTCCTTATTATTTATAATTTTTCTTTTGGCATTGTCTAACTAGCCCATAATTTTACCTATTCATTTATATCATTTGTAATCCTTCTTGCATAAGCATAAATGTGCTTCAGGCTATCCTAAGCACTTTCAAAATTCAATTCCATCTAGGCAATTACCTAAGCATGCTATGTAATACTTACAACATAAAGGATCTCATGCCATAAAGGAAAGGAATACAGTCTATAGTTTACATTACATCACATTATAAACTGTCTAATAAGAACTTGGCACTTAATTAAGCTGTCCCACATAAATATTACACAACCAAAGCTATTACAATCATGAACATATGAGTCAACCCTGAGACCCCTGTTGCTCACTTCTGACTGGAGTACCTGGAATGTGATTATGTGGATATAAAAAGTGAGATGACAATCTCAATAGCTAGCAAAGTTTTCAGAAAAATAGTGCACATTCCATTCCTTAAAACATCTCAAATTATTTCACTGAAATATAAGCACTGACCATACATCATACATACGAAATCTTGGTCACACTAGGGACCCATAACATCATGGTCTACTTATCCAATGCAGTCAATACGGCCATACCTGCAAAGGGCTATGCATATCCTATTATTGGCCAATCGTGAGGGAAATGGGGCTTACTTGGCACCCTTTTGTGCACCCCCCTTAATTCCCGAGAATGCATACATAACATATCTTTAGACCATCATTCATCATAGCATAAAAGTTAGGCAATCAGTGAAAATTCATAAATTCAAGTTCATAAGCATAAAGAGTGTTTTAAGGAAAAGCTAGCTACCTCAATTCCAACACAATCAATTCCTTTCCAAGGCTGCCAAGTTTACTACCAGCAACTCAAACTAAAACATACAAGAATTTTTGGTTAATGCATGCACATTAGGTCCTAAAGCCATAAATACCTAGTTTAAGAGCTTCTGCTCCTCCAAATAAAACTATGATTTTGCTTAGATTTGGTGTTATTATTAAATATGACAAAATTCCTCTAAAAATTCTAAAATTTTTTATGGAGGAACCTTTACATGTCTATTGTTTTTCGACATTCCCTCAGCCCTTAAATTTTCCATTCAACCCAGAAAACTACCTCCATACCCAGGACAGTACAATTTAGTTTCAGTTTCATTTCTATTCGGTTTAACATACATTTGGATTAGTAAAACTACTTCAAAATTCATGATATTTTATATGAAGCATTATATACATGTTATATAATCACCATAAAAATTTCAAATAAAAACGAATTCTTTTGTCCCCTCAAATATCCCACGTTTTAAGACTGTCCCCGGTTATGGCCTGTTCTGCCTCATTTTCAGACTACCAAATTTATACATTTTATTATGTACTTTAAACTGTCCCGAATTTTCTACAATTTGGTAGAATGATTAATTAGGATCCCTTTAACATGTCATAAATGTTTTATACAAAATTACAACATATAAGTCCTTAAAAATATTGTCTTTCCATCAGCAGTCTGAGCTGTCTAGGAAATTGTCCTCAACACTATTTTAATTGTACAAGACCTAATTTTAGGTTCTCAAAAATCATGAAACTTTCCAGAATTGATTATGAATATTTGAAGAATCTTCTCACCAAAAATTATAGAATGTAAAGGTCATTTACTAAATTTAATAAGCCAATAATTTTGGGTGCAAAAGGTTTCTATTTTCTCAACCTAACTCTTCTACGGTCTATGACCTTTACTCACTAATCAGACCCTAACTCACTCATATGTACTCGAACTTTTGTGATTCCAGTGGCTATGTGACCGTGAGAAATATATCTACAACTTTCATTTTTCCTGGTTGCATGTGGGATCAAGGGTGGCATGAAATGCTGTCTTGTAGGCCATGTTTCTGCTTGTCTCTTAGAGTAGATGGGGGGTTATTTTTCTGCTGTGTAGGGTAGGTTTCTGCTGGCTGGGTGGAGCAAGAGTGGGTGTGTTTTTGCTGCTTGGTTTAGGAGCAAGTGTGGGGCATTTTTCTCTGCATGTGATGCATGATCTTCTGCTGGTTTTGGTGCACGTTTCAGCTTGTATTCCTAGTTGCATTCATGCTTTTTAACCTACCGTGGCTATTGTATTTCATTTCCAAATTATGTGCATGCATGGCATAAATGAGGTAAATGCATATATATATATATATATATACCTACGTAAATCTCCTCCTTTTGCATGTGCAAATATATATATAATAATGTGTATGGTGGAGGTGAGAGGAAATATGTATATATATATTTATATAGCATCACATAATGCTTTTTCCTTCCTTATTATTTTCCTAATCCTAAATTAGTAGCATCTTAAGGAATATATTTGTATCATGTTCCTCTAATTTATGCTCCAAAAATATTTTATTTATATTATTTCTAACCATGAAATGATTCTACATTTTATAAAGATTTTTACTATCATCAACTATACATTTTAATCCTTGTTCATGTATATCTTAATTGATCACTAATCCTAGACTAGTAATATCTAAAAAAATGTATTTGTGTCCTCTCTCCATCCATTATTATCCTAAGAATTTTTATTTATGTGATTCAACATTAACTATGTTACCTATCTTATGTTTGCCTTATAATCATATAACTAAGTATCTTAATCACTTGTCATATGTATTTTCTATTCATCCTTAAATTTATCTAACTTTATTAAGAGCTTAGGATGTTACATTTCTTTTCCCCTTAAAAAAAATTTTGTCCACAAAATTTAACATACCTTATTCAAATAGATGTGGATAGGTCTTCTTCATCTCTTCTTCAGTCTCCCAAGTTGCTTCCTCCGAGGATAGTCCCTTCTAGACCACTTTAACCAGAGGGATGTTCTTATTCCTCAGTTGTTTAGTCTTAACATCAATGATCCGAACTGGCCTTACAATGTATGATAGATTGTCTTGTAAATGCATTGATTCGTGCTCTATGACATGTGAAGGGTCTAGGTTATACTTTTTGAGCTGGGAAACATGGAATACATCATGAATCTGAGAAAGGTTTGGAGGAAGTGCCAATTTATAGGCTACTGATCCGATCTAATCAAGAATTTGGAAAGGACCGATGTATTTGGGACTGAGCTTTTTGGTTTTCAAATACCTCCCCACCCCCGTGAATGGAGTTACCTTAAGAAAAACATGGTCGCCTGTTTCAAATTCTAGGGGCCTTCTTCTTTTATCTGCATAGCTCTTTTGTCTACTCTGGGCCGTTAGCAGTTTCTCTCTGATAAGTTCAATGTGCCTTATGGTTTGGTCAACCAAATCAGGGCCCAATAGACTCCTCTCCCCTAGCTCTACCCAACACAGAGGTGACCTACACTTTCTTCCATACAAAGCTTCAAAGGGAGCCATCTGGATACTGGAATGGTAACTATTATTGTAGGCAAATTCAGCTAAAGGTAGATACACATCCCAGTTTCCTTTCATTTCTAGCACACAAGCCCTAAGCATACCTTCTAGAGTCTGAATTGTTCTCTCTGTCTGCTTGTCAGTTTGTGGATGGTAGGCTGTGCTAAACCTAAGTTTAGTACCTAAGGCATCTTGCAAGGATCTCCAAAATCTAGAAGTAAACCCGAGATCTCGATCAGAAACGATACTGGTAGGTATCCCATGGAGTTTGACAATTTCATGAACATACACCTGTGCCAACTTGTCCAGAGAATAGGTAGACTTAATGGCTAAGAAGTGGGCAGACTTGGTTAGTCTATCCACGTTTACCCAAATTGCATCATAGCCCGATGATGTCCTAGGCAAACCCATGACAAAATCCATAGAGATGCTATCCCATTTCCACTCAGGGATATCTAAGGGTTGAAGTAACCTACCAGGCTTTTGGTGTTCTACCTTGACTCTTCGACACACTAAGCACTTAGACACATAACGAGTTATGTCCATTTTCATCCCATGCCACCAGAAACTCCTCTTTAAGTCTTGATACATTTTAGTGGCTCCAGGATGTAGGGTATACCTACTCTTATAAGCTTCAGTTAGGATACTATCTCTCAATTCCTTCACCTCAGATACACACAACCGCTCTCCTAACTTGATAACCCCATCCTCAACAATGTGAAATTTTGTGGACTTGCCCAGCGATATCTGTTCTCTAATGTCCTTCAAGTATTGATCAAAAACTTGAGCATCTTTAATTCTATCCCTAAGATCATTATGAATCCTCAATTCACTCATAAGGAGGCTACTAGGCTGTGGAGAAATGGAGAGATTCAAATCTCTCATGCCCTCAATTAGTTCCTGCTCCTTAAGCATCAATGATGCCATATAGAGGGATTTCCTACTCAGGGCATCAGCAACCATGTTTGCCTTGCCCGGATGGTAATTAAGGGTGAAGTCATAATCTTTTAGGAATTCCATCCACCTTCTCTGCCTCATATTTAACTCCTTCTGGTCAAAAAGGTACTTGAGACTCTTGTGATCACTAAAAACTTCAAACTTGACACCATACAAATGATGTCTCCAAATCTTAAGGGCAAACACTACAACTGCTAGTTCAAGATCATGTGTGGGGTAGTTCTCCTCATGAGGTTTGAGCTGTCGAGAAGCATAAGCTATTACTCTACCCTACTGCATTAAAACACAACCTAAACCCTTCTTAGATGCATCACTATATATTGTAAGGAGTTCACTAGGGTTAGGTATCACTAGCACTGAGGTAGACGTTAGCCTAGCTTTCAATTCTTGGAAACTACTCTCACATTGACCATCCCATACAAAAGGTTGATCTTTCCTAGTTAACCTAGTAAGGGGCATGGCTATCTGAGAGAATCCCTTGATAAATCTCCTATAGTATCCTGCTAAGCCTAGGAAGCTCCGTATTTTAGTGACTGTCTTTGGTCTTTCTCAGTTGACCACTGCTTCCACTTTACTAGGGTCCACTGCTATCCCCTCCTTGGAGACAACATGCTCTAAAAATCTCACCTCTGTCAGCCAAAATTCACACTTGCTAAGCTTGGCATACAATTTCCTATCCTTCAGGGTTTGCAACACTATTCGAAGGTGATTCTCATATTCTTCAGGGCTCTTAGAGTAAATTAAGATGTCATCTATGAAAACCACAACAAACTTATCTAGATATGGCCTAAAAACCCTGTTCATATAATCCATGAAAATGGCTGGGGCATTGGTTAACCCAAAAGGCATGACTAGGAACTCATAATGTCCGTAACGGGTTCGGAAAGCTGTCTTTGGGACATCTTCGACCTTAATTCTCAACTGATGGTAACCTGACCTTAGATCTATCTTAGAGAAGACTGATGCTTCAGCTAATTGATCCAGGAGGTCATCTATCCTAGGCAGTGGATATTTATTCTTAATGGTCACTTTGTTTAACTGCCTATAATCTATACACAACCTAAGGCTTCCATCTTTCTTTTTGACAAACAAGACTGGTGCTCCCCAAGGGGATACACTAGGTCTGATGAACCATTTCTCTAAAAGTTCCTCTATCTGTTTCTTAAGCTCTGCTAGCTCTACAGGAGCCATCCTGTAAGGAGCCTTAGATATGTGACCTGCACCAAGCATCAAGTCAATGGAGAACTCAACTTATCTATCAAGAGGGAGACTGCTAAACTCCTTAGGGAATACTTCTGGGTAATCCCTAACAACAAGTATGTTTTCTATACCCTCTTCAACTTCTGCTTGCAAATAAAAGAAGACTAGGAACCCTTGACAACCCTTCTTAAGGTATCTCTCAGCCTGGGTGGTGGATAGGTAAGAAGTTTCAGTGGAGTGTTTAGATGTAGAACCACAAACAGGTAAGGAAATAGATTTTCTAAAACAATCAAGAATTGCATTATTAGCCGACAACCAATCCATTCCAAGAATAACATCAATATCAATCAAAGATAGGCATACAAGATCCAAAGTGGTATATCTATGATCAAATTGTACAACACAATTGATACAAGCATCAGAAGTTATGACACGAATCCCAATAGGTGTGGAAATAGAAAGACTATATGGCAAGGTATCCACAGTCAAACCCAGACTCTTAGCACAATCATATGATATAAAAGAATGTGTAGCACCAGAATCAAACAATGCATCTACAAGTGAGTTTCGGATCATTAATGTACCTCTGATCAAGTTTGGAGACTGGCTAGCCTCCTGCTGGGAAAGAGCAAACACTCGTCCCTAATTTTGTGGTCTGCCATCAGGAACTGATCCTCTCTTTGCTCGACAATCCCTGGAGTAGTGGCCTGATTTCCCACAATTGAAGCAGACATTTTGACCAGTTAAACGGGGTCTATCTCCATGGTTCTTCCCACATTTATTACAAGCAGGCTGGCTGGAGGTTTGGCCACTACGGGTCGGCATTCTCCTACCCTGAGAATTGTTCCCCTTAAACTTTTTGTTCCAGGGTTTTCCTCTTCCTCCAGAGGGCTCACTGTCTCTCAATCTTTTCTCAGCCCTGACACTCATCAGAGTCTCTTCTGTTATTCTACATTTACTTGCTAGCTTAGCAAAATTTCGTATCTCCAGGATAGCCACTCTTTCTCTGATCTCAGGTTTTAATCCTCACTCAAAATTTGCCGCCTTCCATGCATCATCATGGGTATGCTTCAGGTAAGTGGAAAATTTAGAGAGCTCTTCATACTTAGCCTCATATTGAGGTACAATCATGTTTCCTTGCTTTAGTTGTATGAATTCAGCCTCTTTTTGATTCTTCACATTATCTGGGAAATATTTATCATAAAATGTTTCTTTAAAATTATCCCAGGTAATGGAAGTATCATTAGTCTGCCATAGTCTCTGCATACTTTTCCACCAATGCTTTGCCTCACCTTCTAACATGTAAGTGGCTGAGGAAACATTCTGCTCTGTGTTGCATTCTAAAACTCCAAAAAATTTCTCCAGTTGCATGATCCATCGTTCTGCAATCACTGGATCATACTCTCCCAGAAATTAAGGAGGGTTGGCCTTCCTAAATTGGGCTAAGAGTTTATTCATTTGGCTTGGCCTATTTTCCTCTCCAGCACAATCAGGATTGTTTCCTTGCGGCACTTGTCTAAGGGCCTCTTGAACTTGTTGAAGAATTTGTGCTGTAGCGGCCTGGGCTGCAGCTTGCCCATCAAGCCTGGCAGCTAAGGCTTCCATATTCTCAGATATTTCTTTTAAGGTCTCAGTCTGGGTTATTTTATATGCCATTTCCCTGTGTGCACATTTATATACAAACATTTTCCATATAATTAGTCACACGTCCATAAACTATGTCAACTTGATTTAACAACCCCTCAAACAAAGCCAATTTCACCATAATTCAACTCTAAATCAATTTAAAATATCCTAGAATAATTCCAAATACATAAATAATTCCCTGAACTATTGCTCTGATACCAACAAATGTAACACCTAACTTCTAGCGTCATTTTCCTATATCTAAATCGTAGAATGTTCTTTATTATTTATAATTTTTTTTTGGCATTGTCTAACTAGGCCATAATTTTACCTATTCATTTATATTATTTGTAATCCTTCTTGCATAAGCATAAATGTGCTTCAGGCTATCCTAAGCACTTTCAAAATTCAATTCCATCTAGGCAATTACCTAAGCATGCTATGTAATACTTACAACATAAAGGATCTCATGCCATAAAGGAAAGGAATACAGTCCATAGTTTACATTACATCACATTATAAACTGTCTAATAAGAACTTGGCACTTAATTAAGCTGTCCCACATAAATATTACACAACCAAAGCTATTACAATCATGAACATATGAGTCAACCCTGAGACCCCTGTTGCTCACTTCTGGCTGGAGTACCTGGAATGTGATTATGTGGATATAAAAAGTGAGATGACAATCTCAATAGCTAGCAAAGTTTTCAGAAAAATAGTGCACATTCCATTCCTTAAAACATCTCAAATTATTTCACTGAAATATAAGCACTGACCATATATCATACATACGGCATCTTGGTCACACTAGGGACCCATAACATCATGGTCTACTTACCCAATGCAGTCAATACGGCCATACCTGCAAAGGGCTATGCATCTCCTATTGTTGGCCAATCGTGAGGGAAATGGGGCTTACTTGGCACCCTTTTGTGCACCCCCTTAATTCCCGAGAATGCATACATAACATATCTTTAGACTATCATTCATCATAGCATAAAAGTTAGGCAATCAGTGAAAATTCATAAATTCAAGTTCATAAGCATAAAGAGTGTTTTAAGGAAAAGCTAGCTACCTCAATTCCAACACAATCAATTCCTTTCCAAGGCTGCCAAGGTTACTACCAACAACTCAAACTAAAAAATACAAGAATTTTTGGTTAATACATGCACATTAGGTCCTAAAGCCATAAATACCTAGTTTAAGAGCTTCTGCTCCTCCAAATAAAACTATGATTTTGCTTAGATTTGGTGTTATTATTAAATATGATAAAAGTCCTCTAAAAATTCTAAAATTTTTCATGGAGGAAACTTTACATGTCTGTTGTTGTTTGAAATTCTCTCAGCCATTAAATCTTCCATTCAACCCCAAAAACTACCTCCATACCCAGGACAGTACAATTTAGTTTCAGTTTCATTTCTATTCAGTTTAACATACATTTGGATTAGTAAAAATACTTCACAATTCATGATATTTTATATGAAGCATTATATACATGTTATATAATCACCATAGAAATTTCAAATAAAAACGAATTCTTTTGTCCCCTCAAATATCCCACTTTTTAAAACTGTCCCCGGTTATGGCCTGTTCTATATCATTTTCAGACTACCAAATTTATACATTTTATTATGGACTTTAAACTGCCCAGAATTTTCTACAATTTCGTAGGATGATTCATTAGGATACCTTTAACATGTGATAAATTTTTTATACAAAATTTCAATATATAATTCCTTAAAAATATTGTCTTTCCATCAGCAGTCTGAGCTGTCTAGGAAATTGTCCTCAACACTATTTTAATTGTACAAGACCTAATTTTAGGTTCTAAAAAATCATGAAACTTTCCAGAATTGATTATGAATATTTGAAGAATATTCTCACCAAAAATTATAGAATGTAAAGGTCATTTACTAAATTTAATAAGCCAATATTTTTGGGTGCAAAAGGTTTCTATTTTCTCAACCTAACTCTTCTATGGTCTATGACCTTTACTCACTAATCAGACCCTAACTCACTCATATGGACTCAAACTTTTGTGATTCCAGTGGCTATGTGACCGTGAGAAATATATCTACAACTTTCATTTTAATAATGACTTCATATTCCTTATGTATTAGTCCCAGAAAGTCGAAAACCGAAGCTATTTTTCACCAGCCTCGATTCCAGACCCGATTCTGACCTATTTTACTCCATGGACTATAACTCTCTCCTTTTACTTCCGATTGATGTGATTCAAAATGCTATGGAAATCTAAGACATAGAGCTACAACTTCTATGTTGAACATATTTTCATATTCTTGACAGAAAGTCATACATACAGTCCTGAAAATTGAACTAATAAACTCAAAACTGGATTTTTGCAAGAAGCTAGACTTACCTTATGTAGACCTACTCCTATGGATCTCAATTTGCAGCTTCCCTCTCTCTCAACCTTCTTCTCCTTGCTGGCTACTCTCTCCCCCTTCCTTCCTCTTCCTCTTCAATTTTTTTTGGACCTCTTCTCTCTCTTTTCTCCTGCTGGCGTGAAAGCAATAGGGAGGCTGATTGCTGGGTGCTGGAATCCTTTGGATTCAGCAAGGGAGGGAACGGTTTTTTGCTACTCTCCAAGTGAGTGTGTGCATGGGTAGCTCTAGTGTATTGTGATCAGTGAGAGAATGGGTGTATGACACATCAAAAGAAGAATTTTCTGGCTGTATGAGTGTGAGTGTGAGCTGTAGCTTTCTTGGGCAGAGGGGGAGCGTGAGTTTGCATGTGGAGGCATGGGTTTCTGCTGCAGTGGGTGGGTGTGTTTTCTACTAGGTTTATGGAGCACATATGGGTGTGGAGATGTTGTCAAGTGGGATGTTTTCTACTTGTTGAATTTGGCGCTGAACATGTTGGATGTCGGACATGTTCTAGTTGGATTTTTTTCCTGGTTGCATGTGGGATCAAGGGTGGCGTGAAATGCTGTCTTGTAGGCCATGTTTCTGCTGGTCTCTTAGAGTAGATGGGGGGTTATTTTTCTGCTGTGTAGGGTAGGTTTCTGCTGGCTGGGTGGAGCAAGAGTGGGTGTGTTTTTGCTGCTTGGTTTAGGAGCAAGTGTGAGGCATTTTTCTCTGCATGTGATGCATGATCTTCTGCTGGTTTTGGTGCACGTTTTAGCTTGTATTCCTAGTTGCATTCATGCTTTTTAACCTACCGTGGCTATTGTATTTCATTTCCAAATTATGTGCATGCATGGGTGGTTATATCTATTATGCTATGCATGGCATAAATGAGATAAATGCATATATATATATATATATATATATATATATATATATATATACCTACATAAATCTCCTCCTTTTGCATGTGCAAATATATATATAATAATGTGTATGGTGGAGGTGAGAGGAAATATGTATATATATATTTATATAGCATCACATAATGCTTTTTCCTTCCTTATTATTTTCCTAATCCTAAATTAGTAGCATCTTAAGGAATATATTTGTATCATGTTCCTCTAATTTATGCTCCAAAAATATTTTATTTATATTATTTCTAACCATGAAATGATTCTACATTTTATAAAGATTTTTACTATCATCAACTGTACATTTTAATCCTTGTTCATGTATATCTTAATTGATCACTAATCCTAGACTAGTAATATCTAAAAAAAATGTATTTGTGTCCTCTCTCCATCCATTATGATCCTAAGAATTTTTATTTATGTGATTCAACATTAACTATGTTACCTATCTTATGTTTGTCTTATAATCATATAATTAAGTATCTTAATCACTTGTCATATGTATTTTCTATTCATCCTTAAATTTATCTAACTTTATTAAGAGCTTAGGATGTTACACTATATGATATGTAATTTAACCTCCCTTGTTGTGTGCTTAGGAAATGCCCATATTAGAGTCCCTCCTCTTGTCCTCTTGAATGGTGGTAGGGCAAATCTTAGTTAGGATGTTAAGTTTAGGCAAATCTTACACCACCAAAGTACGAAAGGGCTTGAACTCCGATATGGTAATTTTGATATCGAATTGTCCAAATGTTTTCATGAGAAATAGTTTGATGCATAATAATATTTGATTAATGATCATACCGTATTGCATATGGTTTTGGATATCTGAATGTGATTTAAATTGAGAATATTTGAAATGCAGGTCCCATATAGATGTACTTCCGAACTGTAATTTTCTACGTGATAAGTTTTATAATATGAGTACATCTATATGTTGAGTTAAGAGGTCATAGTAGGTACTACCTACTCACTAAGTTGTTAAACTCACTACACGATATTTCTACATTTTCAGATAAGAATACAGAGTTTGGTCATTTTCCTTCAAATAGGTGATCAACTAAGCGACATATTCTCTTATGAGCCTATTTTGTTTCTAGGGCTCGTAGATTTTGACTTATAATGTACTTGTACTCTAGAGTATGCTCTGAATGCCACAAGTAGGATCCATGCTTCTACTATTACTTCGATATTTATAGACTTGGTCTATATATTATGTATACATGGAAATACCTATCTGTAAATGTTTTCAAGGATAAATGAGTGTATTATACATGTTATGGTAAATATATGTTTCTAAAGCATATGCTTCACTTGCCCTTAAATTGGGGGTGTGACAAGTTGGTATCAGAGCATTAGGATTTCTTATGGCCATCGGAGCAAAGGATTCTTTAGTTGGGCCTTTAGTATGGATATGAGCCGGACATATTTATATTTCAGGTGCTACTGAGAAATTCTATAGGGTTTCAATTTTCTTTTTATTCCAAGTTTGCTAAATTTCCTAGTATAGGATTGATTGAATATTGTGGCATTTTAAAAAGTATCTATGGGTCAATTTTTGCCTAAAAGTGAAAGGGATAGGCATGATAGAGAATTTAAAAAATTGAGACAAATGCCAAATATTATTATTTCTGAATGTAATATCTATTGTACCCAGTTGTCTAGATATGGTAGATTTTGATGTGATATTGGTAATATATTGGTTGGCATCATGTCATGCCATTTTAGAATGTTATCTTAAGGTGATTAAATTCAATATTTTTGGATAATCTCCTTTCATGATACGAGGTAATTATAGTGAAGTACCGAATAATTTAATTTCTACTTTAACATCCCATAAGTTATTGCAAAAAAGGATGCCAAGGGTATGTATCAGTAGTCAAAGATGTATATATATAGAATACACTAGTGTAGATCAAGTTCTAGTACTTGTGGAATTTCCTGATGTGCTCCCAAAAGAATTGTAACATCCTTAAATTTGTTTCTTTTATTAAAAAAGGTATATAAATATTTAATTAAGGAAATAAAATTTATTAGACAATTTTTAGATATTTAAGGAAATATAATCCTTAAAAATTCTTCACCTTATATGTATGTATAGAAAATGTTTCTAACATTAAGGGAATAGGTAAAAAGAGAAAACCTAATGGGAAAATTAGAAATAACATACTAAAGAGAGACAAAATTCTTGAGTAAGGAAGATAAATTTTTGGGAGGTAAGTAAAGGTTTTAAAATTCAAGAAGATTGGATTAGAATAATTTTGCCTAATTCAAGAGTTAGAATTACTAAGTTTAACATCTCCACCCATAAATTGGGTTTTTAACTATGGAAACTTCATATAGAGTTTTTCCACTTTACATGAGTGTCTAGCAAACCAATAGGATAGCCCAAGCAAGAAATGAAACATAGACTTGGACTAGGATATAGAAGTTGGACTGAGAGCACAAAAATCATGAAAATGTGACCAAACTCTCCATAAAAGGTAGAATTTCAGCCAAAGCAAAGGGAATGGGTGAGAATGAGCCCAAATCCAAGGGAGAAAAATAAGAATCAAGTGAGGAAATAGTAGTATAATAATAATCAAGAATATGTCACATGGCATTAGGACAAAACATCTATATTCTACATTCATAATTTAAACAAGTAGGTAATATAATACACAGTATTAGGACAAAACATCTGTATCCCACATTCATAATTTCAACAATTAGGTAATAATACATAGTATTATGATAAAACACCCTTATGCTACATAAATAATTTCAGCAAAGCAAGGGAGATTCAAGGGTTGAAAATTTGCCACCTAGAAAAGAAAACCTATCATATTTGAGTGAGACAAAAGAAAAAGAAAAAGAATCCCTAAATCAAAGGGACCTTGTCCCTTGTCTTAAAAAATTTTTATCATGATTTTCAAAATACAAATCTCCTTTTGCTATGCATATCTTGACTAAGGGAGAGTAAGACAAGAACATAAGTTGTCTTTCCCCAAAAAACAACCAAGTGCATCCTAATTGTGATTAGGTAGACCCATGATCATGAAAGGTGAACCACTTGATAGTTTATTTAAGCAAAACCCACCCTTATAACATTATAATTTTGTCCAAGTGAGGGAGAGAAAAAATAGAAGCAAGGTAGAGTGAGGAAAATAAAGAAAGGGAGGAGAAGAAAGGAAGGAAGAAGAAGGAGAAGTCTAGAGGACTAAATACTCAATATAAGTTATCTTAATCTCTACTTGAATCCATCTTTTCTCTTTATCCTTGGGGTTCGAAACTCACCCTCCTTCTCTTTTTTAAGCTATTAGAAAAGGTAAGGGAAGGAAGGAATCTTACTGCTTCTTTCAAGAGGAAACAAGAAAAAGAATTCACTAAGTGAGTTAGGGGGATCTTTAGGTAGGTTTAACAATATCTCTTTTTTAATAACAGCTTTGAAATTTGTAACATTTATGTGGGATTTTGATCTTAGAACTTTGATGAAATTTATAAGATTTTCTACTTTGATGATTGGTCATGGATGTTGCTATATCATGTTATATGTTATTTTGCATATGATGGATATTTTGAACATTTCGGTTGGTATGGAAAGTTATGCATATGTATGGCTATGGGTGGTAAAAAATTTATGATTTTTATGCTGCTATTTTGTATATTTAAATATGGTGAAAAATTGATGGAATATGATTATATGTAAATTAGGAAGAAAATGGAAGAGGATGTAGGAAATATTTGGTTAGGAAACTAGATTTTGGAGTAACCAGAGAAGCTTCTGTTTTTGAAATTTTAGGAATAATTGGTTAGGAATTAAAATAAATACTTAACATAATATATATATATATATATATATATATATATATATATATATATATATATATATATATATTGGTGCGCACTGTCGCAGGTGCACCCAAATTAATACCTTACCTCAAAACTAACCTGTAGTAGTGGGAATAAGGGTCGATCCCATAGAGACTTGAATTACCTTATGTGATTAAAAGGGGGGAATTGATAATCTCAAATTAAGTAAAGTAAACAATAATGAAAATAAATAAGCGAAAGTGATTAATGATAAAGACGTTGGTTTCGGTTGGTATCCACCGTCAAGAGATTACATTGATCATTGACAACATAATCAATATGTAAATGAACATCTATAATTGGGGTTTTAACCCTGTTTCTCCTTAAGCCTAGCAAATTAATGACAATCGCACTAATAAAACCCTAATCAACAAGCCATCTTTTAGCACATCGGTAAAATATAACTTGTTAACTGCATGAAGAACTAGAGAAACTGACAGAGCTAAACAAATATAAACACATCGGCTATATCTAATTTAGTCAATCATTCATCATAGGTTCAATGATTTATAATCCAAAACCCTCAAACCTATTTGTCTCACGAATCGCAGAATTAAAGACTTTGTTCAAAACACAATTCAGAGGTAGATTAAAATAGACGAAATACTAGTAGGCCTCCTAGCAATCATATGAATAATCATTAAGAATAAGAACAGATGAACAATCAATATTCAAAACAAATTGAAATAATAACATCAGATCCACATCTCACAATGTATAAAAATCCCTTGAGGTTTCAACTCACCTCAACCAACTAAAAGAACTAGCCATGCAGGGCCATAAGAAAATCAAAAGAAGAATTTAAGAATGTAGATGAAGAATTGGATGATGAATCAGATCAAGAATTGGATTCCTTCTCTGCTTGTTTTGCTCCCTTTTTATAGATTAACTCCTCCTAATTGATGTAGGAGTGTTTCTAGGTCAAATTTTGACCTATCGGGCTTCAATTGGAGTTAAAAAAACCTTAAAATCACGAATTCAGCAACCTGGTACTGCGGCGGGCACCGCGGCGCTCAAGTAGAGTGCCGTGGTGCTGCGGGGAATCAGGGACGGGGCGCCGCGACGCCCAAGTAGAGCGTCGCGGCATTCACTTGCAAGAGCCGCGGCGCCCAAACATTTCCAGAATTTGCCAAAGTCCTAAACACAAAAGTTGTAGCTCTATGTCTCTTCTTTCCATAGCCGCTGGAATCACCTTAATCGGATCTAAATTGAAGGAGATATAATAACATTAGTGACCAAAGGTCAGAATTCATCTTGCTGCACTGTGATTGTGATTGGCGAGCTCTGTAAGGCTATGAAATCTCTAGAAATTGACCAAGTTTTCAACATAAAAGTTGTAGCTTATTGTGTTATATTTTCACAGCCACTTGAATCACTTTCATTGGATTTCACAAGAGGGCGATATGCTCAAAACAGTACTGAAAGGTCTAGAATCGCTGCAATGTAGCATTTTTCCATGAATTTCTTATCTTTTTCTTCCATTTTCTTCTTCATTTGTTCCTACAACACAAAGCACAAAACTAAGCTAATTCCTAATTATATTTTACTTAAATTAAACAAAAGGTAAGCATAAAGGTATTAAAATCATGCTTAATTATGATCACATCATATATATATATATATATATATGTCTCACAAATTTTTAGCCACTGGAATCATTCAAATTGGAATAAATATGAGAGAGTTATGGTCAGATTGGTAAGCAGAGGTCAGAAACTAACTAACCAAGAAAGAATCTATTAAGTATGCTTTTGTGGGCAAAAGCTGTAGGGAATTAAAGAAAATGGTTAACATAATAAATATAGATATATGTATCATGGATCTATAGGCTCTAAAATCACTTAATTTGGAGTCTATATGAGGGAGATATGGTTGATTAATTAGTAAATGTCAGAATTAGTCTAGAATCCAGGGTGGTAATTGTAAACGTTTTTGCTTTTGATTTTTTGGGAGTAATTACTAAGGAATATAAAGAACTGATAAACATGAAAGTTGTATATAAGTGTCTTAGATTTTTATAGGCTTTGGAATCACCTCTATTGGAGTTCTTATAAGGGAGATATGGTTAGAGTAGTAAGTAGAGGTTTGAATTTACCCGAGAAGAAATAACATTAAATCTGAGGGAATAGTAACACCATGAGTACTTAAGATTTCACTAAAATGTTCAAAATAAGGGTTTTAGAGGATTTTCTTATTTTTCAATTGACAACAAGGTAACCTCAATCAGATTTAAAATGAGGGTGTTATGCTCGATTTAGTGAGAGAGAAAAATAATATTTAAAAAAGAAGAATCTTATAAATGAAAATAATAAATGGCTAGTATATACCATAGCCATTGCCAGTGGATGAACTCCTTATCATCTTAAGTGTGTAATTTTGACATGAAAATATTTTAAAGTGATATTTGAAACGATTATGTTCATGGCATAATTACCAATAACTTTTGGTAATGATTATATTTTGATGAAAAATTATGGCATATGAGTATAATGAACATACTTGTTATTGAAATCATATTTTTGGCTATTAATGTGAAAAGAAAAGAAATGATCACGGTCACATGGCAGTCTGTGTGGTGCACCAGTAAGGGATGCCCTACCAACGACTGATTATGTTAATGAGAAAAGAAAGTGTGCCATGTCAGACGGAGCGAGAAAATCTCATACCGGAGAGTAGAAAGTACTCACCCTGACCTGGATAGTTTGATATAAAAATAAGTTGATAGCCATCATATAATATTCTAAAAATAGTTATTAATGACATACATATCATAACTATACAATTTTCATGTGCATGGATAAAGTGCATTCATGTGACCTAAAGATATTTGTTGTAGTTTATACAGATGAACATGACATGATCAGTTATATTGATAATAATTATGATTTATTGTTGAACCTATTGGGATTTAATTCTCACTATATTTCCATATCATGTTTAGAAAACTAGTTATGCAAATTTTTCTATGTCTTTGGGTTTTAGTGCACGTTGGATTGAGTTACTCTATGTAGGGCAGATCCCAGAAATTAATAAGATGTTTGTGATTGAGTTGGCTTAGATCCTGGTGAAGTTGCAACCACCTGCACCCGTATCTCTGAAATTGGTCAACATGAATGAATAAGATGTAGATATTTATGTGTTTGATTTTTTTGTACGTACATTTTGATTAATGATGTGTATGTGAACTCAGAATTGTAGACTCTAAACCTTGATTATGCTTGGTTAAATTAATAGAATGTTATTTTGAGTTAAGTAATCATAAGTAAAGAGGTAATGACTTCATGGGATTTAAAATATATATATATATATATATATATATATATATTATATGTATGTATATATGTAAAAAAAATGGAGTTGTTACAAGAATTGTATGAAATACCCCCGAAACGAGAAAGAGAATTTGATATTGATTTACGTTCTGGAACTCAACTAGTATCTATATACATATATAGAATGATATCGACTGAGCTTAAGGAACTAAACAAACATTAGTTGTAAGACTTGTTAGATAATGGATTTACACGCCCTAGTACTTCTCCTTGGGGAGTTCTTATTTTATTTTTGAAAAAGAAAGATGGATCACTGTGATTGTGCATAGATTATAGACAATTGAATAAGGCGATAGTGCATAATAAATATCCATTACCTCTTATAGATGATATGTTTAACCAACTTCAAGGTGTTCAATATTTTTCAAAAAGAATTTATTTGAGGTCTGGATATCATCAATTAAGGATAAAGGAAGAGGATATTCTGAAAACTGCTTTCAGGACTCTGTATAAGCACTATGAGTTCTTAGTGATGTCATTTATTTTGACAAATGCCCTAGTTGCATTAGAGTACTTAAACCATTCTTGTATCAACTTGTTATTATATTTATTGATGATATACTAGTATATTCCAAGTTTAAAGGATCATAAGCAACATTTATGGATAATTTTTCCAACTCTAAGGTAGTATAGTTGATAAGGATGGTATCCAAGTAGACCCTAAGAAAGTAAAAGGGGTATAGCAATGGCTATGTACTATGATAGTTAAAGATAAAGATCCAAGTCCAATTTACGCTTTTTGCGGTTGTCTGTCTTCCAATCTATTTGAGCCATAATTGGATCAGGTACATGAATAAATGCTTGTAAAGCATTAATCAACTCCTCAGCATTTGAAACTGAGATGAGAATTTGTTGTGCTGAGTGTAAGATAAACCTTTGTTCTACAGTTTGATCAAGAAAAGATAACAAACCGTCAAAGAAGTGGTTAACATTTAACAAACCTATCGGTTTGTGATGAATATTTAGTGGTGCCTAAGAGTCTGCTTGAAAAATCTATTCTAAAGTACTAAAACCCCTTGGTAAGGCAATGAAGGCATCAGCATTGGTCATCATTCTAGACATGTTCTCATGCATGTAAGCTTCTCTAAATTCTTCCCCAATTGTTTTCCCTATGATATTGGATGCAGCTAAAGCTGTAGTTATGATACCTTGAATTTGACATCCTCCTACATGTGCCGCTATAGACACACACCCCATTAATCCACCGTTACCTCCACCCTGGACTAAATGAACTTTTCTCCTGGCCAGTACCATACCTAGATTTTCTGCTGCCTTTACATACTCTCCATCTTTTCTAGGATTGGAACCATAAAAGACACAAATATTTTAAAACTGACGGAATACGCTTCCATCCATAACTGCACTCACCCTAACTTTGAGTATGAAGGTAAAGATAATAATATATTCATTTATATAACTCGGAGAAGGGCATACTTATAATAGCTATGCTAATAGGGTGGGCATTATTAGAACAACTATGTGAGTGACATGATGTAATTTAAGCATGTTGTTAGCATTATTTTAGTTAGTTTTTATTTAATTTAAGTAGAAAATAGATATGAATTAATTGAGTTTTTTGTTTTATGTTTTAGGAATAATAAAGAAGGAAAGAAGAGGAAAATAGAGAGAAAATTATGGAAAAATGCTGATTTTTGACTCTTTGTCACTAATTGAGGAATATCTCACTCATTTGGACTCCGATTAAGGTGATTCCAACTATAGAAAGAAGAGACATAGAGCTACAAGTTTCTTGTTCGGCACTTTGGCAAAATCCAGAAGATTCTAGGCACCACGACGCTCAGAAGAGAACGTCGCGGTGCCACGAGAAAAGGCATCTGGAGCGCCGCGGCACCTGAGCATCTTTGAGTTTGTCCGCTGTGGCACCCCGAAAGTGTATTCCCATAGCACCGCATCAGTTTTCTGAATTCGCGAATTTTAGGTCTTTTGACTCCAATTGATACTCGATGGGCTGGGATTTGACCTAGAAACACTTCTACTTCGATTAGGAGGAGTTAATCTATAAAAATGGAGAAAAACAAGTAGAGAATTCATTCAATCATTCATCCAAGTTCTTAGTTACATTCTTCAATTCTTCTTTATATTTTTTTAAGGCCCTGCGTGGCTAGTTCTTTTTAGTTGGTTGAGGTATATTGAAACCTCAAGGGATCTTCATGCATTGTAAGATGTGGATTTGATTTTATTATTTCAATTTGAATTTAGTATTGATTATTTATTTGTTATTCTTCTCAATGATTATTCATATAATTGTTAGGAGCCCTACTAGTATATTATCTGTCTTAATCTACCGCTGAATTATGTTTTGAACAAAGTCTTGAATTATGTGATTCATGAGGCAAATAAGTTTGAGGATTTTGGATTATAAATCATTGAACCTACGATGAATAATTAACTAAATTATATATAGCCAATGTGTTTATATTTTTTTAGCTCTGTCAGTTTCTCTAGTTCTTCATGCGGTTAAAAAGTTATGCTTTACCGATGTGCTAAAGGATTACTTATTAATTAAGGTTTAATTGGTGTGATTGTCATTAATTTACTAGACTTAAGGAAGAACAGGGTTAGAAACTCAATTATAGATATTCAGTTACAGATTGATTATGTTGTCAATGATTAATGCAATCCCTTAACGGTGGATATCAACCAAAACCAACGTCTTTATCATTAATCACTCTCTCTTAATTACTTTCGTTATTATTTACATGGTTTTATTTGCAATTATCAATCCCCCTATTTTTTAATCACATAAGGTAATTCAAGTCTCTGTGGGATCAACCCTTACTCCCACTATTACAGGTTAGTTTTGAGGTAAGGTATCAATTTGGGTGTATCTGCGACAGTACGCACCAAATTTTGGCGTCGTTGCCGAGGACTGCGTCTATTACTTTTTGTGGTTTTTATTTTGATTTATGCCTGTAACTCATTCTTCTAATTCTCAAGATTTACAGTTTAATCCAAATATTGGAAAATCTATATACAGGCACAGAAGAGAACTTTAAGAGGACATTGATCAAGAAAATGAGGAAGTAATCATGGCGAGGCACCCTACTCTAAAGGAGCTGGTAGCTCCAGATTTGCATCAGCAACCCTTATGAATTACTTTTCCTAATCTTGATGACAATGTTAATTTTGAGTTGAAATCTAGATTAATTCATCTCTTACCTAATTTTCATGGTCTTGCAGGTGAAGACCCGCATAAACATTTGAAGGAATTCCATGTGGTATGTACCAGTATAAAGCCCCCTAGAGTAACTGAGGAACAAATAAAACTTAGGGCTTTTCCTTTTTCATTAAGAGATTCAGCCAAAGATTGGTTGTACTATTTGCCCTCTGGTACTATCACTACTTGGAATGAGATGAATATAATGTTTTTAGAACATTATTTTCCTGCATCTAGAGCCGCTACTATCAGGAAAAAAATATGCGGCATTAAGCAATTGCATGGAGAGACACTTTATGAATATTGGGAGAGGTTTAAAAAGCTTTGTGCAAGCCACCCACATCATCATATTAGTGAGCAGCTACTAATCCAATATTTCTATGAAGGTTTTTTCAAGGAGATAGGAGTATGATAGATGCAACTAGTGGAGGAGCACTAGTAGATAAGACTCCTGAAGCAGCCAGAATCCTGATATCAAATATGGTTGCTAATTCTCAACAATTTGGCATAAGGCATGATCCTCCTATTAGACATGCCCATGAGGTAAGTACTACGTCTCTTTAGAATCAAATATCTGAACTTACCTCTCTTGTGCGCCAAATGGCTACATGTACACTACAGCAAGTTAAAGTCTGTGGAATATGTTCAGTAACAGGGCACTCCACTGACATGTGTCCTACACTTCAAGAGGAATCTATAGAACAAGCGAATGTTGTAAGAGGTTTTCCTGACCAACCAAAGAGGTATGATCCATATGCTAATACATATAATCCTAGATGGAAGCATCATCCAAATTTCAGGCATGGGAATGCACAAAATAGGCATGTAGGACAAAATTGTCAGTATAACCAATAGGCATATTATCCTCAACAGAATGCATCCCAGGATCACCAGGTATGTAATTCATTGGAAAATATTGTGAAAACTCTTGTACATAATTCTCATCAATTTCAGCAAGAGACAAAAGCTAGCATCACTAAAAAAAAGACTTTCAGCGGCGACTTACTAAAGTCGTTGCTAAAATTCTAAAAATCGCTACTAAAAGGCTTTAGCGGCGAATTTTTGTCGCTACCAAGTCTTGCATATACTACTGTTGTTGAAAGTTTTCAGTGGCGACTAATGGAGTCGCCACCGAATCTAACAAATATCATTGCCTTAAGTGCTTAATCGCCACGAAAGAGAAGATATTTTTAGTGGCGACTTTATATAGTAGCCACTAAAAATAACCTTTAGTGGCAACCTAAAGTCGCCACTAATGGTTTTGGTGGCGACTTAAGGTCGCCGCTAAATGTTTCAATATTCATTTTTTGAAGATTTTATTATTCATTTTTCAACCTTTAAATTTTAGTGGCGACCAAATGAAGTCGCCACTAAAGATTACTTTTCGTGGCGATAATAAATCGATACCAAAACTTTCAATGGCGATTTTGTCGCCACCAAAAGTCTCAATATTCAAAATTTTTTCATGTAAGATTCAGTGGCAACCTCTTTAGGTCGCCACCATAGGTTTAGTGCAAACTGTTTTTTATTAATAAATTTATCATTTTAATTATAATAATTAAAACTTTAATAAAAATTAAGATAAATAAAATTATTGATAAAATGATAATATTAACATATATCAAATATAACAAATATTATACACTAATATCATGTCAATTCCATGTTCAAAAGAAACATCATGTCAAGTAAAAAGAAAGTAATACACAGCTAAATATTAACAAAAACAATCAACTTGGTGCTTCATTTGGCGATGTTGGTGCTGCAGTTCTGGTCGTATTAGCTATAATGGTTGGAGAAGCACTACTCGGAAAGGTTATTGGAAGTTGTCTCTATTTAATCAAATGTAACAAATTAATATAACTTAAAAATTAATACAAACAAAAGAAAATCATGTAAGAGACTTTTTATAGCCAAACACAATTGAAAAATAACATTATGCAATAGTCAATAATATTATAACTATAAATACATGATTGTACCATCATATCTTAAAAAAATGAATTGGAATACATTATTAAATAGGAAATAAGTTAAATTGGCCAACATTAATTTATCTCAATAATTTTTCAAGCAAAACTATTTCAATATTTAATTTAATAAACATAAAGCATATTAAATAATACTTCATTTATAGTTTGTAAACACAAAATATACAGTGGCCAAGTCTTTTTTACTTTTAAAGTCTTATACACTTTTAAATTCTTTTTCATTTATTTAGTTTTAATTAAATAATAATTTAGTTGCATATTTTTGATAATATGATATTCTACTAAAAATAACAAAAGAAATCAAAAAATTAAACAGAAGTTAGTGAAAGAATGCAACAAAAAAAAAGATGTTAGTAGGCCAAACACACTATTGGCACAACAGTATAAAACTCGATAAAAATATATCTACCAAATTTTTTTTTGATAGCCTTATACATTTGTAACTACAGTATAACTTACCACAATAAATCAAAGGCTTACGCCTAAAGGAAAAAAAGCAGTACAAAAAAATTAGCATCTAATATAACATTATGTACTCAATATAAAGACAAGAACCAAATTACAGAGGACCCAAAAATAACATAATGTGACTAACACATTTAAAATCCTATAGATGCCCTAAAAAACTCTTATTTTATTCTCAGCTCAAAAGTATTATATCAAACAAGAAGAATAGCAAATTTATCCTTTCTAATTTCTTTTTCCAATAGAAGAACAATACATTAGAAAGGAAAGAGATTACAAAAGAAGATAACACATTTAAGACTGTATTTATGGAAGGCTTCATTAACTCTGCATTCCTACTAAGACCAAATGTATCATATCAAGCAAGAAAATAGCATTTTTCCTTCATAAAAGAAGAATCCATTAGAAAGATAAGGAATTTCTGAAAAAAAGAATAAAATATCCTCCTAGAACCCAGAAAATAAAAAAACAATCCTGAAAAAGCATAAAATATGAACTAATAAGAATTGGGCTAGTCCTTCTACATATCTTGTAAACCAATTCTATTTGTAGTCTAGAGGAGAGGAATCCAAAAAAATTTCTCCAACAAAAATTCATTATAGCACTAAAACAACAACTCAAAAATCATTTTGAAAGATAGAAGTGAATAAATAATACTCTAACAATGGTTACCATACATCTTTTCTCAACCAGAATTATAATGTGAAGTAAATATATTACGATCAAAACTATTGCAAAGCAAACAACAGAAAAAGCGCCATCCCAAGATCAAATTTACTATAGCCTAAAAATATAATTGATATAGAAAAAGTAAACAGAATCAAAAATAGGCAAGTACTACTACTCAGTGAACTCAAACTTCAAGCTTCATATTATCAAAATAAGGAGCCTACAATGTACATAACACATTCATATTTAAGCTATGCAAAATGAATGGAGACTTAAAACACTTAGCAAAAGGGAATCCCCAAAAGTAGTCGACATTCACTTAATTCAGTTTGCATCACAAAACATATAATAATTCAAAAGTATGTATCCCTATCAAACTGGATATAATAGGGAGTTTAAGAGAACTATTGCAAAGCAAACAACAGAAAAAGCACAATCTTAAGATCAAATTCACTATAGCCCAGAAATATCATTGATGCAGAAAAAGTAAACAGAATCAGAAATAGGCGAGTACTTCTACTCAATGAACCCAAACTTCAAGTTTCATATTATCAAAATAAGGAGCCTACAATGTACATAACACATTCACTTAATTCAGTTTACATAACAAAAAAGACAATAATTCAAAAATATGTATCCCTATCAAATTGGATATAATAGGGAGTTTAAGAGAACTATTGCAAAGAAAACAACAGAAAAAGCGTAATCCCAAGATCAAATTCACTATAGCCCAGAAATATCATTGATGCAAAAAAAGTAAACAGAATCAGAAATAGGTGAGTACTTTTACTCAGTGAACCCAAACTTCAAGTTTTATATTATCAAAATAAGGAGCCTACAATGTACATAACACATTCATATTTAAGCTATGCAAAATGAATGGAGACTTAGAACATATAGTAAAAAGGAATCCCCAAAAGTAGCTAACATTCACTTAGTTCAGTTTCCATTACAAAATAGATAATAATTCAAAAATATGTATTCTTATCAAACTGGATGTAATAGGGAGTTTAAGATAACAGAAACATTATCATATACACATTCCCAAAATTCCTCAAGAATCTAAAACAAGGGATTTATGAATGAGAAAGCCTTTAATTCAAAAAATAACAGAAATTTCTATCATGCATTTCACAAAAAAATCCAAAACAATTAAAATTTTCATTCAAGCTAACTATTAGCATATTTCACTTAATTGCAGGTCAAAGACGCTGGCTACACAAGACTTAGCAGCACAAAGAACATATTGACAGTAAATGAGCAATTTCCTAGGCTAACTCTACGCTAACAAAAGAGAAACTATCATTTTTGATGGCTATAACGAAACCAACTACTTGTCCACTACTAATTATACTATCTCTCACATCTTCTTCTCTAACCTTAGCTTAACATGCATGCTCATAGCAACAAGAGAATATTTATTAATTTGTAATAATGTAAAAAACAAAATCCAAGCATTGAAATAATTTAATAGCAATGCCAAGATCAAAATCTTAAGCTTAAGCACTAGATTCATATATATTCTCAATTTGATCAAGGAAAATACCTGTTGAAGATATTTGATTAGAGAAGCCATCTGTGACTGTAGTCTTTCCTCTAATTGTTCTTGCAATTGTGCATGTAAAGTCTCTTGCAATGTTGCTTTCATTCTCTCTTCTCGTAATCTTGCCTCTTCCCGTATTGCTTCTTCTCGTAGCTTTATCTCTTCACGTAATTATGTAGTTACCTTTTCACGTATTTTCTTCTTTTGCTCCTGAAGGTGTTTGGAAGTCATTCGATCAGTGGGTCTCTTAGAGGGAGGTCTAACTCCATATCCTTTGCCACAAAAATACCATGTCCTCTGACCTAAAACTTGGGTTAAGATCTCGTTGTTGCTTAGACTGAGATTGTCTTCCTGTGATTGCTTAGCCAGAATCTCTTGTAGTTGGCCCTACATATTTAAAGAGCAAAAATTTAGAGTGAGATTTAGAGTAAAAGCAATTATATAAATCTTAATTTGTAAAAAGTTAATAAAATTAAATTATACATGAACTTCTTGAGATTTTGCATCAGACCATATAACCTCCCCATCTTTACCCTTGCGGCTATGTTGTAGCTCCCAAATCTGGTCAATTGATGCCTTATCGCCTGTTTCAGGATTTCTCTACAATAAAACATTTCAATTTTAAAGAAACAATGCACACAAGTTTATATATAACAATAGCTACTTGTAAAATCATACTGTTAATTCTTCAACTTCAGCAAATGACCGAGAACCACATACATGTTCTGTTGTTTGCTTTGTTCTAAACCTGTAATTTACTTCATAATTAGTAACGTTACATAGTTTATATGAAAAACACTATTTATACATATTATTACATAATGCCTTAAAATCCTCTGAACCAAAATATGTCACCAAATGTCTCCAATCATCATCATTAAGTTTGGTAGGTGGATTCTCTATTCTTTCCTCATCAGTGTTGTATTGCTTATATATTTTGTACAAGCAACTCCTCCAATTTCTGTACAACCTTGTGCAGTGGCATTAACAAAGGCATCAAATCTCAACTCTGAATTTGCACCAACGTCAAATTTTTCCTTCAACAATAATAAATATTTATGTTAAAAATTCAAACATTACTTAAATATAATAAGTGTGTTAAACAATAATGTCTCATTACCTTAACTTTCAGCAGGATCTGTGAACCACATTCTTCCCAGATTTCTTTCCATTCTCTTACTGTTACAAGAGCAGTGTATTGTGTCACATATCCTATATAATTTACGAAATCCCTCGATCCTTCTCCCACAGCTCGGAGAATATCATCTGTAATGACAATTTTTATTTTTCCACTCTTTTTTTTGTGTCCACTGTAAGACATTTATACGTTCTCCTTACATTCTTTGATGCGTTACAGGAAGCTACCAAGAATATGATGCCAATGCATTAGTCAAATGGCAGTAAATCTTAACTAAGCTCATATAAATTATTTATTTACATACCTGCACTACTAATTTGAAGTTGAGAAGTAGGTGTAGTGGGCTGTGCTTGGGCCTCTTCATTATTTCCTACTGATTGTATACGTAGCTGTGAAATTGCTTCACTACGGCTACCCTGTGTAGCACCTCTAGATCCACATCCACCTCTTCCTCTTCTTGCCATCTTCCAACTTACCTGTTGCAAATAATAAGATGACGTCAATTCACCTTGTCATATGATAAATGCTTTAACAAATACATACATAATTTAGTTATAAAAAAATAATGAATTGCAGTTCATTAAATTATATCAAGCATTGTATGAACATTAAATTACATTACACTGACTAATTATTTATACTCTGGCATTTCACGTAGAATCTTCAGATAAAAAATCTCCTTCTTCACTTTCTTCGTCCATGGTCTCATCTTCTTCATCGTCATTGATGAAATCAACCTCTATAACACTTCTCTCCTTACCTTGATGGTTAACACATTGAGGTTGAATGTCATCCCTACACAACACAACATTAATTTCGTTTTGAGCCTCACTATTAAGGAACGAAGTATGTTCAACCTCCTTTTGTTAGTAAGCATCTTTAACAAATAATAATTCACCCTCACTATCCTCATGTTGAAAAGGTCACGAGGCTGTGTTTTGACAACAACAAACCAATCTTTATTTACAATATCATCTAAGTAGAATACTTGTTCTACTTACGATGCCAAGACAAATGGTTCATTCATATTCAATGAACAATGAGTATTGATGCTTATGTATCAATATCTATCAATTTTATATCCTCTTCCCAAATGAGCAACATCCCACCAATGACATTTAAATAAATATATTTTCCTATCCCCCACATAAAGCAACTCATAGATGTCTTCGATAACACCATAGTATTCTTTGTCAGCATCTAAATCATCTCCCCTCACAAGAAATCCACTATTTTGGATTTTTCTTTGAGATTCACATTCTCTTGTATGAAATCTATATCCATTAATTAGAATTGTTGAATATCTATATACCACTCTTTTAGGACCAAGGGTTAAGCTAATTAACTCATCATTTCCTTGCCATTGTGATCCTGATTTCATAACCTATTATCAAATAAACACCATTAATAAGTTATGACATAACTTATAATATAATTTGCTTTAGTCGTAATTGGTAGACACTTACTTGGCGATTAAACCATTGAGGGAACTTTATTATGTGTCTCAAATCTACATTTGACATTTGTGTCTCAAGCTCTTTTTTATGGTCTCTACAAAATTATAACAATCCATCGATGTGAGTTTAGTTAATAAATATTTAATTGCTAGCAAACTATCATATACTTACTCTATGAAGGGCCAAACTTTTCACAATTTTGTAGCACGTATAGATAGGCTTGATCAAACTCGTCATTAGATAGAACATAAGATTTGGCAAAAACTTTTGGTTGCCCACCTTTATCAAAAAATGACATCCTACAAGCTGATATGTTTCCATTGTCATCCCTTGGTGCTCTATTAAGCCTTGTGGGGATATTGCTCAAATATCTTGAGTAGAATGTCAGGCTTTCTTATGCTAAATAGCCTTGGGCGATAGAACCTTCAGGACGGGCCTTATTGCAGACATAAGATTTTATTGTACGTAGATACCTAAAAATGAAAGTTATTCCTAATGCATCAGTTTTTTAATAACAAATAGAATTCAATAGATTAAGTATAAATATGATAATTTTATCTCTCAATTGGATACATCCATCGATATTGAATAGGCCCAGCAATCTTTGCCTCTCCTGCTAAGTGGATTGGTGTAACAACTTTTTTATTATTATTATTATTATACAATATAGAGTTTACATACATGTCATTAATCAAAACATACATACAACATATCAAACACATAAAAATCTACATCTTATTTATTCTGGTTGACCAATTTCGGAGATACAGGTGCAGGTGGTTGCACCTTCACCGAGATCTAAGCCAACTCGACCACAAACATTTTATTTGTTTCTAGGATCTGCCCAACATAAAGTACTCGATCCAACGTGCACTACAAGCCAGAGCCAAAGAAAAATCTGCATAACTAATTTTCTGAACATTATATGAAAATATAGTGAGAATTAAGTCCCAGTAAGTTCAACAATAAATCATCATCAATATAGCTCATCACGTCATGTTCAGCTGTATAAACTACAACAAATATCTTTGGTCACATGAATGCACTATATCTATGTACATGAGAATCGTACGATAATGACATGTATGACAGGATTAACTATTTTCAGAATATCATATAATGACTATCAATTTATTCTCATATCAAGCTACCCCCGTCAGGGTGAGTATTATCTACTCTTCAGTACGGGTTTTTCTCGCTCCGTCCGACATGGCCCACTTTCTCTTTCTTTTCTCATTAACATGATCATAACCGTTGGTAGGGCGTCCCCTATTGGTGCACCACACGGATTTCCATGTGACCGTGCTCGTTTATTTTCTTTTCACAATGATAGCCAAAAATATGCTTTCAATAACAAGTATGTTCATCAAAATATAACTATTACCAAAAATCATTGGTAATCATGCCATGAACAAAACCATTTCAAATATCACTTTATAAAATATTTCCATGTAAAAATTTCACACTTAAGATGGTAAGAAGTTCATACAATGGCAATGGCTATGGCATATACTAGTAATTTATTATTTTCATTTATAAGATTCTTCTTCTTTATTAAATATTAATTTTATTTCTTTATTTTTTTCATACAGGTTTTCGTCCCATCTAACCTTCTCTTACTAATCAGAGCATAACTCCCTCAATTTAACTCCAATGTTGGTGATAGTGGTGTCCATTTCAAGATAAAACAATTATCTAAAACTATTATGTTGAACAGTTTAGCGAAATATTAATAAAGTAAGGTGAAATTACTTCCTCAATGTACAGGTTATTTCTTCTCGGATAGGTTCTGACCTCTGCCTACTAATCGGTCCATATCTTCCTCATAAAAATTCTAAATTAAGTGATTCCAGTGGCTACAAATCCGTGACATATATATCTATAATTCATATGTTAACTATTTATTTTAATTCCCTACAAAATGTTTCCAAAATTTAAAACACAGAAGCTATCCTAACATATGCTTCCTTGATTAACCATTTTTTGACCATTGCTTACTAATCAGACCATATCTACCTCATATGGACTTCAAATTGCGTAATTCCAGTGCCTAAAAATCAGTGACACATATATCTATAATTCTTTATTAACAATTTCTTTGAAGTCCCTATAAAAGGTTCCTAGAAATTAAAACACAGAAGCTATCCTAACATGTTCTTCCCTGATTAACCATTTTCTTAACACTGCTTACTAATCAGACCATATCTACCTCATATGGACCTCAAATTGAGTGATTCAAGTGGCTAAAAATCCGTGAGACATAGATCTACATTTTTCATGATAACCATTTATTTAAATTCCTTACTTATTCGTCCCAAAATTTTAAACATACAAGCTTAAAATTTTGCCACCCATAGCCATACCTATGCAAAACTATCTACACCAGCCTAAGTATTCAAACATACATAATATGTAACATGATATAACAACTTCCATGACCAATCACTAAAGTTTTAAGACCAAAATCCCATATAAATATTACAAGTTTCAAAACTTTTCTTCAAAAAGAAATATTGTTAAACTTACCTGAAACAGTTATTCCTCTAGACTTCTCCTTCCTCTTTCTTCCTCTCCTTTCCTCACTCTACCTTACTTCTATTTTTCCTTTCCCTCACTTGGAAGAAAATTATAATGTTGTAAGGGTGGGTTTTGCTTAAATAGACCATCAAATAATTCACCTTTCATGATCATGGGTCTACCTTATCACAATTAGAATACACTTGGTTGAATTTTTGGGAAACAAACAACTTGTGTTCTTGTCTTCCTCTTCCTTAGTCAAGATATCCATAGCAAAAGGAGATTTGTATTTTGAAAATTATGATAATATGTTTCTAAGATAAGGGACAAGGTCCCTTTGATTTAGGGATCCATTTCCTTTTTCTTTTGTCTTAATCAAGTATGATAGGTTTGCCTTTTTAGGTGGCAAATTTCTAGCCCTTGAATCTCCATTATTTGCTTGAAATTATTTGTGTGGGATAGGAATGTTTTGTCCTAATGCCATGTATTATTATACCACTTGCTAAAATTATGAGTGTAGGATATATATGTTTTGTCTTAAAGCCTTGTATTATCATACCACTTGCTAAAATTATGAATGTAGGATATCACACCACTTGCTAAATTTTTGTCTTAATGCCATGTCACCTAATTTTGATTACACCATTATTTCATCATTTTACTTTTACTTTTATTTTTATTTTTCCTCTTGGGTTTGGGCTCATTCTTGCCTATTTTCTTTACTTTGGTTAAAATTCTACCTTTCATAATGGGCTTGGTCACATTTTCATGATTTTTGGGCTACCAGTCCAATTTCTATATCCTAATCTAAGTCTATGTTCTATTTTTTCATTGGGCTATCCTATTGGCTTGCTAAAAATTTATGTGAAGTAGAAAAACTCTATATGAAGTGTCCATAGGTGAAAACCTAATTTATGGGTGGAGATACTAATCTTAGTGACTTTTACTGATAAATTAGGAAAAATTACCCTAATCCAATCTTCTTGAAATTTTAAGACCTTTACTTACTTCACAAAAAATTATCTTCCTTACTTAAGAATTCCACCTTTCTTTAGTATGTTTATTTCTAATATTTCCTCTTAGGTTTTCTTTCTTTACCTATTCCATTAATATTAGAACATTTCTATACATAAACGTATGGTGAAGAATTTCTAAGGATTATATTTCCTTAGATATCTAAAAATTGTCTAATAAATTTTATTTCCTTAATTAAATATTTATGTACCTTTATCAATAAAAGAAATGAAATTATGTATTTTACTTTGAATACTTTTGTACTTTTATTAATACATGAAACAAAATTAGAGATGTTACATTTTTCTCCCCTTAAAAGAAATTTTGTCCTCAAAATTTCAGAAATTACCTAATAAGAACAATTTCGGATATTTTGTCCTCATCACTTCTTCTAGCTCCCAAGTTGCTTCTTCCGGAGTCAAACCTTCCCATAACACCTTAACTAGGGGAATAGTTTTGTTCCGCAATTGCTTCACGTCAGTGTCCAATATAGATGCTGGTACTAGCTGGTATGTCATGTTGTCCTTTATTTGGATTGGTTCATCTCGTATCACATGTGAGGAGTTTGGAAGATACTTCTGGAGCTATGATAGATGGAAAACATTATGCAAGTTGGAAAAATTAGGTGGGAGAGCAACTTGATATGCTGATGTCCCTACTTTCTTCATAATTTGGTAGGGTCCCAAAATTCGCGAACTTAGCTTTCTTATTTTGAGAGACCTACCAACTCCAGTAATCGGGGAAAGTTTTAGAAATACATGGTCTCCTTCCTCAAACTCTAGAGGTCTATGTCTCTTATTGTAGTAACTCTTTTGCCGACTCTGAGCTGTAAGTATTTTGTCTTGTATCATCTTGATTTGTTCAGTGGTTTGTTGAACTAGATCAAGACCCAACAAGTTCTTTTCTCCTACCTTAAACCAACATAGTGGTGATCGGCACTTTCTACCGTATAAAGCTTCATAGGGGGCCATCTTTATACTAGAGTGATAGCTATTATTATAAGCAAACTATACTAAAGGTAGGTACTTATCCCATCCTTTACCTTGCTCTATAACACAGGCCCTCAACATATCTTTTAGGGTTTGAATGGTTCGTTCTATCTGCCCGTCAGTCTGAGGATGGTAGGCAGTACTGAACCGCAACTGAGTACCAAAATCTTCTTGCAACGCCTTCCAAAACCTCGATGTGAACCTCGGATCTCTATCAAAAATGATATTTAAGAGAATTCCATGTAGTCTAACTATTTCTTGGACGTACAATTGGGCTAATTTATCCAGTGAATAGTTATTTTTTATGGGCAAAAAGTGAGCAGATTTGGTTAATCTGTTAACTATTACCCAGATAGAGTCATGTCCAGCAGAAATCTTGGGTAAACCCATGACAAAGTCCACCGAAATACTGTCCTATTTCCATTTAGGGATCTCAAGAGGTTGTAAAAATCCTGTTGGCTTTTGATGCTCTACCTTCACCTTCTGACAAATGAGACATTTCGTCACAAACTCGGCAATGTCCTTTTTCATCTCTGGCCACCAATACATCCTCTTTAAATCCTAGTACATTTTAGTGCATCCAGGATGGACTGTGTATTTACTCTGATGCGATTCCTACAGTATCTTAGTCCTTAACTCTCATTCTTGAGGGACACAAATCCTTCCCTGATACATGATTGCTCCATCTTCCATGACAGAAAAACTACCTTGGTCTTTATGATCCTGTAAGTATTAGTCGTGAGCTTGAGCCTCTTTGATCTGGGCTCTAAGGTCACACCCTATACTTAAACCATTAATGACTAGCTTCTTTGGAGTAAGAGTAGTGGCTAGCTTTAAATTTTGAAACTCCTCTAGCATCTGCATCTCATACACCATCATCTGACCCATGTGCAGAGATTTTCGACTCAAGGCATCTGCTACAACATTCGCCTTTCCTGTATGATACTTTATCTTAAACTTGTATTCATTAAGGAATTCTACCCATCTTCATTGCCTCATATTTAACTCCTTCTGATCAAAGAGGTATTTAAGACTCTTATGATCAAAATATACTTCAAAGGTTGCCCCGTACAAATTGTGTCGCCAAATCTTTAAGGAAAACACCACTGCCGCTAATTCAAGATCATGGGTTGGATATTTTCCTTCATGGGGTCTCAGTTGCCTAGAGGCGTAAGAAACTACTATCTTATCTTGCATCAGCACACATCCTAACTCTTTCTTTGAAGCGTCACTATGCACTATAAAATGTCTTGTAGTGTCTGGAATAATTAAAACAAGAGGAGTGTTCAGTCTTGTGTTAAGCTCTTGGAAACTAGCTTCACATTGATCAGTCCATTTGAAAGGACTTCCTTTCCTGGTCAATTTAGTCAATGGCAAGGCTATACGAGAGAAGTTTTGTATAAACCTCATGTAGTATCCTGCCAAATCCAGGAAACTTCTGACTTTCGTAACCGTCTTTGGTCTCTCCCATTGAATCACTGCTTCTGTCTTGCTAGGATCTACAGTTACACCTCTATTAGAGATGACATATCCGAGAAACTTTACCTCTGATAGCCAAAATTCACACTTCTCTAATTTGGCATACAACTTTTTCTCTTTCAGCACTTGCAGCACGATTCAGAGATGTTGTTCATGTTCTTTCTCACTCTTAGAATATATCAAGATGTCATCAATGAAAACTACCACAAATTGATCTATGTAGGGTCAAAAAATGCGATTCATCTAATCCATGAAAATTGTAGGTGCATTTGTCAACCCAAAAGGCATTACGAGAAACTCATAGTGCCCATACCTAGTCCTGAAGGCAGTTTTTGGTACATCCTCCTCCTTGATCCTAATCTGATGATATCCCGACCTCAAGTCAATCTTAGAAAAGATAGAGGCTCCCTTCAGTTGATCCAATAAGTCATCTATCCTAGGGAGAGGATACTTATTTTTGATAGTCACTTTATTTAGTTGTCTATAGTCTATGCATAGTCTAAGGTTTCCATCTTTCTTCTTAACAAACAATACAAGAGCTCCCCAAGGTGATACACTTGGTCTAATGAATTGCTTGTCTAATAGTTCCTCCAATTGTTTCTTAAGTTCCTGTAATTCCTTCGAGCCCATTCTATCAATAGAGATAGGCCCTGTCCCAAGTAAGAGATCAATAGAGAATTCTCTCTCTCTCTTGGGAGGTAAGCCTGGAATATCTGATGAAAATACTTCAGAAAACTCGTTGGCTATTGGGATTTCATCAAGTTTTGATTCGACTTCTAGGTTTGATAAATACAAGAAAATGTATCCAAGTACTCCATTCTTCAACTCCCTATTAACTTGATTGGCATTAAGCATCAATAACTGCACCTCCTCTTTCGGAGTAGGAGGTAGAAATTCAACGGTCTTGTTACAACAATTCAGCAAGACTCGATTTCTAGACATCCAGTCTAATCCTAGAAATAACCTCAATACCTCTTAAAGGTAAACAGAGGAGGTCTACAGAAAAGTTTTCTCCTAGATGGTGACTTGACAGTCCTTACATACAGAGGAAGTTAATACCCTTTCCCCTATGGGGGTTACTACATATAGGTCTGACATGCTATAAATTAAGCATGTATTTAGAATATTTTATGTTACTTTTTATTTTATTTAAATAGTGAATAAATAGGATTTAATTAATTTTTGTGTTTTATGTTTTAGGAATAATAAAGAAGAAAAGAAGAGAAAAATAGAGAGAAAATCATGAAAAATGCTGATTTCTGACCTTTCATCACTAATGGAGGCATATCTGGCTCATTTTAGCTCCGATTGAGGAGATTCTAACGGCTATGGAAAGAAGAAACATAGAGCTATAACTTTTATGTTCGGTAGTTTGGCAAAATCGAGAAGATTCTAGGTGCCGTGATGCTCACAAGAGAGCATCATGGTGCCACGTTAAGACAAATCCAGAGCGCCGCGGCGCCTGAGCATCTTCAACACAGCGCGCCACGGCGCCCCGTGACATGTTTTCTGTAGCACCGCGGCGCCCAACGCCGTAGAGACTTGCTAATTTTGTGATTTTAGGTCTTTTTCACTCAAATTGAAGGCTGATGAACAGGGATTTTGACCTAAATACATTCCTACTTTGATTAAGAGTGGGGAATCTATAAAAAGAGAGGCAAGCAAGCAGAGAAGTCATCAAATTCTTCATCCAAGTTCTTCAATTCTTTTTTAGATTTTCTAATGACCCTGCGTGGCTAGTTCTTTTTAGTTGGTTGAGGTAGATTGAAAACTCAAGGGACCCTTATGCATTGTGAGATTTGGAATTGTTTTCAATAGTTCAATCTTAACTAGGTATTGTTTATTCATCTGCTTTTCTTTTCCAAATGATTTTTTATGTGATTGCTAGGAGGCCTACTAGTATATTGTATGTTTAAGTCTAATGCTAAATTAGGTTTAGAACAAAGTTTTTATTACTTAATTCATGAAGTAAATAGGATTAAGGATTTTGGATTATAAATCATTAACCCTATGATGAATGATCAACTAAATTAAATATAATCGATTTGCTTATATTTATTTAGCTCTATCAATTTCTCTCGTTCTTAATGCAGTTGATAAGTTAGACTTTGCCGATGTGTTAAAGGATTTTTTATCAATTAGAGTTTAATTGGTACGATTGTTATCAATTCACTAGGCTTAAGGAGGAACTGGGATAAAGTCCCAATGATAGATATTTGGTTTAAGATTGATAATTTTGTCAATGATCGATGCAATCCCTTGATGGTGAATATCGACCGAAACCAACGCTTTTCTCATTAATTACTCTTTTCACTATTTTCATTATTGTTTAATTTACTTTATTCACAATTATCAAACCCCCCTTTCTTAATCACATAAGGTAATTCTAGTCTCTATGGGATCGACCCTTACTTCCACTACTACAGGTTAGTTTTAAGGTAAGGTATTAATTTGGGTGTACCTGCGACAGTGTGCACCAAATTTTGGCGCCATTGCCGGGGACTGCGTCATTACTTTTTGTAATTTTTTTTAATTTATGCCTGTAACTCGTTCTTCTAATTCTCCAGATTTACAGTTCAATCCAGATATTGGAAAATCTGTATACAGGCACAGAAGATAAATTCAAGAAAACGTTGATCAGGATACGGAGGAAGTGATCATGGCCAGGCATCTCACTCTGAAGGAGCTTGCAACTCCTGATTTGCATCAACAACCCTTATGCATTACTTTTCCTAATCTTGATGACATTGTTAACTTTGAGTTGAAATCTGGATTAATTCATCTCTTACCAAGTTTTCATGGTCTTGCAGGTAAAGACCCGCATAAACATCTGAAGGAGTTCCATGTGGTATGTACTAGTATGAAGCCCCCTGGAGTAACTGAGGAACAAATAAAACTCAGGGCTTTTCCTTTTTCCTTAAAAGATTCAGCCAAAGATTGGTTGTATTATGTGCCCTCTGGTACTATCACTACCTGGAATGAGATGAAGAGAATGTTTTTAGAACGTTATTTACCTGCATCTAGGGCCGCTAGTATTAGGAAAGAAATATGCGGCATTAGGCAATTGCATGGTGAAACGCTTTATGAATATTGGGAAAGGTTTAAGAAACTTTGTGCAAGCTGCCCACATCATCAGATTAGTGAGCTGCTACTAATCCAATATTTTTATGAAGGTCTTTTGCAAGGAGATAGGAGCATGATAGATGCAGCTAGTAGAGGAGCACTAGTAGATAAAACTCCTGAGGTAGCCAGAATCCTGATATCAAATATGGCTGCCAATTCACAACAATTTGACGTTAGGCATGATCCTCCTATTAGGCATGCTCAGGAGGTAAGTTCTACTTCTCTTCAGAATCAAATATCTGAACTTACTTCTCTTGTGCGCCAAATGACTACATGTACACTACAGCAAGTTAAAGTATGTGGAATATGCTCAGCCACAAGGCACCTAACTGACATGTGTCCTACACTTCAAGAGGAATCCACAGAACAAGCGAATGCTGTAGGAGGTTTTCCTGGCCAACCAAAAAGGTATGATCCATATGCCAATACATACAACCCTAGATGGAAGAATCATTCCAATTTCAGATATGGGAATGCACAAAATAAGCCTGCAGGACAAAATTTTCAACAAAACCAGCAAGCCTATTATCCTAGACAGAATGCACCCCAGGATCAACAGGTAAGTAATCCGTTGGAAGGCATTATGAAAACTCTTGTACATAACTCTCATCAATTTCAGCAAGAGACAAGAGCTAGCATTCAGAACCTGACAACTCAAGTAGGTCAGTTAGCAACCACAGTGAGTCGATTGGATGCTCAAAACTCAGGTAAGTTACCTTCACAAATTGTGGTAAACCCAAGGGAAAATGTGAGTGCAATCATGCTACAAGGTGATAAAGAAATTGAGACCCCAATGCAAGAGTTACATGCACCAACTGAGCAAGAGGAAGACAAGAATGATGCAACCATGGTAGGTAAGCATCCAAAAGGTAAATCTGAACCTTTTTCTGAACATAAATCTAAACCTCCCTTTCCTAAAGCTTTGAAGGAAAATAGGATGAATGAGAGAACTTCTGAACTATATGATACCTTTAGAAAGTGCGAGGTAAATCTTCCTCTTTTGGATGCAATCAGTCAGGAACCTCACCATGCCAATTTCTTAAAGGAATTACACACCCAACAGAGGAAGCAGAAGTTGAAAGGAGCTGAGAAAGTAAAACTAGGTGAGCATGTTTCTGCAATTATTCAGAGAAAATTCCCTACAAAATGCAAGAACCCAGGTATGTTTTCTATTCCTTGCTCTATAGGTAACAATACATTTGATAAGGCTATGCTAGATCTAGGAGCATCTATTAATGTCATGCCATACTCTATCTATTCATCTTTAGCACTAGGACCTCTAAAAGAAACTAGTGTTATAATACAATTGGCTGACAAATCTAACACCCTCCCTGAGGGTGTAGTTGAGGATGTTTTAGTACAAGTTGGTGATCTGATTTTTCCTGCTGATTTTTATGTAATTAACATGGAGAGTGGTGATCAAACAACTCCAATTTTGTTAGGGAGACTATTCTTAAAAACATCCAAGACCATAATAGATGTTCATAGTGGCACACTGACAATGGAGTTTGAAGGAAAAATTATGAAATTCAGTAATTGCAGTGCCATGAAAGATCTCACTACCTATGCTATTAATATGGTAAATTCTATAGCACAGGATGTTGAGCCAGAGACAAAGGTTGAGAAATCAGCCTTGAGTGTTCACTTGCAGGAGAATAATGTAGAAGCTTCAAAAGTGCAGCAAACAGGTAAGGATCCCTTTACCTCAGCACCAAATTCTAATGCAAATGCACCTTCTATTTTGCAGGATCCTGGGTCTAATTTGTCACCTCTTCCCAATCACTTGAAATACTTGGAAGTAGGAGATGCATCACCTATTTTAGTTATCAAGAATTTGGGTGTTAAAAAAGAAGATGAATTGATGCATATTCTTCAAGAAAAAAGGAATGCCATAACAAAAACAATTGCAAACCTTAAAGGCATAGACCCGACTATAGAGTTGCATTAAGTTCTAGAAATGAAAGGGGTTAAACCCTTTAAAGGTAAGAAATCTCTCCCTTGGTTAAGACCACTTGTTATTACTAATGTGGCTTCTGCTTATGCAGTTGAATTTCAAGGATTGAATCAGTCCTAGAAATTTAAAGTGAACATCAAAGAGCCTCCATGAACAAAGATAGGGAGCTGAGTCGAGCCAACACGTAAAACAAAGGCGCTGGTTGGGAGGCAACCCAACAACCATTCTTCTTCTTCTTATTTTTTCTATTCATAGTTTAAATTTTCTTTAAAAAAAATTTGCAGAACTGCGGACGCACATGCACCGCGGTGCTCATCGCCCAGACTAGGAGAGTGCCGCGGTGCTCTCTATAAGAGGGTCACACGCCTCTTAGTCTTCCCCCTCCGTTTTTGCCTCCTTTTCACCTCCAAATCCAATTTCTTGCCTTAAATCAACCATACCCACCTCCCATTATGTTATCTTGCTTACATTACATGATTTTTAATCTTCTTTTGCAGGATTATACACCTCTTTCAGCATTTGAGTTGAATTCCAAGACAATTTTCTAGGGTTCAAAAGTATATTTGATCTTGCAATCTCTAGCCACCATTCAAGCTAAATTGGGTACGGTTCTCTTCATTTTTCCTACTACAATTGATTCCCATACTTAATTGCTACTGGTTTGCACTGAATTGGGAATTCTAGTTGAGCATCAACCACTCATTCTTCCAAGTTTTTAAGAGCGCCCACAAGGTGTTCGATAAAATGCCTTAGTGAAGTTTCCAAGAAAATGGTTCCAAAAACTTCTAAGTTGAGTATCTCAAAAAGGAAGACTAGAGCTGAGGACCCTCCAGCATTTGACACCGTGGCATTTGTGACAGAAGCGGTTTATCAACATTACATCAAAGTGGTGGTGCATAAGCCTATCGTTCCAGAACGTGGATTTATTATCACCGAAGGGCTACCTCACAGAGACACTATCCTCCATAGGCATTGGGAGATTTTCTGTAGAAACTCAGAACCAGGAGTTATCCCTGTAGTACAGGAGTTTTACTCCAATGCTACAGTTCACAAACATCATATAGCACGGGTTAGAGGCAAGATGGTGCCATTCACTCCGCATGCCATTAATGAATTCTATTCACTGCCTGATATTGAGGATGATGAATATACGACGCTTCTTCAATCATACATTGACTTTGAAGACGTTATATGCACTCTATGCTACAGGGGGGCCTCTTGGAAATTGGATAGCAATGGCTATCCGGTATACTTTGCTAGGGCTGATATGAATAAAGTGGCTAAAGCATGGTACTATTTCGTGTCAGCAAGATTCATGCCTAGCTTCAACATGAGTCAAGTCAGGAGGGATAGGACCATTTTGCTTTATGCAATACTAAAGGGAATTTCTATTGATGTAGGCAAGATTATTCATAGGCAGCTGCTTGGCTGTATTAGTGCTAGAGGCGGATCCCTCTTTGCCCCTAGTTTAATTACTGGTCTATGTCAGAAGACGGGAGTAAGCTGGGATTCCACTAAGGCACTCATCCACCCAATGAGACCTATTGCCTATGCCGACATACAAAAATACAAAGGCCATGAAGAAGCAGCAGAGGAGGAGCTAGGGATTCAACCAGTACCTACAGAGGAACCGGGCAGCAGCTCAGCTCCACCACCATCCCAGCATACCATTGAAGATTTATGGGAGCGCATAGAGTGTTTGAACCATCAAATGAACGATCTGGCCCTTTACCAGTACTTTATTGCATAGCTTCATCATGCATGTTTTAGCCAGTTAGCTCATGCCCTGAACCTCCCAATTGCTTTCCCGGCACCTCCTGTGCATGATGAGATGGATGGTGATCACTAATCAGGGAAGTTTTACTGAACCCCTCCTTATGTTATTACTTGTCCCTATTATATTCTCTTTTATATTCTTACATTGGGGACAATGTATGTTTTTAATTGTGGGGGGGTCACTTTATGATTCAGCTGGATGACTATATAATAAATCATACACTTGTGCACTTTCCTACTTTGATGCATAACTATAATTTTATGATATGTGCACTTTTAATCCTGTCATGAGGTGAGCATGTGAACAAAATTTCAATTTATGAGTGTGTTAGTGAAACCAATAGCCAATGATATAAATGTTTAAATTGCTAATAGCTCCTGGGAAATGTGGAAAAATCATAATTATGTGTAATTTTAATTTATTTGCAATTTATTACCCATTTTTTTAGAATCCTAAAACTATTTTGCACAATAACTTTGGGCATTCAATTTTATCTTTTACTTAGAGAAGGTTTATATAATTCAAAAATATTTTATGATCTTAACAGGATTCTAGAACATATTTAAATGCTGCTTGAGGCAAAATCCTAGGTTAATACTATTTTTTTAGGAGATGATTTAGGCATTATTGGATAGATTGAGCCTTTCTAGCCTAACCTAAACAATAAAATATCCTTAGTTCCTTTATTTTGAGCTTAATGAACTCTTCCTTCTAAAAACCACAAATGAGCCTAAAGCAAAAATTTGTATGAATATTCTTATTTTTCTTTACCCTATTCACTCACTCCATGATTATTTTGCTAATTATTTATATTGTAGAGCTTTATTTACAAAAAGGGTGGAAGGGTGGAAATCCAAAAAGTATAAGAACAAATGTGTGGTTGAAAGAAAAAGAGGAAAATGATGGATTAAATTGAAGTAAGAAAAGGAGTGTGGGGAGAAAATTTCCCCAAAATTATTATGGAAAAAAAGAGAGAGAAAGAAAAGAAAAGTAAAGAGCTCAAGAGATCATATTTAATCATGTGGTGCTGGGTGATAGAACCTACATTTATATCCTTTATCCCACCTTATATCTTGGCCACATTACAAGCTAAATAAAGTCATTTTGATCCTAAAAAGCAGTTTTGACCTACATTAGTGGAGAGTAGCATGAAAAATAAGCATATGGAAATCCTACAAAGAGATCCATACCTGATTTCTTGAAATATATAAACTCATTTGAATGAAAGATGGTTGAACTGCTCAAAGACACACACGCACTCAGGGCTCTAGAAAATAAATTCTGAATTGCATTTGAATTGAATATTGCACATAGTCATTAAATTTTCTGAAATTTCTTTAAGAGCATACAATTTTCACTATGAGGCTACATATTGGTAAGTCTTTCACTCATCTTATTTTTTGAATATTGTTCACATAAATTAATTTGCTTGAGGACAAGCAAAAGAGTAAGTGTGGGGGTATTTGACATGCTATAAATTAAGCATGTATTTAGCATATTTTATGTTACTTTTTATTTTATTTAAATATTGAATAAATAGGATTTAATTAATTTTTGTGTTTTATGTTTTAGGAATAATAAAGAAGAAAAGAAGAGAAAAATAGAGAGAAAATCATGAAAAATGCTGATTTTTGACCTTTCATCACTAATGGAGGCATATCTCGCTAATTTTAGCTCTAATCAAGGTGATTCCAGTGGCTATGGAAAGAAGAAACATATAGCTACAACTTTCATGTTCGGTACTTTGACAAAATCTAGAAGATTCTGGGAGCTGCAATGCTCATAAGAGAGCACCACAGCGTCACGTTAAGAGAAATCTGGAGCGCCGCAGCGCGGAGCTACCCAGGAGGGAGTGCCACGGCACTCAACCTAGGGCGCCGCGGCGGCTGAGCATCTTCGACACAGTGCGCTGCGACACCCCGTGACATGTTTTCCGTAGCGCCGCGGTGCCCAACGCCGTAGAGACTTGCTGATTTCGCGATTTTAGGTCTTTTTCACTCAAATTGAAGGCTGATGGACGGGGATTTTGACCTAAATACATTCCTACTTCGATTAAGAGTGGGGAATCTATAAAAAGAGAGGAAAGCAAGTAAAGAAGTCATCGAATTCTTCACCCAAGTTCTTCAATTCTTCTTTAGATTTTCATATGACCCTGCGTGGCTAGTTCTTTTTAGTTGGTTGAGGTAGATTGAAACCTCAAGGGACCCTTATGCATTGTGAGATTTGGAATTGTTTTCAATAGTTCAATCTTAACTAGGTATTGTTTATTCATCTTCTTTTCTTTTCTAAATGATTTTTCATGTGATTGCTAGGAGGCCTACTAGTATATTGTATGTCTAAGTCTACTACTGAATTAGGTTTAGAACAAAGTTTTTATTACTTAATTCATGAAGCAAATAGGATTAAGGATTTTGGATTATAAATCATTAACCCTATGATGAATGATCAACTAAATTAAATATAATCGATTTGCTTATATTTATTTAGCTCTATCAGTTTCTCTCGTTCTTAATGCAGTTGATAAGTTAGACTTTGCCGATATGTTAAAGGATTTTTAATCAATTAGAGTTTAATTGGTACGATTGTTATCAATTCACTAGGCTTAAGGAGGAACTGGGATAGAGTCCCAATGATAGATATTTGGTTTAAGATTGATAATTTTGTCAATGATCGATGCAATCCCTTGATGGTGAATATCAATCGAAACCAACGCTTTTCTCATTAATTACTCTTTTCACTATTTTCATTATTATTTAATTTACTTTATTCACAATTATCAAACCCCCCTTTCTTAATCACATAAGGTAATTCCAGTCTCTGTGGGATCGACCCTTACTCCCACTACTACAGGTTAGTTTTGAGGTAAGGTATTAATTTGGGTGTACCTGTGACAGTGCGCACCAAGCTCATAGGGAGTTTCAGAAATAGGAAACTGAAACTTCCTAATACATTCTTCCGATATAAATGAATGAATAGCACCAGAGTCAAACAACACCATAGGAGCAAATCCATAGATATAGCATGTACCTTGAATCATTTCATAAGATTGAGTTGCCTCTTGGCCGCTCAGGGTGAAAACCCTTCCTTTCACCTGAGGCCTCTGTTCTGGCTACTTCCCCACATTCTATGGGTAGTTTCTCGTAAAATGACCCTTCTGTCCACAGTTGAAGTAGACGTCTTATCCCATGTAGCATGACCGATTACCATGCATGCGTCCACACTTAGCGCACTTGACTGGGGCGAGGTCTTGTTGAAAAGGTCTGGGACTCGCAGTCAATGGCCTCTTACCAGCTCCATATCCATTTCTTCTCACGTTCTTGCTAGGGTTGGGAAAATTTTTCTTCCTTTTCCATAGGTTTCGCCTTTGCTTTTCATCCTCTACTGCCTTTAAACTTTTCTCCAAGAGTCTGCATTTATTGATCAGAGGTACAAACTCCTTAATCTCCATAGCTACAACATCACTCTTTATGTCTGGGTTCAGTCCCGCTTTGAACTTAACAGCCTTCCCTGCTTTACCAGTGTTAAATCGCAGATAAGAGGAGAACTTAGACAACTCCTCAAACCTCGCGATGTATTGGTTTATAGTCATGCTACCCTTCCTGAGTTGGAGAAATTCAATCTCTTTCTCCACCCACACAGTACTTGGAAAGTAATTTTCCAAAAAGGTGTCTTTGAACACCTGCTAAGTGATCTGCCTTCCCTGGTGAGCTAAAAGTTCTCTAGCTCCACGCCACCAGTATTCTGCTTCATCTTTTAGCATATATGAAGCGAAAATTACTTGCTGCTCCTCAGTACAGCCCATCACTTCAAAGATTTTCTCTAACTCCTTTATCCATCTTTTAGCTACAACTGGGTCAAAGCTGCCTTGAAAACAAGGTGGCCTAGTCCTCAGGAACTCGGATAAGTCGTTATCATTTCTAGCCATCCGATTGTTAGCACCATTCACACCATTCAAGTTATTAGCATTTTGGAGGTATTGTAGAATTTGGTTAGTAGTCATGACTTGGTCGCAAATTGCCATGGCCAGGTTGTGTAGGGTTTCCTCCGCATTGTTTGCCGGATTCCTCCTTGGTGGTGCCATTTCCTACTGTGGCAAAAACAAAGTTATGCTGCTATTGAGTTGATCAAGCCCAATAGTTAGTCTCAAAAATATTTAACAGAAGTCATAACACCACCTTGGCATATAGATAAGAAACACTAGTAATTTATTACCTATATGAATTCACTTATCCCCTACACAGCACAACCACAACATACACAAGACACTATAAGATCGATTTAGATAACCATCCACCCACTGGCCATCTAGAATCAACCTGCTCTAATACCAATTATGTAACAACTTTTTTTTTATTATCATTATACAATATAGAGTTTACATACATGTCATTAATCAAAACATACATACAACATATCAAACACATAAAAATCTACATCTTATTTATTCTGGTTGACCAATTTCGGAGATACAGGTGCGGGTGGTTGCACCTTCACTGGGATCTAAGCCAACTTGACCACAAACATTTTATTTACCTCTAGGATCTGCCCAACATAAAGTACTCCATCCAACGTGCACTAAAAGCCAGAGTCATAGAAAAATCTGCATAACTAATTTTCTGAACATTATATGAAAATATAGTGAGAATTAAATCCCAGTAAGTTCAACAATAAATCATCATCAATATAGCTCATCACGTCATGTTCAGCTGCATAAACTACAGCAAATATCTTTGGTCACATGAATGCACTATATCTATGTACATGAGAATCGTACGATAATGACATGTATGACATGATTAACTATTTTCAGAATATCATATGATAACTATCAATTTATTCTCATATCAAGCTACCCCAGTCAGGGTGAGTATTATCTACTCTTCGGTACGGGCTTTCCTTGCTCCGTCCGACATGGCCCACTTTCTCTTTCTTTTCTCATTAGCATGATCATAACCGTTGGTAGGGTGTCCCCTACTGGTGCACCACACGGATTTCCATGTGACCGTGCTCATTTCTTTTCTTTTCACAATGATAGCCAAAAATATGCTTTCAATAACAAGAATGTTCATCAAAATATAACTATTACCAAAAATCATTGGTAATCATGCCATGAACATAACCATTTCAAATATCACTTTATTAAATATTAATTTTATTTCTTTATTTTCTTGATGCAGGTTTTCATCCCATCTAACATTCTCTTACTAATCAGAGCATAACTCCCTCAATTTAACTCCGATGTTGGTGATTGTGGTGTCAATTTTAAGATAAAACAATTATCTACAACTATTATGTTTAATAGTTTAGCAAAATATTAATAAATTAAGGTGATATTACTCCCTCAATTTACAGGTTATTTCTTCTCGGATAGGTTTTGTCCTCTGCCTACTAATTGGTCTATATCTCCCTCATAAAAATTCTAAATTAAGTTATTCTAGTGGCTACAAATCCGTGACATATATATCTATAATTCATATGTTAACTATTTATTTTAATTCCCTATAGAATGTTCCCAGAAATTAAAACACAGAAGCTATCCTAACATATTCTTCCCTGATTAACCATTTTCTGACCACTGCTTACTAATCAGACCATATCTACCTCATATGGACTTCAAATTGCGTAATTCCAGTGCCTACAATTCCGTGACACATATATCTATAATTCTTATATTAACCATTTCTTTGAACTCCATACAAAATGTTCCCAAAAATTAAAACACAGAAGCTATCTTAACATATTCTTCCTTGATTAACCATTTTCTGAAAACTGCTTACTAATCAGACCATATCTACCACATATGGACTTCAAATTGATTGATTCTAGTGGATAAAAATCTGTCAGACATAGATCTACATTTTTCATGTTAACCATTTCTTTAAATTCCATACTAATTCATCCCAGAATTTTAAAAACAAAAGCTTAAAATTTTGCCACCCATAGCCATACCTATGCAAAACTATCTACACCAGCCTAAGTATTCACACATACATAATATGTAACATGATATGGCAACATCCATGACCAATCATTAAAGTTTTAAGATTAAAATCCCATATAAATATTACAAGTTTCAAAACTTTTCTTCAAAAATAAATATTGTTAAACTTACCTGGAGCAGTTAGCCCTTTAGACTTCTCCTTCCTCTCCTTTCCTCACTCTACCTTACTTCTATTTTTCCTCTTCCTCACTTGGACAACAATTCTAATGTTGTAAGGGTGGGTTTTGCTTAAATAGACCATCAAATAATTCACCTCTCATGATCATGGATCTACCTTATCACAATTAGAATACACTTGGTTGAATTTTTGGAAAACAAACAACTTATGTTCTTGTCTTCCTCTTCCTTAGTCAAGATATGCATAGCAAAAGGAGATTTGTATTTTGAAAATTATGATAATATGTTTCTAAGATAAGGGACAAGGTCCCTTTGATTTAGGGATTCATTTCCTTTTTCTTTTGTCCTAATCAAGTATGATAGGTTTGCCTTTTTAGGTGGCAAATTTCTAGCCCTTGAATCTCCATTATTTGCTTGAAATTATTTGTGTGATATAGGAATGTTTTGTCCTAAAGCCATGTATTATCATACCACTTGCTAAAATTATGAGTGTAGGATATAGATGTTTTGTCCTAAAGCCTTGTATTATCATACCACTTGCTAAAATTATGAATGTAGGATATCACACCACTTGCTAAATTTTTGTCTTAATGCCATGTCCCCTAATCTTGATTACACCATTAGTTCATCACTTTACTTTTATTTTTATTTTTATTTTTCCTCTTGGGTTTGGGCTCATTCTTGCCCATTTTCTTTACTTTGGTTAAAATTCTACCTTTTATAATGGGCTTGGTCACATTTTCATGATTTTTGGGCTACCGGTCCAATTTCTATATCCTAATCCAAGTCTATGTTTTATTTCTTCATTGGGATATCCTATTGGCTTTCTAAAAATTTATGTGAAGTAGAAAAACTCTATATGAAGTGTCCATAGGTGAAAACCCAATTTATGGGTGGAGATACTAAACTTAGTGACTTTTACTCTTAAATTAGGAAAAATTACCCTAATCCAATTTTCTTAAAATTTTAAGACCTTTACTTACTTCACAAAAATTTATCTTCCTTACTTAAGAATTTCACCTTTCTTTAGCATGTTTATTTCTAATATTTCCTCTTAGGTTTTCTTTCTTTACCTATTCCATTAATATTAGAATATTTCTATACATACACGTAAGGTGAAAATGTTTTAAGGATTATATTTCCTTAGATATCTAAAAATTGTCTAATAAATTTTATTTCCTTAACTAAATATTTATGTACCTTTATCAATAAAAGAAATGAAATTATGGATGTTTCTTTGAATACTTTTGTACTTTTATTAATACATGAAACGAAATTAGGGATGTTACAATTGGTAGATAAACCATAATATCAAAAAATGCTGGAGGGAATATAGTTTCCAATTTACACAAGGTGATGGCAATTTGATTTTCAATGGAATCCAAGTCTTCTGTGGTTAAACATTTTGAGCACAAGATCTTAAAAAATTGTGCCAACTCTATTATAGGATCACTCACTTCCTTAGGTAACACTCAACGAATTGCAACTGGAACCTTTAATTGGGTCAAAAATTTATAAACTTTTAACTTCTCTTGTGGCGATAGCATATAACATGTTGTCAGTAGCAAAATATTATTCCCATCATTAATTGGATTCAAATCTGGCCTAATTCCTAAGTCAACCAAATCATACCGACTCTAAACTGTGTCTTTTGTCTTCCCTGCTATATCCATCACTGTGGACACAATATTGTCTGAAATGTTTCTTTCAATGTGCATGATATCAAGATTATGCTGCAACAAAAGTGATTTCCAATTAGGCAGCTGGAAGAAAATGCTCTTCTTCTTCCAATTATATGCAACACTAGTTTGGTCACGTGTTCGCTTTTGACCCTTTCCAAATGACACATCCGGTAAAGATTCCAGTTGTTCAAGCGCTTCCTCACTAGTCAAATATGTAGGTGCTACATTGTTTTCTATTTTACCATCAAATACCTTTATATTCCGACGCCATGGATGATTGGTTGACAAGAAACGACGATGGCCCATGTAACATAATTTACTTCTCAGAGATATAGAATGGGTATATTTGTGGCAACAAGGACATGCCAACTTCCCTTTGGTTGACCACCTAGAAAGATTGCCATATACAGGAAAATCATTTATTATCTACATGATAACAGCCTGCGTACTAAAGTTTGATTGTGAATGAGCATCATATGTCTCTGCCCCTACCTCCCATAATTCTTTTAACTCCTCAATCATTGGTTCTAAATAGACATCTATATCATCACCCGGAGACTTGGGACCTGGAATAAGAAGTGTCATTATGAAGTATGGTTGTTTCATGCATTTCCAAGGGGGCAAGTTATACGATACAAGAATAACTAGCCAGATACTATGGTTGGAACTCATGTTTCCATATGGTTGGAAACCATCGCTTGCTAAGCCCATCCTAACATTTCTAGGATCAATTGAGAACGTAAGATAATTCTCATCGAAGGATTTCCGAGCAATGGAGTCAGCTGAGTGACTTAACTTACCATCTTTAACACGTTTCTCCTTATGCCACCTCATATCTTTAGTGGTGTGCCTTACCATAAATAGTCTTTGCAACCTAGGATTTATTGGAAAATATCGCAAAACTTTATGTGCTTCTTTTTTTCCTTTCTGCCTATTTGATTTCCATTTGGACAACTTGCACTTAGGGCATGATTGTGCATTGGCATGTTCTTTCCTATATAAAATGCAGTCATTCTTACATGCATCCTTTTTTGTGTAGTCTAACCCAAGGTCTTGAACAACTTTTTTAGCTTCGTAGTAGGAATTAGGTACTTGAGCCCCCTCTGGAAGTACTTCTTTAAATAAGTCCAACAACATTTCTACAGACTTATTGCTCCAATGATTAAGGCACTTCAAATTAAGGAGCTTAACGATAAATGATAACTTCGTCATCTTAGAACAACTTGGATATAAATTTGTTTTGACATCATTTAATAATTGGTAAAACTTCTTTGCATGCAAGTTTGGATCTTCACTATTTTCTACATTAGTATTCATATTATCTGAGTTCATAACTCCATATACATCATGTATCATCCAGTTATGTCATCTTTCTCACCATTGTCCTCTAACTGATTATTATCTTTATGTATGGGAAAAGAAGTTGTCCCTACAAATTCTCCATGAAGATCCCAAACTTTGTAAGACTGCCAAAATTCATTTTTCAACTGATCATATCGTACTTCATGCTTAACCTTGAATACTGTGTTTCTACATTTTTACATGGGCACCTAATTCTGGTGCCTACCCTTGGTTGACTATATGCCCACTCAAGAAAATTATCAATCCCTTTTATGTATATTGGATTTGCTTTATTCAGAACCTTCATCCAATTCTTGTTTATTATACTGCCTACAGGTTTGAGTCAAAGTAAGCAATTGGAAAATAATATTCAAGAAAAATTTGGCCAAAATAAAGTGTGTGGATGGTGCTTGAATGACAATGATGACAATGTTGCTAAATGTATGAGAAATGAGATTGTGTTGATAAAATAACTAAGAAAAAAAAAGCAATTCAAAGGAGTAGAATGATATCATTCCAGAGGCCACTCCTACTCAACTTTATAGGTGTGCTAAGCTCTTCCACCTCTCTTTCCCCACTTCTCCAAGGCAACTGTTTCAAAAGGATCATATACATATATAATTAAGTCCCTTTTGAATAGGGTGAATACTAAGTATGGGCATATAACTTTATGAACTCCATATTGGTTTTACTCCTTTGAATGGGGTGAGTACTAAGTAGTCCCAACTTAATATTTATGCGCAAGTTTTGCCTTCAAGTTTTTCCTTTTTACCTACCAAAAATAAATTCAAAGAATTTTTATAAAACTTGAGCAATTTTTTCTAAAGACTGGATTAATGTGGTTGAATGCATTTACTATTTTAGGGGCAAAACAAATTAAGGCCAAAATCACATGCATATGTTAAGGCAAGAGACTATTTGTTCTTTTCATATAATTGAGTGTTAAATGATACATGGGTTTAATATTTTTACTTTTCATAAAAAGGTTGACTGGTTCAGAAAGTATTTGTTTCTTCTTCTTTTTTTAGTTTTCAAGGCATTTTCGCAGCTATTAAAACTATAAAACTAATACTTCTCATACTCTATTAATGTAGTATTTTGAATTTAAATCTAGCAGAGTTGAGACTACACTTTATAGACACTTCCTTAAAGTTGACATTTAATTTAGATGATAAAAAATAAAATGCAATGAGACAGATAAATTAAAGAGTTAATTATTAAAATAAATAAATTAAAAAAATCATAATTAAGTTCGATCATTTGCATGGAAAAATGTAATTTTCCCAAATAATTATATAAACTGAAGAATACTAGCTATCATTGGATTGATATTTCTTCTGCTTAAATCCACTTTACCTTTACAAACGGTCCCTTTCAAATCAAGCTCTCCATCTATATGCATCCACTGAATTTTGACCTCTTTATTTTTAGTTCATGATGACTAAAACATGATATGGCAATGTCAACCAACCCACTTTTGAAATTAAGACTGTATTTGTCTCACACCTTCCTTTATTTTCCTCTAAATTAGAATTAAACTTTACATTCAACTACCCTATCTAGAATGTGCTTGTGGATTTTATAGCCAATATAACATGTAGCCTTTTTATATTTTGATAAAAAGATGGCAACTATGATGATATAATTAAGTTACTTTAATATCATCGGTCAGTATACTAGTGACATGTATAGGATTTTATTTCAGCCTCAAACTCACATCTTTCAAATTAATGACATCTATATATGACATTTTGACTTATGGATTAGCCTACGAACAAATAAAAATCCATTCAAATAATGGTCATATTAAATATTATAAAAACTATTGATAGACTACCATTCATCTGTTTAATCTTTCAAATAATTTTTACCAACCCCCATTACTTAAAAAAAATAGTTAAAAAGTGAGAGAGAAGAAAAAATAAGAACTTTTAAAAAAGTTTAAGAAAAAAAATCGTGAAAGAGGACATGTTTGATGTTATAAAAAATTATTGATAGATCATCATCTATCAACTTAATTTTGAGTTGAAATAATTCTTGATAGAGTGTAATATGATTTCTCTAAAAATAGTTGAATAGTTGATCACTAACACAAATTTTTAACTATAAATGAATTTGAATGCGCAATACATGGTAGCCTTTCTTTTTGTTGCACCAAGAGTATTCTTTCAACTGGCAGTAAAGAGACTAATCTCCCAAGTAATTGAGATCGCCCAAGCAAGTAAATGTGTCCCAAACAAGTTTGCTCTGTACATGTGGCTTAAACTCGAATCCAGAACAACATACTTAATTAAGGGATCTAAATATCCACTACTTGTGTAAACTTGTGTCGGTTAGATGGTGGCCTTTTGATATTCATAAATTCATCCCACTTTTAGCTTCTTTATTCAAAAAGTAAAAGCACTCTCACTACCACATATTAAAAGCACTCTTTGCTACCAAGAACCATCATATCATATAACATCCAATTGATGTAGCTTCGAGAGTGGGAAAGAAGTAGGGCAGTGATTATAAGGTGGTTTGTCCTACTATTTTTATTGTGCTAGCTGCAATATTGAAAAATTCATAAACCAGTGTGCATTTTTGTTGTCCTTGCTTGTTATGTCTATGTTCTTCCATTCACTCACTGCGCAGACCTTAAGGTGGTGAATCAGTTTGGAAGTCACAAGAGCACAAATGACAAAATTTACAAGGTAAACCATTTCCGTTGAAAGTTTCCTTCATTTCTTCACCTTCATTTTCCTTTCACAATTCTTTGTTTTGAGCTAAAAGAATCCCCATTTCGGAAAAATTTGCACTTGACAAAATTTTATCTAAGGGAAGAGAGTTGTAATGCACTCGAAAGATTGTCTGAGAAAAAAATTTAGTTTTAAGAAAACTCTGAGACCATTTCTGATCAATCACATGGAAAATAATATATCTAATATGGTTTTAGGTCCAAGGTTTAGATTATGGTTCAGGAGGGCATGGAAAAAAGTGACATAATATAAGAGATCTATAGATGGATTTTCTATTGAAGAAACAGAGCATGAAAATTTATGAAGCTCATAGCCATAACACTATAGATGCATTTTCTAATGGTGCTAAGAATCTGTAAAAATACTAACCTCCTTACGAAGCTCATAGCCACGACCAAACTCGGGAGTAGCTTCAACCGAAGGGAAATAACACCGGGGACTGGTCCTTTTCTATAGAAAGCTCAAGTTATTGAAAGGAGTGGACCGAGAGAAAGCTCTGGGGACTGGAGCTTTTCTGCGAAAGCTCAGGTATAGGGAAAAAGTTTTGGAGATTTTCTGAGGGAGAGGCTGAGAGGGAAACAATGAAAATGGGAGAGGGAAAACAACTGGGGAAGGTGAATTTTTTAAGTGGAAGAAAGTGAGAGGCTCAGAGGTTGTACATGCTATCACATTAAGCTTACAGTGAGGTGATGTTAAGCTAGTTGGCAAGTTTTGGTGTAGGTTGCTAGTGTGCCATTGGAAAATTTAATTAAACAAGAATGATACTTTATTTTTATTATTTTAAAATTACAATGTCATTTATAAAATGAGGTGGGTTTGAAAAAAAAATTAGTATTTTCTCTCAATCTCTCTCTCTTCATTTTGTGTGTTCAAAAAACTCTTTTATTATATCTTTTTTTAAATAAATTTAATATTTTTTAATTTTTTTAATTTGTTTGTTTTTAGATGGGTTTAAGAATTTTCAGTATTTTTATTGCTTTTATTAGTAAATTAATATAATGTTTCTCTCCTATTGACTTGTTAGTAGTTTTTTTTATTTAGGCATTTTATTATGTTATAAATCTATAAACCAAAATTGTTAGTTTGGATTCACATTTGTAAATAATTGTATACAAATTTGTGTAGGTAATCTTTAAATGGTGTCTCAAAATGAAGGTGAAAATATCTTTTACAATCAAGTGATAAATAGTTTGAATATTTTATAAATGTGAGTTTAAATTTTTGTGCTGTGAAAAATAAAATTATATATATATATATATATATATATATATATATATATATATATATATATATATTGTAAAATACAATAGTTGATGAAGATATACATAAAAAACTAAATACATCTAAAATAAATTTTAAGTGTAGCGCTAATTAACATAGTAAAATATGAGTGAGCAACCTTAAATTAGATAGAAATTAAATTTATTTTCTTTTCTATCGAAACGATTGAAATATTTTTGTTTTTGAAGTCACCGAAACGAAACAGAGTTATCGAAACAAAATAGAGTATTTATTAAGAAATTAGACCATTTTAATTAAAACTATTATATTACGAGATATTTCGATAGAAATACTTTTATTTATTATTTCGATAGAAAAAAACAAAATTAATTTAAAAAATAAAATAAAAATTGATAATTTGAAAATAGATGAAAGTAGCATCACATTACATTCAACACTAAGTTGTTCAAGTATATATGTCTTATTCATCACTCATATTTTCTCTCACAAGTCAAAACATTTTTGTTAATTTCTTATTCCCTCTTTCATACTTATGATATTACTTTCCTTTATTGTCTTTATTTTAAAGAATAAATTAAAAAAATGATAAAAAAAAAAAAGAAATTGAGATCAGACATAAAGAAAATAAGGTACTTAAGAGAAATACTTGAAAATAGAGATATAATAATAGTCACATGAAGACAGAGCAAGATTTAAAGATAGATGTTTCGAAAGAATTCAGAAAATAGAAAGATAGGAACAAAAGAAATATTGTTGTTAAATGTTGTTGAAATTTTATACATTCAATTAAGACACTAATTCAAATTAATTTTAATATAATTTTATATATTTATATTATTAATATTATATTAAAATTATTAAAAATATTATTTGAAATCAATTAAACATTTATTTTTGTGGTAATTTTTTATTACTATTTATTTATTTAATTTTAAGAAAATCACGATATGAAATATCTTTATGAACTTATTATAAATTTAAGCATAATTAGTTATATTTAAATAAGTAGAACAATTATTTTTCTAAATTTTCTTAATAGTTTATTTCTTTTAACTAAAGTACTTCAATTTTGTAAAGTGCATAAACCTTGATTATAGATTATTTTAAAGTGACTTCTTTATTATATATCTATTTATTAAAATTATCTGGTAAATTCTAATATGCTCCTTTCATTCTGTTAGGAGCTAAATTTATTTTTCTAGTAAAAAAATAAATTTGTACTATTAATTTCTATTAGCAGTTTAATTTCAATTGGCGAAAGAAGTATAATTATTATTTTTATTTTTCATATTAGTATACAAAAGTTGTTAATTGATTTCAACTTCCGATTTTGAGTAAAATCATGTGATAATCTAGCACGAAAAAATTAATAACAATTACACTTTATAATAATAAAAAGATAAAATTAGACAAAATTCAATAAAGATAAAACAATCCAGGGATAGGAACAAAAAGGAGATTAAAAGATAACATTAATAAATTTAATAATTTTTTTGCATATGTTGTCGCCAACATCAATTTTGATATCCTTCATTATATTTGATTATTTAAAATAATTTATTATATTATGGTTCAAAACTTCAAATGTAAAGAAAATTACGAAGTAAATTCCTAACAAAAATAAAAAAGGCACAACCACAATGAATAATTTAAGCCTAAAATCATTAAATTTAATTAATCAGTTCCTCATCCTTTCATTAATTGTATAATGACTTTGTAAATTGTTTAATTTAAACCCCAAAGCTGCTTCTTTTTTGGGTGATTTTATTTAGACATACAATAATTGTGAAAATTATTTAAGTACAATAATTGTGAAGAGATATATGCTCAGGAGGATTCGGAAAAATATATTTGAATTTTTTTAAAATTTGTCTTTAATTTATTTCAATAACAATACATTTTTTTCCTTTATCATTTTTTTAAATTAAATAGTTATTTTGAATTTTCAAAGATATATACATTATTAATTTGTTTTTAAGAATTTTACCTTATTAATTTAGTATTCAATAAAAAAATTAACTCAAGTTAAAAAAAATTTGAATTTATTTTATTAGTAAATATTTAACATATTTTTTTATATTATAACTAAACTTTTATATATTTTAACTAAAAATTTAGTTTTGTTAAATGTGAAAAGAGGAAAAAAAAATGATAAAAAGTAATTTTCCTACTTTCTGTGGTGACCTTAGGTCGCCACTGAAAGTTTAAGTACATAAATTTCTTACTTTTAGTGGCGACCTTTTGTAGGTCGCCACTGAAAGTTCGCCTTTCAATGGCGACTATTAATAGTCGCCACTAAAAATACACTTTTAGTGGTGACCCGGTAAGGTCGCCGCCAAAAATGCTTTTCAGTGGCGACTTTTTATAGTCACCACAGAAACTTCAATTTCTTGTAGTGCATTTAGAACTTGACAACTCAAGTAGGTCAGTTAGCAACCACAGTGAGTCGATTGAATACTCAAAACTCAGGTAAGTTACCTTCTCAAACTAAGGTAAATCCTAAAGAAAATGTTAGTGCAATTATTTCAATAAATGGTAAGGAAATTGAAGGTTTACCATCCCTTTCTTCTCCTAAAAAGCATGAGAAATTAAATAAGGAGAAAGAAGAATCTACAAGTAAGTCTCTATCTACTCTAAATTATGAAGTAATGCCTCCTTTTCCAAAAGCTCTTAAAGAGAATAGGCTAAATGAGAAAACTTCTGAATTGTATGACATCTTTAGAAAATGTGAAGTTAATCTCCCTCTTCTAGATACCCTTAAACAGGTGCCAAGATATGCAAAGTTTTTGAAAGAACTATGTACTAAAAAAGAAGGGCAAAAATTAAAGGATTTTGAAAAGGTTCATATAAGTCAGAATGTATCTGCTATGATACAAACAAAACTCCCTACGAAATGCAAGGATTCAGGTATGTTTACTATTCCATGCAAAATTTGGGGAACTCGCATTGAAAAGACTATGTTAGATTTAGGAGCTTCCATCATTGTTATGCCATATTCTGTATATACATCTTTGAATTTGGGACCATTGAACTCTGCAAATTTGATAATTCAACTAGCAGACGGGTCCACTACATATCCTAAGGGAATAATTGAAGATGTCTTGGTGCAGGTAGATGATTTGGTGTTCCCTACAGAATTTTATGTGCTTGACATGGACAATGGGGATTTTACTTCTCCAATATTATTAAGGAGACCATTCTTGAAAACCTCTAAAACCAAGATAGATGTTCACAATAGTACACTCACTATGGAATTTGATGGTAAAGTAATAAAATTCAATATGTATAAAGCCATGAAACACCCAGGTGATGATACTCCTGTTTATTCCATTGATGTACTTGATTCTTTGCCATACGATGTGTTTGAATTAGATAAAATGGAGGAAAGTGTGAACAAATCTATAGCAGAAGATGATGGTGAGATAGACTTAGATGAAGAAACAAAGGAGAAACTGGTTGCACTCAATGATTTTTCAGAAGGGCCACCAAAAGGTAAGGTTGCTTATATGGAATTATCAAATTCTGATACTACTCGTGCACCTTCTGTTTTGCAGGACCATGGATCAATTTTGTCACCTCTTCCTAATCACCTGAAATACTTGGAAGTAGGAGATGCATCACCTATTATCGTTGCAAAAAATTTAGGTGTTAAAAAAGAAGAGGAATTGATGCATATTCTTCAGGAAAAAAGAAATGGCATGACAAAAACAATTGCAAAACTTAAAGGCATAGACCCGACTATAAAGTTGCATCAAGTTCTAGAAATAAAAAGGGTTAGACCCCTTAAAGGTAAGAAATCTCTCCCTTGGTTAGGACCACTTGTTAGTACTAATGTGGCTTCTAATTATGCAGTTGAATTTCAAGGATTGAATGAATCCCAAAAATTTAAAGTGAACATCAAAGAGCCTTCATGAACAAAGATAGGGAGCTGGGTCGAGCCAACGACATTAAACAAAGGCGCTTATTGGGAGGCAACCCAACAAAAAAAGAGAGGGTGAAAATTAGAGAAATTCAGGATCCAATGATGCAACACACTCATGCTAACCCAAAAACATTCTGGGACGTCCACTTAACTCATCTGTTTTCATATATCCTATCCTACTCTTAACTTTCTTTTACATTGAGGACAATGTAAAATTTTAAGTGTGGGGGGGTCACTTTATGATTCAACTGGATGACTGTATAATAACTAATATTTGTGCACGATTTACTTTGCTATAAGCTTATATGATCTTTGCACTTTTATTCTAGTTATTAAATAGGGTGAGCATGTGAACTTTATCTCAATCTATAGGTTTGTGTTAGCTGAACTAATAGCCAATGATATAACTGTTTAAATTGCTTATAACTCTTGAGAGACGTAGGAAAGTCATAATTATGTGTAATTTTAATTTCTTTTCAATTTATTATTACCTATTTTCTAAAAATCCTGAAATTCTTTTGCAGAGTAATTTTGGATATTTAATTTGTCTTTTACTTATAAAAAGATTATGTAACTCAAAAATATTTTATGATCTCATTAAAATTTATAGAACATATTTAAATGCCACTTGAGGAGAAATCCTAGGCTGATACTAATAATTAGGAGATGATTTAGGCATTATTTGATGAGATTGAGCCTTTCAATTTTAAGCCAAGCAAGTAAATATCCTTAGAACCTCTATTTTGAACTTAATTAACATTTTATTCTATACCCACAAAACAGCCAAGACCAAATTTTGTGATTAATATCTTTTTTTACCTGATTCACTCACTCCATGATTAATTTCTGAATACTTGTTTTGTAGATCAACATTAATAAAAGGGTGAAGGGTGGAGCAAGGACTAATGAAAGTCTATTCAGTGATTGAAAGAGAAGAAATAGAGAATCAAGGAAAAGTAGAATGCAGTAAAGCAAGGAAATAAGTGTGGGGGAAAAATTCCCCAATCTTGAGAATTAGCTCAAATAGATTAGAGTTAATCGTGTGATGTTGGGTGATTGAGTTTCAAACTATATCTTATATCTCACCCCATAACCTAGCCACATTACAAGCTGAATTTAGTCCTTTTGATCCTAAGAAGTAGTTTTAGCCTACATTAGTGGAGAGTAGCATGAAAAATAAGCCTATAGAAATCTTAAATAGAGATCCATGCTCTAATTCTTGAGATATTTAAACTCAATTAGGTAAAAGAAAATTAAATCATTCAAAGACACACACACACTAACAATTTTAGAAAATAAAATCATAAATTGCATTTGAATTAAATTTTTCACATGATCATTATCTGAAATTTCTTTAAGAGCATACAATTTATATTATGAGGCAGTGCGTTGGTAAGTGATGAGTGAGTTTTATACTCATAAATTAAATATTTTCATCTTATCTTTTTGTCATAATTAAGTATAAATCTACCTTACTTGTCTTTAGTTTTTTGTATTTCTTACAGATAGAGAGAAGAGTAGAAAATGGACTTAATTAGAGGAATTAGAGCTAAATTGTGGTTCTTTGGGAATGATGTCTATAAATCAAGCAGATAAAACAAATTCATTAAGGATGGCCGAGTAAGGAGCATTATCATATTGACTCTTGAGATGCATCCTAATTAATATATGCAAAAATTTATTCTTGATTTATGATCATATTTCCAAAAGAAATAAAACATAAAGATTTAAGGCAAAGCACCCAATGTTGAGAATATGTTTGTTGTTTGCAGTCTAGCCCAACTTGGCTACAGTACTTGGGCCATATCTCAGAAACTACATATCCAATATGTATGAAATTTGGTAGGTGTGTAGCTGACACAATTGGGTACAACTTTCATGTTCAAGTGGTCAAAAAATTCAGACATTAAAAGGGCCAAAAGTAGGCTAGAAGAGAATTTGACTATTGCTGCAGTCTAACCCGACTTTGCTCTAGTATTTTGACCATAAGTCACAAATTACATATTCAATTTTTCCACGATTTGTCTTGACAGAAAGCTAATGAAATTTTCTACAACTTTCATGTTGAAGGAGTCAGCAAATTCGGCGGATGTCAAGAAGATATTCAAGGATCAATTTTAGTGCACATGATGGAATCCAAATTGTCAACTTTGTACAACTTCCTACCTAACAATTTTGACAATTACCACGCCTACCACACCTAATTGTTTCTATAAATAGAGGGCTTGAGAAAATTTGGAGAGAGTTTTGGAGAGAGCTTGGGAAAGCTTTGTTGGAATTCTACGTACTTGTAATGTTATTCTCTCTTTAGACATTTGTATTTTTCATTTTCTTTCGTAATATTATTATGTTTCTTAATCTTTCATTTTACTTTCTTGCCTTAATTATGGATAACTAATCTCCTAATGCTAAGGTGAAAGGGTGAAACTCTTGGTATGAAAATAATAATTCATTTAACTCTTAATTTTAATGTTTATATTTGATGTTGTATTTACCTCCTCCTTTTCTTATATTATGTTTTACTGGTTGGCTAAGCCACCTATTTCTTTTTCTTGTTTAATGGCTGGCTTTGCTGTCTACTTCTTATTTTTATTGTTCATGGTTGGCTTTGCTACCTACTTTATTTCATTTTATTTTGTCATGTTAATTCGTTTTCGACCTTTCTCATTTTTTACATAATGTAATCTTGTAAGATGTGAATTTTGATATATTGTAGACAATCTTTGGCACAATAAATGCTTGAATCAATCTTGATTTATTATAGACAATATAATGATTGGCACAATTTATGCTTGAATTCATTTACAAGTTATCTTTTGCATCTTTGTATTTTTAATCTTGTAAAGTGTAAACCTTGATACATTGTAAACAATTTTTGGCACAATAAATCCTTGAATCAGTCTTGATTTATTGTAGACAATATGATGATTGGCACAATGTATGCTAGAATCCATTTTACAAGAGTGTTTTATATATTAGTAATACAATAAAAAAGAGGTACATATAATTCATGTATAAACAAAGATGAGTTTAAATTAACATATCTTCCGATTGGAAACTTATTCATGTAAGGATTCTAATTGAGTAATAAAAGAGTAAAATTTATTTTTATTTGATATACCAAGAGTGGATCCCCTAACCTCAGCATGCTTCTTTACTTTGAATACATCTTCATTTAATTTCAGTATATTAGTTCTTTACATACTTTGTTCAATATTCCTCTCACAAAACAAGACATTGGTAACTAGGTTAGAAGTATTTATTTCGGATCTAAATTAGAATTTTCTCTCAATTGGCAATCCCTGTGGGATCGACCTTGCATACCACTAAATCTATACTCCAATAGATTCGTGCACTTGCGAGTTTTAATTAAAACAAAAACAGTAAGCCATTCACTCATATCATATTTTGAATATTGTTAACATGAATCAATGTTTGCTTGAGGACTAGTAAAAGAGTAAGTGTGGGGGTATTTGACATACTATAATTTAAGCATGTTGTTAGCATTATTTTATTTATTTATTTATTATTTAATTTAAGTAGAAAAGAGATATGAATTAATTGAGTTTTGTGTTTTATGTTTTAGGAATAATAAAGAAGGAAAGAAGAGAAAAATAGAGAGAAAATTATGGAAAAATGCTGATTTCTGACCCTTCATCACTAATTGAGGAATATCTCACTCATTTGGACTCCGATTAAGGTGATTCTAGTGGCTATAAAAAGAAGAGACATAGAGCGTCAAGTTTTATGTTTAGTACTTTGGAAAAATCCAGAAGATTCTAGGCGCCTCGGTGCTCACAAGAGAGCATTACGGTGCCACAAGAAAAGGCATCCGAAGCACCGCGGCGCCCGAGCATCTTCGAGTCTGTTCGCGCGACACTCACCGCCTTATCAGTTTTCCAAATTCGTGGATTTTAGGTCTTTTTGACTCTAATTGAAGCCCGAAGGGCGGGGATTTGACCTAGAAACACTCATACTTTGATTAGGAGGAGTTAATCTATAAAAAGAGAGGAAAACAAACAGAGAATTCATTCAATCATTCATCCAAGTTCTTAGTTACATTCTTCAATTCTTCTTTAGATTTTTTTATGGCCCTGCATATCTAGTTCTTTTTAGTTGGTTGAGGTAGATTGAAACCTCAAAGGATCTTCATGCATTGTGAGATGTGGATTTAATTTTATTATTTCAATTTGAATTGAGTATTGATTATTTATCTGTTCTTCTTCTCAATGATTATTCATATGATTGCTAGGAGGCCTACTAGTATATTATCTGTCTTAATCTACCGCTGAATTATATTTTGAACAAAGTCTTCAATTCTGTGATTCATGAGGCAAATAGGCTTGAGGATTTTGGTTATTAAATCATTGAACCTATGATTAATAATTAACTAAATTAGATATAGCCGATGTGTTTATATTTGTATAGCTCTATCAGTTTCTCTAGTTCTTCATGTGATTAATAAGTTATGCTTTACCGATGTGCTAAAGGATTACTTGTTAATTAAGGTTTAATTGGTGCGATTGTCATTAATTTACTAGACTTAAGGAGGAACAGGGTTAGAAACCCAATGATAGATATTCAGTTACAGATTGATTATATTGTCAATGATCAATGCAATCCCTTGAAGGTGGATATCAACTGAAACCAACGTCTTTATCATTAATCACTCTCTCTTAATTACTTTCGTTATTGTTTACTTGGTTTTATTTGCAATTATAAATCCCCCCTTTCTCAATCACATAAGGTAATTTTAGTCTCTGGGATTGACCCATACTCCCACTACTACAGGTTAGTTTGAGGTAAGGTATCAATTTGGGTGTACCTACGACAGTATGCACCAATGAGTTACTGTGGATATTAGTCAAATTGAAGGTGAATTTCAAAAATGACGGCACACATGTATATGTACAATAGTTGTGACTATGACCCATATTAAACATATAAAGAGAATCAGATTAAGGTATCACCAGAAATTTTATTTTCCTTGTTGTCCTTGATGAACCATTGATGTATTGATTCTTGTAGGAAAAGTTGTAAGTGATAGGCGTCATTGAAAAAAAGAGAGAGTAAAAGTGCAAACCAATTAAATGTTAAAGAGGGACAATCAAATAATTTATCTTGTTTTTTCAATGTTCTTTACAATCGACTAACAATATTATTAAGTTGACTAGTTATTTTAGTAATTTTTAATTTAGACTGGTTTATTTTACAGTTGATTGATTACATCTGTTTTGAAGCAACCAACTACATCCTACCAATTAACTACGTGCTCTTTATTTTTCATAAACTTTTATAAGCTCAGAAATAATTCTTTTCCATATGCTATTTTGCCACCGAATAACAGTAGCTTTGAATTAGATTTTGGCACATAAATTCAAAACTTGCGGCCACCGATTTTTGCCAAGATGACAACTAAGTTATGTTTATTATTTTTCAAGAATTATGGCCACCGATTTTAATTTTCTTTCAATGTTGTGTCCAAGCTTTTGACTTTCTATTTTGGCACCGTTCTCTATTACGTTTTTCGTCTATTCTACTGCATCCTTCCTCATTAATGTTTGGCATTAATGCAAGGTTCTTTTCCTTTATTACAAGAAAAGTTAATTTCTTTTCTTTGAAACTCAATTATTATGGTGTCCAAGTGGTTAGTAGGTTAAATTAATGGAGAATATTTTGAGAACCATGTCCGAAAATAATGTAAAGTGATTAAGGTATTTGTGTTATGAGTTTATACCATGCTAAGTTGAGCCTAGTATCTAGGATGTGAATTATGTCGAGATTGAAAATTCACGTGTGAATAATTGTTGAGAAAGAAGATTTCAGAAGAAGCCATAGATTGTGAATATGGATAACCTCAAGGCAATAAGGATATACTAAGATATGAAAGAATTGTACTAGTATAATGGTAAAAAGAATATACAAGTGATATTTCTTTTGTTGTTCGATGTGTTAGCAAGTAAAAATTGAATATTTTGTTTCAAGAGAGCTATTCAGGAAGCTTAAGGATCTTTGTTAGATTATAGTATAGCTGATAGTAAATCTAAATGATGTGTTTACGCATTAGAAGTTATGCTTCAAGTATCTTTATATAATTTTGGTGAAAGTTAGGAAAAATTATTTATCCTTAGTTGAACTTTCTCATATTAGTAGTTATCAGGCCAATATACAAATGGCACCATTTGAAGTTTTACATAAAACATCTTAGGTCTCCTAATAGGTGAGTGAGTTAAGTAAAGTTAAGCTTTTGGAATCTAATTTGGCATAACATGCAATAGATAGAATAGGACTAACCTAAATTGATGATGCTAGTTTGGAGAGCATGCTTCAAGCATATGCCTTCGAGTTTGGTGGGAGATCTATTAGCATAATTCCCCTATAATAAAGTGATATTGAATGACTTAAAGCCTTATGTAAGAGATGTTACAAAATTTTTGTTAAATGATTCAGTGAGGTCAAACTTATTATAAGATGTCATTGATAAAGTGAAATTGATTAGAAAAAGAATACAAACAACTCAATACAGGCCAAAAGTATATAAGGACCGTGAATGTCAAGTACTAGAAATTATCAGTTGATGACCAAATATTCTCAAAGAACTTATGGTTAAAAGAAATCCCTATGATTAAGGTTATATGGTAAAATCACTCAAGTGAAGAGACTTCTTAGAAAGTAAAGATGATATACAAAAGAGATATCCTTAATAGCTAGAGTAGTGAAGTTAATAATTGTAATTTATGCCTTGACTTCATTCCCTACTTGTGACAGGATGATTTGAAATTCAAGGACTGAATTTCTTAAGGGAGGAAGAATGTAATATCCCGTAATTTTTAAATAATAATGTTTTGCTATAAACAAATATATTTTTATTTTTTTAAAATGATTATGTTTTGCTAAAAGCAAATATACTTTTAATTAAAATCATTTTTTATTTTGCTAAAAATAATTATATTTTCCTCTAACAAATTTTTGTTTTATTTTTAGAAATTTTCTTTCTTTTATTATGCATAAAGATGTTTTATTTTGTGATTTGTTTTAATAAAAAATTTATCAATAAAAGTCATGATTTAAGAGTGGAACTAAAGTTTTGCAAAAATAAAAATTTTTAGAAATTTTTGGGATGCTTTAGGATGAAAAACAATAATTATATGTATATAATTAAAGAATAAATTTTAAATATTCAATTATTAAATAATATTTAGTAGCAAAATGTGAGAGCACAAGCAAAAGTAGAAGGCTCGGCATCCAATCCAATTTGTTTCTTCCCTTCATTTTCTCTCTCAAAGTTTTATCCATTTTCTAAGATATCTCCCATTATAGACATCCAATTGAGATACTGGAGGTACCGTTGGATTCGTGGCGACGATAGTTTCAAAACCCACCGATCAATTTCGTTGGAAACTTGCTGGATGTTTGCCAAAAAATCATGAAAAGTAACACAATAGGTAATATTTCAAAAATGCTGGATTTTTGATAGTTTTTTTAGTTTCCAAGTTAAGGGGTTTGTTAAGGATATAGATTATTGGGTGTATGATGAATTTCACGATTAAACAACATGATTTGGTGCTCTCATTTGTAAATTGTTCTTTGATGAACAGTAATTGTGAACAATACTTTTATCTGTGTGAATAGTGATTCCGACCGATGTGAATAATATTTTTGGCATGAATAGTACTTATAAGTTGATTGGCATTGACCGAGCTCCCAAAGTCATTTCCTAGGTTTTTGGACCCTCTTGACTCGTTTTTGACGTATATTTGGTCACACTTGAATTGAAAAAGTACATTTTAGTGCTGTCTAATCTGGGGCCTTTACTTTGTGAGTAGATAATTCTTTCTATGACTTACCCTATGCTCTTCTTAAACTTTAAATGTATAATTGATTCTGTTTACAAGTTATTTATACTTTTATATATCTCTAAAATTGATTAAATAACCTGATTTGTTTACAATCTGACATATAGTTCAAGAAGAGTATGATTTTGAAAATAGATTTTTGAACTCATTAAATATATAATTTTAAATGTATTTCTCATCATATGGTAAATGAAATATCTTGTGCACGTGGAATTGATATGTAAAGCTATAAAATTTTGTTAGAAAAGGGCATGTATATGTGATTACCCAAATTGGTAAATTTATAACTGAGGAATTGTACTGAGACTAAAAATTCCGAATTCATAATGAAACCTCTATTTTTAACGATATGGCATATGTGTAAATAATGATTTATGTGGAGAAATTTTATTGGAAACACTATTTGGTAACAACAAGTGATGTTAGCCCTAGTGCACCTTGACACCTTAACTTGCAGGGGTAGTGCTAGCCTTGTGTGACAGCTAATGCACGGGATATGATATGTGAAGGAGAGCGGAATGTCTCCTATCTGGGCGAGATGCCGACTATATGATATGTGATTTACCCTCTCTTGCTGTGTGCTTAGGAAATGCCCATATTAGAGTCCCTTCGCGTATCCTCTTGAATGGTGGTAAGGCAAACCTTAGTTAGGATACTGAGTTTAGGTAAATCCTACACCATCAAAGTACGGAAGGGCTTGAACTCTAATATGATGGTTCTAATATGGGATTCTCCTAATGTTTTCATGAGAAATATTTTGATGCATAATAATATTTGATTAATGATCATACCGTATTGCATATGGTTTTGGATATCTAAATGTGATTTGAAATAAGAATATTTGAAATGCAAGTCCCATATGAATGTACTTTCGAACTGTAATTTTCTACGTGATAAATTTTAAAATATGAATACATCCATATGTTGACTTTAGAGGTCATAGGAGATACTATCTGCTCACTGAGTTGTCAAACTCACTACACGATATTTTTACATTTTTTAGATAAGAATATAGAGTTTGGTCATTTCCCTTCAAATAGGTGATCAACTAAGCGACATATTCTTTGGTAAGCCTATTTTATTTCTAGGGCTTATAGATTTTGATTTATAATGTACTTGTACTGTAAAGTATGCTCTAAATGCCATAGGTAGGATCCCTACTTCTATTATTACTTTGATATTTATAGATTTGGTATGTATGTTGTGTATACATGGGAATACCTATATGTAAATGTTTTCAATGATAAAGGAGTGTATTATACCTGTTATGGCAAATATATGTTTGTAAAACATGTGTTTCATGTGCCTTTAAATTGAGGGCGTGACAATATGCATAAGTTTTTTTGTAGTAAATATGCAATGAAATTTTAAAGTAATAAAGTTAAACTATGAACATCTTTAAAAGAAAAATTATTATAAACATTAAGGTTGGGATAGTAGAAAAGTTGAAACCTCAAAATAAGAATCATTAAACTAATATTGTTGAAAATTGCATGAACAATCAAGAAAGCTATCTTAAGCAACATTAACGTTGGACTTAAAATAAATATTTCAAAGAAATGAGTACACATATAGGAGGATTCTAAATTAGAACCATTCAAAAATTCCCAAGCATATATCAAGGAAAGGTAATCACCATGAAAATTAGAATCAGAGGTAACTAGGCATCCCATCACTAGTTATTAAGAGGAAATCCTTAACTCCTTAAACATAATAATTCTTTAATCAAAGTTTCAAGGTGCACCAATGTTAGTGTAACGACCATTTTTTTATAAATAAAATTACTACATTCCAACATTAAATAATACACAAATATAAATATAGCTCATATTGTATTATCTTCATACTAAAAGTGACACATTAGTGGTTATGATCTATACATGAGTCACATAATTATATTAACTTAACATTATACCCTATACAACACATCACCCCTAGTATAAAGGGTGGAGGAGGTGGTGTTGGAATTGGGATCTCCACAACATTAATTGCATCATGGTCAACTGACCCAACTAAGGTATTTTCACCATTTAGAACTCCCAAGCAATGATAGGAAGTCTTCCAACGTCTCAATTACCTTTATCTGAACATAACACCAAACATTACTGAGAACAGAGTCTCAATAAGTTCAACATTAACAATATTAAATTATAAGTAAAATCACATTGTTATGTTCAGTTGTATAAACTATAGAAAATATCAGTCCTTTGTGATGAGGTCATAATATTTGAAAGTACTGATTAACATAGTATAGTCACATGCTAAACAATTAAAAATATCATATGTAGTGCTTTTATGCATGGTGAGTGATAGTATGCAGCCACAAGTTCAACAAATAGTAACTAATCATCTGTAGCCATATTTCCATGCTTAATGACTAATCATTTGTAGCCATGAGTTCAACAAATAGTGACTAATCATCTGTAGCCACATTTCCATGCTTAATGACTAATCATTTGTAGCAACGAGTTCAATAAACAGTAACTAATAATTTGTAGTCACATTTCTACACTCAGTGACTAATTGTCTATAGCCATGAGTTTAACAAACAGTGACTAATTTTTTGTAGCCACATTTCCACACTCAGTGACTAATCGTCTGTAGCCACGAGTTCAACAAATAGTGACTAATCGTCTGTAGTCAAGAGTTCAACGAATCATGATTAATCGTCTGTAGCTATATTTCAACACTTAGTGACTAATCATTTGTAGCCATGAGGTCAAAAAACAATGATTAATCGTCTGTAGCCACATTTCAACACTTAGTGACTAATCGTCTATAGCCATGAGTTCAATAAACATTGACTAATTGTTTGTAGACACATTTCTACACTCACTGACTAATCGTTTGTAGCCACGAGGTCAACAAATAGTGACTAATAGTTTATAGCCACATTTCCACACTTAATGACTAATCGTCTATAGCCACGAGTTTAATAAACAGTGACTAATTGTCTATAGCCACATTTTTACACTCAGTGAATAATCGTCTGTAGCCACAAGTTCAACAAATAGTGACTAATCGTATGTAGCTATAACATCCCTAATTTCGTTTCATGTATTAATAAAAGTACAAAAGTATTCAAAGTAACATTCATAATTTCATTTCTTTTATTGATAAAGGTACATAAATATTTAATTAAGGAAATAAAATTTATTAGACAATTTTTAGATATCTAAGGAAATATTATCCTTAGAAATTCTTCACCTTACGTGTATGTATAGAAATGTTCTAATATTAATGGAATAGGTAAAGAAAGAAAACCTAAGAGGAAATATTAGAAATAAACATGCTAAAGAAAGGTGAAATTCTTAGGTAAGGAAGATAATTTTTTGTGAAGTAAGTAAAGGTCTTAAACTTTCAAGAAGATTGGATTAGGGTAATTTTTCCTAATTTAAGAGCAAAAGTTACTAAGTTTAGTATCTCCACCCATAAATTGGGCTTTCACCTATGGACACTTCATATAGAGTTTTTCTACTTCATATAAATTTTTAGCAAGCCAATAGGATAGCCCAATGAAGAAATAAAACATAGACTTGGACTAGGATATAGAAATTGGACTGGTAGCCCAAAAATCATGAAAATGTGACCAAGCCAATTATGAAAGGTAGAATTTTAACCAAAGTAAAGAAAATTGGCAAGAATGAGCCCAAACCCAAGAGGAAAAATAAAAATAAAAGTAAAGTGATGAAATAATGGTGTAATCAAGATAAAGTGACATGGCATTAAGACAAAAATTTAGCAAGTGGTGTGATATCCTACATTCATAATTTTAGAAAGTGGTACGATAATACAAGGCTTTAGGACAAAACATCTATATCCTACACTCACAATTTTAGCAAGTGGTATGATAATACATGGCATTAGAACAAAACATTCCTATCCCACACAAATAATTTCAACCAAATAATGGAGATTTAAGGGCTAGAAATTTGCCACCTAAAAAGGCAAACCTATCATACTTGATTAAGACAAAAGAAAAAGGAAATGAATCCCTAAATCAAAGGGACCTTGTCCCTTATCTTAGAAACATATTATCATAATTTTCAAAATACAAATCTCCTTTTGCTATGCATATCTTGACTAAGGAAGAGGAAGACAAGAACATAAGTTGTTTGTTTTCTAAAAATTCAACCAAGTGTATCCTAATTGTGATAAGGTAGACCCATGATCATGAAAGGTGAATTATTTGATGGTCTATTTAAGAAAAACCCACCCTTACAACATTATAATTTTGGTCCAAGTGAGGGAGAGGAAAAATAGAAGCAAGGTAGAGTGAGGAAAGGAGAGGAAGAAAGGAAGAAAGAGGAAGGAGAAGTCTAGAGGACTAAGTGCTCCAAGAAAGTTTAACAATATTTCTTTTTGAAGAAAAGATTTGAAACTTGTAATATTTATATGAGATTTTGATCTTAGAACTTTGATGATTGGTCATGGATGTTTCTATATCATATTACATATTATGTATGTTTGAATACTTAGGATGGTGTAGATAGTTCTGCATAGGTATGGCTATGGGTGGCAAAATTTTAAGCTTCTATTTTTAAAATTCTGGGAAGAATCGATAAGGAACTAAAACAAATGGTTAACATAAAAAATGTATATCTATGTCTCACGGATTTTTAACCACTGTAATCACTCATTTTGGAGTCCATATGAGTTAGATATGGTCCGATTAGTAAACAATGGTCAGAAAATGGTTAGTCAGGGAAAAATATGTTAGAATAGCTTCTGTGTTTTAATTTCTGAGAACATTCTATAGGGAATTAAAATAAATGGTTAACATAAGAATTATAGATATATATGTCATAGATTTTTAACCATTGGAATCACTCAATTTGGAGTCCATATGAGGCAGATATAGTTCGATTAGTATGCAGTAGTCAAAAATTGGTTAATTAGGGAAGAATATTTTATGATAGCTTCTGTGTTTTAATTTCTGGGAACATTCTGTAGGGAATTAAAAAAAATTATTAACATAAAAATTATTTCTATATGTGTCACAGATTTTTACTCACTGGAATCACTTAATTTGAAATTCTTATAAGGGAAATATGGACAATTTAGTAGGTACAGGTCAGAACCTACCCGAGAAGAAATAACTTATATTTTGAAGGAGTAATATCACGTTGATTTCTTAATATATCGCTAAACTGTTCAACATAATAGTTTTAGATAATAGTTTTATCTTTAAATTGACATTAAGATCACCTACATCGGAGTTAAATTGAGGGAGTTATGATTTGGTTCGTAAGAGAAGGTCAGATAGGATGAAAACCTGCATCAAGAAAATAAAGAAATAAAATTAATATTTAAAAAAAAGAATCTTTTAAATGAAAATAATAAATGACTAGTATATGCCATAGCCATTACCATTGTATGAACTTCTTACCATCTTAATTGTGAAATTTTGACATGAAAATATTTTATATAGTGATATTTGAAATGGTTATGTTCATGGCATGATTACCAATGATTTTTGGTAATAATTATATTTTGATGAACATACTTGTTATTGAAAGCATATTTTTGGCTATCATTGTGAAAAGTGAGCACGGTCACATGGCAATCCGTGTGACGCACCAGTAAGGGACGCCTTACCAACGATTATGATCATGTTAGTGAGAAAAGAAAGAGAAAGTGGGCCATGTCGGACGGAGTGAGAAAAGCCCGTACCGGAGAGTAGAAAATACTCACCCTGACCGGGGTAGCTTGATATGAGAATAAATTGATAGTCATCATATGATATTCTGAAAATAGTTAATCCTGTCATACATGTCATTATTGTATGATTCTCATGTGCATAGATATAGTGCATTCATGTGACCAAAGATATTTGCTGTAGTTTATACAGCTGAACATGACGTGATGAGCTATATTGATGATGATTTATTGTTGAACTTACTGGAATTTAATTCTCACTATATTTCCATATCATGTTCAGAAAATTGGTTATGCAAAATTTTCTATGGTTCTAGCTTTTAATGTACGTTGGATCGAGTACTTTATGTTGGGTAGATCCCAGAAGCAAATAGAATGTTTGTGGTCAAGTTGGCTTAGATCTCGTTGAAGGTGCAACCACCTGCACCTGTATCTCCGGAATTGGTCAACCAGAATAAATAAGATGTAGATTTTTATGTGTTTGATATGTTGTACGTATAATTTGATTAATGACATGTATGTAAACTCTATATTGTATAATAATAAATAATAATAAAAAAAGAAAAAAAAATTTGTTACAATAGCCACATTTCCAACCATATAATTAATATCAGATAACCATGTATGCATCAAACAATTCACCATTAGTATCATGTTTTCCATCCTCAATAAAGTTTGTCACTTTATATAACAAATATGTATTAATACCTCTATCATCATATAATAATGTATACAACATACTCTTTAATTATAATCACCATCACAATGGGTTATGTATTAACCAAGTACATCACTAATCTCATGCATAATATTATCACCATATCATTTAACAAATATGTAGTAAACACTTACCATCATGTAACAATGCATACATTATATCCTGTAATTATTATGCAATAATACAATAGCATATCCTTCACATCATCATCTTTATCATTTAACAAATATGTATTAATACATGATATATGTCATGCTTGTTATTAGAAGAAATGGTGAAAACTTGTATTGTATCTCAAAGATTATTGGGCTTTCTTCTTCAATTTCGTTTCTATAATTATCATCTAGTTAATGGGGTTCATTTAATGCCATTTGTAGCTAAAATAGGGCAAAAATAACTCCCAACAGGGCCCGACCATGCCTTGTAACACGGTTGTGCTTGAGATTGTGCCAAACACGTTCCAAACTCTCAAATAGTCTAAAACTCAGCATGGTCGTGTCGTAGAATAGGATTGTGTTCTGGGCTGTCTTGTGTTCCAGGTTTCCATCCAGCTTGACCTCCTCTCACTCAAAAGGCCATAATTCCCTTATTTTAACCTCGATTAAGGTGTTTTCGGTGTTTATGGAAAACAAAGACAATTATATTCAACTTTTATGTAAAAGGGTCCCGTAAACAACGTCGTGTGTTAAATCTGACCTCTCTACTCTCATTAGCGAATATCTCTTTCATTTTAAATCCGATTAAAATGTTTGAAGAAGACTTAGAAAGATAATAAATAGGGCTACAACTTATGTGTTAAAAATATTTCCAAATTCAACATAAATCATAACTTACAAAACTAATCATTCAGAGCATCGATTTTCTCCATTTTTAAGCCAATTTCAGCAAAACATGTATGACATATGCATCCAAACTTTCACTCTGCATGGCTAATCATAAATATGCATATGCATAATCAAAATAGGATATTTTAAACCCTTTTTGATCTTTCAAAATACAAGAAATTCCAAAGATAGATTAATGTTAAACCTACATATTTTCTCTCTCTTAGTTTTCTTCTCTTTTACTTGCTTGAGCTCTTCCTTCTTTCCTCAAATTCTGCATGTTTCACCATCAAAACAAGGTTTGAGAAGCTTAACCATGATTATGAGAGAAGATTGAAAGCTTAGATGCATAAAAATTACCTTAGATTCCTTCTCTTGGCCTTTCTCTCTCCTTTCTTTCTTCTTCTTCTTTCCTCTCCTTTTTCTCTTTGGCCATGGCTTCTTATCCCTCTCCCCTTGGCTTAGTTGACTTCTCCTCCATGTTAAGGAAAAAATATTTGTTTAATCCAAACGTCTCTAACAAGTCATTCCTTCCCTAACTAATACCCTCCAAAAGCCTAATTATTACAAAATTGTCACTCCATTAGATTGTGACTAACTCCTTGACCAAGGTCATGTTTAGCTTCCCAAAAATCTCCAAATGCTTTAATGCCCTCTTTAAGAAGATGGCAAAGGGTTTCAGGGTCATACTCAAAACATATCCCTATCTCATTTCTCGATGTTCGGTTCTAGCTCCAAAGAATTATAAATTATGATTCCTCCCCTTCTAGTTTTCCTTTTTTGCCATTTAGTTACTTTATAATTTTCTGAGGTTTCTTCAATGCCCTATTTTATTCTTTTTCCTTCCTTTCACTATTAAAAAAATTATTTTCTATTTCTTAAATATCAGGGGATGATACAGTTAGCATTCACTACCACTAGCAGATAGTGTTTTTGACTAAGATTTCTCCTACAAGAAGTAAATTTATATAAAAAGGTTAAATTTACTACATCAAGAAAAGGAAAAGAAAATAAAATAAAGAAAAATTTCACATAGGGACTGGTGCGTACTGTCGCAAGTACATCCAAACTGATACCTTACGTCAAAACTAACCTGTAGTAGTGGGAGTAAGGGTTGATCCCACAGAGACTGGAATTACCTTATGTGATTGAAAAATGGGGGATTGATAATTGCAATTTAAGTAAAGTAAACAATAATAAATAAGAGAGAGTGATTAATGATAAAGACGTTGGTTTCGGCTGATATTCACCGTTAAGGGATTACATTGATCATTGACAACATAATCAATCTGTAATTGAATATCTATCATTGGGTTTCTAACCCTATTCCTCCTTAAGCCTAGTAAATTAATGACAATCGCACTAATTAAACCCTAATTAACAAGCAATCCTTTAACACATCGGTACAGCATAGCTTACTAATCGCATGAAGAACTAGAGAAACTGACAAAGCTAAACAAATATAAACACATCGGTTATATCTAATTTAGTTAATTATTCATCATAGGTTCAATGATTTATAATCCAAAATCCTCAAACCTATTTGCCTCATGAATCACAAAATTGAAGACTTTGTTTAAAACATAATTCAGCGGTAGATTAAGACACATAATATACTAGTAGGCCTCCCTAGCAATTATATGAATAATCATTGAGAAGAATAGCAGATGAATAATCAATAATCAATAATCAATTCAAAATGAAATAGTAAAATCAAATCCACATCTCACAATGCATGAATATCCCTTGAGGTTTCAATCTACCTCAACCAACTAAAAAGAACTAGCCACGCAGGGCCATAAGAAAATCTAAAGAAGAATTAAAGAACTTGGATGAAGAATTAGATTCATTCTCTGCTTGTTTTGCTCCCTTTTTATATATTAACTCCTCCTAATCGAAGTAGGATTGTATCTAGGTCAAATCTTAGCCCATCGGGCTTCAATTGGAGTCAAAAAACCCTAAAAATCGTGGTTTTAATGACTTGTACGGCGACAGCGCCGCGGCGCTCTATTCGGGTGCCGCATCACTACAGCCTTGCAATGACGCAGCGCCGCGACACCCAAAAAATTCCTGACTTTGCAAAAGTTTTGAACATGAAAGTTGTATCTCTATGTCTCTTCTTTCCAAAGCCACTGGATTCACCTTAATGCGATCCGCATTGAAGGAGATATGACAAAATTAGTGACCAAAGGTCAGAATTCATCTTGTTGCACAGTGATTCTGATTTGCAAGCTCTATAACGCTATTAAATCTCCCGAATTTGACCAAGTGTTCAACATAAACGTTGTAGATAATTGTGTTATCGTTTCACAGCCACTTGAATTACTTTAATTGGAGTTCATAGAGGGAGATATGCTCAAAGAAGTGCTGAAAGGTTTGGAATTGCTGCAATGTAGCATTTTTCCATGAATTTCTTATCTTTTTCTTCTGTTTTCTTCTTCCTTTGTTCCTACAACACAAAACACAAAACTAAGCTAATTCATAATTATATTTTAATTAAATCAAACAAAAAGTAAGTTTAAAGGTATTAATATCATGCTTAATTAAGATAACATCAAATACCCCTACACTTAACCTTTTGTTTGTCCTTAAGCAAAATAATCCCTAAAGACAAAAACAAAAATCAATATATGTAGTGAGTGTTAGGCTTACCAAATTTTTTGCTTCATATCTTTAAAATATATTCAAGAAATTTTTTGAAAGATCATAGTCATGCACAAGATTAACCCGAACGCAATCCATTATTTTATTCTCTTGAATCCCGAGTGTGTGTGTTTTGGGCTATTAAATTTTCTTTTACCCGGATGAGTTTATATGTCCCAAAATTTTGGTTGTAGATCTCTAAATAATTTAGGATTTCCATATGCTTATTCTTCATGCCACTCTCCACTAATGTAGGCTAAAACTACCTCTAGGATCAATAGGACTTTATTTTGCTTGTAATATGGCCAGGGTATAAGGTGGGATAAAGGATACAAATTTAGGCTCAATCACCCAACACCACATGACTAAATATAATCTATTGAGCTTTTTCAAGTTTGGAGGACTTTCCCCCACATTTATTTTCTTACTTCAATTGAGTTTGATCCATCCTTTTCCTTGATTCTCAAAAAGTTTTTTTTTTCACCCACAACATATGCTTTTATTCTCTTTGGAATTTTATTTTCTTCGTTTTTCATAATTCTCTATTTTTTTTCTTTGCATAATTCTTTTCTTTTCCTTGCTCCACCCTTCCACCCTTTTGTCAATTTAAGCTCTACGAAACAAGTATTCAAAAAAATAATCATGGAGTGAGTGAATAGGATAAAAAATAAGGATATTCATACAAAATTTGGCTTTCTGCTTGTTTGTGGTTTTTAGAAGGAAAAGTTCATTAAGCTCAAGATAGAGGAACTAAGAATATTTTATTGCTTAGGTTAAGCTAGAAAGACTCAATCTATCAAATAATGCCTAAATCATCTCCTAAATAATAGTATTAACCTAGGATTTCACCTCAAGTAGCATTCGAATAAGTTCTAGAATCCTGTGGAGATCATGAAATATGTTTGAATTATATAAACCTTCTCTAAGTACAAGATAAATTTAATGCCCAAAGTTATTGTGCAAACAAATTTCAGGATTCTAAAGTCAAAAGTAATAAATTGCAAAAGGGATAAAATTGCACACAATCATAAATTTTTTATATTTTTCAAAAGCTAAAAAAAATTTGGATAATCATATCATTTGCCGTTGGTTGTACCTAACATCCCAAAACATAAATTGAAACACTCACACAATCACTCAACTTGCTAAACGCAATAAAAATGCATTAATAGTGAAAATCAGAAAATTGATGCTCATAATAGGGTCACAATGATTCAGACAAATAAACTTCCACCCCCACACTCAAACTTTACATTGTCCTCAATGTAAAAGAAAGATAAGAATTATGGAAAGATATAGAAAAACATATGAGTTAAGTGAACTTCCCTGAATTTGTTTGGAGTGGAATGCGTATGTTGCATTACTGGACCATGAATATTTCTGATTCCCACTTTTCTTTTTCTTTTTCTTTGTATGTTGGGTTGCCTCCCAATAAGCGCCTTTGTTTAATGTCGTTGGCTCAACTCAAGGCTCCTTATGTCATTCAAGGAGGATCCTTGATGTCAACTTTGAATTGGCTTGCCTTTGAATGTGCAGAATTTTGAGGTTTAGCTGCATTATGAAGAGGGAAGTTAGCATTAGTCAAATATTTAATTAAATGAGAACTCAACTTACCTGGAAATAACTGATGTCTTGAGTACTTTTGGCATCCAATTTAATTTCATCTTTTCGAGTTTTTGCCAAAGAATGGGGCAGCTTTCCTCTATCTTTGAGTAGGGCATATTTATTTGAAGTTATCACTAGGGGTGGTTCTCCACTATATATGCCCTTTAAATGGCTAGGGAGGCTCTTTAAGCCTAGGTCAGAATACTGCAAAATAAAAGGTACAGGAATCTTATTAGAAATTGGTAATAACATAGAAAGATCCTTACCTGTTTGCTGCACTTCTGGTGCTTCCTCTCCTGCTGTAATATTCTCTTCGAATTTGGCATTCAGAGTAGATTCCACAGCCTCTTTATTAGTAGGCTTACTATTGTCAACTTTCAAGTCATCTTTTTTATTAAGTGCAGAATTTTCCTCTTTTTGTACTAATGATGCTGGAGCTAGACTTTCAACTTTTGAATTCTGATCCTCTGATCGATTGACTGTTGTTGCAAGTTGCCCAATTTGATTTGTTAAGCTTTGAATGCTGGCCCTTACTTCTTGTTGAAATTGATGAGTATTACGTTCAATAGATTTAACAATTTCTTCTAAAGAACTACTTACCTGAAAATCTGTATATGCAGACTGTCTAGGATAATAAGCCTGTTGGGTATGCTGAAAATTTACAAAAAAAAATTTTGCAGGACTATTTTGTGCATTCCCATACCTGAAGTTGAGATGATCCTTCCATCCAGGATTGTATATGTTTGAATATGAATCATATTTCACTTGTTGTGGTTCAGGGAAACCACCAACCATATTTACCTGCTCAAATGACTCGTCATAGAAAGTTGGGTACCCAATAGACGGATGCTTCATGATAGAATGATTTCCATAGAAATTTTCTCTTTGCATATTTTCTACACCTTGACGAACAAGAGAGGTTAAATTTGCAAGTTGCTGTTCAAGGGAAGAACTACATACCTCACTAGCATGTCTTAATGGAGACCTTAGCCTAGTGCCAAATTGTTGAAAATTGGCTACCATATTCAAAGTTATGAACAACAAGAAAAGGAAAAAATCACAAAAGGTAAATACACACAGTCCCCGGCAACGGCGCCAAAATTTAGTGCGCACTGTCGCAGGTACACCCAAATTGATACCTTACCTCAAAACTAACCTGTAGTAGTGGGAGTAAGGGTCGATCCCACAGAGATTGGAATTACCTTATGTGATTGAAAAAGGGGGGATTGATAATCGCAATTTAAATAAAGTAAACAATAATAAATAAGAGAGAGTGATTAATGATAAAGACGTTGGTTTCGGTTGATATCCACCGTCAAGGGATTACATTGATCATTGACAACACAATCAATCTGTAATTGAATATCTATCATTGGGTTTCTAACCCTGTTCCTCCTTAAGCCTAGTAACTTAATGACAATCGCACTAATTAAACCCTAATTAACAAGCAATCCTTTAACACATCGGTACAGCATAGCTTACTAATCGCATGAAGAACTAGAGAAACTGACAGAGCTAAACAAATATAAACACATCGGTTATATCTAATTTAGTTAATTATTCATCATAGGTTCAATGATTTATAATTCAAAATCCTCAAACCTATTTGACTTATGAATCACAGAATTGAAGACTTTGTTCAAAACATAATTCAGCGGTAGATTAAGATAGACAATATACTAGTAGGCCTCCCTAGCAATCATATGAATAATCATTGAGAAGAGTAGCAGATGAATAATCAATACTCAATTCAAAATGAAATAGTAAAATCAAATCCACATCTCACAATGCATGAATATCCCTTGAGGTTTCAATCTACCTCAACCAACTAAAAAGAACTAACCACGCAGGGCCGTAAGAAAATCTAAATAAGAATTGAAGAACTTGGATGAAGAACTGGATTCATTCTCTGCTTGTTTTGCTCCCTTTTTATATATTAACTCCTCCTAATCAAAGTAGGATTGTATCTAGGACAAATCCTAGCCCATCGGGCTTCAATTGCAGTAAAAAAACCCTAAAAATCGTGGTTTTAATGACTTGTACGGTGGCGGCACCGCGGCGCTACAGACCTGCAATGACGCAGCGCCCAGAAAATTCCAGACTTTGCAAAAGTTTTGAACACGAACGTTGTAGATCTATGTCTCTTCTTTCCAAAGCCACTGGAATCACCTTAATACGATCTAAATTGAAGGAGATATGACAAAATTAGTGACCAAAGGTCAGAATTCATCCTGTTGCACTATGCTTCTACTTTTCGAGCTCTGTAACGCTATTAAATCTCCCGAATGTGACCAAGTGTTCAACATAAACGTTGTAGATAATTGTGTTATCGTTTCACAGCCACTTGAATCACTTTGATTGGAGTTCATAAGAGGGAGATATGCTCCAAACAAGACTGAAAGGTCTGGAATCGCTGCAATGTAGCATTTTTCCATGAATTTCTTATCTTTTTCTTCTCTTTTCTTCTTCCTTTATTCCTACAACACAAAACACAAAACTAAGCTAATTCATAATTATATTTTACTTAAATCAAACAAAAAGTAAGTTTAAAGGTATTAATATCATGCTTAATTAAGATCACATCAGGGACAATCGCTCCAACCCCAAACTTAGACCAAAAATAGATATATGATTAGTTGCATAATCTAGATAGAAATTTTCTAAGTCACAATCTATTTGCTACCATAGCCTCTTTAAAGATACACTTATCTAAAGCCAAAACTTTAATCAATTCGTTATGACTATAAAGTCAAAGAACATCTTATTTTAGGCAATAGAATTGCAAATACTTAACATTTGACCTTTTATGTTTCAATATCAATTTAGGGCTCTAAGAAAAAAAATGTAATGATAAAAATATGTATTTGTTATTTTAACAACAAGTCGTTTAAGTAAAAGATTAAAGTTTACATGATCGATGTTAGATAAGAAAATTACTTAGTTTATATTATATAGCTTATTTCAAATGAAATAAGGAAATATAAACTTCATTCAAATTAAGGGAATTGAAAAAATGGTGTTATAAAAACAATATCCACTCATGAACTTAGCGGTTCCAAGTTTGTAAATCTTCCTTCACCAACTTTTGAGGTCAAACCGACCAAATGGGCTTTAGATACGATCACAGGTGACCTTAAAAAATGAAATGAGAATCATATGTATTTGTTGTCGTGATGGTGGAACTTTTGATATGAACTCGCCTAACTCCACCTCAAAATCTAGCTCGTAAGGGGAGGATTACGAACCCATATATATAACACCTAAGACCTTCTTTGCTAACCGATGTGGAACTCTACCGATATTCACTCAATAATCACTCTCACCATTGCACAGTTCACATCATTCGCCCACTATTTTGCTTTCATGTCCTCGTGCAAGGTGTACATGGGATACACCACGAGCAACCACCACGACACAGTTTTTGAAGACCTACCTCAGTCAACAATTTGGCTAACCCACCTGACCAATCGATGGTAGGCTCGATACCATATGATATGGACCTTCCTAACTCCACCTCAAAAGTTAACTTGTAAGGGAAGGATTGTGAACCCATATATATAACACACAAGACCTCCTTCGCTAACCGATGTGGGACTTTATCGATATTCACTGGACAATCAACCTCACCATTGCATGGTTCATGTAACAACTTATTATTATTATTATTATTATTATATTATTATACAATATAGAGTTCACGTACATGTCATTAATCAAGATGTACGTACAACATATCAAACACATAAATATCTACAACTTATTTATTCTGGTTGACCAATTCCGGAGATACAGGTGCGGGTGGTTGCACCTTCACCGGAATTTAAGCCAACTTGACCACAAACATTTTATTTATTTCTGGGATTTGCCCGTCATAGAGTAAATCGATCCAACGTGCACTAAAAGCCAGAGCCATAGAAAAATATGCATAACTAATTTTCTAAACATGACATGGAAATATAGTGAGAATAAAATCCCAGTAAGTTCAATAATAAATCATCATTAATATAGCTCAACACGTCATGTTCAGCTATATAAACTACATCAAATATATTTGTTCACATGAATGCACTTTATCTATGCACATGAAAATCGTACAGTAATGAAATGTATGACAGGATTAACTATTTTTAGAATATCATATGATGACTATCAATTTATTCTCATATCAAGCTACCCCGGTCACGGTGAGTATTTTCTACTCTCTGGTACGGGCTTTTCTCGCTTCGTCCAACATGACACACTTTCTCTTTTTTTCTCATTAACATAATCATAACCGTTGGTAGGGCGTCCCCTACTGGTGCACCACATAGATTGCCATGTGACCGTGCTCATTTCTTTTCTTTTCACAATAATAGCCAAAAATATGATTTCAATAACAAGTATGTTCATCAAAATATAATTATTACCAAAAATCATTGGTATTCATGTCATGAACATAACCATTTCAAATATCACTTTATAAAATATTTCCATGTGAACAATTCACACTTAAGATGGTAATAAATTCATGCAATGGCAATGGCTATGGCATATGCTAGTCATTTATTATTTTTATTTACAAGATTCTTCTTCTTTTTCAAATATTATTTTTATTTCATTATTTTCTTGATGCAGGTTTTCATCCTATCTGACTTTCTCTTACTAACCAGAGCATAAATCCCTCATTTTAACTAGGATTTAGGTGATCTTGGTGTCAATTTAAAGATAAAACAATTATCTAAACCTATTATGTTGAACAATTTAGCGAACGATTAAGGAATCATGGTGATATTACTCCCTCAATATACATGTGATTTCTTCTCGGGTAGATTCTGACCTCTACTTACTAATATATCCATATCTCCTTCATACGAATTCCAAATTTAGTGATTCCAGTGGCTAAAAATCCATGACACATAGTCCTCTAGACTTACCTTGAGCATTTAGTCCTCTAGACTTCTCCTTCCTCTTTCTTCCTTTCTTCCTCTCCTTTCCTCACTCTACCTTACTTCTATTTTTTCCTCTCCCTCACTTGGACGAAATTATAATGTTATAAGGGTGGGTTTTGCTTAAATAGACTATTAAATAATTCACCTTTCATGATCATGGGTCTATTTTATCATAATTAGGATGCACTTGGTTCATTTTTTGGAAAACAAACAACTCATGTTCTTGTCTTCCTCTTCCTTAGTCAAGATATGCATAGGAAAATGAGATTTGTATTTTGAAAATTATGATAATATGTTCTTAAGATAAGGGACAAGGCCCCTTTGATTTAGGGATTCATTTCCTTTTTCTTTTGTCTTAATCAAGTATGATAAGTTTGCCTTTTTAGGTGGCAAATTTCCAACCCTTGAATCTTCCTTGCTTAGCTAAAATTATTTGTGTAGGATAAGGATGTTTTGTCATAATGCTATGTATTATTAACCACTTTCTAAAATTATGAGTGTAGGATATAGATGTTTTGTCCTAATGCCTTGTATTATCATACCACTTGCTAAAATTATGAATGTAGGATATCACACCACTTGCTAAATTTTTGTCTTAATGCCATGTCACCTAATCTTGATTACACCATTATTTCATCACTTTATTTTTATTTTTTCCTCTTGGGTTTGGGCTCATTCTTGCCCATTTTCTTTACTTTGGTTAAAATTCTACCTTTCATAATGGGCTTGGTCACATTTTCTTGATTTTGGGGCTACTGGTCCAATTTTTATATCCTAGTCTAAGTCTATGTTTTATTTCTTCCTTTGGCTATCCCATTGGCTTGCTAAAAATTCATGTAAAGTAGAAAAACTCTATATGAAGTGTCCATAGGTGAAAGCCCAATTTATGGGTGGATATACTAAACTTAGTAACTTTAGCTCTTAAATTAGTAAACATTACCCTAATCCAATCATCTTGAAATTTTAAAACCTTTACTTGGTTCACAAAAATTTATCTTCCTTACCCAAGAATTTCACCTTTCTTTAGCATGTTTATTTCTAATATTTTCTCTTAGGTTTTCTCTCTTTACTTATTCTATTAATGTTAGAACATTTCTATGCATACACGTAAGGTGAAGAATTTCTAAGGATTGTATTTCCTTAGATATCTGAAAATTGTCTATTAAATTTTATTTCCTTAGTTAAACATTTATGTATCTTTATTAATAAAAGAAACGAAATTGAGGATGTTACCGTTCACATACGCATATCTAGACAACTGAGTAAAATAAATATCATATTCAGAAACTATCATGTTTGGTGTTTGAAACAAATATTATATTCATAAACTATCATGTTTGGTGTCTATTGTAATTCTTCAAATTCTTTGGCCCTTATGTCCCTTTCGCTTTCATGCAAAAATTGACCCATAAATACTTCTTTAAATTCTCCTTACTCCATTGGTGGAGAGGTAGCAGCTCTTCCTTGGATCACAGTTTCACACTAGACTTGTGCCACATCCAAAAGTTAAAAAGATAGTAACTCAACGGATCTCCTAGCAAAGCACCCTAAAGCCTTAAGAATTCTTTCTATTGCATCAATACATATTTATGGGTCCTCTTGAGTATCAAATCTAGAAAAAGTTAGGGGCTTTAGATTTAGAAATTGTGGTAACGTTACCTCAATCCTTATAAATCTATCCTTTTATTCAGCTGATCTTTCTAGTTCTTAAGCTACAAGAGCATTTTCTAGTGGCTGGCGATTTTTTCTACCTAACTCTACTATTAATCCCACCAATGTCTCTAGGCTCTTGTGTATACTAGCAATTATTTGGGTTGTTCTGTTATGTGGCTCCTAAGGGAGTTCTACTATCTCCTTAAGGACTCTATTAGATATATAACCCTGTTCATCCTGTCTTGGGGTTCTCCTACCCTATGCACGCCCTTTGCCTCTTCCTCTATGATGGCCTCTATCACTGTCTCTTTGTACTAGGATTGTAGATTGTGCTGACACCTTTACAGAGGGTGCACGATTTGCAGCTCCTCTAGCAACCGCTCTAATTCTTGGTGATATTATAGACTATACAAAACAAAACACCTTTTAAGATATCAAAATATCCAATCAACCTTATACTAAGAAATTTAGCAAACTTCGAATAGAAATGAAATTAACATCCTATAGAATTTTTTAGCAGCACCTATAGTATAAATAGGTCTGGCACATATTCATAATCAAGGTCCTACTAAGGAATCCTTTGCTCTAATAGCCACAGGAAAACCTAAGGCTCTGACAGCAACTTATAACACCCCAAATATAGGAGAATGCAATTAACAAAATCCTTATTAAGAACATATTCTATATAATCATCCAAAATATAACATAATAGATTTAATAGAACCAAAAGCACATATTCATAAGTTTCCAAGTAACACCATATATACATATCAAGCCTATACATCCATATTATAGCAAAAGCAAGGATCGTGTCTGTAATGTTCAGAGTATACTCTAGAGTACAACTACAAAATAAGCCAAAATTTGTAAGCCCTGGAAACAAAGTACGCTCAACTAGAGAATATGTTGCCTAGCTGATCAACTATCTGAAGGAGAAAGACCAGACTCTATATTTTTATCTTAAAAAGATAGAGATATCGTGTAATGAGTTTCACAACTCAGTGAGCAGATAAAACTTACTATGATCTTCTAGATCAATATATGGTTACACTTATATAATAAAATGTTGCTTTCCTTCAAAGTAAAATATAAATTAGAAGTACATCCATAGGTGACCCATATTTTCAATATTCTCAATAAAAAGATAATATGAAACTTAAAGATAAATACAATGCTGCATGTTCATAAAAGGTTTCACCATAAAAGGTTTCATACATTCTTTAGTGTACAAACTTTGAAGTTTATGAGGACATTTGATCAAAACTATTATTTAATTCCAAGCGCACAATAAGGGAGGGCAATCACAAATGAAATACTTAGCATTTCAACCAAAATTAGGAGGCATCTCGCTCTCCTTCACAGAATAGATCTCATGTGTTGGCCATCATATGAGGCTAGCAACACCCCTGCTAGCTGAGGTTTCAAGGTACACTAGGGCTAGTATCTCCTACAACTAGCAAACAGTGTTTCTGAATAGGATTCCTCTACAAAAGGAATTGCATAAAATACGGTGTTATTCAGAATCAAAAATACTATTCAAAGTCAATTTCCTTGTTAGAGATTTCCAATCAAAGTGTAACACGTGTTCATTTTTGAATAACAAAATACATGTGTATCAATGTCACTTGTAAGAAGATGCATTCTTCCCAAAGTCGTGTATTCCATCACTTGTTCAAAGAATTTTGAAATCAATATTTAAGTGATATTATTCTTGAACTTATACCAGCTAGTAATCAATTATGACAATATAAATTGTAACATCCCGTAGTTTTTATTTTTAAATAATAATGTTTTGTTATAAACAAATATATTTTTATTTGTTTAAAAATGAGTATGTTCTGCTAAAAGTAAGTCTATTTTAATTAAAATAATTATTGTTTTGCTTGAAATAATTATATTGGTCTCTAATGAATTTTTGTTGTATTTTTAGAAATATTCTTTCTTTTAATATGTATAAAGATATTTATTTTGAGATTTTTTTTATTATGATTTTTATCAAGAAAAATCATGATTTAAGAGTTTAACTAAAGGTTTATGAGAATGTAAATTTTTAGAAAATTTTGGGATATTTTAGGATGAAAAACAAAATTTATATGAATATATATAAAAGAAAATCCTATTATTCAATTCTTAAATAATAATAATAATAATTAAAAATAATAATAAATAAAAGGGAAAGAGAATTGTAGAAGGGCAGACTTTGTCGACAGAATTTTGAAAAAAAGGAGAAAGAGTAATAGTGAGTGAATAGTAAGATTCAACATTCTCTCTAAATCTGGAGTACCTATTGGCTTCCGATCTCAAAACTGAAGGTGCTACTGGATTCAGGACAAAAAATACTACGGTTTTGACCGATTAATTTTTCAAAACAGCTATTGAATTGCCGTAGATCTGAAGTGAAAAATCTCAGAAAAAGATAAATTCTGAAATTCTTACTTAGAGACCTCTAATTGGAAATCTGACACTGTAGATAGATTCATGAGTTAGATAAACCTTAAGATGCGAAAGTTTTTAGCTATCTGACAACTTTTTGTTCGTTGTGAATAGTGACTTCTATCGGATGAATAGTGCTTTCCGATGAGTGAATAGTGTTTTCACGCGGTGAATAGTAACCAAGCTCCTTGAGTTATTTTCTAAGTCTTCGAACCCTCTGGATACATTTTTTAGGTCTAATTGGTCAAATTCAGCTTGGAAAAAGTACATTTTTAGGGTTGTCCAACCAGGAGCCCTATCTTGTGAGTAGATAAATCTTTCTATGACTTGTTCCATGCTTTTCTTGAATTATAAATGTATTATTGTTTCTTTTTATAAATTATTTATGCTATTATAAGTTTATTAAATGTGTTAAAATATCTGTTATATTTACAAATTGGCACATAGTTCAAGAAGAGTAGGGTTTTAGAAATGGATTTTGGAACTCATTGAATATGTGGTTCTAAATGTATTTATCATTATTTGATAAAGTGAATATTATGTGCACGATGCATTGATTTGTAAAGCTATATACTTGTGAAAATGATGCATGTCATATTATAAATGAGATTGAATGATAAGCGTAAAACTCATGGCGAGTTGCTTGATAATTTTACATGTATTTATATGTATTGATGAATATCGGCTGGTTGTATGGCTTGTGACGGTACCGAATATGGGACGTCCTATTAGCCTGAGTGAGCCGGGGGAGGGCCGCTCCAACCGGGTGACAGTGGTAATGTGAGGGGGCAGGAGGGTGATGTACTCACATTCCCTGATCACTTATTGTGATTAAGGTCGAGGTCACTATGCGTATAGCAAATGAGTTATATTTTCATTGCATTGACCAAATTTTCGAGTGAGGCAGGTGCATTAAAAGTGATAATTTTATCTCCAAATCTTAATATTTTACTATAACTTATACAACTGAGCATAACAACATTTGTTTAATGATCATACCATGCAGCATATGGTTTTGGATATCTGAATATCCTTTGATTTGAGAATATTTGAAATATGGGTCTCATATGAATGTACTTCTGAACTGTATTTTCTATATGACATATTTTAAAACATAAGTACATCCATATGTTGACCTAAGAGGTCATACGAGGAATTATTTGCTCACTGAGTTGTCAAACTCACTACACGATATTTCCACATTTTTCAGATAAGAATATCAGAGTCTGATTCGATAGATTGATGATATATTCTCTGGGTGAGTCTACGTTGCTTCCAAGACTCACAGTCTTTAAATTATACTGTGTTTGTAGAGTGCTCTGAACGCTACAGGCAGGATCCCCGTTTCTGCTGTACTTTGATGTTTATAGACTTGGTCTGTTTATTGTGTATACATGAGAGATCTTATATGTATCTTTTCCTATGATAAAGAATTGAATTATATATCTTTAAGGAAAATATCTGATTACGGAAATAATAATTTAAAAAAAAATATTTTACGTAACGTAAATTAGGGGCGTTACAAGTTGGTATCAGAGCATTAGGTTTTCCTGTGGCTAACAAAGCAAAGAATTATGTAGTAGGACTTTGAGTATGGGTATGTAACTGCAGACATATTTATACTCACAGTGCTATTGTGGAATTCTATAGGGTGTCATCTTTTTCTTCCTTCTAATTCTTTTCCTTAGATATGCGGATTTAAACATCTATGCGTATGTCCTAAATGGTACCTTTTGTGTGTGGACTATTAGTTCAGCTTTTGAACTTGTTTTGACAAAAAGTGATAAAAAGAACCCTCTTGGGAAAGTAGGTGAAAATAAGAAAATTCTATCCGAATACAAAGGGAATGACTTGTTTGTATGTCAAGAAGGTTTGAATTGATTGTTTGATTTGCTTATGTGAAACAATATGACGAATGGTTAATATAATATTGATAGTGGGTTATGATATGATCGAGATTGTTAACTCTAAGATAATGATTTGAAATAAAGCGAGTGTGTTGAAAATAGATTTAAATCTCTTTTTAGATGGGTGAGTTGGAATCTATATATATAAATGGATTTGGTAAGTTATGGGTTAGATTGAATTTGAGAGCGGAGAATCTATGAAGATAATATTTTTAATGATATATTTTGTTGATATAAGGAATTCGAAAACAATTTAGTTTTCAATAATACTATGTATAAGCATTATGATAAAGGAAGGTTTATCCATGGAAATTTAAAATTTAAGGTATACAAAATGGGTAATTCATGTGAAGGGCTCTTAGATAGACATAAAATTTTCATGATTGATTGTTAAGATATTGCATAAGCATGTTAAAGAATAAATTCACAATAGGTTGAATTTGTTTAAGTGTTTTGAAGTGCGATCTAGTTGATACAGTATGAAGATGTCATCAATAGCAAAAAAATGTTAGTAAAGGAGTTGCAAGTAGTGAGTAATCATGGAAGCAAGTACCCAGTAATTTAATTTCAACTTTAGTGACCATAAGTTATTACAAAAAAGGGGTGCTAAGGATATTTAACAGTTGTGAGAGATGTTGATATAAAGTATACAAATATAGATCAGGTTCCAATAGTTAAGAAATTTTCTGATGTGTTTTTAGAAGAATTGCTTAGATTACCCCCGACTAGAATTTGATATTGATTTACTTCTTGGAACCCAACTAGTATCTATATCCCTATATAGAATGATATCGATTGAATTTTAAAAAAATTAATTATTAATTACAAGACTTGTTAGATAAGGGATTTAAATGCCCTAGTAGTTTTATTTGGCGTGCTCCAGTTCTATCTGTGAAAATGAAAGATGGATCACTATGACTATGCATAAATTATAGATAGTTGAATAAAGTGACAGTGTAGAATAAATACCCATTACCTCATATAGATGATCTGTTTGATCAATTACAAGGTGCTCAATGTTTTTCAAAAATTGATTTAAGATATGAGTAACATTAATGGAGCATAAGAGAAGAGGATGTACGAAAATTTTCTTTTAGGACTCATTATGGGCATTATGAGTCCTTGGTTATGTTATTTAGTTTGACAAATATCCTAGCTGCATTCATAAATTTAATGAATAGTAATTAGGTCATCCCTAGATCAACTTGTTATTATATTTATTGATGATATACTAGAATATTTCAAAAGTTTAGAGGATCATAAGCAACATTCAAAGATAGTTTTACCAACTCTAAGGGAGTGTGGTTGGTAAATATGGTATCCAAGTAGACTCTAAGAAAGTAAAAGTAGTACAATAATAGCTACGTTTTACTACATCTAAAGATGAAGATCCAAATCCAATTTTCGTTTCGTGCGGTTGTCTGCCGTCCATTCTATTTGAGCCATAGTTGGATCAGGTACATGAACATATGCTTGTAAAGCATCAATCAACTCCTCAGCATTTGAAGCCGATATAAGAATTCGTCGTGCTGAGTGTGAGATGAACCTTTGTTCTATAGCATGATCAAGGAAAAACAACAGACCATCAAAGAAGTGGTTAACATTTAACAAACCTATCGGTTTGTGATGCATATTTAATTGTGCCCAAGAGACTATTTGAAAATTTTCTTCTAAAGTACCAAAACCCCCTGGTAAGGCAATGAAGGCATCAGCATTGCTCATCATTCTAGCCATGAGCTCATGCATGGAAGCTACCATAAACTCTTCCCCAATTGTCTTTCCTACGATGTTAGATGTAGCTAAAGCTGTAGGAATAATACCTAGAGCTTGACATCCTCCTACATGTACAGCTGTAGACACACACCCTATTAACCTACGATTACCTCCACCATAAACTAAATGAATTTTTCTCCTGGCCAGTACCATACCCAGGTTTTGTGTAGTTTTCACATACTCTCCATCTTTTTTAGGACTAGAAATACAAAAGACACAAATATTTCAAAATTGACAGAATGCAATTCCCTCCAAGCTGCACACACCCTAACTTTGAGTATGAGAAGATAAAGATATTAATGTGTGTATTTATAGAACTCAGAGAATGGCATACTTATGATAGCTATACGAATAGGCTGGGAATAATTAGAATAGTATGTGAGTGATTGGTGGATATAAGCTAAATTGAAGGTGAAATTTTTAAAAATGACGGCAAGCATGTATATGTACAGTAGTAGTGATAGTCGCTCATATTAGGCATATAAAGAGAAAAAGGTTAAGATATCACCAGAAATTTGTCTTTTCCTTGTTGTCCTTGATGAAGCATTGATGTCTTGATTCTTGTAAGGAAATTGTAAGTGATAGGCGTAATTGTAAAAAAAATAGTTAAAGTGCAAATAAGTTAGTTGTTGAAGAGGGACAATCAAATGATTTATTTTGTTTTCCAAATGTTCTTGCTAGTTGACTATTGGTGTTATTAAGTCGACTAGCTATTTTGAGAAATTTTAATTTGGACTGGTTATTTTACAGTTGATTGATTACATCTATTTTGAAGCAATCAACTGCATCCTACCAGTTAACTACATATTCTTTGATTTTCACAGGCTTTTATAAGCTTGGAAATATTTTTTTTTCATGTGCTATCTTTCCACCGAATACCAACAGATTTAAAGTAGATTTTGGCACGTATAATCAAACCTTGCGGCCATCATTTTTGCCGATATAACAGCTAGATTTTTGTTTATAGATTGTCAAGATTTATGGCCACCGATTTTAATTTTATTTCAATGCTTTGTCCAAATTTCTAACTTCCGATTTTGGCACCATGCTTTATTAAGTATTCCACATTTTCTGCTGCATTGTTCTACATTAATATTTGGTATTAAATGCAAGATTTTTTTTCCATATTATAAGGAAGGTTAATTTCTTTTCTTTGAAACTCAGTTATTATGGTGTCCAATTGGTTAGTAGGTTAAAGTAATAGAGATTTTGAAAGGAGTGGACGGATGATGACCTTATGGTGTTTTGACAAATGTAATCAAGAGAATTAGTGGTGTTGAAGTTCTTGAGGAATAAAATATGGGAAGTAGGATTTAAATTAATCTTTGAAATCTTAATTTGGAAATATGGAGAATACTATGAGAATCATGTCCGAAAATAATATAAGTGATTAAGATATTTGTGTTAAAGGCTTATATTATGCTAAATTGAGTCTAGTATCTAGGATATGAATTATGTTGAAATTGAGAATTCATGTATGAGTAATTGTTAGGAAAAATCTTCTTGAAATGATTGGATGAATTAAACGGGATTGATATAAGTTAGAATGAGGTGCTTTTAGATATGATAGAGGAAATGTTTGATATTTTTGATAATGAATTTATTGGTGTTAATAAAAAGGTATAGAGTTACTGTGATGAGGTAAGTTAGAATTGTTAGACATATGTCAATGGTACATAAACGTTAAAAATGATTGGTGGATTTATTGCTACGTATGTTTAACATATTGATTAATGGATTTTAGGATAAAACTAGATGATAGATTAAGATGATGATATTCATGGGATGATGTTGACATGTGAGAATCAAAGATGACTTGATAGAAGTCTGGAATAAGAAAAGATAGTTACCCCAATATGGATGTGAATATGTTCTTTTATGAGTGTGTTTTCTAATATCGATCCGTAGATATATCCATGCGAGCTTGAGGATATAAAGTGAAATTGATTAGAAAACTGATAATTCAATACAGGTCAAAAGTTTAAAGGAATCATGCATGTTGAGCACTAGAAATTATCAGTTGGTGACCGCATATTTTTGAACAAATCGCCACTGAAAGAGGTAATGAGGTTTGGCAAGAAGTACATATTATATTTTTCTTATGTTACCTAGTTTCAAAAAATTCAATTGAACAAAAATTTGGCTTAACTATGGATACAATTGATGTTTATTATTGATCGACAAGTGAAGAACTTATGGATGAAAGAAATCCCTATGGATAAGTTATATGGCAAAATCAATCAAGTGAAGAGACATTTTAAAAAGTAAAGATGTTATACATAAAAGATATCTCCAATTATTTGATTAATAAGGTTGGTAACTCCAAATTATGCCTTGATTTTATTCCCTACATAAGGTAGGATGGGCTAAAATTCGAGAACTAAATTTCTTAAGAGGGGAAAAATGTAACATCCCATAGTTTTTATTTTTAAATAATAATATTTTGTTATAAACAAATATATTTTTATTTGTTTAAAAATGAGTATGTTCTGCTAAAAGTAAGTCTAATTTATTTAAAATAATTATTGTTTTACTTGAAATAATTATATTGGTCTCTAATGAATTTTTGTTGTATTTTTAGAAATATTCTTTCTTTTAATATGTATAAAGATATTTATTTTGAGATTTGTTTTATTATGATTTTTATAAAGAAAAATCATGATCTAAGAGTTTAACTAAAGGTTTATGAGAATGTAAATTTTTAGAAATTTTTGGGATATTTTAGGATGAAAAACAGAATTTATATGAATCTATATAAAATAAAATCCTATTATTCAATTCTTAAATAATAATAAATAAAAGGGAAAGAGAATTGTAGAAGGGGAGACTCCGTCGACAGAATTTTGAAAAAAAGGAGAAAGAGGAATAGTGAGTGAATAAAAACATTCAACCTTCTCTCTAAATCTGGAGTACCTATTGGCTTTCGATCTCGAAACTGAAGGTGCTACTGGATTCATGATGAAAAATACTATGGTTTTGACTGATCCATTTTTCAAAACAGTAGTTGAATTGCCGTATATCTGAAGTAGAAAATCTCAGAAAAAGATAAATTCTAAAACTCTTACTTATAGACCTCTAATTGGAAATCTAACATCGTAGATAGATTCAGGAGCTAGATAAACCTTAGGATATGAAATTTTTCAGCTATCTGACAACTTTTTGTTCGTCGTGAATAGTGATTTCTAGTGGATGAATAGTACTTTCTGACCAGTGAATAGTGACCAAACTCCCTGAGTCATTTTCTAAGTCTTTGGACCCTCTAAACACGTTTTCTAGGTCTAATTGGTCAAATTCAGCTTGGAAAAAGTACATTTTTAGGGTTGTCCAACTAGGAGCCCTATCTTGTGAGTAGATAAATCTTTCTATGACTTGTTCCATACTTTTCTTGAACTATAAATGTATTATTGTTTTTTTTTATAAATTATTTATGCTATTATAAGTTTATTAAATGTGTTAAAATATCTGTTATATTTACAAATTGGCACATAGTTCAAGAAGAGTAGGGTTTTAGAAATGGATTTTGGAACTCATTGAATATGTGGTTCTAAATGTATTTATCATTATTTGATAAAGTGAATATTATGTGCATGATGTATTGATTTGTAAAGCTATATACTTGTGAAAATGATGCATGTCTTATTATAAATGAGATTGAATGATAAGCGTAAAACTCATGGCGAGTTGCTTGATAATTTTACATGTATTTATATGTATTGATGAATATCGGCTGGTTGTATGGCTTGTGATGGTACCGAATAAGGGACGCCCTATTAGCCTGAGTGAGCCGGGGGAGGGCTGCTCCAACCGGGTGACAGTGGTAATGTGAGGGGGCAGGAGGGTGATGTACTTATATTCCCTGATTACTTATTCTGACTATGGTCGAGGTCACTATGTGTATAGCAAATGAGTTATATTTTCATTGCATTGACCAAATTGCCGAGTGAGGTAGGTGCATTAAAAGTGATGATTTTATCTCCAAATCTCAATATTTTACTATAGCTTATACAGCTGAGCATAACAACATTTGTTTAATGATCATACCGTGCAGCATATGGCTTTGGATATCTGAATATCCTTTGATTTGAGAATATTTGAAATACGGGTCTCATATGAATGTACTTCTGAACTGTATTTTCTATTTGACATATTTTAAAACATAAATACATCCATATGCTGACCTAAGAGGTCATAGGAGGAATTATTTGCTCATTGAATTGTCAAACTCACTACACGATATTTCCACATTTTCCAGATAAGAATATCAGAGTCTGATTCAGCAAATAGATGATATATTCTCTGGGTGAGTCTATGTTGCTTCCAAGACTCACGGTCTTTAAATTATACTGTGTTTGTAGAGTGCTCTGAACGCTACAGGCAGGATCCCCTTTTCTGCTGTACTTTGATGTTTATAGACTTGGTCTGTATATTGTGTATACATGAGAGATCTTATATATATTTGTTCCCATGATAAAGAATTGAATTATATATCTTTAAAGAAAATATCTGATTGCAGAAATAATAATTTAAAAAAAATGTTTATTTTATCTAACGTAAATTGGGGGTGTTACATAAACCTTTCTCAATGACAAATAATAAAAATAAACTCATATGCTGGATTAGGTTCACATTTATAGTTTAAGAATAGCATAGATGAGTCATAGGAAGCATTTTCTACTCATAGAGTAAATGTTTCAAGTTGGACAGCTCTAAAATACACTTTTCTAAGTCAAATACGACAAAATAGACCGAAAAAATGAGTCTAAAGGGTCCAAAAACTTAGAAAATGGCTCTAGAATCACAACATTTAGCCTCAGAGATCTCAATTAACGCAATAGAGCTACTGGTACACATACTGCACATGCCACCTGTAGAGGCTGCGTGTGAGGCTTCTCTGGAAATGATCTGAGTCAAAAATGTGAGATGCCAAATTTTTTCCATCTCACGAGTCCATTTATGGTGTTAGTTTTCCATTTTGAGAACTCTAAATAGGAGTTTCGAAACTCACTTTTTTAGGGAGTTTTCTCCTCCATTTTCTAGCAGATTTTCAGCAAATTTTCCAGAATCCAATCAAATGAATTTGTAAAACTCGTTATTTTGAGTCTGATGGTATTGGTGGTGTTGAAATCCGAGGTCCGAAAGTGGCAAGATCTTAGAGAGAAGCTGGGGGGTTTTTTAGTGAGAGAAAGTGAATTTTGGAGAGGGATTGAAATTTTCTTACACACCTTCCTTTTGTAGATTGCATAATATTATAAGGGGGACCATTATGTAAAAATTAAATTTTTGGGTGAGGTCTTTGCTAATTTTCGTTATTTATATTTTGACCCCTAAACTTTTACAAAATTACATTTTAACCCCAAAACTTACATCCTCATATTATCTAAGTATTCAAACATACATCACATGCAAGATCAATATGTAACATGATATAGCAACATCCATGACCAATCATCAAAGTTCTAAGATCAAAATCTCATATAAATATTATAAGTTTCAAAACTTTTCTTCAAAAAAAAAATATTGTTAAACTTACTTGGAGCACTTAGTCTTCTAGACTTCTCCTTCCTCTTTCTTCCTTTCTTCCTCTCCTTTCCTCACTCTACCTTGCTTCTATTTTTCCTCTCCCTCACTTGGAAAAAAATTCTAATGTTGTAAGGGTGGGTTTTGCTTAAATAGACCCTCAAATAATTTACCTTTCATGATCATGGGTCTACCTTATCACAATTAGATTACACTTGGTTGAATTTTTGGAAAACAAACAACTTATGTTCTTGTTTTTCTCTTTCTTAGTCAAGATATGCATAGGAAAAGGAGATTTGTATTTTGAAAATTATAATAATATGTTCTTAAGATATGGGACAAGATCCCTTTGATTTAGGGATTCATTTCCTTTTTCTTTTGTCTTAATCAAGTATGATAGATTTGCCTTTTTAAGTGGCAAATTTCTAGTCCTTGAATCTCCATTATTTGGTTGAAAATATTTGTGTGGGATAAAGATGTTTTGTCATAATGCTATGTATTATTACCCACTTGCTAAAATTATGAGTGTAGGATATTGATGTTTTGTCCTAAATTCTTGTATTATCATACCACTTACTAAATTTTTGTCTTAATGTCAAATCACCTAATCTTGATTACACCATTATTCCATCACTTTATTTTTATTTTAGTTTCATTTTTCCTCTTGGGTTTGGGCTCATTCTTTCCTATTTTATTTACTTTGGTTAAAATTCTACCTTTCATAATGGGCTTGGTCACATTTTCATGATTTTTGGGCTATCGGTCCAATTTCTATATCCTAGTCCAAGTCTATGTTTTATTTCTTCATTGGGCTATCCTATATGCTTGCTAAAAATTTATGTGAAGTAGAAAAACTCTATATGAAGTCTCCATAGGTGAAATCCCAATTTATGGGTGGAGATACTAAACTTAGTAACTTTTACTCTTAAATTAGGAAAAAAATTACCCTAATCCAATCTTCTTGAAATTTTAAGACCTTTATTTCACAAAAAATTATCTTCCTTACCTAAAAATTTCACCTTTCTTTAGCATGTTTATCTCTAATATTTCCTCTTAGGTTTTCTTTCTTTACCTATTCCATTAATATTAGAACATTTCTATGCATATATGTAAGGTGAAGAATTTATAAGAAAAATATCTAAAAATTACAAGATGTTACACCAGCCTCGTGTGTCGACCAACACACGGGATATAATATGTGAAGGAGAGCAGGATGCCTCTTATATGGGCAAGATGCCAACTATATGAGATGTGATTTGCCTTCCCTTACTGTGTGCTTGGGAAATGCCCATATTAGTGTCCTTTCACGTGTCCTCTTGAATGGTGGTAGGACAAACCTCAGCAGGATGCTAAGTTTAGGCAAATCCTACACCAACAAAGTACGGAAGGTACTGAACTCTGATATGGTGGTTCTGATATGGGATCCTCCTAATGTTTTCATGTAAAAAGTTTTGATGCATTACAATATTTGAATAATGATCATACTGTATTGCATATGATTTTGAATATTTGAATGTGATATGAACTAAGAATATTTGAAATGCAGGTCCTATATGAATATACTTCTGAGCTATATTTTCTGTGACAAATTTTAAAATATGAGTACATCCATATGTTGACCTAAGAGGTCATAGGAGGTATTATCTGCTCACTGAGTTGTCAAACTCACTACACGATATTTATATGTTTTTCAGATAAGGTTATAGAGTTTGGTCCTTCCCCTTCATATAGTTGACCAGTTAGATGACATAATCTTTGGGTGAGCCTACTTTATTTCCATGGCTCATAGATTTTGATTTATATTATATTTGTACTTTAGAGTATGCTTTGAACGCTACAGGCAAGATCCCTGCTTCTGTTGTAGTTTGATGTTTATAGATTTGTTATATATATATGGAAATACATATCTGTAAAAGAGTGTATTATACATGTTATGAAAAATATATAATCATAAAGTATGTGTTTCACGTACTCTAAAATTAGGGGGTGACAAGTTGGTATGAGTATTAGGTTTCCCTGTGGCTATCGGAGCAAGGGATTCTTTAGTAGGACCTTTAGTATAGATATGAGCTGGACTTATTTATACTTCAGGTGCTGTTGAGAGATTCTATAGGGTTTCAAATTCCTTTCTATTCTAAGTTGATAAAGTTTCTAATATAAGATAGATTGTATATTGTGGCATTTTAAAAAAATATTTATGGGTCAATTTCTGCTTGGAAGTAAAAAGTATAGGCGTGCCAAGGATTTCTGAATGTGACATCCTTTTATCCGGTTGTCTAGCAATGGCAGACTTTGATGTGATACTGACAATGGATTGATTGGTATCATGCCATGCCATTTGGAATGTCATTTTAAGGTGATTAAATTCAATATTTCTGAAGAATTTTCTTTCTTGATACAAGAAGACTGTAGCGAAGTATCTAGTAATCTAATCTCTGCTTGAGTAGCCTATAGGTCATTACAAAAAGGTGCCAAGAATATTTGGCAGTGGTGAGAGATGTTGATATAAAGCATACCAGTGTAAATCAAGATCCAGTGGTTAGAAAATTTTCTAATATATTTCGTGAGGAATTTCCTGAATTATCCTGAAATGATAAATAGAATTTGATATTGATTTATTTCTTGGAACCTTATCAGTCGCTATATTTCCATATAGAATGGCACCCACTGAACTTAAGGATTTGAAAAAGAAATAGTTGCAAGACATGTTAGACAAGGGATTTAAATGCCCTAGTACTTTTACTTGGAATGCTCCAGTTCTATCTGTGAAAAAGAAAGATGGATCCCTATGACTATTCATAAATTATAGACAGTTGAATAAAGTGACAGTGTGAAATAAATACTCATTACCTCATATGGATGATTTGTTTGACCAGCTATAGGGTGCTCAGCATTTTTCAAAAAAAAAATTGAATTGATTTGAGATCTAAATATCATTAATTAAGGATAAGGGAAGAGGATATTCCAAACAATTTCTTTTAGGATTCGACAGGGACACTATGAGTTTTTAGTGATACCATTTGGATTGAAAAATGCCCCAGTTGCATTCGTAGATTTAATGAATAATAATTAAGTCATCCCTGAATCAATTTGTTATTATATTTATTGATGGTATATTATAATATTCCAAGAGTTCAGAGGATCATAAGTAACATTTAAAGATAGTTTTACAAACTCCAAGGGAGTATCAGCTATATGCTAAGTTTTCAAAATACGAATTCTAACTTAGTAGCAAGATGGTATCCAAGTTGACTTTGAGAAAGTAAAAGTGGTACAACATTGTCCACAACTTGCTACAGTTACAGATGAAGATCCAAGTCCAATTTACACTTTCTGCTGTTGTTTATTCTCCATTCTATTTGAGTTGTAATTGGATAAGGTACATAAACATATGCTTGTAAAACATCAATCAACTCCTCAGCATTTGAAGCCGAGATGAGAATTCCTCATGCTAAGTGTGGGATAAACCTTTGTTTCACAGCATGATCAAGAAAAGACAACAGACCATCAAAGAAGTGGTTGACATTTAACAAACCTATCGGTTTGTGATGCATATTTAGTTGTGCTCAAGAGACTATTTGAAAAATTTCTTCTAAAGTACCAAAACCCCTTGGTAAGGCAATGAATGCATCAACATTACTTATCATTCTAGCCATGCGCTCATGCATAGAAGCAACCCTAAATTATTCCCCAATTATTTTTCCTGTGATGTTGGATGCAGTTAGAGCTATAAGAATAATACCTAGAACTTGACATCCTCCTACATGTACAGCTGTATACACACACACCATTAACCCACGGTTACTTCCACCAAAGACTAAATGAATTTTTCTCCTGGCCAGTACTATACCCAGGTTTTGTACAGCTTTCACATACTCTCTATCTTTTCTAGGACCGGAACCACAAAAGACACAAATATTTCGAATTTAACGGAATGTGATTCCCTTCATAACTGCACACACCCTAATTTTGAGTATAAGGTAAAGATACTAATATGTGTATTTATAGAATTCAAAGAAGGACATACTTATGATTTATATGCAATAGAATGAGTATAATTAGAACAACTATGTGAGTGATTGATGGATATCAGCTAACTTGAAGGTGAAATTTTCAAAAATGACGGCAAGCATGTATATGTACAGTAGTTGTGATAGTCACTCATATTAGGCATATAAAGAGAATAATGTTAAGATATCACCAGAAAATTTCCTTTTTCTTGTTGTCTTTGATGAAGCATTGATGTCTTGATTCATTGTAAAAAAGAGTGAAGATGCAAACCAGATAATTATTGAAGAGGGACAATTAAATGATTTTTCTTATTTTCCCAATATTCTTGCCAATTGACTATCGGTATTATTAAGTCGACTAGCTATTTTGAGAAATTTTAATTCAGAATGGTTAATTTACAGTTTATTGATTATATTTATTTTGAAGCAATCAACTGTATCCTATCAGTTAACTACATATTTTTTTTATTTTCACTGACTTTTATAAGCTCAGAAATGTTTCTTTTCCACCAAATATCAACAGCTTTAAAATAGATTTTGGCACATATATTCAAAATTTGGAGCCACTGATTTTTGCCGAAATAACAGCTAGATTTTGTTTATATATTTTCAAGAATTATGGCCATCAATTTTAATTTTCCCCAATGCTTTGTCCAAATTTTTTGTCTTTCTATTTTAGCACCATTCTCTATTATACTTTTTATTTGTTCTACTACATTTTTCCTTATTAATGTTTGGCATTAAATGCAAAGTTCTTTTCCCTCATTACAAAAAAAGTTAATCTATTTTCTTTGAAACTTAATTATTATGGTGTCTAAGTGGTTGGTAGGTTAAAGTAATGAAAATTTTAAAAGGAATAGACGGATGATGGCCATATGGTGCTTTGACGAATGTAATCAAGAGAATTGATGGTGTTGAAGTTCTTGAGGAATAAAATATGGGAAGTAGGATTTAAATTAATCTTTGAACTCTTAATTTGGAAATATGAAGAATATTTTGAGAATCATCTCTGGAAATAATGTAAGTGATCAAGATATTTGTGTTAAAGGTTTATACCATGTTAAATTAAGTCTAGTATCTAGGATGTGAATTATGTTGAAATTGAAAATTCATGTATGAGTAATTGTTGGGAAAATTATTCTTGAAATGATTGGGTGAATTAAACAGGATCGATATAAGCTAGAATGAGGTGCTTTTAGATATGATAGAAGAAAGGCTTGAAATTTTTTTATAATAAATTTATTGGTTTTAATAAGAGGGTATAGAGTTACTGTGATGATGTAAGTCAGAATTGTTAGACATGTGTCAATAGAACATAAACGTTATAAAATGTTTGATGGATTTATTGTTACGTATGTTTAACATATTGATTAATGGATTTTAAAATAAAAATAGATGATAGATTAAGATGATGATACTCATGGGATGATGTTGACATGTGAGATTCAAAGATGACTTGATAGAAATCTGGAATAAGAAAAGATAGTTATCCAATATGGATCTGAATATGCTCTTTAATGTGTGTTTCTAATATCGACTTATAGATATATGCATGTGAGCTTGAGGATATAAAGGAATGAGATATACAATGGTTTAAGAGTTTCTTACATGTATATATATAATCTGTTGAGTACTTTGTATAAAGTTAAATTGATTAGAAAAGGCATACAAATAATTCAATACAGGCCAAAAGTCTATAAGGACTATGAATGTTGAGCACTAGAAATTATCAGTTGGTGACCACATATTCTTGAAGGATTCACCAATGAAATAGGTAATGAGGTTGGAAAGAAGGAAAAAGTTAAACTCTTGTATATAGACTCTTTTGAAAACTTGAACAAAGTAGGCATAGTAGTACATTGCCTAGCTTTGCCAATAGGATTAAGTAATGTGGATACAATCTTTCTTGCATCAATACTAAGGAAGTACCTATTAGATTCTTCTTATGTTACCTAATTCTAAGGAATTCAATTGGACAAGAATATGACTTAACTATGGGTAAAATCAATGTCTATTGTTGATTGACAAGTGAAGAACTTATAGATGAAAGAAAACCCTATGGTTAAGTTACATGGCAAAATCACTCAAGTGAAGAGACATATTAAAAAGTAAAGATGATATATAGAAAAGATATCTTCAATTATTTGAGTAATAAGGTTAGTAACTCCGAATTATGCTTTGATTTCATTCCCTACATGTGGTAGGATGGGATGAAATTCGAGGACCGAATTTCTTAAGGGGGAATAATGTAATATCCCAAAATTTTTATTTTTAAATAATATTTTATTATAAACAAGTATGATTTTTTTTAAATAAATGACTATGCATGTTTTGCTAGAAGTAAATATATTTTTATTTAAAATAATTATTGTTTTGCTTAAAATAATTATATTGGCCTCTAATAAATTTTTGTTATCTTTTTAGAAATATTCTTTCTTTTATTATGCATAAAGATATTTATTTTTTATTTTTTTATTAAGATTTTTATCAAGAAAAATCATGATGTAAGAGTTTAACTAAAGTTTTATGAGAATGTAAATTTTTAAAAACAATTGGGATATTTTAAGATGAAAAACAATATTTATATGAATATATATATGAAATAAAATGAAAATAACTCCAAATATTTAATTGTTAAATAATAAAAAGTTAAAAAAAAAGAGAAAAGAGAAAACAGGGAAGGGGAGACGAAAACTGAGAAGAGTTGCAGAATTATGAATAGTATAAATAGTGTAAATAGTAACATTCATTTTCTTCTCTAGATCTGGAGTGCCTATTGGCTTCCTATCTCAAAATTGAAGGTACTACTGGATTCAGGATAGAGAATACTACGATTTTGATAGAACAATTTTTCAAATCAGCCGTTGAATTGCCACAAATTGGAAGTAGAAAATCTTAGAAAAATATAAGTTCTGAAACTCGTACTTAGAGACCTTAAATTGAAAATCTGACACCGTAGATGGATTCAGGAGCTAGATAAACCTTAAGATATGAAATTTTTCAGCAATTTAACAACTTTTTGTTCTTGGTGAATAGTATTTTTCGACAATAAATAGTTTTTTTTTGCAGTGGTGAATAGTATTTTTCGGCCATGAAAAGTGACCAAGTTCCTGGAGTCATTTCCTTGATTTTTGGACTCTTCGAACATGTTTTTGAAGTCTTTTTAGTCAAATGTGGATTGGAAAAGTGCATTTTGGGGCTGTCCAATCTAGAGCTCATACCCTGTGAGTAGATGATTTTTCCTATGGCTTGCCCTATACTCTTCTTGATCTTTAAGCATGTATATGATTATGTTTATGAGATATTTACACTTTTATATGTTACTGAGATGCATTAAAATTATCTAAATTGCCTACAATTTGAAATACAGTTCAAGAAGAGTATTGTTTTGAAACTAGATTTCTGAACTCAGGGTGTATCTAATTTCACATGTGTTTCTTCTTAAATGATAAAGTGAATATTTATGCATGTGGCATTATTTATAAAGCTATATGATTGCCTCGAGAAAGGGCATGTGCATGTGATAAACCCTGAATGGGGAATTTATGACAAATGAATTTGTACTGAGACTGAAAGTCTGCATTATATTGAGAAGTTTATACTGGATTATATGGCATATGTGCATATGATATTTTTTGTAGAGGAATCCTATTGGAAACACTGTCTGCCAACAGTAGGTGATGTTAGCCTTGGTGCACCTTGATAACCTAGCTAGCAAGGGGTGGTGCTAGCCTTGTGTGTCAGTCAACACACAGGATATGATATGTGAAGGAGAGCGGGATGCCTCCTATATGGGCAAGATGCCAACTATATGAGATGTGATTTGCCTTCCCTTGCTGTGTGCTTGGGAAATACTCATATTAGAGTCCCTTCGTGTGTTCTCTTGAATGGTGGTAGGAAAAACCTCAGCGGGATGCTGAGTTTAGGCAAATCCTACACCAACAAAGTACGGAAGGGCCTGAACTCTGATAGGGTGGTTCTGATATGGGATCCTCTTAATGTTTTCATGTAAAAGGTTTTGATGCATTACAATATTTGAATAATGATCATATCGTATTGCATATGATTTTGAATATCTGAATGTGATATGAACTGAGAATATTTGAAATGCGGGTCCCATATGAATGTACTTCTGAACTGTATTTTCTATGACAAATTTTAAAATATAAGTACATCCATATGTTGACCTAAGAGGTCATAGTAGGTATTATCTTCTCACTGAGTTGTCAAACTCACTACACGATATTTATATGTTTTTCAGATAAGGCTATAGAGTTTAGTCCTTCCCCTTCAGATAGTTGACCAGCTAGACGACATGATCTATGGGTGAGCCTACTTTGTTTCCATGGCACATAGATTTTGATTTATATTGTATTTGTTCTTTAAAGTATGCTCTGAACGCCACAGGCAGGATCCCTGCTTCTGCTGTACTTGATGTTTATAGATTTGGTATATATATGGAAATACATATCTGTAAAAGAGTGTATCATACATGTTATGAAAAATATATGATTGTAAAGTATGTGTTTCACGTGCTCTAAAATTAGGGGCGTGACAATTTGTACTCTAGAGTATACTCCAATTACCATAGGCAGGGTCTTTGTTTCCATTGTGTGTTTGTTATGTATTCCTATGATCATTGGTTTTGTATATAATTGGAATAATATTTTTCGTATATGGTTAAATTTAAGTTTTGATAATCGATATGTCTTCTATAATAGTAATACTATAAGCTTTCATATGAAGTTTATGTTTATGTTTGTATATGAAATTTGAATCAATATCAAATATTGTTTTATAAGAAAAGCAAGATTTTATAAAATTTTAGAGATTTCATTGAATTATATAAAACAAACCTTGGTTTGTTGCATTGTGTTTTGTTAGGATAGAGGCTTATGGGATGAGTTCATGCTTATTTTTTTTATCAATTACATCTCTAGAATTTGGGGATGTGACACCTTCTCCATGTTTTCTTCCTCCTTTAAACAGGCAAGTAAGCGTAAAGGTGAGGTAACCTTGCCTTATCATTGAGCAAAATTTAAAAAACTGAGAAGAAAAAGAGAGTCTTCATGAATGATAGAGCTATGACTCTTTTTGATGAAGACTTAAAATACCTCTATTCCAAGAGAGGTAAACATTAAGTTCTTTATTGCTAAGAAATTTGCTTGTTTTGAATGGATAAAAGGCTTGGGGTTGGTTCTTTTTTTGGAAACTAAAGAGGATTTTTTCTTAAACTAATAAAAAAAATGTTAATCTCATTGTGGGTGAAGAAACTTTTTCTTGCACTTCATTATTAAGGGGAAATGGGGAGTTTGGTTTTGACTTAGATTCATTGATCACTCTTATTAGTTGTGAAAACAAAGGAATTAAGAGGTACTTTACCCATTTTGAAATAAATGCAAAGGATATAACCAAGATGTTGTCATTGGTGAGATTATAAATAATAAATCCTTTATTCTTGATTTCTAGTTATTAGAACCTAATATAGGACTCTTGTTTCACATGCTTAGCAACCTAAATTTGCCTAGGCTAGGTAAATCCAACAATGGGAAATTTTTTGAAGTATTTTATATTTGATTTGCTTTGCATAAGCTTTAGTTTGCCATATATTATTATTTTCCACATGAAATTTTTTTTGGGAAGAATAAAGGTTGAGTTACCTTATGGGATGTTTATCACTATGCTAGCCAAAAAGGTCAATGTGAAGTTTGGAAATATTGAAAAGGAAATCACTACTGACAAGGGATGCTATGACAAAAAGGCTTCTTACCAACATTGGGATTAAGAAGCATGATGGCAAGTAGATAATAGTGGAAAAGGAAAATATAATTGAAGAAGAAAGTTTGAAAGGACAGGGTGAGTTTATGAAGGAAAAGAAGGTTGAAGGAGCTCCTAGCAAGGGAAGAATTAAAGCTATGGCTAGTTTAAGAAAGAAGGTGGATAATAAAAAGGAAGAGAAGGAAAAGAAGAGGGAATACAACAATGAGAATAAAGGCAAGATGAAATAGAAAAATAAGTTGAAGCAACAACTTGAGGATGGAAAAAAGGGTAAAAATGTTGTGAAAGAAGAACCTAAGACCCTCGGGTGTAAGAAGTCCTAAAGGCTTAGTTCTATGATGAAAAAGGTAGCTAACTTTATGGAAAAATGACTCATAGATATTTCTAATGGGTTTAACAAAAGTTTCAATAGTAGTAGTTAAAAGACAAAGAATAAAGCTTATTCCAGCACCCAATACACAATAACAACTAAAAGTGTTAAGGAAATAAGTGAAGTTGAAGCAAATACACACTTGAAAAGAGTTCCCAAAGAAACTCTAATGAAAAATCAAAGGGTGAGTCTAAATAACCTTCTAACAAAGCCTTTAATGAGGAAATTCAAGGAAAATCTTGTGGGGATAGCTTGAAACCTAACAAGGAACAAGGTGGAATAAAAACTAATGAAGAAGAACATGCCTCTCATCTTTCCCAAAGCACTCTCGATCAATTGATGAAGATGCATACTTTGATAATGGATAACAACCCCTTGAAGATAAAACTATAGGCAATGAATGAAAAGCTAGGGTTTGACATCCAAGAGTTAAGATATTGGATTTAAAATCAGAAAGTTTAGATTAAAGGTTTGGTGAGGTCTTCTTTATGTACTACCTCTTTTCAACATGCCTTCACTTCCACATAGCCTTCTTCCAACCCTCCTAGTGACCAACTTGGCAATCTCAACCTTCATTAAACATTTTTGGCAACCTTGGACAACTAAGGCCTTGACCCTACACTACCATGACCTCATTTTTGCCATGCATTTCTATTTTATTTTCTTTTGAGTATCCATCAAACTTTATGAACTAAGTTTAAAAAATTGATCATAGTTTGTTTGTTTGTAGTCATGTGTTAACTTGATGAACTTATTTTGGTATGTTTGGTTAGATATCGGCTCTAATGTGAGCCCTTGTAATATTTATATGTGGCTATGTATGGTATTCTAATGTTTTTTGCTAGCTTGAATGCCTTTCTTTACTATTTGCTGGCTATTTATATTGTTTTCTTATAGGTTTCCCTTCATAATGGCAAAGAGGAAGAAACAGTGATGATATTTCATGTTTATAAAATCTAAATAGGTTTTGATGAATCTAGATGAAATAGTTCTGTTTAATGGACTAAATGGATATTTAAATATTGGAGAAGTATATGCTTATTGTTTGATACTTGGAAATTAAATGATTTTATGTGAAAATGGTTAAATATGATGATACAAGAATTAAAAATAAAATAGCTTGTTGTAAAATAGCTCATATTCACACCATATTGAAAAATAATTGCATCTTTTTTTCCTTTTACTATTCTTTTTAAATTACTTTGAGAAAAATTGAAGGAGAGACAATTAAAAGATGAACTAGAAAAGAAAAAAAGAAGAAGAAGGAGAACCAAAAAAAGGTAAAAAGTGAAGCTGAATTCAAAAGATGAATCAAGTTCTTGTTAAAGAAAACATGCACAATCTTAGGGGGAGTTTTCTCAAGAATGGCACATGTTAAGGGGGAGCTTTCCTAAACTCTAAATCTTTATCATTTATCAAAATTACTTTCTTGCAAAAGAGTTTTGTTGTTGTTGTAAAAATACTCTTTTTTACCCTAAAGTTTGCCTTAAATTTTGATTTCATCCTTAAAATTTTATTTTTCCCAATTTTGTTCCTATTATTCTTAAATTGTTTCAATGTTTCACTTTACTGTAACTCCTTTAATCTCATTAAAAGAAAATGCCCTACCTGGTATTTAGTTCCTTATAATAACTCTAAGGTGAAATTATTCCACCACGTCATCCAAAACTCGACCGTTTAGTCTCTTCTTTATGTTTCTTCTCCTTCATCTCTCTTTTATGTCATCCAAAACGCATACTATACAATATTGAATGGATTCCCTTATACACCATATTAGGCGGATCCTTTGCCCCAAAATAATTCAAGAAAATGAGATTTCTATGCATAAATTGTCCAAAAATACATAGCAAAGTAGTATGGTAATCATTGAAAAAAGTTTGAAACTAACATATTTGATCACAAACCTTAATATTTCATTCATTTAAGCTCCAAGAATACTACTTTCTAACATAATGCAGATTAGTTCTCACTCAACCAAAAACCATGTAGACATTTATATTCAGTGGGTGGATTATAAAGACTAATTCTTTCCTCTTTCTCTTTCTTCCTTCTCTCTTTTCCTTCCTCCACAACTAACGTCCCATTCATAACTCATAGTTTTCTTCTATTGTTACTTTTTTTTTGCAACTATTTGATAACATTTGTTTTAGAATTTTGTTACCTTCCTTCCAATTTGTCTTCATAATTTTTGAGTCTTGACCAAGCAAACATTATTGTTGAAGTGCTGTTGGGTTCAAACAAGATATTAAATTCATAGTTTTTCGGCCTATGAATAATTCTAAGACAATTGATAGATGAAATTTGAAGGAAAAAAATTAGTTGGGAACTAAAATCAAAGAAAATATGTTGCAACTAGAAGTTTTGGTCATATTAAATGAAAATTCATGAATTTGATATTTGCAAGTTTGAAATTCAAGTAAAAATCATATGAATCTTTGTCAAAATACATTTATGATGTGATTGGTGTGAATGATTTGGAGTAAGTTTTATGTTTATACCCACTTCATATTTCTTTCATTTTCTTAGAAACCAAACAAAGCAAATTAGTTAAGAAAATTTGTTCTAGATCATCCTTTTTTATCTTGTTGAATGATGGCAACAAGGCTAGCAATTTGAAAAAGAATAGAAGAAATTTACAAAGGGGAAAGTGAGGAGAATAGGGGAGAAGAGAGAGAGAGAGAGAGAGGAAGAATAAGATGGGAAGAAGAAGGAGAAGAGAGAGAAAAAAATTGTTGAATAGATTCCACATGCCATACAAAAATGCCATGTCAATAAGTTAAAGCCACATATCAGCCACCTTATATTTTTCCATTAATGGATTTAACCATGGTAAAAAAAACATCATTGAAGCAATTTAAGATTAATAGGGACAAAATTTGAAAAAATAAAACTTTTGAGACAAAATTGAAATTCGAGGTAAACTTTAGGGACGAAAAAGGTATTTTTGCAATTTTTTTCAAAAAATTAAACATATAAGTTGCCATCATCAAAAAAGTATATATTGTTGAAGCAAGGCAAGGTTTATAAATTTTATTTTAATCTCCCTAAACTCGTTTTAGTGTTGGCCTTGTTTAATTTTGATGAAAGCAATTTAAAATTTTGAATGATGTTTAAATGATGAAATGAACATGAACTTATGTGTATTAAAGCACTATATTTGTTGAAAATAAATAGTGCAAAAAAAAAACTCGTTCAAATGGATTAAAGAACGATAGGTATGGTTTGATAATTAGAATTTGTTATTAATTTTTTTAATCTTGGCACCCAACCTACAAAAATTATTACAAGGCCTAGATGACAAAAATAAGCTTAAGGCTTGTGCTTAAATCCAATACCAAAGCCAACTGACTTCATGGGACAATAGCTTCCAGAAGGTACAACTAAGAGCTGTTGGAAGCTCTAGTTAAAAGCTTCTAAAAGGACAAAATTGCTCATGCAAGAAAAGTCAGCTTAAGTTTTATGCTAAATGGTTTCTTGGCAGAATTCAGTAAGTTTTTAAAAGTGAAACATTAGGCAGAAAAGCTAATATTGGAGCCAAAGTTTAAAATCAATAGAAGCTTCCAAGCTGAACATTAGAACCTACGTTGAAGCTATGCTAAAGTACTCAAATGGCTACATTTTGAAGATCAATATATATTTTCAAGTCTGCTACTTCCAACAAGAGAGAGACTCGTGTAAAAGATAATGGAATCATATATATTTCTGTTTTCCAAGTATATGAATATATATATATATATACAAGGTTTATCATGTTAACCTACTCTAACCCTAAGTGTTTGAATATTTGAATGTATACAAGAAACTAGAAAGAGTTATATGAGGTTTATCTCTATCACGCCTCCACAAGATTGAGGTTCCATCAAGAACACCAATCTTGACTCTGAGTTCATGAAACAATGACGAAGGCAATGGTTTAGCAAGGGTGTCAGCTAGTTGAGATCTAGAGGAGACATGTTGAATGCGAAATTTATTTAATGAAACACGTTCTCAGACAAAATGATAATCAAGTGCTATGCGCTTCATGTGAGAGTGGAACACTAGGCTTGCACACATATAAGAGATGCCAATGTTGTCACAGTAGATAGTGGGAATTGAGGAGGGTGAAAGCCTGAGTTCAGTGAGTGGATTTAACAACCATGAAATTTTTGTAGTGGTTGATGCAAGGGCTCTATACTCAGCTTCTATAGATGAATATACAACTGATCGTTGCTTCTTTGAAGACCAGGAGACAACATTAGAGCCCATGAAGACTATGTAGCCTGAGGTGGAAGTGCGATCATCTCTATTTCTAGCCTAGTCTACATCAGAAAGAGCATAGAGATGTAAAGGAGACTATAGAGTAAGAGAAAGACCAAAATGAATTATGGCCTTGAGATACCTGAGATCACGCTTGACTTCTTAAAGATGAAGAGTGGCAGGACGATGCATGAACTGAGAGAGTTTGTTGACATAGCCAATGTCTAGACGTGTCATAAAGAGATATTGGAGAACTCTAATGATGCTGCGATATTCTATAGCTTTAGTTAGTGGGGAACCATCAACTAGTTGAAGAGAGATTGAAGAAGACATTGGTGTGGAAGCACCCTTAGCACCAGTCATGTTAGTCTTGGTTAAAAGGTCTCGGATGTATTTGTGCTGTGAAAGAAATAACCCAGTAGAATTGGGAATGAATTCCATGCCATATATCACTTTTTGTAGTTTACAAACATAGACAGGATGAGTTAAATCTTCATGGCCAAGCAGTTGAGACATATATACTTCATCGTGTAATGTTCCTTGTAGGAAGGCATTATTCACATCCATGTGTTTGAGAGGCAAGTGATGGTGTAAGGCAATGGTGAGGATAGCTTTAACTATTTAGGGCTTAACAACGAGGTTGAAGGTGTCACTATAATCGATACCCAGTCTTTGGGAGAACCCTTTAGCAACAAGACGGGCTTTAAACCAGTTGATCTCACTAGAGGGTAGGCGTTTAATGCGGAAGACCCACTTGCACCCAACATTGTTTGCATTAGCTAGAAGAGGTACCAAAGTCTAGCTGTAGTTACGGGTGAGAGCTCAGAATTCATTGGACATGGAAAGTTTCCATTCAGGATTACGGAGAGCTTATTGATGGGAGGCAAGTTCAAAGGTGGATGGTAGAGGATGTTTTGTTGTGCAAAGATTAAGGGGAACTTTCAGTTTAAAGATGTTGTTCTTGGAGCGAGTGATAATCTCTCTAGGAGAGAGGAGGGCAAGCAGAGGGTGAGTAATGTGAGGACTAGATACAAGAGGTATAGGGTTAGGAGAAAAGGATGGTGTGTGAGTATTAGATAAAGGTTGTGGAGATGATGAGGAAAAAGAAAGGGAGGGTGAAGGGATAGAAGAATGTGGAGGAGTAAGGTTGAGAGAGAGAGGACACGAGGGAAGATTGTGTGGTGAAGGAGAAAAGGAATGAAGAGGAGAGGCAGAAGTTGGAGACATGGAAGGAGGAGAGAATGATGCAGGGGAAGGAGGATGTGGATTAGAAGGGATAACGTGATAATAAGAGATAGGGATGAATTTAAGAGATGTAGTGGATGAGTCAGAGAGAGGTCAATACAAGGATAAGTTATTTTAATAAATTTCATGTGCCTATATACGAAAAGATTTGAATGAGTGAAATCAAAGCAGATATAGGCATGTTGATTAGTTGAATAACCTAAGAAAACGCACGGGAAAGATCGAGTGCTGAGTTTGTTGGAGGAATATGGGCATAACCAAGGATAACATAAGTAACCAAAAGATTTCAAATTTTGAAGATAAGGTTCGTGTCCAAAAAGCTGTAGATAAGGGGATGACATGGAGAGGATAGGTATTGGTAATTTATTGATCAAGTAGCTAGCAGTTTGAAAAGCAAAAGACCAAAATGAAGTAGGCAAATATGCATGATGGAGGAGTGTAAATCCAATTTCAACAATATGGCAATGATTGCATTCTGCAAGGATATTTCTTTTACAAGTATATGGAGGAGAGGTGAAGAAGGATATGCCATTTGTATTAAAATAGTTTTTAAATTTAAGAAATTCACCCCCATTATCAGAGTGAAAACAATATATATGAGTGTTAAAATACTTCTCAACAAGAGTGTGAAACCTTATGAATGTATCATGAACATCTAATTTTTGTTGTAATGGATATAACCAAGTATAACGTGTGAAACAATAAATGAAAATTACATAATACTTGAATTTATGAATAGAAAGAACATGAGCAGGGCCCCATACATCAGCATAAATAACATCTAAAGGTTTAGATGAAGAAACATGATATTGAGTAAAAGGAAGCCGATGAATTTTATTACATTAACAAGAAACACAATTAAATGAAGAAGCCATAGGAAATTTAAATTTGTCAGCAAGATGATGAAGGATGTGAGCATGAGGATGACCTAATCGATAATGCTAAAGAAGAGTGAAGAATTTAGGTTGAGCAGCAAGAGTGTGAGGAAAGGTGGTGTGTGGTGAGACTAATGGGAATGGATAAGTATTTCCATTACTCGGGCATTAAAGAAGACACACCCTCATAGTCAGATCCTTCACAGTAAATGAAGAGGGTGAGACTTCAATAGAAACTTGATTGGTTTTACAAAATTGATTTACAGATATTAGATTGTATGTCATTGAAGGAACACATAAAACATTATGAAGATGAAAAAGAAAGGAGGGAGAGGAGAGTTAAGAATATCTGAGATGTGAAATAAACAAACTTGCACCATTATCTACAAGCATTTGATTATGACCAAGGTAGTTTGTTTTGTGAGAAAGATTGTTTAGATCATTAGTGACGTGATGGGATGCTCTTGAGTCAAGAAGCCATGGAGAAGGGTTGAGGGGAAAGGAAGAATTGTCAAATGTGTAAAGAGAAAGAGGAGTAGTGTAGTGAGCTTGGGGTTTGGATTATCGAAGATAAGGAAAGAATTTAAAACATCTAGGAGCAACATGACCAGGTTCGAAACATAATTGACACATAGTGGGCAAGAAAGATGGATTAGTTGAAGAAGTTGGGAGAAGAGGTGCTTTAAAGTGAGAGAACGGAGTTGATGATGGTCTACGTTTGTGAGGGTTAAAGTAGTTTGTAACGTTGGCTATAATGGGCATGGAGAAACTTATAGGTTCATCCTTTTTAGTGTAATTTGTAAAATCAACAAGTTTGTCTCGTAGTTCTAAGAAGAAGATTGGTGTATCATGAGCACGTAAAGGACCAGAGATATCTTTGAACTGATAACCCAAACTGTTCAATGCATAAATGACTAAATCTAGATCATCAACCTTTTGTTGAGAAATAAGAGAGATTTCATCAGCCAGGTATTTTAGCGATTAAAGATAGGCTGTTACAGAGAGATTTCCACGAGTTGTAGTTGCAAGTTTGTGTTTAAGGGCTATAAGACATGATCGAGATTAGTTTGCAAAAAGTATTTGAAGGTGATTCCAAGCTTGTTTGGATGTAGTAGGGTGACCAAGAAAAGTAAAAATGTATGATTCCAAAGATGACATGATGGCATGTAAAATGAGCTGATCTTAATGAATCCAAAAGGCAAAGTCTGGATTAGGAAGAGTGATATCATTGGAAAGAATGGTTTGGGATGGACAAGGTTTAGTTCTATCAACAAAGACATACGATCATGCCCTTTGAGTAACGCGTCAACTAGAGAATGCCAGGAGTGATAATTGGACTGATTAAGTTTGATGGGAATATGTTGAGCAGTGAAAGAAATCAGTGTAAAGCCATGGTGATGTAGAATAAGAGAAGAATTAAGGGAGTTGATGATGAAGAGGTTGTGGAGGCCATTGAGAATGCTGTGAAGCGATTGTTCTAAGTGTTTGAATATTTTCCAAGTAAAAGATAATGTAATGGTATATATTTCTATTTTCCAAGTACATGAATATATATATACAAGGTTTATCATGTTAACCTACTCTAACTCTAAGTGTTTGAATATTTGAATGTATACAAGAAACTAAGAAGCAATTACATGAGGTTATCTCTATCAACTTGGACGAAATAAAGAGAAATATTTTGAAGAAAGTTCATCTTTACGGTAGTTGTGTGCTCTAAATCACATTATCAAGGCTTTTCATATGCTTTTTAGAATGTTAGTGAGCCTAATCGTGTTATCTACTTTATAGAAGCTTTTAACTTCAAAATTCATCTTATTTAAGTTCTAAGATCTTGTACAAACCTAGGGTGTTGAGAGGTTGCTTAGTGAGAGGATATAAAACTTGCTAAGCTTTTCTCTTGGTTAAAGTTTGGTTGGGTTCTTGAATTAAAAAATCCAGTAAGATTGTGTGTCTTACTCAAGTTTAGGTTGTAAAAGCTGCTAGCTGAACATGTAAATATTGGTTATTGCCCAAGTTTTATAAAATTCTTTGTTGTATACTTAGGGAGAGGACATAGGATCAATTATTTGATCTAAACCTCTATAAATTCCTAGTGTCCTACTTTTCTCCCTCACTGTTTTACTTCTGTTTTGGCTTAAGTTCTTGAAAAACTTTGGCTTCTATTATATGTCTTCGAAATCATCTTCAAATGACTTTGTTTTCAGCGTTTCATCAAAGTAAAATTTAATCCAACTTAAGTTTAGTACAAGTATTCCAACACTGAATTGTTTTCTCACTTGAAGTTTTGAAAAGCTTTACTTGTTCGATATACAACTTCGAGTTTCTGTATTGGATTTTTCTTGGAAAAGTTAATATAATCGATTTTTTATTTTTAAACTTTATTTTAAAGTTTTTTTCTCAATTCCAAAGTGATTAATTTGTTTCAAGCATCCTGTATCATATTTTACACTTATACAAAAAAGTAATTTTGTTTCATTATTTATCTAAAAAGTTTTGGAATTGTGTGAAATTTTTTAAAATTTATAAACACTCAATTCAACCTCCCTTCTTAGGTGTTTCCCTACTTGGACTAACAATATTCTATCTTTGTCAACATAATCATATTTATAGTTAATTATGATGGACTCATAGCTAGATCTACATGAGTCAATGTTTATTTCTCAACCACATCTTATTATTTCATGTTCTTTGTAAAAAGTAACAATGGTTCTCAAACTAGCCTACTTGTACCTCTATAGTGTGAATTATTATCTTTTTATAAACATTTATTTGAGAATCATGCCTTGGGTAAAAACTCATCAAATAATAATCGATCAATTAACTTAAGAGTTAACTCAATTGGTAAAAGTAGATAATATCTTTCTTAATTTGTCAATTTGAGTTCAATTCTTCTATAAAGTGCCTTTTACTTAAAAACCACAAATAATAATAAATCAATCAAATCAAAGTTATTAAATAATTCTACAAGCTCATAAAAATTGACAGATTTTAATTTGCTAATTACTTTTTGACAAGAATATATTTTAAATTAACATTATGCAAGTGGGTTTATGAAAAATTATCTCCTTGCAATATAGAACAAAAGCTTCCTTATAATGAGGAAAAGAAATTCTTAAATACCAAAAGAAAAATAGTAAATAAATATAAAGATGTGTCAAAGATAAATTTATATTTTTAATTAGCTTAATTTACTTATTTTATTTACATTAAGTATTTTTGAAAAACTTTCGACATGAAATAAAGGAAATAGGATTGGATGCAGAGACCCAACCAATGCAAATTTTATACAACCCTATAATCCTGTACTTTTCCTATTCCAAAATTAGTATTCATGAATACACAAGAATAAAATTAACATCTTCCATTTGTTATATAATTAATGTAGCAGATAGAACTGTCTTGGTACTTTTGTACCTAGAAATACAAACAAAAGAAAGTGACTTAATTTGTTCGTCTTGGGTCGGTGTGATCCATTTGAGAAGTGAGAGTTATTTAAGCCACAATTTTTATTATGCTTATAATAAACACTCAACTAAATAAATTTAGAGTATTTACTGCACTATCCAAATTTCCTTTCTACTACATCTACATCTACCCAACGAATGGTAGATTTATGGCAAAATGTCAGTAGTTGGAAACTGGTTTTTGTAGATTAATGTTTTTTAAAGAACAGATTTGAGGGAAAAGGCAAAGGAAACATCAATTTTAAAACTAATAATTGCAATGCAACAGTAATATTTAAATGCTTTGACGTTTAGGTAATGTGCAAAATATGCTTAACTATCTCATGATTTATTCATTTATTTCTATTTTAATTCATAGGAACCGTCAAAGCTGGCTTGCACTTTTATGTGTAGTTTTTTTGATTCGGAACTTAGTAATTTTCGAATTATTTGAGTTTCAATTAGCAAAAGAAAGATCACTCTCACAACCCTAGTAGAGGAGAATGCCGCACAGTAGCAAGAAATAGGGGATGGCTGCCACCCCTTTTGTCTCTTCATCTTTTTCTTTCTCATCCTTTTCTCTACTCTTTTCTCTTTATTTGTAGATTTTCTTTCTTTAGTAAAGGTTTATATCTCTCTTTAGGAGAGTATTTTCTTCCGTTAGGGAAGTTTTTCCTCTTGTTATATAAGAGGTATCATAGCTTTAAGTAATGCATCTCATTTGTTTAGATCTACAAGTTGAGCTTCAATCTGAGTGGAAGAAATCAAATTTACAACACCAAGTTTGTGTTTGTATAGAAGATACTTGAAGGGAGTTAGATGTGTGTTGCCTCTTCAAGATGCGTCTCTTCTTCTTCTTAATTTTATTGTTGTATCAGTTGTATTTATGATATTTGAGATATAATTTTTGGTAGATTAGGATTTGAAAGGTGTGTTACCTCTTTATTTTCTAGTTATAGTACTAGTTATTTACTATGTAGTTTTAAAAGATGTAGAATTTATCTACCCTACCTTTGTCTTCTATTTGCTGGCTTCAGTGCTTGATTTTCTATGAATGTGGTTTTTTCAGTTGTCCAAAAAAAAGTTTGAATAAGCTAATTGCCTAAACCCCACTGTGTAACATCCTTAATTTTGTTTCTTAATAAAGGTACATAAATATTTAATTAAAGAAATAAAATTTATTAGACAATTTTTAGATATTTAAGGAAATATAATCCTTAGAAATTCTTCACCTTATGTGAATGCATGAACAGTGTTTCTAACATTAAGGAAACAAGTAAAGAGAGAAAAATCTAATAGAAAAAATTAGAAATAACATACTAAAGAAAGATGAAATTCTTTGGTACGGAAGATAAATTTTTGGTGAAGTAAAGGTCTTAAAATTTTAAGAGGATTGGATTAGGATAATCTTTCCTAATTCAAGAGTTAGAAATTTCTAAGTTTAACATCTCCACCCATAAATTGGGTTTTCACCTATGGACACTTTATATAGAGTTTTTTTTCACTTCACATAAGTTTCTAGCAAGTCCATTGGATAACCTAAGCAAGAAATAAAACATAGACTTGGACTGGGATATAGAAGTTGAGCCGGTAGCCCAAAAATTATGAAAATGTGACCAAACCCTCCATGAAAGGTAGAATTTTATCCAAAGCAAAGGAAATGGGTAGGAATGAGCCCAAATCCAAGAGAAAAAAATAAAAATAAATAAATTATGTGATAATAGTGCAATAATAATAAAGATTAGGTTACATGGCATTAAAACAAAAATTTAGCAAGTGGTGTGATATCCTACATTCATAATTTTAGCAAGTGGTATGATAATACATCGCATTAGGACAAAAAATCTATATCCTACACTCATAATTTAAGCAAGTGGGTAATAATACATAGCATTATGACAAAACATCCTTATCCTACGCAAATAATTTTAGCTAAACAAGGAAGATTCAAGGGTTGGAAATTTGCCACCTAAAAAGGCAAATCTATCATACTTGATTAAGACAAAAGAAAAAGGAAATGAATCCCTAAATCATATGGACCTTGTCCCTTATCTTAAGAACATATTATCATAATTTTCAAAATACAAATTTCCTTTTCCTATGCATATCTTGACTAAGGAAGAGGAAGACAAGAACATGAGTTGTTTGTTTTCCAAAAAAATCATCAAAGTGCATCTTAATTGTGATAAGGTAGACCGATGATCATGAAAGGTGAATTATTTGATAGTCTATTTAAGCAAAACCCACCCTTATAACATGAAAATTTCGTCTAAGTAAAGGAGAGAAAAAATAGAAGCAAGGTAGAGTAAGGAAAGGAGAGAAAGAGGGGAGAAGAAAGGAAGGAAGAAAAAGGAGAAGTCTAGAGGACTAAGTGGTCAAGGTAAGTTTAACAATATTTCTTTTTGAAGAAAAGTTTTGACATTTGCAACATCTATGTGGGATTTTGACCTTAGTACTTTGATGATTGGTCATGGATGTTGCTTTTTCATGTTACATATTATGTATATTTGAATACTTAGGTTGGTGTAGATAGTTCTGCATAGGTATGGCTATGGGTGGCAAAATTTAAAGCTTCTATTTTTAAAATTTTGGGAAGAATTAATAAGGAATTTTAACAAATGGTTAACATGAAAAATGTAGATCTATGTCTCACGGATTGTTAGCCACTGGAATCACTCAATTTGGAGTCCATATGAGGTAGATATGGTCCGATTAGTAAGCAGTGATCAGAAAATGGTTAATCAGGGAAGAATATATTAGGATAACTTCTGTGTTTTAATTTTTGGGAACATTTTGTAGAGAATTTATGTAACATCCCGAATTTTAATAAGTGGAATTAATTCTCATGGTGAAGGCACATCGATAAAGTATTAGAAAAATGATAAAGTGGTTAAATGGCAATAGTGTAATTCTTAAAGAAAGAGAAGGCATGTGTTAAGGAGAGGCAATCTTCTAGAAGCTTGGGATTAAAATAATATTTCCCTTCCCTTGGAGGATAGGTTAGCTAAGCTTGTTGGAGAAGCTTGGAAATAAAATATCCTATCTTTGCTTGACTCAAGGTTGAGTCGACTAACCCAAGGGAGAGAAGGGGGGAGGAGTGGCTTGGAGGAGAAGTAGTTGACTTGACTTGGAGAAGTGACTTGGAGGAGGAGTTGGCCAAAAGATCAAGGGGAAGAAAGGGGCAGCCAAGGAAAAGGAAAGAAGGGAGAGCGACTGAGAGAAGGAGAGGAAGTAAAAGAAGAGAGAGAAAGGGAGCAAAGGTGAAGATCCAAGAGAAAGGAAGAAGGAGTGTGATCAAGAGGAAGAAATCCAAGGAAAGCTAGAGAAGAGAAAGAATCCCTGGTTTGGTAGGTTTAACATTATACATATTTCCATGGCATTTAATGTATATTGAATGATTTATAAGTGTTTCATATATCCTCTTTTGATGATTCATGATGAATATTTATGGTTGGCCATGAAAGGTGAGAGTTGGAGGCATAGATCATACATGTGTTTGTTGATTTTTGGCTTGAAAATGGTGGAAATTGATAGTCTGAATGGTTGGTTCGGTTGGATATTATTCGTATCGAATCTAAAAATATGTATAACATATGAGTTGTAGCCCTATTTCTTACCTTTCTAACACCTCTAGAATCACCTGGAACGGTTTTGAAATGAGAGAGATATCTCTTGATGAGTGAAGAAAGATCAGATTTAATGCACAGAATCACGATGCTATATTCGGACACAGTTTTCACCTATTTTTGTTTTTAATCTGTTAAAGTAGTAAACATTAAAGTTGTAGATAATTGTCGTAGATTTCTACAGACACTGAAATCACCTTAATCGGAGTTAAATGGAGAGATTTATGGTCTTTTTAGTAAAGGAAGGTCTAGTTGGACGGAAATATGGGCTACAGGGAAAACACGAAGCACGACCGTGTTTGGTGACACGGTCAAGACGTGCTTCTGGCTGTTTTGTGGTTTTTCAGTATGGTTTGCATAACTTGAAGCATAGCCGTGCTTGGGGACACGGCTAGGCCGTGCTTGAGGCGGTTTTTGCTCTGTTTTGTATTTTGAATGCTCTAAATGAACTCCAATGAATGGATGATGTTAAGGGGAAATAAAATACAAATAAATACCTTTTCAATGATACATTGTAGTGTGAATTCCATCCTTTTATTATGAGAAATTAAATCACATGTTGCATTTTGATGAGATGTATGTTTAATGTATTGATATAAACACATATTAATGAGATCTATGCAAGTGATATTGTTATGGATTGATGAGACATATGTAAGTGAATTGCATAGGAGATATATGTATGATGCATTAGAGTGTTAATTCCATTATTTTATTATGAGATATATGTACAATGTATGGATGAAATGCATGTTGATGTGATGCCTATGCTAGTATATCAATGCATGAGGATTACATGATATAAGGTATGCATTCTTGGTAAGTATATTAATACATATTTGTTAAATGATGTGGTGATGATGTTATGCATGATATTAGTGATATGGTTGGTTAATTCATAATCCTATTGTGATGATGGTCATGATGATTAAAGAATATGATATGTACATTAATGTCTGACGATAGAGGGGTTGTTACATAGTGATTGTATAAAGAGACGAAGTTGATTGTGGATGGCAAGCATGATGATAAAGGTGAGTTGTTTGATGTATACATGGTTATATCATGTTGATGTACATGGTTGAGATGTGACTACAGACGATTAGTCACTGAGTAGAGAGATACGGCTACAGACGATTAGTCACTGAGTGTTGTGATGTGGCTGCAGATGATCAGTCACCCTACATGAAAGTACTACAAAGATGGATACACAAGCATATTATTGAAGTATAACCTGGTTATTATACATGCCTGATATTGATGCATAACATGTCCATTGAATATGAAAGCATGCTATACATTCTTATTATTTTATCATATACAAAGAGAAAATATTTTCTGTAGTTTATACAGCTGGACATAACACTGTGTTTTCCTTAATTACCATATGATGCTTTTAATGTTAAACCTATTGGGAACCTTTGTTCTCATTATTGTTGGTGTTATGTTCAGATAAGAGCAATGATATACTAGTTGCTTCCATGCACTTGATCATGGAAGATCAGTGGATGACGATGCTTTGTGCAGATCCTGATGCCAGCACCACCTCCTCCACCCTTTACACCCAGGGGAGATGGGTGGTATAGGGTTCCTTGTTTAGTTGACGTAGTTATGTGACTCAGTTTCACTGCTGTATAAATGTTAATCTCTGATATAGTTTGAATATTATAATAATGGAATATTAGCTGTTTATATAAATGTGTATGGTTCGCTGCTTAGAATCCGTTATCGATCGCTATATATATAAAAAAAAACCGGTCGTTACAATTAAAATAAATGGTTAGCCTAAAAATTATAGATGTATGTGTCACACATTTTTAGCCACCAGAATCGCTCAATTTGAGGTTCATATGAGGTAGATATGGTCCGATTAGTAAGTAGTGGTCAGAAAATGGTTAATCAGGGAAGAATATGTTAGGATAGCTTTTGTGTTTTAATTTCTGAAAACATTCTGTAGGGAATTAAAATATATGGTTAACATAAAAATTATAACTATATGTGTCACTAATTTTTAGCCACTGGAATCACTCCATTTGGAATTCTTATAAAGGAGATATGAATATTAGTAAGTAGAGGTGAGAACCTACCTGAGAAGAAATTACCTGTATTTTGAGGGAGTAATATTACCATGATTCCTTAATTTTAGCTAAACTATTCAACATAATAGTTTTAGATAATTGTTTTATCTTTAAATTGACACAAAGATAAACTAAATCTGAGTTAAAATGGGGGAGTTATGCTTTGGTTAGTAAGAGAAGGTCAGATAGGATGAAAACCTACGTCAAGAAAATAATGGAATAAAAATAATATTTAAAAAAGAAGAAGAATCTTATAAATGAAAATAATAAATGACTAGTATATGCCATAGCCATTTCCATTACATGAATTTCTTACCATCTTAAGTGTGAAATTTTGACATGGAAATATTTTATAAAGTGATGTTTGAAATGGTTATGTTCATGACATGAATACCAATGATTTTTGGTAATAATTATATTTTGATGAACATACTTGTTATTGAAATCATATTTTTGGCTATTATTGTGAAAAAAAAAGAAATTAGCACGGATACATGGCAATCCGTGTGGTGCACTAGTAGGGGACGACCTACCAACGACTATGATAATGATAATGAGAAAAGAAAGAGAAAGTGTGCCATGTCAGACAGAGCGAGAAAAGACTGTACCAGAGAGTAGAGGATAATCACCCCGACCGGGGTAGCTTGATATAAGAATATGTTGATAGCCATCATATGATATTCTAAAAATAGTTAATCCTTCCATACATATCATTACTGTACGATTTTCATGTACATGGATAAAGTCCATTTATGTGACCAAAGATATTTGCTGTAGTTTATACAGATGAACATGACGTGATAAAATATATTGATGATGATTTATTGTTGAACTTACTAGGATTTAATTCTCACTATATTTCCATATCATGTTCAGAAAATTAGTTATGCAGATTTTTTTCTATGGCTCTGGCTTTTAGTGCACGTTGGATCGAGTTACTCTATGATGGGCAAATCCCAGAAGCAAATAAAATTTTTGTGGTCGAGTTGGCTCAGATCCCAGTAATGGTGCAACCATCCGCACCTGTATCTCTGGAATTGGTCAACCAGAATAAATAAGATATAGATATTATGTGTTTGATATGTTGTACGTACGCTTTGATTAATGACGTGTATGTAAACTCTATATTGTATAATAATAAATAAAAAAGTTGTTACACACTACACAACTTATCAAATCTAGAACTAATTTAAAATGAAGGGGAAATGCCATTAATCACATCTTACACACTTTTTTTTCTTGGTGAGGTAATACACATTATTTTGTTTCTGAAATAGTTGTGAAAGATTACTTATACTTTATAATATGCTCTAACAATGTAGGTTCTACTAAACCTTTGTTACAAATTTATTGATATTTTAAATAGATGAATATTAGTTATAAATGTAATTTTGTTTTAGTATGACGGTGGAAAATATTTTTTGTTAAAATTTTTTTTGAACTGTTAGATACCTGCAATAAATCATTCACATGTATTCATTCAATAGTTAAATTTTTTTAATTGTAATAATTATTTAATTAGTATCAAAACTTCTATGATCAAATAGTCAGAAGTTTGTTCTTTGCTAACTTCCATTCTTCTAAATAAAAAAAATTAAGTTTAAGTACAAGGTACAGTGAGCCTATACTTTGTCTACACTTAAACTTTCTTATTAGGAAATGTGCTAGAAATCATAATAAAACCATAGATAAAATATTATGTTAATATCTGAAGTTTATAGTAAAATTTAGTTTAATCCCTAAATGTTTTTTTTGTTCGAATACATTCATAATGTTTCATAAGCATCCTTTTTTAGTTTTTAGGACTAACTCAATCAGTTAAAAAATTACCAAAAAATGTTAACTTGGACAAATATGGAATTTAAACTGCTAACTTGTGTATCTAAATAGTTGATCTGGTCAAAAACTTCTTTGTCCACCCAAAATGATGGTGTGTAGCCATTTCACCAAGGGTGATTTAGTCGAAATCCACCACTAAAAGTGAAATGATCAAATGCTATTGTTTTGGAGCGATTGGGAAGTTTTTAATTGTAATAATTATTTAATTAGTATCAAAACTTCTGTGATCAAATAGTCAGAAGTTTGTTCTTTGCTAACTTCCATTCTTCTAAATAAAAAAATTAAGTTTAAGTACAAGATACAGTGAGCCTATACTTTGTCTACACTTAGACTTTCTTATTAGGAAATGTGCTAGAAATCATAATAAAATCATAGATAAAATATTATGTTAATATTTGAAGTTTATAGTAAAATTTAATTTAATCCCTAAATGTTTTTTTGTTCGAATACATTCATAATGTTTCATAAGCATCCTTTTTTAGTTTTTAGGACTAACTCAATCTGTTAAAAAAATTACCAAAAAATGTTAACTTGGACAAATAGGGAATTTAAACTGCTAACCTGTCTATCTAAATAGTTGATCCGGTCAAAAACTTCTTTGGGCAACCAAAATGATGGTGTGTAGCCATTTCACCAAGGGTGATTTAGTCGAAATCCACCACTAAAAGTGAAATGATCAAATGCTATTGTTTTGGAGCAATTGGGAAGTTTTTAATTTAATCAACTATTTAAATAGACAACTTAACAAGTTAAATGTGTATTCAAGTTAATATTTTTTTATGAAGTTATTCTTAGAAACTAAAAATTGACATCTATGAAATATTAAGGATGTATTTCAACAAAAAAAACTTTATTGACTAAATTAAATTTCCCTACAAATTTAGATGACTAAAATATAATTTTATCTTAAAATCATTCATAGACTTTTGCTTAACTATTTAAGTTTCTCGGTTAAAATAGTTCTTGACATAAACATTCTTGAAAGCCTACTCATTATAGAATATAAATGTATAATGTAACATCCCTAAAAAATGAGTAATTCTCATTTATATATGGATTAATAAAAGAAATAAAGGAGTAGGGATGTAATTGAAATGCTTTAAGGATGAAAATGAAAACCTATTAATATTTTTGGAGTCAGAATGTAAATCCTAAAAGTTTACTAGTCAAAGTGTAAATAATGAAATTTGCAAGGACTTTCTCCAACAATTAGCAAATTACTATTTGGTCACTCCATCATTTTTAAAAAAATCTTTTATAGGTTTATCGGGAGATTACTATTCACTCCTCTCCTCTATTTTTTTTCTTTCTAGATCTGGAGTACTTTCGAGTATCCGATCTGAAAATTAAGGATACCACTAGATTCAGGAGGAAGAGTACTACAATATTGGACAAATAATTTTTTAAATCGATCGAAGAATCGCCACAAATCGAAAGTAGAAAATTTTAGAAAAAGTTAAACTCTAAAACTCCTATTTAGAGACTTCAAATTGGAAATCTGACACCATAAATGGATTCAGAAGATAGATAAACTATAGGATATAGAGTTTCATAGTCATCTGACAACTTTTGGTGTCATAAACAGTAATTCCTACCAGTATGAATAGTGATTCCGATAAATGTGAATAGTACCCATCGTTGACTATTGTTGACCAAGCTCCCGGAGTCATTTCTTAGGTTTTTGGATCCTCCGAACACATTTTTGAAGTCAATATGGTCAAATTTGAATTGAAAAAGTGCATTTTGGGGTTGTCCAACCTGGAACTCTTACTCTGTGAGTAGATAATTCTTTCTATGACTTACCCCATGCAATTTTTGAACTTTAAATATATAATTGGTTCTGTTTACTAATTATTTATGCTATCATAAGTTTCTAAAACGTGTTAAAATATCTGCTTTGCTTACGAACTGGCACATAGTTCAAGAAGAGCATGATTTTGAAAATAAATTTTGAAACTCATTGAATATGTGGTTCTCAATGTATTTATCATTATTTGGTAAAGTGAATATTATGTGCACAAGGCATTGATCTGTAAAGCTATAAAGTTGCTTATTATGATTGAATGGCAAGTGTAAAGCTCATGGCGAGTTGCTTGATAATTATATAATGCATTTGATGAATATATATATATATATATATATATATATATATATATATATATATATATATATATATATATATATATATATATTATATGTATGGATGAATATCGACAGGTTATATGCCTTGAGATGATACCAAGTAGGGGATGTCTTATTAGCTTGAGTGAATCAAGGGAGGGCCACTCTAACCGGGTGACAATAGTAATGTGTAGGGGTAGTAGGATAATGTACTCACATTCCTTGATAACTTATTGTGACTGTAGTCGATCAGTCACTATGTGTATAGCAAATAAGTAAATTGAGTATATTGAGAGCTGTGACATGTTTGAGTATTATGTAAAAAGAGTAAATTTTTAGTGCACATATAGTATGTTAATTATGCATCAACAAAAGTTATGATTTTATCTCAAATGTTTGATATTTTTCTATATCTTATACAGCTGAACATAACACCATTCCTTACTGTGTGCTTGAGATTATTTAATGGTTCTGATATGAGATCCTCCTAATATTTTCATGTAAAATATTTTGATGCATAACAACATTTGTTTAATGATCACACTGTGTTGAATATGGTTTTGGATATTTGAATCTCCTTTCATTTGAGAATATTAGAAATACGGGTCCCATATGGATGTACTTCCAAACTGTATTTTTTAAGTGACAAATTTTAAAATATGATTACACCCATTTGCTGACCTAAGAGGTCATAGGAGGTATTATCTACTCACTGAGTTGTCAAACTCACTACACGATATTTTTACTTTTTTCATATAAGAATACAAAGAATAATCCTACAGATTGGTGATCAGTTAGGTGACATATTCTCTGGGTGAGTCTATATTGCTTTCAAGGCTCACAATTTTTGAATTATACTATGTTTGTATTCTAGAGTATGTTCTGAATGCCACAGGAAAGATCCTTACTTCTGTTGTTACTTTGACATTTATAACTTGGTCTATATAATGTGTATACATTAGAGAACCTATATGTATCTATTTCCATGACAAAGATGAGTGCTATGCATGTTATGGTAAATATCTAATTGCCGAGAAAAAAATATGTTTTTTACATGCTTGTAAATTGGAAGCGTTACAAATTGGTATCAGAACATTAGGTTTCCCTATGGCTATCGGAGCAAAGGATTTATTAGTAAGACCTTTAGTATAGATATGAGCAGGTCATATTTATACTTCAGGTGCTATTGAGGGATTCTATAGGGTTTCAATTTTTTTTCTATTCTAAGTTTACTAAACTTCCTAGTATAAGATTAATTGAATATTGTGACTTCTTAAAAAGTATCTATGGGTCAATTATTGCCTAAAAGTGAAAGGGATAGGCATGCCAGAGAATTTTAAGAATTGAGACAAATGCCAAATATGATCGTTCCCAAATAAGATATCCATTGTACCCAGCTGTCTAGATATGGTAGACTTTATTGTGATATTAGAAATGGATTGGTTGGCATCATGCCATGCCATTTTAGAATGTCATCCTAAGATGATTAAATTCAATATTCATGGAGAATCTCCTTTCTTGATACAAGGAGACCGTAGTGAAGTACCTAGTAATCTAATCTCTACTTTAGTAGCCCATAAGTTATTACAAAAAGGTGTCAAGGATATTTGGTAGCCATGAGAGATGTTGATATAATGTATACTAGTGTAAATCAAGTTCTAGTAGTTAAGAAATTTTTTGATGTGTTCTCTAAAGATTTGCCTGGATTACCCTCGAAATGAGAAATAGAATTTGATATTGAATTCTTGGAATCCAACCAATGTCTATATCCATATATAGAATGACACCTACTGAACTCAAGGAATTGAATAATTAGTTACAAGATTTGTTATACAAAGGATTTATACACCCTAATATTTCTTCTAGGAGTGCTCCTGTTTTATTTGTGAAAAAGAAGGATAGGTCACTGTTGTTATGCATAGATTACAGACAGTTAAATAAGGTGCCAGTGTGGAATAAATACCCATTACATCATATAGATTATCTGTTTGATCAGCTATAGGGTGCTCAATATTTTTCAAAATTGATTTGAGATTTGGGAATCATTAATTGAGGATGAGGGACTAGAACATTATGAAAATTTCTTTTAGGACTCGGTATGGGTACTATAAGTTCTTAGTGATGTCATTTGGTTTGACAAATACCCCAGTTATACTCATAGATTTCATGAATAGTAGTTAAGCCATTCATGGATCTAATTGTTATAGTATTTATTGATGATATACTAGTATATTCCAAGTTCAAAATGTGAATTCTGACTTAGTAGTATTACTTTCTTAGGGCATGTAGTTGACTCTAAGAAAGTAGAAGCGATACAGCAATGACCACGTCCTATTATAGTTATAGATGAAGATCCAAATCCAATTTGCACTTCCTGCGATTGTCTGTCATCTAATCTATTTGAGCTGTAATTGGATCAGGTACATGAACAAATGCTTGTAAATGATCAATTAACTCCTCAGCATTTGAAATCAAGATGAGAATTCGTCGTACTGAATGTGAGATAAACCTTTGTTCTAAAGCTTGATCAAAAAAGGCAACAGACCATCAAAGAAACAGTTAACATTTAAAAAAACCTATCAGTTTATGATGCATATTTAGTTGTGCACAAGAGACTATTTGGAAAATCTCTTCTAACGTACCAAAATCCCTTGGTAAGGCAATGAAGGCATCGGCATTGCTCATCATTCTAGCCATACGCTCATGCATGGAAGCTGTAACAACTCCATTTTTTTACATATATATATATATATAAATTTTTAAAGTCCCATGAAGTCATTACCTTTATTTAACTCATAATAAAATTCAATTAATTTAACCAGGTATAATTAAAAGTTACACATCATTAATTAATAACATCTGTACACAAATCAAACAAATATATGTCTACATCTTATTCATCCATATTGACCAGTTCTGGGGATATAAGTGCGAGTGGTTGCACCTTCGCCGAGATCTTAGCCAACTCAACCACAAACACCTTATTAATTTTTAGGATCTGCTCAACATAGAGTAACTCGATTCAATATACACTAAGAGCCAGAGCCAAAAGAAAAATATGCAAAACTAGTTTTCTGAACATCATATGAAAATATAGTGAGAATTAAATTCCAGTAGGTTCAATAATAAATCACATTTATCATTGATATAGATCATTATGTCATGTTCATTTGTATAAACTACAGCAAATATCTTAGGTCACATGAATGCACTTTATCTATGCATATGAAAATCATACAGAAATGACATGTGTGGTATTAATAACTATTTTCATAATATCATATGATGATTATCAACTTATCTTCATATAAAACTACCCCGGTTAGGGTGAGTACTTTCTACTCTCCGATACGAGCTTTTCTCGCTCCGTCTGACATAGCACACTTTCTCTTTCTTTTCTCATTAACATAACCAAAGCCCTTGGTAGGGCATCCCTTATTGGTGCACCACATGGACCACCATGTAGCCGTGCTTATTTCTTTTCTTTTCACATTAATAGCCAAAACTATAATTTCAATAACAAGTATGTTCATTATACTCACATTATATAATTTTTCATCAAAATATAATCATTATCAAAAATCATTGATAATCATGACATGAACATAATCGTTTCAAATATCACTTTATAAAATATTTCCATGTCAAAGTTACACACTTAAGATGGTAAGGAGTTTATGCAATGACAATGGTTATGGCATATACTAGTCATTTATTATTTTTATTTATAATATTCTTCTTCTTTTTTAAATATTATTTTTATCTCTTCATTTTATTTATGCTTGACCTCTAGTCACTTTCATCCTACTTATATAATTTCCAACACATGTTCTCACAAATTTAATATGGCATTCTTCTTCAATTTGGTTTCTATTAACATCTTATAGTTAATGAAGTTCATTTAGGATAGAAAAATGTTAAAAATAAGCTTTACCAGTTTCTAACACGGCCTATGTAATAACCGTAAAATTTAACGAAAATTTCAATTAAAGAAAATTTGGAATAAAAGAGAGAATTTAAAAAATGGGGATAAGAACCATGGAAAATATGTATATTTACTACATGGGTTAAAGAAGTACAAAGAAAATATGAGAATTTACGTTTTGACGCATAATTTTTATTTTTAAATGATAGTATTTTGTTATAAACAAATATATTTTTATTTGTTTAGAAATGATTAAGATTTACTAAAAGTAAGTGGACTTTTAAGTAAAATAATTATTGTTTTGCCTAAAATAATTATATTGGCCTCTAATGAATTTTTGTTGTATTTTTAGAAATATTTTCTTTTAAAATGAATAAAGATATTTATTTTGAGATTTATTTTATTGCGATTTTTATTCAGAAAAATCATGATTTAAGAGTTTAACTAAAATTGTATGAGAATGTAAATTTTTAGAAAATTTTGGGATATTTTAGGATGAAAAACGAAATTTATATGAATTTATATAAAATAAAATCCTATTATTCAATTATTAAATAATAATAATTATTATTAAAAAAAAGATAAAAGGAAAGGAGACGTACATGGGAGACAGAACAGAATGGAGCCAACAAATTTTGATGAATAGTGAATAGTGAGTGAATAGTAACCTTCAACTTTATTTTTAGATCTGGAGTGCCTATTGGCTTCTGATCTCAAAACCGAAGGTGCTACTCGATTCAAGACGAAGAATACTACGGTTTTGACCGATCAATTTTTCAAATCAGTAACTTTTTGACCGATCTGAAGTAAAAAATATTAGAAAAAGGTAAATTTTGAAACTCTTATTTAGAGACCTCCAATTGAAATTTTGACACCGTAGATGGATTCAGGAGCTAGATAAACCTTAGGATATGAATATTTTCGATCATCTAACAACTTTTTGTTCGTCATGCATAGTATTTTCTGGCGAGTGAATAGTGTTTCCTGGCGGTGAATAGTGACAAAGTTTCCGAAGTTGCTATCTTGATTTTTGGACTCTCCGGATACGTTTTCGAGGTCTATTTAATTAAATTGAGATTGGAAAAGTGCATTTTAGGGTTGTCCAATCTGGAGCCCTTACCTTGTGAGTAGATGATTCTTCCTATGGCTTACCCTATACTCTTCTTAATATTTGAGCATGTATATGATTATGTTTATGAGATATTTACACTTTGATATGTTTTTGGAATGCATTAAAATGATCTGAATTGCTTACAATTTGAAATATGATTCAAGAAGAGTATAGTATTTGAAAATCAATTTATGAACTCGTGATGTATCTAATTTCACATGTATTTCTCATTAAATGATAAAGTGAATATTTATGCATGTGGCATTATTTATAAAGCTATATGTTTGCCTTAGATATAGGCATGTAAACATGATTCCCCTGAATATGAAGTTTTGACAAATGAATATACAGAGACTAAAAGTCTGCATTATATTGAGAATTTTATACTGAATTATATGGCATATGTGCATATGATATTGATTTATATAGTGATATGTTTGCCTCAGATGTGGGCATGTATACGTGATTCCCCTGATTGGGAAGTTTTGATAGAGAAATATACTGAGAATGAAAATGTTGTATTATAAAAGTATATTTGTTTTGATTAATACGGAATATATAAAATTATGGTTTTATGGAGGAATCCTATTGGAAACACTATCTGCTAACAACAGGTAATGTTAACCCTGGTGCGCACCTTGATTGCCTCAGCTAGCAATGAGTGGTGCTAGCCTTGTGTGAGGGCTAACACACGGAAGATGATATGTGATGGAGAACGAAATGCCTCCTATATAGGCAAGATGCCAATTATATGAGATGTGATTTGCCTTCCCTTGCTGTGTGCTTGGGAAATACCCATATAGAGTCCCTTTGCATGTCCTTTTGAATGGTAGTAGGGCAAACCTCAGCGGGATGCTGAGTTTAGGCAAATCCTATACCACCAAAGTACGGAATGGGTCAAACTCTGATATGGTGGTTCTGATATGGGATCCTCCAGATGTTTTCACATGAATTATATTGATGCATACCATGATTTTATTACCGTACTTACAACATTACTTATGAATTGAATATCAATATGAATTTGAACATAAATGATTTTGAAATGTGAGTCCCATATGGATGTACCTCTGATTTGTGATTTTCAATGTGATAAGTTTAAAAATAAAGAGTACATCTATATGTTGACCTAAGAGGTCATAGGAAGTATTATCTGCTCACTGAGTTGTAAAAGTCACTACACGTGGTTTATATGTTTTTCAGACAAAGACCCAGAGTTTGGTCCTACGGCTTCTTGATCGACTAGGTGTAGTACTTCTGTGGTGAGCCTAAATTATTTCTAGGCTCTCAGTGTTTTATTTGTAATATAAATGTACTCTAGAGTTGTTCTGAACGCCACAGGCAGGATCCCTGCTTCTACTGTGACTCTGATGTTTATGGATTTTGTCTGTATATGGTATATGTATGGGAGAATCTATATTTATCTGTTTCCATGATAAATGATTAGAATTATCATGTTTATGGAAAAAATATGTTTATGGTATATGTGTTTCACGTGCCCTAAAATTAGGGGCGTGATAGCCCAAATGTATCCTATAACACAGCTTGGCCATTTCCTATAAAATAGCCATGCTTTCGGCTTTCAAATACCCTTTCCAGCACAGAACACGGCCTGGCCCTGCCTTGGAACACGGCCATGCTCTATGTTGTGTTATTCCCTGATGCAGGTTTTCTTCCTCCCTGACCTTCTCCCACTAATAAGATCATAACTTCCTCATTTTAATTCTGAATTAGGTGATCTTAGCGTCCATTTAAAGATAAAACAATTATCTAAAACTATTATGTTGAAAATTTTAGTTAAATCTTAAGGAATATTAGTGATATTACTCCCTCAATTTAAACATTATTTCTTCTCAGGTAGGTTCTGACCTTTACTTACTAACCTGACTATATCTCCCTCATATGAACTCTAACTTAAGTGATTCCAGTGGCTAAATTTCTGTGAGACATATATTAGTATTTTTAATGTCAACCAGTTATTATAATTCCCTACATAATTTTTCCATAAATTCGAACACAAAAGCTTTCCTAATAGATTCTTCCCTAGTTAACCATTTTCTGGCCACTGCTTAGTAATCTGACCAAATCTACCTCATATGGACTCCCAATTGAATTATTCCAGTGGCTAAAAATTCATGAGACATATATCTATATTTTTCATATTAACCATTTCTTTTAATTACTAACTGATTCTTCCCAAAATTTCAAAAGCAGAAGCTTCCCTGGTTACTCCGAAATCTAGTTTCCTAACCAAACATTGTCTAAGGTTTTAGTTCATCATTTTTATTATGTCCTCTTCCATTTTCTTCTTAATTTACATCTAATCATATTTCATCAATTTTTCACCACATTTAAATATACAAAATAACATCATTAAAATCTTAAAATTCTGTCACACATAGCTATACCTATGCAGAACTTTCCACACCAACCTAAGTATTCAAACATACATCACTTGCAAGATCAACATGTAACATGATATAGCAACATCCATAGCCAATCATCCAAGGAAAAAATATAGTAAATTTAATCAAAGTTCTAGGAGAAAAATTCTATATAAATGTTTCTAATTTAAAAGCTTTTCTAAAAAGAAATATTGTTAAACCTACCTAAAGATCTCTCTAGCTCACTTAGTGAATTCTTTTCCTTGTTTCCTCTTGAAGAAAGTAGCAAGATTCCTCTATTCCCTTAACTTTTATAGTAGCTTAAATAAGAGAAGGAGGGTGAGTTTTTGAACCCCAAGAATGAAGAAGAAAGATAGATTCAAGTGGAGATTAAGCTAACTTACCTTGAGTACTTAGTCCTCTAGACTTCTCCTTCCTCTTTCTTCCTCTCTTTTCCTCTCTTTCTCCCGTTTCCTCACTCTACCTTGCTTATGTTTTTCCTCTCCCTCACTTGGATGAAATTCTAATGTTATAAGGGTGGGTTTTGCTTAAATAAACTATCCTGTGGTTCACCTTTCATAACCATAGGTCTACCTTATCAGAACTAGGATGCACTTGGTTGTTTTTTGGGGAAAAATAACTCATGTTCTTATCTTCCTTTCCCTTAGTCAAGATATTCATAGCAAAAGGAGATTTGTATTTTGAAAATCCTGTTAAAGTATTCTTAAGACAAGGGACAAGGTCCCTTTGATTTACGGATTCATTTCATTTTTCTTTTGTTTTAATCAAGTATGATAGGATTACCTTTTTAGGTGGCAAATTTTCAGCCCTTGAATCTCTCTTGCTTGGTTGAAATTATTTGTGTAGGATAAGGATGTTTTGTCATAATGCTATGTATTATTACCCACTTTATTGAAATTATGAATATAGGATATAGATGTTTTAACCAAAAGCCATGTAGTATTACCTATTTGTTGAAATTATGAATGTAGGATATAGATGTTTTGTTTTAATGATATGTGACCTAATCTTGATTATTATTACACTACTATTTCCTCACATGATTCTTATTTTTGTTCCTTCTTGGATTTGGGCCCATTCTTACTCATTTCCTTTGCTTTGGCTGAAATTCTATCTTTCAGGAAAGACTTGGTCACATTTTCATGATTTTTGGGCTATTGGTTCAACTTCTATATTCTAGTCTAAGTCTATATTTTATTTCTTACTTGGGCTATCCTATTGGCTTGTTAGAAATTCATATGAAGTGGAAAAAATCTATATGAAGTGTTCATAGGTGAAAGCTCAATTTATAGGTGGAGATGTTAAATTTAATAACTCTAACTCTTGAATTAGGAAAAATTACCCTAATCCAATCTTCTTGAAATTTTAAGACCTTTACTTACTTCACAAAAATTTATCTTCTTTACCCAAGAATTTTGCCTCTCTTTAGTATGTTATTACTTACTTTTCCTATTAGGTTTTCTCTCATTACCTATTTCCTTAATGTTATAAATATTTTCTATGCACTCCAGATGTACATGGTCTCCTTCCACAAACTCCAGATGTTTATGTCTCTTATCATAGTAACTCTTTTACTGACTGTGAGCTGTAAGTATTTTGTCTCGTATCATCCTGATTTGTTCAATGGTTTGTTAAACTAGATTAGGACCCAACAAGTTCTTTTCTCCTACCTTAAACCAACATAGTGGAGATCGGAAATTCCTACCGTATAAAGCTTCGTAGAGGGCCATCTTAATACTGGAGTGATAACTATTATTATAAGCAAAATCCACTAAAGGTAGGTACTTATCCCATCCTTTACCTTACTCTATCACACAGGCCCTTAACATATCTTCTAAGGTTTGAATGGTTCGTTCTGTCTACTCGTCAGTCTAAGGATGGTAGGCAGTACTAAACTGCAACTGGGTCCTAAAAACTTCCTACAACGCCTTCCAAAACCTCAATATGAACCTTGGATCTCTATCAGAAATGATATTTAAGGAAATTCCATGTAGTCTAACTATTTCCTGAATGTACAACTAGGCCAATTTTTCCATTGACAAGTTAATTTTTATAGGCAAAAAGTGAGCAGATTTGGTTAATCTGTCAACTATTAACCAGATATAGTCATGTCCAACTGAAGTCTTAGATAATCCTTCACAAAGTCCATCGAAATACTATCCTATTTCCATTTAGGGATCTCAAGAGGTTTTCAAAATTCCGCTAGCTTTTGATGCTCTACATTAACCTTCTGACAAGTTAAACATCTTGCACAAACTCAGCAATGTTTGTTTTTATCCCTAGCCACCAATACATTCTCTTTAAATCCTGGTACATTTTAGTAGATCCAGGATGGACTGTGTATTTACTTTGATGCGCTTCTTGTAGGATCTTAGTCCTCAACTCTTGTTTTTGGGGAACATAGACCTTTCCTTGATACATGATTACTCCATCTTTCGAGACAGAAAAATCATCTTGATCATTATGATCTCGTAAGTATTGGCTGTTAACTTGAGCCTCTTTAATTTGGTCTCTAAGGTTACACTCTATACTCCACCCATTGATGATTAGCTTCTTTGAGGTAAAAGTAGTATCTAGCTTTAAATTTCGAAACTCTTCTAGCATTTGCATCTCATACACCATCAATCGACTTCTGTGTAGAGATTTTTGACTTAAGGCATAAGCTACAACATTTGCCTTTCTTGGATGATACTTTATCTTAAACTTGTAGTCATTGAGAAATTCTACCCATCTTCGTTGCCTCATATTTAACTCCTTATGATAGAAAAGGTACTTACAACTCTTATGATCACAGTATACTTTAAATGTCGCTCCGTATAAATAGTGTCGCCAAATCTTTAAGTGTAACAACTCCATTTATGTAACAAATTTTTTTCTATATTTGTAAAATTCCATGAAGTCATTACCTCGTTACAACTTAACTCAAAATAACATTTATTTAATTTATGTAATACTAAGTTTACATACACATAATTAATTGACAAACATCTGTACAAATCTCTAACATATACATATTAACCCTAATTGTCACGCCCCTAATTTTAAGAACGCGAATAACACTACTGTCCGATAACTTTATATTTATCTATTTGCAATACACTTCATATTATGGCATATCAGGATAATATCATATGTTAGCAAGTTTCCATTATAACTAATTATACATGTCAATGTTACACTTAACAATATTACAATAGAAGCAAAGATCCTACCTGTGACATTCAGAGCAACTCTAGAGTACATTTATATTACAATTTAAACATTGAGAGCCCAAAAACAATTTAGGCTGACCACAGAAGTACGACACTTAGTCTATCAAGAAGCCGTAGGACCAAACTTTGGTTCTTTATCTAAAAAACATATCAACAACGTGCAGTGAATTTTACAACTCAGTGAGCAGATAATACATCCTATTACCTCTTAGGTCAACATATGGATGTACTCTTTATTTTAAAACTTTTTACATTGAAAATCACAATTCAGAGGTACATTCATATGGGACCCGCATTTCAAATAATCTATGTTCAAATTCATATTCATATTCATTTCATAAGTAATACTGTAAAACGATAATAATATCATAGTATGCATCAACATAATTCTTATGAAAACATTTGGAAGATCCCATATAAGAACTACCATATCAGAGTTTAACCCCTTCCGTACTTTGGTGGTATAGGATTTTCCTAAACTCAGCATCCCGCTGAAGTTTGCCTTACTATCATTAAAGAGGACACGCGAAGGGACTCTATATGGGTATTTCCTAAGCACACAGCAAGGGAAGGCAAATCACATCTCATATAACTGGCATCTCGCCCATATAGGAGGCATTTCGCTCTCCTTCACATATCATCTCCCGTGTGTTGGCCCTCATACGAGGCTAGCACCACCCCCTGCTAGCTGAGGCAATCAAGGTGCACCAAGGCTAACATGACTTGTTAGCAGACAATGTTTCAAAGTTTATTTCAAAAGTCATACTCTTCTTGAACTATATATCATACTACAACCGTTTTTCATATTTTAAACCATTTCAGAATCATATAAAAATATAAATAACTTATAAACATACTCATTTATCAATTTAAAGTTCAAGAAGAGTAAATGCAAGTCATAGAAAGAATCATCTACACACAGGGTAAAAGCCCTAGATTGGATAGCCCTAAAATGCACTTTTCGACTCTCAATTTGATTAAAAAGACCTCAAAAACGTATTCGGAGGGTCCAAAAACCTAGAAAATGACTCAAGGAGCTTGATCACTATTCACGATCAGAAAATATTGTTCATACCGGCTAACATCACTATTCACCGCCGGAAAATACTATTCCCTCGCCGAAAATCAATATTCACGACGAATAAAAAGTTGTCAGATGGCCGAAAATATTCATATCCTAAGGTTTATCTAGCTCTTAAATCCATTTACGGTGTCAGATTTTCAATTGGAGGTCTCTAAGTAAGAGTTTCAGAGTTTACCTTTCTCTGTGATTTTCTACTTCAGATCTACAGTGATTCAACGGCTGATTTGAAAAATTGATTGGTCAAAACCGTAGTATTCTCCGTCCTGAATCCAGTGGTACCCTTAGTTTTGAGATCGGAAGCCAATAGGTGCTTCAAATATAGAGAAAAATTTAAGGTCACTATTCACACTATTCACTCTCAATATTCCTTCTTCTTCTCGGATTTCCCTGTCTCCCTTCTACAATTCTCCTTTCCCTTTTATTATATTTTTTTTATATAATAATTCTTATTATTTAATAATTGAATAATAGAATTTTATTTTATATATATTCATATAAATTCTGTTTTTCATCCTAAAACATCTCAAAAATTTCTAAAAATTTATACTCATAAAACTTTAGTTCAACTCTTACATCATGATTTTTCTTGATAAAAATCTCAATAGAAAAAGTCACAAAATAAATATCTGTACATATAATAAAAGAAAGAATAGTTTGAAAAATACAACAAAAATTTATTAGAGGCCAATATAATTATTTTAAACAAAAAAATAATTATTTTACTTAAAAGTATACTTGCTTTTAGCAAAACATAATCATTTTTAAACAAATAAAAATATATTTGTTTATTGCAAAATACTATCATTTAAAAATAAAAATTATGCCCCAAAACGTAAATTTTCATATTTTCTTTGTACTTCTTTAACACATGTAGTAAATATACATATTTTCTATGATTCTTATCCCCATTTTTAAAATTCTCTCTTTTATTCCAAATTTTCTTTACTTGGAATTTTTGTTAAATTTGACGGTTATTACACTAATCATCTACGTAGACCACTTCTGGGGACACTGGTGCGGGTGGCGGAACCTCCACCAGAATCTCAATCATGTCTATTACAGATATATTTGATATAATCAGTAGTTGCCCAAGGTAGGGCTGCTCGATCGAATGTATAGCAATAATAAGTTTCATGGAAAATAGCTACATAGTTAATCTTCTGAACATGATATGGAAAAATAGTGAGAATTAAATCCTAATAGGTTCAACAATAATCATAATCATCATCAATATAACTCATCACATCATGTTCATCTGTATAAGTTACAGCAAAAACCTTTGGTCACATGAATGCATTTTATCTACGTCCATGAAAATCATATAGTAATGACATGTATGGCAGGATTAACTATTTTAATAATATCATATGATGACTATCAATTTATTCTCATATCAACCAACTCCGGTCAAGGTGAGTATTTTCTACTCTCCGGTACGGGGTTTTCTCACTCCGTCCAACATGGCACACTTTTTCTTTCTTTTCTCATTAACATAATCATAACCGTTGGCAGGACGTCCTCTACTGGTGAACCACACAGATTTCCATGTGACCATGCTTATTTCTTTTCTTTTCACAATAATAGCCAAAAATATGATTTCAATAACAAGTATGTTCATTAGACTCATATCAAAATATAATTATTACCAAAAATAATTGGTATTCATGCCATAAACATAACTGTTTCAAATATCACTTTATAAAATATTTCAATTTCAAAATTACACACTTAAGATGGTAAGAAGTTCATGCAATGGCAATGACTATAGCATATATTAGTCATTTAATATTTTCATCTATAAGATTCTTCTTCTTTTTTAAATATTATTTTTATTTCTTTATTTTCTTGATGCAGGTTTTCATCCTATTTGATCTTCTCTTACTAATGAGAGCATAACTCCCTCAATTTAACTCTGATTTAGGTGATCTTGGTGTAAATTTTAAGATAAAACAATTATCTAAAACTATTTTGTTGAACAGTTTAGCCAAATATTAAATATTCTTGGTGATATTACTCCTTCAAGTGACAGGTTATTCTTTCTCAGGCAGGTTCTGATCTCTACATACTAATCTATCCATATCTCTCTCATAAGAATTCCAAATTTGAGTGATTCTAGTGCATAAAATTTCGTGACATATATATCTATAATTTTTATGTTAACAAGTTATTTTAATTGCCTACAAAATATTCACAAAAATTCAAACACAGAAGCTTTCCTAAAAGATTCTTCCCTGATTAATCATTTTTTGACCACTGTTTACTAATCGGACCATATCTACCTCATATGGACTCGAAATTGAGTTATTCTAGTGGCTACAAATCAGTGATACATAGATCTACATTTTTCATGTTAATCATTTATTTTATTTCCTTGCCGATTCTTCCTAGAATGTTAAAAATAGAAGCTTAAAATTTTGCCAACCATAGCTATACCTATGCAGAACTATCTACACCAGCCTAAGTATTCAAACATACATAACATGCAAGATCAATATGTAACATGATATAGCAACATCCATGACCAATCATCAAAGTTCTAAGATCAAAATTCAATATAAATGTTACAAATGTCAAAAAATTTCAAAAAGAAATATTGTTAAACCTATTTAAGGATCTCCCTAGCTCAATTAGTGAATTTGTTTTCTTGTTTCCTCTTGAAGGAAATAGCAAGATTCCTCCCTTCTCTTAGCTTTTCTAGCAGCTTTAATAAGAGAAGGAGAGTGAGTTCTTTGAACCTAAAGAATGAAGAGAAAATATGGATTCAAGTGGAGATTTAGCTAACTTAACTTGAGCACTTAGTCCTCTAGACTTCTCCTTCCTCGTTCTTCCTCTCTTCCTCTCCTTTCCTTACTCTACCTTGCTTATGTTTTTCCTCTCCCTCACTTGGTCAAAATTCAAATGTTATAAGGGTGGGTTTTGCTTAAATAGACTATCAAATAATACACCTTTCATGATCATAGGTCTAACTTATCACAATTAAGATGCACTTGATTGCTTTTTAGGGGAAAGACAATTCATGTTCTTGTCTTCCTCTTCCTTAGTCAAAATATACATAGCAAAAGAAGATTTGTATTTTGAAAATCATGATAAAAGGTTCTTAAGACAAGGGACAATGTCCCTTTGATTTAGGGATTCATTTCCTTTTTATTTTGTCTCATACAAGTATGATAGATTTACCTTTCTAAGTGGCAAATTTCTAGCCCTTGAATCTCCCTTGCTAGGCTGAAATTATTTGTGTAGGATAGGGATGTTTTGTACAAATGCCATGTATTATTATACCACTTGCTAAAATTATGAGTGTGGGATATAGATGTTTTGTCCTAATGCCATGTATTATTACACCACTTGCTAAAAATATGGGTGTAGAATATAGATATTTATCACACCACTTGCTGAATTTTTTTATCTTAATGCCATGTCACCTAATCTTGATTACACTATTATTTCATCACATGATTTTTATTTTTATTTTTTCCTCTTAGATTGGGGCTCATTCTTTCCCATTTCCTTTAATTTGGCTAAAATTCTAGCTTTCATAATGGGCTTGGTCACATTTTCATGACTTTTGGGCTATCGATCCAATTTTTATATCCTAGTCTAAGTCTATGTTTTATTTCTTTCTTTGGCTATTCTATTGGCTAGCTAAAAAATTCATGTGAAGTGGAAAAACTCTATATATAGTGTCCATAGGTGAAAGCCCAATTTATGGGTGGAGATGTTAAACTTAGTAACTCTAGCTCTTGAATTAAGAAAAATTACCTTAATCCAATCTTTTTGAAATTTTAAGACATTTACTTACTTCACAAAAATTTATCTTCCTTACCCCAGAATTTCGCCTTTCTTTGATATGTTATTTCTAATTTTCCCTCTTAGGTTTTCTCTCTTTACCTATTCCCTTAATGTTAAAACATTTTCTATGTATAGACATAAGGTGAAGAATTTCTAAGGATTATATTTCTTTAGATATCTAAAAATTATCGAATAAATTTTATTTCCTTAATTAAATATTTATGTACCTTTATTAATAAAAGAAAAAAAATTATGGATGTTACTTTGAATACTTCTGTACTTTTATTAATACATGAAATGAAATTAGGGCACATGAAGCACGTATACTATGAACATATATTTTTCATAAGCATCAATATTCTAATCATTTATCATGGAAACAGATACATATAGGTTCTTCCATACATATAGCATATACAGACAAAGTCCATAAACATTAGAGTGACAACAGATGTAGGGATCCTACTTGTGGCATATAGAGCATACTCTAGAGTACAAGTACAATATAAATCAAAATCTACGAGCCTTGGAAACAAAGTAGGCTCACCCAGAGATCATGTCGTCTAGCTGGTCAACTATCTGAAAGGAAATGATCAAACTCTATATACTTATCTGAAAAATATATAAATATCGTGTAGTGAGTTTGACATCTTAGTGAGCAAATAATATCTCCTATGACCTCTTAGGTCAACATATAGATGTACTCATATTTTAAAATTTGTCACAGAAAATACAGTTCAGAAGTACATCCATATGTGACCCGCATTTCAAATATTCTCAGTTCATATCATATTCAGATATTCAAAGTCATATGCAATACGGTATTTTCCTATGCATACACATAAGGTGAAGAATTTCTAAGGATTATATTTCTTAGATATCTAAAAATTGTCTAATAAATTTTATTTCCTTAATTAAATATTTATGTACCTTTATCAATAAAAGAAACGAAATTAGGGATGTTACTTTGAATACTTTTGTACTTTTATTAATACATGAAACGAAATTAGGGATGTAACATTTCTCTCCCACTAAAAGAAATTGTCCTCAAAATTTTAGAAATTACCTAATAAGAATAATTTTAGATATTTCTTCCTTCTTCCAGCTCCCAAGTTGCTTTTTATAGAGTCAAACCTTCCCATAACACCTTAACTAAGGGAATAATTTTATTCATCAATTACTTTACGTCAGTGTCCAATATAGATGCTTGTACTAGCAAGTATTTCATGTTCTCCTTTATTTAGATTGCTTCATCTCGTATCACATGTGAGGAGTTTGGAAGATACTTCTAGAGCTATGATACATGGAAAACATTATGCAGATTGGATAAATTAGGTGGAAGGGCAACTTGATATGTTGACGTGCCTAATTTCTTCAAAATTTGGTAGGGTCCCAATAATTGCGGACTTAACTTTTTGGTCTTGAGAGACCTACCAACTCCAGTAGTTGGGGAGAGCTTCAAAAATACATGGTCTCCTTCCACAAACTCCAGATGTCTATGTCTCTTATCATAGTAACTCTTTTGCCGACTTTGAGCTGTAAATATTTTATCTCGTATCATCCTTATTTGTTCAGTGGTTTGTTGAACTAGATTAGGACTCAACAAGTTCTTTTCTCCTACCTCAAACCAACATAGTGAAGATCGGCACTTTCTACCGTATAAAGCTTCGTAGGGGGCCATCTTAATACTGGAGTGATAACTATTATTTTAAGCAAACTCTACGAAAGGTAGGTAATTATCTCATCCTTTACCTTGCTCTATCACACAAGCCCTTAACATATCTTCTAGGGTTTGAATGGTCTGTTCTGTCTGCCCGTCAGTCTGAGGATGGTGGGCAGTACTGAACCGTAATAGGGTTCCAAAAGCTTCCTGCAACGCCTTCCAAAACCACAACGTGAACCTTGAATCTCTATCAGAAACGATATTTAAGGGAATCCCATGTAATTTAACTATTTTCTGGATATACAATTGGGCTAATTTGTCTAGTGAATAGTTAATCTTTATGGGAAGAAAATGAGCAGATTTGGTTAATTTGTCTACTACCTAGATAGAGTCATGCCCAACTGAAGTCTTAGGTAAGCTCACCACAAAATCCATCGAAATACTGTCCCATTTCTATTTAGGGATCTCAAGAGGTTGTAGGAATCCCGCTGGCTTTTGATGCTCTACCTTCACCTTCTGACAAGTTAGACATTTTGACACAAACTCAACAATGTCCTTTTTCATCCCTGACTACCAATACATCCTCTTTAAATCCTGGTACATTTTAGCAGATCCAAGATGAACTGTGTATTTACTCTGATGCACTTCTTGCAGGATCTTAGTCCTCAACTCTTGTTCTTGAGGAACACAAACCCTTCCTTTATACATGATTACTCCATCTTCCAAAACAAAAAAATCATTCTGATCATTTTGATCCAGTAAGTATTAGACGTGAACTTGAGCCTTTTTAATCTGGGATCTAAGTTCACACCTTATACTTAACCCATTAATGATTAGCTTCTTTGGAATAAGAGTAGTGTCCAGCTTCAAATTTTAAAACTCTTCTAGCATCTGCATCTCATATACCATCATGCAACCTAAGTGTAGAGATTTCTGACTCAAGGCATCAGCTACAACATTCGCCTTTCCTGGATGATACTTTATCTCAAAATTATAGTTATTGAGGAATTCTACCCATCTTCGTTGCCTCATATTTAACTCCTTCTAGTAAAAAAGGTATTTAAGACTCTTATGATCACAGTATATTTCAAATGTCCCTTTGTATAAATAGTGTTTCCAAATCTTTAAAGTAAACACTACCGCCACTAATTCAAGATCATGGGTTGGATAGTTTCCTTCGTGGGGTCTCAATTGTCTAGAGGCGTAGCCAACTACTCTTTTGTCTTGCATCAACACACAGCCTAGCCCTTTCTTTGAAGTGTCACTATACACTTCAAAATGTCTTGTGGGGTCTGGAATAATTAAAACAGGAGGAGTGATCAGTCTTGTCTTAAGCTCTTAGAAATTAGCTTCACATTGATATGTCCATTTGAAAGGACTTCCCTTCGTAGTCAATTTAGTCAATGGCAAGGCTATACGAGAGAATTTTTTAATAAACCTTTTATAGTATCTTGCCAAACCCAAGAAACTTTTGACTTTTGTAACCGTCTTTGGTCTTTCCCACTGAATCACTACTTCTGTCTTGCTAGGGTCTACAGCTACCCCTCTATTAGAGATGACATGTCTGAGAAATTTCACCTCTATCAACCAAAATCCACACTTCTCCAATTTGGCATACAACTTTTTCTCTTTTAGCACTTGCAACACGATTCAGAGATATTGTTCATGTTCTTTCTGTAACATCCTATAATTTTTGTTTTTCAATAATAATGTTTTGTTATAAACAAATATATTTTTATTTGTTTAAAAAGGATTATGTTCAGCTAAAAGCAAGTATATTTTCAATTAAAATAATTATTGTTTTGCTTAAAATAATTATATTGGCCTTTAATAAATTTTGTTGTATTTTTAGAAATATTCTTTCTTTTATTATGTATAAAGATATTTATTTTATGATTTGTTTTATTAAGATTTTTATTAAGAAAAGTCATGATTTAGGAGTTTAACTAAAGGTTTAAGAGAATATAAATTTTTAGAAATTTTTGGGATGTTTTAGGATGAAAAACGATATTTATATGAATATATATAAAATAAAATCCTATTATTCAATTATTAAATTATTATTATTATTATTATAAAAAAAATAAAAAGAGACAAGAGGGAAGGGGGAGACTCCGTCGACAGATTTTTGAAAAAATCGAGAAAGAGGAATAGTGAGTGAATAGTAACTTTCAACATTCTCTCTAGATTTGGAGTGCCTATTGACTTCCGATCTCAAAACTGAAAGTGCTACTGGATTCAGGACGAAGAATATTATGGTTTTAACCGATCAATTTTGCAAATCAGTCGTTGAATCGCCGTAGATCTGAAGTAGAAAATCTCAGAAAAAGGTAAATTCTAAAACTCTTACTTAGAGACCTCTAATTGAAATTCTAACATCGTAGATGGATTCAGGAGTTAGATAAACCTTAGGATATGAATATTTTCGACCATCTGACAGCTTTTTGTTTGTCGTTAATTCCCTATAGAATGTTCCCAAAAATCCAAATACATAAGGTTGCCTAATAGATTATTCCCTGATTAACCACTTTCTGACCACTACTTACTAAGCGGACCATATCTACCTCATATGGACTCCAAATTGAGTGATTCCAGTGGCTAAAAATCTGTGAGACATAGATCTACATTTTTCATGTTAAGAATTTATTTTAATTCCTTACCAATTCTTCTCAGAAATTTAAAAATAGAAGCGTAAAAGTTTACTACTCATAGCCATACCTATGCAGAACTATCTACACCAGCCTAAGTATTCAAATATACATTGTAACATCCCGTAATTTTTGTTTTTAAATAATAATATTTTTTTATAAAAAAATATATTTTTATTTGTTTAAAAATGATTATGTTTTGCTAAAAGCAAACATATCTTTAATTAAAATAATTCTTATTTTGCTTAAAATAATTATATTGGCCTTTAATAAATTTTGTTGTATTTTTAGAAATATTCTTTCTTTTATTATGTATAAAGATATTCATTTTATGATTTTTTTTATTAAGATTTTTATCAAAAAAAATCATGATTTAAGAGTTTAACTAAAGGTTTATGAGAATGTAAATTTTTAGAAATTTTTAGAATATTTTAGGGTGAAAACGGTATTTATATGAATATATATGAAATAAAATTAAAATAAATCTAAATATTTAATTATTAAATTATTATTATTATTATAAAAAAAATTAAAAGAAAGAGGGGAAAGGGGAGTCTGTTGGCAAATTTTCGAAAAGAATCGAGAAGATAAATAGTGAGTAAATAGTAACCTTCAACTTTCTCTCTAGATTTGGAGTGCTTATTGGCTTCCGATCTCAAAACTGAAGGTGCTACTGGATTCAGGACTAAGAATACTATGGTTTTGACCGATCAATTTTTCAAATCAGCCGTTGAATCGTTGTAGATCTGAAGTAGAAAATCTCAAAAAAAGGTAGATTTTAAAACTTACTTAGAGACCTCTAATTGAAATTCTGACACTGTAAATAGATTCAGGAGTTAGATAAATCTTAGGATATGAAATTTTTCAGCTATCTGATAAGTTTTTGTTCATCGTGAATTGTGATTTTCGGCAGATGAATAGTATTTTCCGGCGATAAATAGTAACCAAGCTTCTAGAGTTATTTTCTAAGTCTTTGGACCCTCCGGATATGTTTTTGAGGTCTAATTGGTCAAATTCAGCTTGGAAAAGTACATTTTAAGGCTGTCCAACCAAGAGCCCTACCCCTATGAGTAGATAATTCTTTCTATGACTTGTCCTGTGCTCTTTTTGAACTATAAATGTATTATTGTTTCTGTTTATAAATTATTTATACTATTATAAGTTTCTGAAATGTGTTAAAGTATCTGTTATACTTACGAACTGGCACATAGTTCAAGAAGAGTATGGTTTTAGAAATGAATTTTGGAACTCATTGAATATGTGGTTCTAAATGTATTTATCATTATTTGATAAAGTGAGTATTATGTGCACGATGCATTGATTTGTAAAGCTATATACTTGTGAAAATGATGCATGTCATATTATAAATGAGATTGAATGGCAAGCGTAAAGCTCATGACGAGTTACTTGATAATTTTACATGTATTTATATGTATTGATGAATATCGGCTGGTTGTATGACTTGTGATGGTACCGAATAGGGGACGCCCTATTAACCTGAGTGAGTTAGGGGAGGGCCGCTCTAACTGGGTGACAGTGGTAATGTGGGGGAGGAGGAGGGTGATGTACTCACATTCCCTGATCACTTATTGTGACTGTGGTCGAGGTCACTATGCGTATAGCAAATGAGTTATATTTTCTTTGCATTGACCAGATTGCAGAGTGAGGCAGGTGCATTAAAAGTGATGATTTTATCTCCAAATCTGAATATTTTACTATAGCTTATACAACTGAGCATAACAACATTTGTTTAATGATCATACCATGCAGCATATGGTTTTGGATATCTGAATATCCTTTGATTTGAGAATATTTGAAATATGGGTCTCATATGAATGTACTTCTGAACTGTATTTTCTATGTGACATATTTTAAAATATAAGTACATCTATATGATGACTTAAAAGGTCACAGGAGGAATTATTTGCTCACTGAGTTGTTAAACTCACTACACGATATTTCCACATTTTTCAGATAAGAATATTAGAGTCTGATTTGGCAGATAGGTGATATATTCTCTGGGTGAGTCTACGTTACTTTCAAGACTCACGGTCTTTGAATTATACTGTGTTTGTATTATAGAGTGCTCTGAACGCTACAAGCAGGATCCCCGTTTCTGTTGTACTTTGATGTTTATAGACTTGGTCTGTATATTGTGTATACATGAGAGATCCTATATATATATATATATATATATATATATATATATATATATATATATATATATATATATATATATATATATATCTGTTCCCATGATAAAGAATTGAATTATGTATCTTTATGGAAAATATCTGATTGCGGAAATAATAATTGTAGGAAAAAAATGTTTATTTTACATAACGTAAATTGGGGGCATTACACTTTCTCACTCTTAGAGTATATCAAGATGTCATCAATGAACACTACCATAAATTGATCTAGGTAGGGTCAAAAAATGTGATTCATGTAATCCATGAAAATTGTAGGTGCATTTGTCATCCCAAAGGGCATTATGAGAAACTCATAGTGCCCATACCTAGTCTTGAAAGCTGTTTTTGATACATCCTCCTCCTTAATCCTAATATGATGATATCTCGACCTCAAGTCAATTTTTGAAAAGATTAAGGCTCCCTTCAGTTTATCCAATAAGTCATTTATCCTAGGGAAATGGTACTTGTTTTTTATAGTCACCTTATTCAACTGTCTTTAATCTATGCATAGTCTCAAGCTCCCGTCTTTCTTCTTAACAAACAACATAGGAGCTCCCCAAGGTGATACACTTGGTCTAACAAATTACTTGTCTAACAGTTCCTCTAATTTTTTCTTGAGTTCCCGTGGTTCCTTCAAGGCCATTCTATAAGGTGCAATAGAGATAGTCCCTATCCCAAGTAGAAGATCAATAGAGAACTTTATCTCTCTCTTGGGGGGTAAGCCTGGAATATCTGATGGAATTACTTTAAGAAACTCGTTGGCTATTGGGATTTCATCAAACTTCAGTTCGACTTCTAGGTTTGATAAATACAAAAGAATGTATCCAAGTACTCCATTCTTCAACTCCCTATTGACTTTATTGGGATTAAGCATCAATAATTGTATCTCCTCTTCTGAAGTAGGAGGTAGAAATTCAATGGTCTTGTTGCAACAATTCAACAAGACCTGATTTCTAGACATTTAGTCAAATCCTAGAATGACTTCAATACCTTTTAAAGGTAAACAGACAAGGTCTACAGAAAAAGTTTTCTCCTAAATAGTGACCAGACAGTCTTTACATACAGAGGAAGTTAATACCCTTTCCCCTGTAGGAGTTACTACAAATAGCTCATAGGGGGTTTCAGAAATAGGATACTAAAGCTCCCTAATACATTCTTTCGATATAAATGAATGACTAGCACCAGAGTCAAACAACACCATAAGAGCAAATCCATAGATATAGCATATACCTTGGATCATTTTAGGAGATTGAGTTGCCTCTTGGCCATTCAGGGTGAAAACCCTTCCTTTCGCCTGAGACCTCTATTCCGGCTGTTTTCCCATTCTCTGTGGGCAGTTCTTCAAAAAATGACCTTTTTGTCCGCAATTGAAGAAGACATCTTGTCCTATGTAACATGGTCGGTTACCATGCATACGTCCGCACTTAGTGCACTTGACTGAGGTAAAGTCTTGTTGGAAAGGTTAAGGACCCACAGTCAATGGATCTTACTAGCTCCATATCCACCTCTCCTCATGTTCTTGCCATGGTTCGAAAAACTTTTCTTCCTCTTCCACAGGTTTTTCCTTTGCTTCTCGTCCTGCACTGTCCTTAAACTTTTCTCCAGAAGTCTAGATTTATTAATCAAGGGCACAAACTCCCTTATTTCCAAGGCTATCACCATATTCCTTATCTCTGGGTTTAATCCAGCTTCAAACTTAATAGCCTTCCATGCTTCATTAAGTTCAAACCTCAAGTAAGGGGAGAATTTAGACAACTCCTCAAACTTAGCAATGTATTAATTTACTAACATGCTACCCTATCTGAGTTAGAGAAATTCGATCTCCTTCTCGGCCCGCACAGTACTTGGAAAGTACTTTTCCAGAAAAATGTCTTTAAACACCTGCCAATTGATCTACCCTCTCTGGTGAGTTAGCAGTTCTCTAGTCCCTTGCCACCAACACTCAGCTTCATCCTTCAGCATATAAGCAGCAAAGATAACCTACTGCTCATTATTGCAACTCGTCACCTCAAAGATCTTATCCAATTCCCTTATCTACCAATCAGCTACCGTTGGGTCATATCCACCTTGGAAAAAAGGTGGTCTGGTTCTCAAAAACTCATACATACCATTATCATTTCCAGCCACCCGATGGTTTGCATTATTTTCTCCATTCAATTTATTATTGTTCTAGAGATGTTGAAGAATTTGATTGGTGGCTGTAACTTGGTCTCGAATTGCTGTGGCCAAGTTATGCAGGGATTCTTCTGCATTATTTGTTAGGTTCCTCCTCAGTGGTGCCATATCCTACTCTGGCAAAAATAGAGTTATGCTGCTATTGAGGTGATCAAGCCCAATAGTTAGTTCAAAAATATTTACATCAGTCATAACACCACCTTGGTATATAGATAAGAAACTCTAGTAATTTCTTAGGTATATGAAATCACAGATCCCTCACACAACATAACCGCAAACATAATTAAGACGCTATAAGATCATTTCAGATAACCATCCACCCACTGGCCATTTAGGATCGACCTGCTCTAATACCAATTATGTAACAACTCCATTTATGTAACAAATTTTTTTTCTATATTTGTAAAATTCCATAAAGTTATTACCTCGTTACAACTTAACTCAAAATAACATTTATTTAATTTATATAATACTAAGTTTACATACACATCATTAATTTATAAACATCTATACAAAAGTATAACATATACATATTAGCCCTAATCATCCACGTAGACTACTTCTGGGGACACTGTGTCGAGTGGCGGCACCACCACCGGAATCTCAGCCATGTCTATTATAAATATATCCAATATAATCGGTAGTTGCCCAAGGTAGGACAACTCGATCCAACGTACAGCATTAATAAGTGTCATGGAGAATATATGCATAGTTAATCTTCTGAATATGATATGGAAAAATAGTTAGAATTAAATCCTAGTAGGTTCAACAATAAATCATAATCATCATCAATATAGCTCATCACATCATGTTCATCTGTATAAGCTACAGCAAAAACCTTTGGTCACATGAATGCACTTTATCTATGCCTATGAAAATCATATAGTAATGACATGTATGGCAGGATTAACTATTTTCAGAATATCATATGATGGCTATCAATTTATTCTCATATCAAGTTACCTCGGTCAGAGTGAGTATTTTCTACTCTCCGGTACGGAGTTTTCTCGCTCTGTCCGACATGGCACACTTTCTCTCTTTTTTCTCATTAACACAATCATAACCATTGGTAGGGCGTTCCCTACTGGTGCACCACATGGATTGCCATGTGACCGTGCTCATTTCTTTTCTTTTCACAATAATAGACAAAAATATGATTTCAATTACAAGTATGTTCATTAAACTTACATCAAAGTATAATTATTACCAAAAATCATTGGTAATCCTACCATGAACATAACCGTTTCAAATATCACTTTATAAAATATTTCCATGTCAAAATTACACACTTAAGATGGTAAGAAGTTCATGCAATGGCATTGACTATGGCATATACTAGTCATTTATTATTTTCATCTATAAGATTCTTCTTCTTTTTTAAATATTATTTTTATCTCTTTATTTTCTTGATGCAGGTTTTCATCCTATCTGATATTCTCTTACTAATTAGAGTATAACTCCCTCATTTTAACTCTGATTTAGGTTATCTTGGTGTCAATTTAAAGATAAAATAATTATGTAAAACTATTATGTTGAACAGTTTGGCCAAATATTAAATTTTCTTGGTGATATTACTCCCTTAAGTGACAGGGTATTCCTTCTCGGGTAGGTTCTGACATCTACTTACTAATCTATCTATATCTCTCTCATAAGAATTCCAAAATTGAGTGATTCTAGTCGTTAAAATTCTATGACACATATATCTATAATTTTTACATGAACCAGTTATTTTAATTCCCTACATAATGTTGCCAAAAATTCAAACACATAAACTTTCCTAAAAGATTCTTCCCTGATTAGTCATTTTCTGACCACTACTTACTAATCAGACAATATCTACCTCATATGGACTCCAAAGTGAGTGATTCCTAAGTATTCAAACATACATCACATGCAAGACCAGTATGTAACATGATATAGCAACATTCATGACCAATCATCAAAGTTCTAAGATCAAAATCCATTTCAAAACTTTTCAAAAAGAAATTTTGTTAAACATACTTAAGGATCTCCCTAACTCATTTAGTGAATTCGTTTTCTTGTTTTCTCTTGAAGGAAGTAGCAAGATTCCTCCCTTCCCTTAGCTTTTCTAGAAACTTAAATAATAGAAAGAGAGTGAGTTTTTTGAACCTTAAAAATGAAGACAAAAGATGGATTCAAGTGGAGATTTAGCTAACTTATCTTGAGCACTTAGTCCTCTAGACTTCTCCTTCCTCTCTCTTCCTCTCTTCCTCTCATTTCCTCACTCTAACTTGCTTATGTTTTTCCTCTCCCTCACTTGGATGAAATTCTAATGTTATAAGGGTGGGTTTTTCTTAAATAGACTATCAAATAATCCACCTTTCATTATCATGGGTCTACCTTATCAAAATTAGAATGCACTTGATTACTTTTTAGGAGAAAGACAACTCATGTTCTTGTCTTCCTCTTCCTTAGTCAAAATATGCATAGCAAAAGAAGATTTGTATTTTGAAAATCATGATAAAAGCTTCTTAAGACAAGGGACAAGGTCCCTTTGATTTAGGGATTCATTTCCTTTTTCTTTTGTCTCATACAAGTATGATATATTTTCCTTTTTAAGTGGCAAGTTTCTAGGCCTTGAATCTCCCTTGCTAGGCTGAAATTATTTGTGTAGGATAGGGATGTTTTATCCAAATGATATGTATTATTATACCACTTGCTAAAATTATGAGTGTGGGATATAGATGTTTTGTCCTAATGCCATGTATTATTACACCACTTGCTAAAATTATGGATGTAGAATATAGATATTTATCACACCACTTGCTGAATTTTTTTGTCTTAATGCCATGTCACCTAATCTTGATTACCCTATTATTTCATCACATGATTTTTATTTTTATTTTTATTTTCTCTCTTGGATTGGGGCTCATTCTTGCCCATTTCCTTTACTTTGGATAAAATTCTAGCTTTCATAATGGGTTTGGTCACATTTTCATGATTTTTGGGCTACTGGTCCAATTTCTATATCTTAGTTCAAGTCTATATTTTATTTCTTTCTTGGGCTATCCTATTGGCTTGCTAAAAATTTCATGTGAAGTGGAAAAACTATATATGAAGTGTCCATAGGTGAAAGTCCAAGTTATGGATGGAGATGTTAAACTTAGTAACTCTAGCTCTTGAATTAGGAAAAATTACCCTAATCCAATCTTTTTGAAATTTTATGACCTTTACTTACTTCACAAAAATTTATCTTCCTTACCCCAAAATTTCGCCTTTCTTTGGTATGTTATTTCTAATTTTCCCTCTTAGATTTTCTCTCTTTACATATTCCCTTAATGTTAGAACATTTCCTATGCATACACATATGGTGAAGAATTTCTAAGGATTATATTTCCTTAGATATCTAAAAATTACCTAATAAATTTTATTTCCTTAAGTAAATATTTATGTACCTTTATTAATAAAAGAAACGAAATTAGGGATGTTACTTTGAATACTTCTGTACTTTTATTAATACATTAAACAAAATTAGGGATGTTACGTTAAGGCAAACACCACCGCCGCCAATTCAAGATCATGGGTTGGATAGTTTCCTTCATGGGATCTCAGTTGCCTAGAGGCATAAACAAAAACTTTCTTATCTTGCATCAGCACACACCCTAGCCCTTTCTTTGAAGCATCACTATACACTTCAAAATGTCTTGTAGGGTCTGGAATAATTAAAACAGGAGAAGTGGTCAATCTTGTCTTAAGCTTCAGGAAACTAGTTTCACATTTATCAGTCCATTTGAAATGACTTCCCTTCCTGGTCAATTTAGTCAATGGCAAGGCTATACCAGAGAACTTTTGTATAAACGTCCTGTAGTATCCTGCCAAATCCAAGAAACTTCTGACTTTTGTAACTGTCTTTGGTCTTTCCCACTGAATCACTGCTTCCATCTTGCTAGGGTCTACGACTCCCCCTCTATTAAAGATGACATGTCCGAAAAACTTCACCTCTGTCAACCAAAATCCATACTTCTCCAATTTGGCATACAACTTTTTCTCTTTCAACACTTGTAGCACGATTTGGAGATGTTGTTTATGTTCTTTCTCACTCTTAGAGTATATCAAGATATCATCAATGAACACTACCACAAATTGATCTAGGTAGGCTCAAAAAATGCGATTCATGTAGTCCATGAAAATTGTAGGTGCATTTGTCAACCTGAAGGGCATTACGAGAAACACATAGTGCCCATACTTAGTTCTGAAAGATGTTTTTAGTACATCCTCCTCTTTAATCATAATCTGATGGTATCTTGATCTCAAGTCAATTTTAGAAAAGATGGAGGCTCCCTTTAGTTGATCTAATAAATCCTCTATCCTAGGGAAAAGATACTTATTTTTTATAGTCACTTCATTCAGCTGTCTGTAATCTATGTATAGTTTCGAGCTCCCGCGTTTCTTTTTAACAAACAATACAGGAGCTCCCCAAGGTGATACACTTGGTCTAATGAATTGCTTATCTAACAATTACTCCAACTATTTCTTGAGTTCCTATAGTTTATTCGAGGCCATTCTATAAGGTACAATAGAGATAGGCCTTGTCCCAAGTAGGAGATCAATAGAGAACTCTATCTCTTTCTTGGGAGGTTAGCCTAGAATATCTAATGGAAATACTTTAGGAATCTCGTTGGCTATTGGGATTTCATCAAGCTTCGGTTCGACTTCTATGTTTGATAAATACAAGAGAATGTAGCCAAGTACTCCATTCTTTAACTCCCTATTCACTTGATTGGCATTAAGCATCAATAACTACATCTCCTCTTCTGAAGTAAGAGGTAACGACCTTGTTGCAATAATTTAGCAAGACTCGATTTCTAGACATCCAGTCTAACCCTAGAATGACATCAATACCTTTTAAAGGTAGACAAACGAGGTCTACAGAAAAAGTTTTCTCTTGAATAGTGACCTGATAGTCTTTACATACAGAGAAAGTTTAGACCCTTTCCCCTGTGGGAGTTACTACAGATAGCTCATAAGGGGTTTCAAAAATAGGATACTGAAGCTCCCTAATACATTCTTCCGATATAAATGAATGACTAGCACCAGAGTCAAACAACACCATAAGAGCAAATCCATAGATATAGCATGTACCTTGAATCATTTCGGGGGATTGAGCTGCCTCTTTACTGCTCAAGGTGAAAACCCTTCCTTTCACTTGAGGCCTCTGTTCTGGCTGCTTCCCCAAATTCTGTGGGCAGTTCTTTGCAAAATGACCCTTTTGTCTGTAATTGAAGCAAACATCTGATCCTATGTAGGATGGCTAGTTACCATGCATACGTCCACATTTTTCCTCTAACATTTTTTCCTAAGTTTTGTAGCCCATTCTTCCTTTTCCATAATTTCCGTCTTTGTTTCTCATCTGCCACTGCTCTCTAGCTCTTCTCTAAGAGTCTGCATTTATTTATCAGAGGTACAAACTCCCTGATCTCTATAGCTACAATAGCATTCCTTATCTCCGGATTCAATCCCGCTTCAAACTTAACAAACTTTCATGCTTCATCATGGTTAAATCGCAGGTAATAGAAGAACTTAGAAAACTCCTCAAACCTTGTGATGTACTGGTCTACGGTCATGCTACCTTGCCTAAGTTGGAGAAATTCAATCTCATTCTCTGCTAGCACAATACTTGGGAAGTACTTTTCCAAAAAGGTGTCTTTAAACACCTGCTAGGTGATCTACCTTCCCTCATTAGCTAAAATTTCTCTAGTTCCACGCCACTAGTATTCTGCTTCACCTTTCAGTATATATGCAATGAAGATAACTTGCTGCTCCTTAGTACAACCTATCACTTCAAAGATTTTCTCCAGTTCCCTTATCCAACTTTTAGCTACAGTCGGGTCAAAGCCACCTTGAAAACAAGTTGGTTTAGTCTTTAGGAACTCGGATATGCTGTTATCATTTCCTGCCATCCAGTTATTAGCATCATTCTCACCATTCGAGTTATTAGCATTTTGAAGATATTGTAGAATTTGGTTAGTGGTCGTAACTTGGTCTCGAATTGTCGTGGCCAGGTTGTGCTGGGTTTCCTCTGCATTGTTTACCGAATTTCTCCTCAGTGGTGCCATTTCCTACTGTGGCAAAAATAAAGTTATGCTGCCATTGAGGTGATCAAGCCCAATAGTTAGTTTCAAAAATATTTAACATTAGTCATAATACTAACTCGACAAAAAGATAGGAAACACTAGTAATTTCTTACCTATATGAAATCACTGATCCCCTACACAGCACAACCACAACATACTCAAGACACTATAAGATTGACTCAGATAACCATCCACCCATTTGCCATCTAGGATCGACTTGCTCTTATACCAATTATGTGACAACTCCATTTTTTTTTACATATATACATATATATAAATGTTTAAAGTCCCATGATGTCATTACCTTTATTTAATTTATAATAACATTCAATTAATTTAACCAAATATAATTAAAGTTTACACATCATTAATTAACAACATCCGTACACAAATCAAACACATATATGTCTACATCTTATTCATCCATATTGACCAGTTCTGGGGATACGGGTGCGAGTGGTTGCACCTTCGCCAGGATCTTAGCCAACTCGACCACAAATACCTTATTAATTTCTAGGATCTTCTTAACATAGAATAACTTGATTCAATGTACACTAAGAGCCAAAGCCAAAGAAAAATATGCAAAACTAGTTTTCTAAACATGATATGGAAATATAGTGAGAATTAAATCCCAGTAGGTTCAACAATAAATCACAATTATCATCAATATAGATCATCATGTCATGTTCATCTGTATAAGTTACAGCAAATATCTTAGGTCACATAAATGCACTATATCTATGCAAATGAAAATCATACAGTAATGACATGTATGGTATGAATAATTATTTTTAGATTACCATATGATGGCTATCAACTTATTTTCATATCAAACTACCCCGGTTAGGGTGAGTACTTTCTATTCTCCGGTATGGGCTTTTCTCGCTTCGTTCAACATAGCACACTTTCTCTTTCTTATCTCATTAACATAACCATAGCCGTTGGTAGGGTGTCCCTTACCAGTGCACCACACGGATCGCCATGTGATCGTGATTATTTCTTTTCTTTTCACATTAATAGCCAAAACTATGATATCAATAACAAGTATGTTCATTATACTCATGTAATAATTTTTCATCAAAATATAATCATTACCAAAAATCATTGATAATCATGACATGAACATAATTGTTTCTAATATCACTTTATAAAATATTTTCATTCCAAAATTACACACTTAAGATGGTAAGGAGTTCATGCAATGACAATGGCTATGGCATATACTAGTCATTTATTATTTTCATTTATACGATTCTTTTTTTTAAAATTATTTTTATTTGTTCATTTTATTTATGCTTGGCCTCTAGTCACTTTCCTCCTACTTATATCATTTCCAACACATGTTCTTACAAATTTAATACAGCATTCTTCTTCAATTTGGTCTTTATTAATATCCTATAGTTAATTAGGTTCATTTAAGGTAGAAAAATGTTGAAAATAAGATTTACCAGCTTCCAACACAGCCTAAACATATCCTATAACACGATTTTGCCATTTCTTGTAAAACAACCATGCTTTAGGCTTCAAAATGCCCTTTCTAGCACAGATCAAGGCATGTCCGTGCCTTAGAACATGGCCATGCTCTATGTTGTGTTATTCCCTGATGCATGTTTTTGTCTTGCCTAACCTTCTCTCACTAATCAAAACATAACTCCCTCATTTTAACTTCAAATTAGGTGATTGTGGTGTCTGTTTAAAGATAAAAAAATTATCTAAAACTATTATGTTGAACATTTTAGTGAAATCTTAAGGAATCATGGTGATATACTCCCTCAATTTAAACTTTATTTCTTCTCGAGTAGGTTCTGACATTTACTTACTAACCTGACCATATACCCCTCATATGAATTCCAACTTGAGTGATTCCAGTGGCTAAATTTCTATGAGACATATATATGTATTTTTAATGTTAACCAGCTATTATAATTCCCTACATAACTTTCCCAGAAATTTAAATACAGAAGCTTTTCTAACAGATTCTTTCCTGGTTAACCATTTTCTGACCACTATTTACTAATCTAACCATATCTACCTCATATGGACTCCAAATTGAGTGATTCTAGTGGCTAAAAATCCATGAGACATATATCTATATTTTTCATACTAACCATTTCTTTTAATTACTAACTGATTCTTCCCAAAATTTGAAAAACAGAAACTTCCCTAGTTACTCCGAAATTCAGTTTCCTAACTAAACATTTTCTAAGGTTTTAGTTCATCATTATATTATGTCCTCTTCCATTTTCTTCTTAATTTACATCTAATCATATTTCATCAATTTTTCACCACATTTAAATATACAAAATAACAGCATTAAAATCTTAAAATTTTGTCACCCATAGCTATACCCATGCAGAACTTTCCACACCAACCTAAGTATTCAAACATACATCACTTGCAAGATCAACATGTAACATGATATAGCAACATCCATAGCCAATCATCCAAGGAAAAAATATAGTAAATTTCATCAAAGTTCTAGGAGCAAAATTCTATATAAATGTTTTTAATTTAAAAGCTTTTCTAAAAAGAAATATTGTTAAACTTACCTAAAGATCTCTCTAGCTCACTTAGTGAATTCTTTTCCTTGTTTCCTCTTGAAGAAAGTAGCAAGATTCCTCCCTTCCCTTAACTTTTCTAGTAGATTAAATAAGAGAAGGAGGGTGAGTTTTTGAACCCAAGAATGAAGAAGAAAGATAGATTCAAGTGGAGATTAAGCTAACTTACCTTGAGTACTTAGTCCTCTAGACTTCTCCTTCCTCTTTCTTCCTCTCTTTCTCTCATTTCCTCACTCTACCTTGCCTATGTTTTTCCTCTCCCTCACTTGGACAAAATTCTAATGTTATAAGGGTGAGTTTTGCTTAAATAAACTATCATGTGGTTCACCTTTCATAATCATGGGTCTAACTTATCACAATTAGGATTCACTTGATTTTTTTTTTGGGAAAAAACAACTCATGTTCTTGTCTTCCTCTCCCTTAGTCAAGATATGCATAGAAAATGATATTTGTATTTTGAAAATCATGTTAAAATGTTCTTAAGAAAAGGGACAAGGTCCCTTTGATTTAGGGATTCATTTCCTTTTTCTTTTGTCTTGATCAAGTATAATAGGTCTGCATTTTTAGGTGGCAAATTTCCAGCCCTTGAATCTCCTTTGCTTGGCTGAAATTATTTTTGTCGGATAATGATGTTTTGTCATAATGCTATGTATTATTATCCACTTTGTTGAAATTATGAATATAGTATATAGATGTTTTATCCTAAAGCCATGTATTATTACCTACTTGTTGAAATTATGAATGTAGGATATAGATGTTTTGTCTTAATGCCATGTGACCTAATCTTGATTATTATTACACTACTATTTCCTCACATGATTCTTATTTTTTTCCTACTTAGATTTGGGCTCATTCTTACCTTGTTCCTTTACTTTGGCTGAAATTATACCTTTCATGAAGGGCTTGGTCACATTTTCATGATTTTTAGGCTACCAGTCCAACTTCTATATCCTAGTCCAAGTCTATGTTTTATTTCTTGCTTGGGCTATCCTACTGGCTTGCTAGATGTAACATCCCTAATTTCGTTTCTTTTATTTATAAAAGTACATAAAAATTTAATTAAGAAAATAAAATTTATTAGACAATATTTTAGATATCTAAGGAAATATAATCCTTAGAAATTCTTCACCTTATGTATATGCATAGAAAATGTTTCTAACATTAAGAGAACAAATAAAGAGGGAAAACCTAATAGGAAAGAAATTAGAAATAATATACTAAAGAGATGCAAAATTATTGGATAAGGAAGATTAATTTTTAGAAACAAGTAAAGGTCTTAAAATTTCAAGAACATTGAATTAGGGTAATTTTTCCTAATTCAAGAACTAGAGTTACTAAGTTTAAAATCTTTACCCATACATTGGGCTTTTACCTATGGACACTTCATATAGAGTTTTTTTCCACTTCACATAAGTTTCTAGCAAGCCATTGGATAACCTAAGCAAGAAATAAAACATAGACTTGGACTAGGATATAGTAATTGGACCAATAGCTCAAAAATTATGAAAATGTGACCAAGCCCTCCAAGAAAGGTAGAATTTTATCCAAAGCAAAGAAAATGGGTAGGAATAAGCCCAAATCCAAGAGAAAAAATAAAATAAAATAAATTAGGTGATGATATAATAATGTAATAATAAAGATTAGGTTACATGGCATTAAGACAAAAATTTAGGAAGTGGTGTGATTCTACATTCATCATTTTGGCAAGTGGCATGATAATACAAGGCTTTAGGACAAAAACATCTATATCCTACTTTCATAATTCTAGCAAGTGGTATGATAATACATGGCATTAGGACAAAACATTCCTATCCCACATAAATAATATCAACCAAATAATGGAGATTCAAGGGCTAGAAATTTGCCACCTAAAAAGGCAAACCTATCATACTTGTTTAAGACAAAAGAAAATGGAAAAGAATCCCTAAATAAAAGGGACCTTGTCCCTTATCTTAAAAACATATCATTATAATTTTCAAAATACAAATCTCCTTTTCCTATGCATATCTTGACTAAGGAAGAGGAAGACAAGAACATAAGTTGTTTGTTTTCCAAAAATTCAACAAAGTGTATCCTAATTGTGATAAGGTAGACCCATGATCATGGAAGGTGAATTATTTGGTGGTCTATATAAGAAAACCCACCCTTACAACATTATAATTTCGTCCAAGTGAGGGAGAGGAAAAATAGAAGCAAGGTAAAGTGAGGAAAGGAGAGGAAGAAAGGAAGAAAGAGGAAGGAGAAGTCTAGGGAACTAAGTGCTCCAGGTAAGTTTAACAATATTTTTTTTTGAAGAAAACTTTTGAAACTCATAATATTTATATGAGATTTTGATCTTAGAACTTTTATGATTGGTCATGATGTTGCTATATCATGTTACATATTGATCTTGCATGTGATGTATGTTTGAATACTTAGGTTGGTGTAGATAGTTCTGCATGGGTATAGCTATGGGTGGCAGAATTTTAAGCTTCGGTGTTTTATTTTCTAGGAAAAATCTATAAGGAATTAAAATAAATGGTTAACATATGAATTATAGATATATGTGTCATGGGTTTTTAGCCACTGGAATCATTCAATTTAGAGTTCGTATAAGGAAGATATGTTTCGATTAGTAAACAAAGGTCAGAAAATGGTTAATCAGGGAAGAATATGTTAGGATAGCTTCGGTGTTTTAAATTCAGAGAAAATTCTATAAGGAATTAAAATAAATGGTTAACATATGAATTATAAATTTTTGTGTCACGGATGTTTAGCCACTGGAATCACTTAATTTGGAATTCATATGTGGGAGATATAGTCAGATTAGTAAGTAAAGGTTAGAACCTATCCGAGAAGAAATAATTTTGACTTTAAGGGAGTAATAACACCATGCTTTAGTCCTATTTTGCTGATATGATAAACATAAGAGTTTTAGATACTTGTCTTTGATTTCCATAGACACCAAGATCACCTCAAGCGGAGTTAAAATGATGGAGTTATGCTCTTATTAGTGAGCAAAGGTCACAGAGCACGGCCAGGCCATGTTCTGGGTGCTTCAAGCACGGGCTAGCCGTGTTCGGGGCTGTTTTTGAGTACATTTAAAGTATTTTTAAAGCATGGCCATGTCCTGGAACATGGTCAGACCGTGTTGGAAGCTAGTTAAGCCAATTTTCAACATTTTTCTACCTTAGATGAACCTCTTTAACTCTAGGGTAATAGTAGAAATCAAATTAGAGAACAATGCTCTATAAATTTGTAAGAACATGTATTGGAAATGATATAAATAAGAAGAAAATTACTAAAGGCCAAGCATAAAGAGAAGGTTAGATATGATGAAAACCTGCATCAAGAAAATAAAGAAATAAAATTAATATTTAAAAAAGAAGACGAATCTTATAAATGAAAATAATAAATGACTAGTATATGCCATAGCCATTGCCATTGTATGAACTTCTTACCATCTTAAGTGTGAAATTCTGACATGGAAATATTTTATAAAGTGATATTTGAAATGGTTATGTTCATGGCATGATTACCAATGATTTATGGTAATAGTTATATTTTGATGAACATACTTGTTATTGAAAGCATATTTTTGGCTATCATTGTTAAAAGAAAAGAAATGAGCACGGTCACATGGCAATTCGTGTGGTGCACCAGTAGGGGACGCCCTACCAACGGTTATGATTATGATTATGAGAAAAGAAAGAGAAAGTGTGCCATGTCGGACGGAGCGAGAAAAGCCCATACTGGAGAGTAGAGGATACTCACCCCGACCGGGGTAGCTTGAAATGAGAATAAGTTGTTGATCATCATATGATATTCTAAAAATAGTTACTCCTGTCATACATATTATTACTGTATGATTCTTATGTGCATAGATATAATGCACTCATGTGACCAAAGATATTTTCTGTAGTTTATACAGCTGAACATGATGTGATGAGCTATATTGATGATGATTTATTGTTGAACTTACTGGGATTTAATTCTCACTATATTTCCATATCATGTTCAGAAAATTAGTTATGCAGATTTTTCTATAGCTTTGGCTTTTAGTGCACATTGGATCGAGTACTTTATGTTGGGCAGATCCCAGAAGCAAATAAATTATTTGTGGTCGAGTTGGCTTAGATCCTGGTGAAGGTGCAACCACCCGCACCTGTATCTCCGGAATTGATCAACAAGAATAAATAAGATGTAGATTTTTATGTGTTTGATATGTTATACGTATGTTTTGATTAATGACATGTATGTGAACTCTGTATTGTATAAATTAAATAAATGTTATATTGAGTTAAGTTGTAACGAGGTAATAACTTCATGGTATTTTTTTAAAAAAAATTGATACTTAAATGGAGTTGTTACACTAGAAATTCATATGAAGTAGAAAAAATCTATATGAAGTGTCCATAGGTGAAAGCCCAATTTATGGGTGGAGATGTTAAACTTAATAACTCTATCTCTTGAATTAGAAAAAATTACCCTAATCCAATCTTCTTGAAATTTTAAGACCTTTACTTACTTCCTAAAAATTTATCTTCTTTAGCCAAGAATTTCGCCTCTCTTTAGTATTTTATTTCAAATTTTTCCTATTAGGTTTTCTCTCATTACCTATTCCCTTAATGTTAGAAACATTTTTTATGTACCTAAAGGTCTTATATATCTAAAAATTGTCTAATAAATTTTATTTCCTTAATTAATTATTTATGTACCTTTATTAATAAAAGAAATGAAATTACGGATGTTACATTAAATATTTATTTACCTTTATTAATAAATGAAATGAAATTAGGGATGTTACAGAAGCTACTCTAAATTCTTCCCCAATTGTCTTACCTATGATGTTTGATGCATTTAGAGCTGTAGGAATAATACCTAGAACTTGACATCTTCCTACATGTGCAGTTGTAGACACACACTCCATTAACCCATAATGACCTCCACTATAAACTAAATGAATTTTTCTCCTGGCTAGCACCATACCCAAATTTTGTGCTGCTTTCTCATACTTTCCATCTTTTCCAAGACTGAAACCACAAAAGATATAAATATTTCAAAACTAATGGAATGTCGTTCCCTTTATAACTGCACTCACCTTAACTTTAAGTATAAAAGTAAAGATACTAATATGTGGACTTATAGAAATCAAAGAAGGGCATACTTATAATAGATATGCTAATAGGCTGAACATAATTAGAACAACTATGTGAGTGATCGGTGGATATTAACTAAATTAAGGGTGAAAAATTCAAAAATGATAGCATGTATGCATATGTACAGTAGTTGTGATTGTGGCTCATATTAAACACATAAAGAGAATAAGGTCAAGATATCACCATAATTTTTCCTTTTCCTTGTAGTCATTGATGAAGCATTGATATCTTGATTCTTGTAGGGAAGTTGTAAGTTATAGGCATTATTGTAAAAAAATAATAGTAAAAATGTAAATCTGTTAGTTGTTGAAGAGAGATAATCAAATGATTTATCTTTTTTTTCTCAATGTTCTTACTAGTCAACTATTAGTATTATTAAGTCGACTAGTTATTTCGAAAATTTTTAATTTGGATTGGGTTATTTTACAATTGATTGATTACTTCTGTTTTAAAGCAACCAACTGTATCCTATAAGTTAACTACGTGCTCTTTGTTCTTCATAAACTTTTATAAGCTCAAAAATGTTTATTTCCTATGAGCTATTCTTCCACCGAATAACAGTAGCTTTGAATTAGATTTTGGCACATATGTTCAAAACTTGCAGCTACCGATTTTTTGCCAAAATAGCAGCTAAGTTATGTTTACAGCTTTTCAAGAATTTCAGCCACCAATTTTAATTTTCTTTCAATGTTTTGTCTAAACTTCTAACTTCCTATTTTGGCACCATACTTATTATGTATTCCGCTTATTCTGCTGCATCATCATTAATTAATGTTTAGCATTAAATGCAAGGTTCTTTTTCCTTATTACAAGGAGGGTTAATTTCTTTTCTTTGAAACTCAGTTAATATGGAGTCCAAGTGGTTAGTAGGTTAAAGCAATAGATATTTTGAAAGGATATATCTAACAAAGAACGTACTTGGAAAAGCAAATCTTTATATCAAGTATGTATAACTGTGTAAGTTGGCAGATTATATGCAAATTAGAAAGAATAATGAGTTTACAGTATATAGTGAATGAGTATTAAGGTATGAAGAACACCTAAGTTTATCTAATGAAGTTAAGTAAGGAAAGGAGAATATTTCGAGAACCATGTCCGAAAATAATGTAAAGCTATTAAAGTATTTGTGTTAAGGGTTTATACCATGCTAAGTTGAGTCTAGTATCTAGGATGTGAATTATGTTGAGATTGGAAATTCACATGTGTATAATTATTGAGAAAGGAGATTTTGGAAGAAGCCATAGAGTGTGAATATGGATAACCCTAAGGCAATAAAGATATACTAAGATATGAAAGAATTGTACTAGTATAATGGTAAAAAGAACATACAAATGATATTGTTTTTTCGTTGTTTGGTGTGTCAGCAAGTAAGAATTGAATACATTATTTTAGGAGAGCTATTCAGGAAGCCTTAAGATCTTAGTTAGATTATATTATTATATTATATCTGATAGTAAATATAAATAATATGTTTACACATTAAAAATTATGCTTCAGGTATCTTTATATAATTTTGGTGAAAGTTGGGAGAAATTATTTGTCTTTAGTTGAACTTACCCATATTAGTAGTTATCAGGCCAATATACAAATAATACCATTTGAGATTTTACATGAAATATCATAGGTCTCCTAATAGGTGAGTGAGTTGAGTAAAGTTAAGCTTTTGGAATCTAATTTGGAATAACATACAATAGATAGAATATGACTAACCTAAATTGATAATGCTACTTTGGAGAACATGCTTCAAGCATATGTCTTCGAGTTTGGTGGGAGATTCCTTAGCAAAATTCATCTATAATAAAGTAATATTAGATGACTTAAAGCATTATGTAAGAAATGTTACTAACTTTCTGTTAAATGATTCAGTGGGGTTAGACTTATTGTAAGATGCCGTTGATAAAGTAAAATTAATTAGGAAAAGAATACAAGCAACTCAATACAAGCCAAAATGTCTATAAGGACCAGGAATGTTGAGCATTATAAATTATCAGTTGGTGACCAAATATTCTTGAAGGACTCACCCATAAAAGAGGTAATGAGATTTGGAAAGAAGGAAAATGTTAAGCTATAATATATAGGCTCTTTTGAATTTTTGAATAATGTTGGCATAGTGTATATCATCTAGCCTTGCTATTAGGATTAAGTGATGTTGATACAGTGTTTCCTGTATCAATACTAAGGAAGTACCTATAAGATTCTTCTTATGTTATCAAATTTCAAGAAATTCAATTGGACAAAAATTTGGCTTAATTATGAGGAAAAACCAATGTCTATTGTTGATCAACAAGTGAAGAACTTATGGTTAAAGGAAATCCCTATGGTTAAGGTTATATGGAAAAATCACTCAAGTGAAGAGACATCTTAGGAAGATGTTGTGTGTGTTTTATAAATAACTGCAAGCGCACAGCGTAGCTATAGCTAGTCTGGCGAGTACGAGTCGTATCTCACAGAGAACAATTGTCAACTACTAGAACTATATGAAATATGCTATCTAAATCGATGCAATGCAATGAGAGTTTGTCACAATTAAGTAAATAGGTAATTCAATAAACAAAAGCTTAGGGTTAGGGTTTACCACACTTATGATATTCATTTACCACACTTATGATATTCAACATTCAATATGTACCTATAATTGCAACTATCTAGGTAATTGGGGATGGTTTAGCCTTAATTAACTAATAACCTCTTTCAAACGTTACTAATCTTATCTAGGTTAATCCAATTGTCTACTTTCGTGGTTCTTAGTTCAACCTAAGTCCATTAAGTTTTATGCCCATCATGGAATTCAATTAATCGGTTTTCTCGTGCCCACTAATTGATTCATTCCTATAGAACTTTAAACTACTTTCGTGATTAAGATATTCCTAATTAACTATTAAGTTTCGGTATTAATTTTCACCTTTTAGTTTACCAATTAATATCCTAAGACGTGATAAAACGTTGGCCAGACATTCATCAACTCATATAATCAATGCATAATAGTCAATCTTAATTAACCATGGATAATATAATTGGGGTTCCAATAATCAATTCAATAGTTCAGCATCATCATACCATAAGTGGGTTTACAAAATCCCTAGATCAACTCTACTCAAGCAAAATAGAAATAGAAATCAAAAGTATATTCATTAAATAAATCATAGGTGTTCAATACAAACCAAGAGAAATGAGTAAAAGAAGAAGTAAGTACATAATAGAAAGATAAAACCTGGTTTGCATAATGAATTCAAGATACAATGCTGAATCAATCTCAAATTTGACCTAAGAACATGAAAGTAAACACTAATCCTACTCTAAACCTAATCTAATGGTGTTTTCAAAGCGTAAAACTAAGTAAAAGTGAGTATGAATGTGTTTGGATCTATCTCCCTGCGTTTCCCCCATGTATATATAACATCTTGGTTGCTCAAAACCCTAAAAATCACGTGTGTATGGATAAGAAGCATGGTCGTGCTTCATGACAAGGTTTGATCGTGCTTCGGGTTGGATTCTAGGACTTCTCTTCATCTTTTGCACAGAGCATGGTTTAGCCGTGTTAGGGGCTGTTAAGCTTAGAATTTGCCAAATTCTGGTGTGTTGCCTCCTTGCTTCCTCCTTAACTTGTTCTAAGTCCTCACAGCTCTTTACATGCGTGTTTTCCATTGCTTCTTAGCCTTTTTTGCTCACCTACAAACATAAAACCAACCAAAGCAGTATCCAGAGCAAAGTATAACCAAAAGCAGAGAAATAATCACAAGTTTACTATGAATTAGAGGATAAAATATAACCATTAAATACTTAAATTTCCCCCTTATCAGAAGAAAAGATTATATACAAAAGAGATATCTTCAGTAGCTTGAGTAGTGAGGATAATAACTGTAATTTATATTTTGGTTTCATTTCCTACTTGTCATAGGATGGTTTGAAATTCGGGGACCGAATTTGCTAAGGGAGGAAGAATGTAACATCCCTAAAAAATTAGTAATTCTCATTTATATATGGATTAATAAAAGAAATAAAGGAGTAGGGATGTAATTGAAATGTTTTAAGGATGAAAATAAAACCTATTAATATTTTGGGGTTCTGAATGTAATTTTATAAAAGTTTAGGGGTCAAAGTAAAAATAATGAAATTTGCAAGGACTTTCTCCAACAATTAGCAAATTGCTATTTGGTCCCTTCATCTTTTTTAAAAAAATCTTCAATAGGTATATCGGGAGATTACTATTCACTCCTCTCCTCCATTTTTTTCTCTCTAGATCTGGAGTACTTTTGAGTATCCAATCTCAAAACTAAGGGTACCACTGGATTAAGGAGGAAGAGTACTACAATATTGGCCGAACAATTTTTTAAATTGGCCGAAGAATCGCCGTAGATCAGAAGTAGAAAATTTTAGAAAAATGTCAAGTCTGAAACTCCTATTTAGAGACTTCAAATTGGAAATCTAACACTATAATTGGATTCAAGAGATAGATAAACTATAGGATATAGAGTTTCAAAGTCATCTGATAACTTTTGGTATCATTAACAGTAACTCCAACTGGCGTAAATAGTGATTCTAGTAGGTGTGAACAATATTTTCAACCGGCATGAATAGTGATTCGAGCTTATGTGAACAATATTTTTTTTCGTGAACAGTACCCCCATCGTTGACCGACGTTGACCAATCTCCCTGAGTCATTTCTTAAATTTTTGGACCCTCCAGACACGTTTTCGAAGTTTATTTGGTTAAATTTGTATTGGAAAAGTACATCTTGGGACTGTCCAACTTGGAGCCCTTACCCTATGAGTAGATAATTCTTTCTATGACTTACCCCATGCTTTTCTTGAATTTTAAATGTATAATTGGTTATGTTTACTAATTATTTATGCTATCATAAGTTTCTAAAATATGTTAAAATATTTGCTTTGCTTACGAACTAGCACAAAGTTCAAGAAGAGTATGGTTTTGCAAATAAATTTTGAAACTCATTGAATATGTGGTTCCAAATGTATTTATCATTATTTGGTAAAGTGAATATTATGTGCACGAGGTATTGATCTGTAAAGTTATAAAGTTTCTGATTATGATTGAATGACAAGCGTAAAACTCATGGAGAGTTTCTTGATAATTATACATTGCATTTGATGAATATGCATATATATATATATATATATATATATATATATATATATATATATATATATGTATGGATGAATATCAATGGGTTGTATGGTTCGAGACTGTACCAAATAGAGGATGCCTTATTAGCCTAAGTGAGCCAAGAGAGGGCTGCTCCAACCGGATGACAGTGATAATGTGAGGGGGCAGGAAGGTGATATACTCACATTCATTGATAACTTATTGTGACTGTAGTTGATCAGTCACTCTGCGTATGGAAAATGAGTGATTTGAGTATATTGAGAGCTGTGACATACTTGAGCATTATGTAAAAAAAAAAAATTTCAATGCATATATAGTATGTTAATTATGCATCAACGAAAGTTATGATTTTATCTCAAAAGTTTGATTTTTTTTCTATAGTTTATACAGTTGAATATAACATCATCTCTTACTATGTGCTTGGGATTATTTGATGGTTCTTATATGAGATCCTCCTAATGTTTTCATGTGAAATATTTTGATGCATAACAACATTTGTTTAATGATCACACTGTGCTGAATGTGGTTTTGAATATATGAATATCCTTTTATTTGAGAATATTTGAAATGTGGGTCCCATATGGATGTACTTCTGAACTATATTTTCTATGTGACAAATTTTAAAATAAGAATACATCTATATGTTTACCTAAGAAGTCATATGAGGTATTGTCTGCTCACTAAGTTGTCAAACTCACGACACGATATTTCCACATTTTTCATATAAGAATACATAGTCTGATCTTGCTGATAGGTAATCAGTTAGGTGATATATTCTCTAGGTGAGTCTACGTTGCTTCCAAGGCTCACAGTTTTTGAATTATACTTTGTTTGTATTTTAGAGTGTGTTCTGAACGCCAGAGGCAGGATCCCTGCTTCTGTTATTACTTTGATATTTATAACTTGATCTGTATAATGTGTATACATAAGAGAACCTATATATATCTATTTATATGACAAAGAATAATGCTATGCATGTTATGGTAAATATCTGATTACAGAAAAAAAAATACTTTTTTTTTCACGTGCCATTAAATTCGAGGCATTACATATAAGATGTAAGGATATTTAATATTTTCAAATTTAAAATAAAATTTAAAAAAAAATCAAAGAAGAACCCATTTAATAGTTTACAATATCGACATAATATTTTAGATCAAATTTCCATATTTTTAGGAAATAAGAGATACTAGAAATTGCTAAAAAAAAAATTATATTAGTACTTGTATACCAAATAAATATATTGAGTTGAAGTACTAAAATACAATAAAAAATTAGAACAAAAGTAACGGTGTATCAAATTCTTGTTTAATTTTTTATTTTGGTATCTAAACTTATGAGCATAGAGGCTATAAATTCATGACCATCTATTCTTATACCCGAATCTTTCCCATTGTTCAATAATTAATTGCTTCATGTCCCTTTCATGGTTTCTATGCACTATGGGGGATTCTTTATGCTTCTAGATGTCCTTAGGGACTCTAGAAAGAATATAGTAATACATCAGAAAGTAGAGACCACCAGCAGAAGTTTGGAAGTATTATAGATGATTTGGTAATGGGTTTTCTCATTTCAAAATTGCCAGCTCTTTCCCATGACATGCTTCTGCAGGTAGACAGGGCAGAGTCCATTCATTTGTCACAATCCCCAAGCAATCTCTGTTTTCTTGTGCTGTATTTCTCTTTCTATTTCTACCCATTAATGACGATTACTACTTGCAAACTATCATTGTGGTAACTTTCTTTTCTCTTCATACTTCTACTTAATTTGCACTAAATTTAATTTATTTTTTAAATCAAATTATAGACAAATTATTCATTATCTGAATTAAAGAATTTATTGCTATTATTTTAACGCCCAAAATGGTATAATTATAACAAAATTATATTTTTGAGTATAATAATAATAATAATAATAATAATAATAATAAATATAAAGATAATTAATTTGATAATGACATTATTTTTAATTACATAAAATAAATTTTTATAAAAAAATAATTAATTATCTATTAAAATTTTGATAAAGTTGAAATGCTGAGGTTATATTAACCATTGATAACATTAATTTACCACAATTGAATTTTACAGTGTCAATTTAATTAGTACAAAATTTCATTGCGTTATCATTATATGACATGAGCCAATGGGATACTAATTCATTGAAAACTGCTACAAACCTTTGTATTATGCTTTCCAGCTTCCTCTTCCAAACGCATTAAAATCCTGGTATGCATGTAATTGTTTTTTTTTTTATAACAACAATACTTAGTTGCAACTTTTAAAATATTTGTTATCAAATTTTATAATAAAAATATTATATGTAGATATTTTTTATAGTTCAATATTATATAATTGACTCATTTTTAAAAATTTATGTGTTATATTTTTATTAAAAAAAATCAGAACAAACATTTAAGAAACTTATCTAAGCTTTTTCATTGGATATACTCTCATCACGTCTCATGCATTAATTTTTTTTAATTTCCTTTCAAAGCAGGGAAATGAGACGAAAGAAAGCTGACAAAATTTCTGCCTTCATCAAAAAAGGTGATGAAGATATTTATATACCATGGTAGAAGAATTGCACATTACATAAAATCTCGTTTCTGAATATTGTAATTTTTTTTCTGAAATTTATTAAACTATAAGTGCTACAAAAAAATTTTATTGTTAAAGAACAAACAAGAGTAAAACTCTATTTTGTTCATAAGAAAATAAGCGTAATATCAATTTGTTTGCTCTGAAATATTTTGTCTTAGTTTATTAACTTAATTTAAATTTTGTATCTTTATTCAGTCATCGTTAACAAAATTATTAATGTTTAGTATTTTTCTAATGTGTCATGTTAACTACGACTAATGAATGGTCAGATGGAGGTATAATCTCAGCCTGAATGAATAGTGAGCGGGTTGGAAATTGCCACTCAAAACCAACCATGAAATTTGGCAATCCGACCATGTCGAGTTGAGTCGGTTTAACCATTAATTGGTCGAGTTGAACCGATTCAAGCATTAAACAAACTTGTAGCTTGAACAAAGCAACCAGGGGTAAGCATCAAAAATATTTTTGCATCAAGTGAGCAACATCAAAGAAATCCTTGGCTAGTTGTCCACAGGAAAGACTTGTAGCTTAAAGCCTCAAACAATCAATTTTATAATTAACAATAAAATCTTACGCCATGGCTAGGTCTTTGAAGAAAGAAGAATGTTGAGTAAATTACCTAAGTTGGCAACTGGAGATAAGGAAGAAGAACTCTGGCTACTGTGGACGAGGAGGCTTCAAGCGTGGATCATGAGTTGGAAGATTGTGCATTGCTAGGGTAAGATGAGACTAAAGCATCGAGGCGAGATGAGTGTGAGGCAAAAGGCTGAATGTGGCAATAACGTACCTAATGGAAAATCTTAGTGGAAATAGGAGCAATAAAAAGATGCTAGAGTTTACTATGACTCGAGGCAATAGGAGAAAGCCTAGAATGTTGCGAGAAGCCGAGAATGATATTAGGGTTTGTGAATTATAGGAGAAGAGTAACTATATATAGGTAACACAAGCAATGTCATTTTGTTTAAGGCTACAAAAAATGAAGAAAAGGCATATGATGTGACTCGAATCCAATACCTTATGGCTATAATGAGGAATTCTAACTACTAAACCATAACCATCATGTAGATGATTATGCTTCAAAAATTTTATTTTTTATATTTCTTTGGTCGGGTTGGGTTGAAACGGTATGTTGTCTCCTAACTTAATCCAACCGCATGAACCCAAAAATTAAAAAAACCTTAATCCGATGTAACCCACTTACCCAAATCTTTCCTCCCAAAGACTTACATTTTAGTTGGTGTAGAACGGGTCCAAACAGGTTGCACGGGTTGTGCTCACCCCTTAACATTAACAGGTGATGTAGTATTCTTAGCATGCTTCCTTTCTCCGTAGTAATTAGACAATAAATTTTTAATTAATATATATTTTTCACAAGTTGTTGATCATTATGTTTTGAACAATATATACTATAAATTCAACACCACAAAAAACTAGGTTTTAGCAATGGTTACAGTAACTACGGTTGTCGAAACCGTCACAGAATAAAAAATGGTGATGGTTTCATCCAATCATGGAAATGTTGTCGCAATGTCATTTCCTAATAACGGTCTTGTAACTGTTGTTAAATCATGATTTAATGACGATCAATAAAATGACGCTAAGTGTTATTAGAAAATTACCCTTGGACCAAGACTCAGTACAAGTGCAATCTCAGGTGGCACTTAACCCTTGATAGTTCTGCAGTAGGAAGGTTATAGCACTACAAGAAAATTGAGAATCTGTGATGACTAAAAAAGTCATCACTGAAAAAGCCTTTCATTGACGATTTAGAGAGGTCATCACTAAAAGTTATATTTTTAGTGACGACCTAGAGGTGTTGTCACTAAAATGTATACTTTTAGTGACAACTTTTAAAAGTTGTCATGGAAACACAATCTCTTAGTGATGACTTTCAAAGATCGTAACAAAATGGATAAGTTTTTGTGACAATGTTTTGGATTCGTCATTAAAAGATTACTTTCCATGGCAACGTAGTTGTAACTAAAAATTAGAAAATGGAAATTTCTTATTTCAACCTTTTAGTGATGATTTGGTCATAACTAAATTTTTTTAAAAAAAACTCTCATTCCAATCTTTTAGTGATGACTAAGTCATCACTAAAAGGTGAACAAACATACTTTTCTTGTTCTAACCTTTAATGATGACCAAATTGTCACTAAAAGCTGAAATACAAACCTTAAAAAAAAGCCTTTGGGACACAGGGAAGAGGCAAATGAACGGATTGAGGTAGAGCATCGCTTTGTGGTGGGAAAAGAGAGAAAGTTAAAACCTTGAAAAAAAAGCCTTTAGGATATACAAAGAGCTAGAGAGAGCCTTTGACATACCCATACAAAGCTACAATGATTAGGAGAAGGTCTCCATTTGTGTAACCTTCATCTCTTACCCACTTAGGAAAGCAATAATATGATAAAAAGGGAGAAAAATTGAGAAGCACAAAAGGGAAAAGGCTAGGTGTGAAGCACAATATCATAAGCGAGAGCACCATCACAAAAGAAAAACCAAGTTAAGGAATATTAGTTCTCATTCTTTCTCAAGGTGGCTTAAGAATCTTCTTTGTCAAGCAAGAATGTAAGCACGAGAGAGACAGAGCTTAAGTAGAGGTAAAGATGGGATAGCTCATTGCTAATGGCTCCACCCTCAACCAACAATCATCATCGGTTACTGTTGTGTGTGTTTCACTAAATAACTGCAAGCGCACGATGTAGTTGTAGCTATTTTGGCAAATATGGGTTGTATCCCAAAGAGAACAAAGCTAAATTACTAGAGTTCTATGAAACAAGCTATCTAAATCAATGTAATTCGATAGGTAATATGTCACAATTAAGTAAATAAAGAATTCAATTAACAAAAGCCTAAGGTTAGAGTTTACCACACTTACGATATTCAACAATCAATGTGTACCTCTAATTGCAATTACCAAGGTAATTGGAGATGGTTTAGCCTTAATTAATGAATAACCTCTTTCAAGCATTACTAATCGTACCTAGGTTAATCTAATTCTCTACTTTCATAGTTCTTAGTTTAACCTAATCCATTAAGGTCTATTATTACCATGTGATTCAATTAATAAGGGTTCTCGTGCGAACCAATTGATTTAATTCCTAGAGAACCTTAAACTACTTTCATGATTAAGATATACCTAATTAACTATTAAGTTCTAGTATTAACTTTCACCTTTCATACCATCAGTTAATAACATAAGACGTGATAAAACGGTGATCAAGCATCCTATCAACTCGTATAATGCATAATAGTTAATCCTAATTAACCATAGATAATTACAATTAGGGTTTCACAATTCCAATAAATGCAGTATCATAGCTATAATTCTTATGTTAACCATTTATTTTAATTCCATACAGATAATTCCCAGAAATTAAAATACAGAAGCTATTCTAACATATTCTTCCCTGATGAACCATTTTCTGACTTTCGACTACTAATCAGCTCATATCTTCTTCATATGGACTCCAAATTGAATGATTCCAGTGGCTAAAAATCTGCGACACACATGGCTATAATTATTATGTTAACCATTTATTTTCATTCCATATAGATAATTCCAAAAAATTAAAATACGGAAGTTGTCCTCACATATTCTTCCCTGATGAACCATTTTCTGACCTTTGACTACTAATCGGACCATATCTACCTCATATGGACTCCAAATTGAATGATTCTAGTGGATAAAAATTCGTGACACATATATCTTTAATTATTATGTTAACCATTTATTTTAATTCCCTACAGATAATTCCCAGAAATTAAAACACATAATCTATCCTAACATATTGTTCCCTGATGAACCATTTTCTGACCTTTGCTTACTAATCGGACCATATCTACCTCATATGGACTCCCAATTGAATGCTTCCAGTGGCTGAAAATCTGTGATACATATATCTTTAATTCTTATGTTAATCATTTATTTTAATTCCCTACAGATAATTCCCAGAAATTAAAACACAGAAGCTATCCTAACATATTCTTCCCTGATGAACCATTTTCTGACCATTGCTTACTAATCAGACCATATCTACCTCATATGGACTCCAACTTGAGCGATTCCAGTAGCTACAAATCCATGACACACATATCTATAATTATTATGTTAACCATTTATTTTAATTCCATACAGATAATTCTTAGAAATTAAAATACAGAAGCTATCCTAACATATTCTTCCGTGATGAACCATTTTCTAACATTTGACTACTAATCAGCTCATATCTTCCTCATATGGACTCCAAATTGAATGATTTCAGTGGATAAAAATCAATGACACACATAGCGATAATTATTATTTTAATCATTTATTTTAATTCTATAAAAATAATTCCTAGAAATTAAAATACAAAAGCTATCCTAACATATTCTTCCCTGATGAACCATTTTCTGACCTTTGACTACTAATTGGACCATATCTACCTCATATGGACTCCAAATTGAATGATTCCAGTGGCTAAAAATCCGTAACACATATATATTTAATTCTTATGTTAACCATTTATTTTAATTCTCTATAGATAATTCCCATAAATTAAAACACAGAAGTTAAAATTTTTGCCACCCATAGCCATACCTATGCAGAACTTTCTATACCAGTCTAAGTATTCAAACATACATCACATGCAAGATCAATATGTAACATGATATAGCAACATCATGACCAATCGTCAAATTTCTAAGATCAAAATCTCATATAAATATTATAAGTTTCAAAATTTTTCTTCAAAAAGAAATATTGTTAAACTTACCTAAGAATCTCCCTAGCTCACTTAGTGAATTGGTTTTCTTGTTTCTTCTTGAAAGAAGTAGCAAGATTTCTCCCTTCCCTTAGCTTTTCTAGCAATTTAAGTAAGAGAAGGAGGGTGAGTTTTTGAACCTCAAGGATGAAGAAGAAAAATGGATTCAAGTGGAGATTAAGGTAACTTACCTTGAGTACTTTGCTGGTGAACGCTTGTGTGTAATTCATACAAAGATGAATACAATGTCAGTACGTAAGTGCACGTATCGTGACCAAGTAATAAAGTGATGAGTGAGTATCGTCCCACGAGGAGTGAACTAAAACTGTCTAGATACCTTTTGCTGTATGAATGCTGTAGCAATGTCAAGTTGTTTCACAAAATTGGAATATGCATGGGTTGATTGATTTTTTCTGTAACTAAAGTGAAAAGTATTAGGGAATAGGAAAGAAAATATATGGGGAGAACTGGGGTGCTCGGGGTTGCCATGGACTTCAGGATTCAGAGATGCTCTAGACTTTGCTGCAACAAAAGTCCCTGGTGCTAAACTCAGTCTTGAATGGAGTCTTCCCAGACTGCCATTCCTTACAACTCCAAGGTTCAGACACGCATTCCTGCCTTAGCCCTCACCTCTTAGTTGTGCATGGATTTCATTCTGGACTAACAGGGTACCTGTATATCCCTACATGAGGTAACCCCCCTACAATCAGCCCTTTTTCCAGCCTCCATTACCCTCCCAGGTGAATGGTGGCCTTGGTTTTCTTCCTCCAAACTTCCGTTATTAAGGAAAGAAAAGCTACAGGAACTACAGCTGAATGTAAACAAGACTGCAGCAAAATGGATTAACGTTAAAAATGTGCTTCAGTCCATTACAACCCTTGTGCAACCCCAGCTGGAAACTAGCCAAGCCTCATGGGTGCACTTGTTGCGAAAATTCCAGAAACTCTGGTATGCATTCTAAGAGATAAAAACTATATTCCCAAAATGCAGTTCTTTCTTTTCTTTTGATAAGCAATAAAATCACAGCAGAAAACTAAATTCCTTTCTACACTATCACTCTATTCCCTCTTGTTGCACCTTCCGGTGTTATCAGCACTCTCGACTATGGAGTTATCTCTCTACCCAATTCTGTTCTCTTCCTTTCTCCCCACGTCCTTTACATTTGCTATTTTTTGTCCTTTTGTAGGCAGCCCTTGTGGTCCCAGAAAAGCGCCCTGATTGCTGCCATTCCTTCTACTCTGCAGCAGGCGCCCTTGTTGTGCAGCTTTATCCTCTCCACTTTCAGTAGTGGAGGCAGTCCTGTACCAACAGCCTACAATGCCCCTGCTGCTGTCCTCTGCTGTTGTCCCCTGCTCACTGGTGGCTGCTTTTGTTGCGCCACTCTACCACCTGCACCAAATCAAACAGAATCAGAGTATTGTGGGAAAGAGGTGGCAGCTCCCCCTCTATCACCCGTGGTTCTGCTATCATTGCCACATATGCTCAGTGAAATGCTGCAACAATGGGCAGCTGATGTTATATCTAGAAGAGTCATCCCCTTTTATTAAATCAGAGGGCAAAAGTGCTTAAAACACCAGAAAAATTCAGTAAATAATCATGGGTAACGCATGGAAACTATAGTGAAATGCAGTTATCAAATCCCCCCAAACTTAAAGGATTACTTGTCCCCAAGCATCCTACACTGCTCACTACAAACTAAACACCTAGCAGTTCCAGGCTTTTTTCATGTCAGACTCCATGGCTCTGCTGAAAGCTCTCAACTCTCAGGATTGCCCTCATACAAAGGATACCACAAATCTTTCTGCCAATCACAGCAAATACCTTCTTTGAATTTGTGTGTGTGTGATATGGAGAGTTTTGTCTAGGAGTTACTTGGGTCAAAAACAGCCAGAGTTCTTAAGACTTTTATGTTAATATTTTGAGCTTCCTTTTCTAGGTTAAGCTGGCATTCAACATAGGTACAGACAGGGCAGCACGTATGGGGAAGTGGGGTAGCTTACTGAATTTCTTCTTTTACTGTTATTATTATTATTATATTTTTTTTAGCGGAGGTCATTACAGCTTTTTGACGCGAATGCCAACATGTTCAAAGCAGGCACCCGGTTACTCAGCCTTATCACTTTTAAATCGCTTCCCACTCATACTCTTCATCCCTGTTTTACACAAAAGTGCACATAGGGCTCATGCACACCCCTGGTTACTAAGGAATTACAGAGCATTGGAGTGTCCACTCTTTGTCCCTATTTTACACAAAGGTGCACATGGGGCTCATGCACACCCCTGGTTACTAAGGAATTACAGAGCATTTGAGTGTCCATATTTTTCTTTATTTTCTACTCCCCTCCCCCAAACTTAAGCCTTTATGCCCCTATGTGTCTGCCTCTTTTATAATTCTACAGGAAGTTCTCAATACTAGCTCTAAGACTAAGGACCTCTTTCTGAAAGATCACCAAATTCTCTGCTGGGCAAGCGGCACATGATCCAGTTCTTATAAGAAGAGGGTGCTATGTGATGGGGTGAGGTTGTAGGTTCCCTATTCTGATTTTAATAGAATACCCAATCCTCCTCATGGAGCATCCCAAAACTTTCAGCAGGATATGCAGCTATTCCACCCTCTTTTCTCTCTGTTTTCTTTTTCTTTTTTTCTTTTTTTTTGAACAAATAAAACTGTATTCAACTCAATCAAACTCAGTGATTACTGGGACAGACTCATTCAACACGAGTGGATAAAGACACAAGTGGGCAGCAATATAAACAAACACCTAGATGAACAGTAGAACTAATCATGCAAAATGCTCCAGCAATAAAACAAAACGCAAAAGTGCCACAGTACTGCTACAACAATGAATCCAAACACAAAAGTGATATGCTCCAGCAACATTATTCCCACCAGACAATTATATCACACCCCCCCAAACTTAAGTTGAGCAGTGTCCTCACTGCTGATGCAATGGCCAGAAAACAAAATATACCCACAAACAGAAACAGAAACAAAGGAATTCTAAATACAGCAGAGAAGGAAAAAGGGTTGAGGGAACTTTCCTAAGGGTGCTAGCAGGTATGCTGCAGCACCCTAAGGTCATTGACCCCCAGAAGATTTCGAGGAGCTTCTGAGCCCACTCCTCCTCTGTGTTGATTGTTGTAGGGCCTTTCCTTTGCGCAGTACTGCTGCCCTTTTGGCAATGGGCTCATCGTCATCAGAGGACACAGTTTCCTCTAGTGTCTGATGGGGCTCAGGATAGGGCTCCTTGATAAAGGAGGATCCTTGAGAGGCCTTAGGGTGCTCTGCTTGTGTTTCTGGTGCTGGGGCTGACTCCTCAAAGGTGCCATGGAGCAGGGCAGTTGGAAACTCTGGTAATGGGAAAAATTGCTTGAAATTTTGCTCCAGAGTGGTGTGGAGGGCAAAGTCCCTTTTCTGTGCATATTGCCAGAAGGTTTGCTGGTGCTGCAGCAACTGTGCTTGCTGTCTGAGGAGTGTGGATTGTTGCTGCAGCAGATGCTGAATGGCCTTGTCTGTTGGCGGAGTGGCAGAGGAGGAAGCAGATGGACCAGTAGTTGGTAGGGGATCCCGAGAGGCATCTGGTGGGTGCTGAGCTGCTTTCTCCAAAACAATGCGAGCAATGGTGTTAGGGGTGTTGGGAGTGGTGTCCTTTAAGACCTGTTCATCAATAGAGACTGGTACTCCATGATTTTTGCACAAGGTGGTGATGAGGGAAGGAAAGAGGAGGCTTCCCTTCTTTCGGTCGGCACAGGCTCAGATTTGGTCACTTATAATGCGGCCAACGTTGAGTGGCTGGCCAAGTATGAGCGCATCCACCATTGCTACTCTTTCTCTGCTCACAGTCTGCCCGTGGGTGGAAGGCAGGCGACGGGTCTTGAGAAAATGGTACCAGACCTTTGCTGCCGCCACCAAGGAGATTCGATTTACAGTGGTGGAGCCCTAGGGAGATTTATCCCAGGTAGTGCCAGGAAGGCACACCCGGGTGAGCATTGCTTCCCAGTCTTCATCCCGCAGACTTTGTAGATAGCCCTCGTAGGTGTCTTCCTCGTTGGGCAAATTGTAGGCTTTGTTGATAGCAGCTTGGTCAAAACAGACCTTCATTTCCCGAACTCTCACCCATTTTTCCGTTTCTGGGGAGAAGTTCGCATAGAACTCCCGAACCAGTGGAATGAGGGCCGTTGGTGGATGGCTTGCAAAATTTTCCCAATCCCTCTGTTTTACCACCGTGCCAACGTACATTGGCACCCCCAAATCGCCAGCGGAGGTGAAGGTAAACCCCTTCTCGGCACATAAGTTTCTATGCATGATTTTATTGTCATGCCTTTTCTTGTTTTCTTCGGAAGTGAATTTCTTCACCTTGCTTGCCTTCCTGGCCACTGTCTTGATTCTCGGCATGCTTGGTTCGAAGGGTTGAAGGTTGGGGTTTTCTGGGACGAAGAAGGTGAGAGGGTTGCAGGGCTTGGAACTCGGGAGAGGCGAGATGAGAGGGGAAGTTGCAGAGGTGACAGCGTGGGTGCGTTAACTCTCGGAAGAAATGGGTTGGAAGTTGCAGAGGTTTAAAGACCATATGTGTCTTATGGCCTTCTGCCAGTTTTCCTGCCCAATATATATATATATATATATATATATATATATATATATATATATATATATATATATATATATATATATATATATTTTAAACTGCCGAAGCATGGCAGAGGGGAACCCTTGGTTTAAAGCTGACTGTGTTGCTGCAACAATACTGGAGTAATGCTTCAGCAAGCTGGGGGCCAAAAAAATTCTTGCTGCAGCATAGAGTGCTTGTTACCAGTTCTGCTATAGCAAACAGGGACTGCCTTTAGTGTTATGTTCCTGCAGCAAAACAAAAACTGGTTCTGCAACTTCTTGCTTCCTAACCTGCGTATCAACCACAAAAGCTATTAGGTTCTTGATCTAAACTTATCTTAAAACTATTAACTTAAATAATAACAAATTTGAATATGGGTTGCCTCCCATGAGCGCTTGTTTTAGAGTCTTCAGCCTGACTACCCTTCTGTTTAATCCTCTTGCAGCTGAATGGAAGTGTGTTGTCTCTCCATATCACCCCCCAGATAATGCTTAACTCTTTGCCCATTAACCCTAAATGTCCTTCCTTCCTTCTCTTCTTCCAATTCAATCGTCCCAAATGGGAAGACCTTGCTTATACGAAAGGGTCCAAACCATCGTGATTTCAACTTCCCAGGTAACAAGGTTAGCCTGGAGTTGTACAGTAGTACTTTCTGTCCCACTTTGAAGTTTTTGGGTTGTATCTTCCTGTCATGCCATTGCTTTGCTTTCTCCTTGTATAGTTTGGCATTCTCATAGGCCTGCCCCCAAAATTCGTCCAACTCATTTAGCTGCAGCATCCTTTTCTCCCCTACAGCATCCAGGTTCCAGTTTAGTTTCTTCACTGCCCAATATGCTCGATGTTCCAGCTCTATTGGGAGATGACAAGCCTTCCCGAATACCAACCTGTAAGGTGACATGCCCAGAGGTGTCTTATAGGCTGTTCTATATGCCCAAAGTGCATCATCCAACCTTGAGGACCAATGCTTCCTCGTAGGACTTACTGTTTTTTCCAAAATTCTCTTGATCTCTCTGTTGGAGACTTCAGCCTGCCCACTTGTTTGTGGATGATAGGGGGTTGCTACCTTGTGTCTTACTCCGTATTTGGTTAGCAGTGCCTTGAACTGCCTATTGTAGAAATGGGTTCCTCCATCGCTGATGATGGCTCTGGGGGTTCCAAACCTTGTAAAGATATTCCTCTTCAGGAATCTGGTCACGACTCTGGCTTCATTGGTCTGAGATGCACTGGCTTCCACCCACTTTGAGACATAATCTACCGCTACAAGGATGTATTGGTTGCCAAAACTTGAGGGGAATGGTCCCATGAAATCTATGCCCCAGACATCAAATAATTCCACCTCTAGGATGTTATTCAGTGGCATTTCATGCCTGCGAGATATATTTCCTGTTCTCTGGCATCGATCACATTGCCTTGCATAAGAGTGGGAGTCCTTGAATAAGGAGGGCCAATAGAAACCTGCCTGCAGCACTTTGTTTGCTGTCCTAATTCCTCTAAAATGACCTCCATAAGGAGAAGCGTGGCATTGCTGCAAGATTTGCTCCGTTTCTTCACTAGGTATGCACCTCCTTATCATCTGGTTAGCACATTGCTTGTAAAGATAGGGGTTCATCCCAGTAGTAGGAGTTGACTTCATGCAGAAATTTTTTCTTCTGCTGCCATGTCAGGTCTGGTGGGAGCATTCCACTCACGAGGTAATTCACATAGTCAGCATACCATGGCACATCAACTTGGGACATGAGATAGAGTTGCTCATCTGGGAATCTTTCATTGATAGCCTCTGCTCTCGAGTTGTGCTCCTCCAACCTGGAGAGATGGTCTGCCACTTGGTTTTCAGTCCCCTTCCTATCTCTGATCTCTAGGTCAAACTCTTGAAGCAAAAGCACCCATCGAATGAGCCTCGGTTTGGAATTCTTCTTTCTAACCAAGTGTTTGATGGAAGAGTGGTTTGTGTGCACTATCACCTTTGCTCCTACCAGATATGCTCTGAATTTCTCAAAGGCAAACACTACAGCAAGCAATTCCTTCTCTGTCACAGTGTAGTTCAGCTGGGCACCTTGCAGCATTTTGCTAGCATAGTAAATAGAGTGAAACAACTTATTTTTGCGCTGTCTGAGGACAGCTCCCAGTGCTATTTCACTAGCATCACACATCAGCTCAAATGGGGAGGTCCAGTCTGGTGCCACGATGATCGGGGCTGTGCTTAATTTCTGCTTGAGATCGCAGAATGCTGTCATGCAGCTTCCATCAAAACAAAAGGTTATATCATTCTCTAACAAGCTGCATAGCGGTTTGGCAACCTTAGAAAAGTCCTTAATGAACCTCTTATAAAATCCTGCATGTCCCAAGAAGCTCCGAATGCCCTTGAGCGAGGTGGGGGGAGGCAGTTTCTCAATAATTTCCACCTTGGCCTTGTCCACCTCAAGTTCTTTCTGCGATACCTTATGCCTCAGCACAATTCCCTCCTTCACCATAAACTGGCACTTTTCCCAGTTTAGCACCAAGTTTGTCTCCTCACACCTTTGCAAGACTTTAGCAAGGTTTCCCAAGCATAGGTCGAATGAGTCTCCAAAAACTGAGAAATCATCCATAAAGATTTCCACAAACTGTTCAGCCATTTCTGTGAATATTGCCATCATGCATCGCTGGAACGTTGCTGGAGCATTGCACAGCCCAAATGGCATCCTTCGAAATGCAAAGGTACCATAAGGGCATGTGAATGTAGTCTTATGCTGATCTTCTGGTGCTATGGCAATCTGGTTATACCCAGAGTACCCATCCAGGAAGCAATAATATTCCCTTCCCGCAAGTCTATCTAGCATTTGATCAATGAATGGCAGAGGGAAGTGATCCTTCCTAGTGCTTTTATTCAGCTTTCTATAGTCCATGCAAATCCTCCAACCGGTTACCACCTTAGTGGGAATGAGCTCATTGCTATCGGTTTCCACCACAGTCATGCCTCCTTTCTTGGGAACACATTGGACCGAACTCACCCAAGAGCTATCTGATATGGGGTAAATGATTCCAGCATCCAGCCATTTGATGATCTCCTTCTTCACCAACTCCTTCATTCTTGGGTTAAGCCTTCGCTAGGGTTCAATGGACTCTTTTTCATTGCTTTCCAAAAGGATCTTATGCATGCAGAATGAGGGACTGATTCCCTTAATGTCAGCAAGTGTCCAGCCAATGGCCTTTCTGAATTTCTTTAGTGTCAGGACCAATTTTTCCTCTTGTTCCTCTGTCAGAAGTGCTGAGATAACCACAGGAAGAGTGGTTGTTTCTCCTAGATATGCATACTTAAGGTGAGCTGGCAGAGGCTTCATCTCCAGGGCTGGTGGTTCTTCCACTGATGCCTTCAACAGCCTTGAATCTGGCGTGGTTTCGAACAGTGGCTCCTTCAATGGCTCCTTCTTCCAAAAGCCTTGACTGACATCAATCCAGGCCCATTCCTTCTCATCTTCTCCATCGGACTCTGAGTGGTCTGTCCATGTTGCTGGTGATGGCTCCTTGCAGCATTTTTCCAGTTGTTCTGTTGCTAACGTGTCTATCATTGACACCACAGCACATTCCTCTTCTTCACTGGAAAACCTCATGGTCTAGAGCACATTGAATGTAACCTGCTCATCCTGTACTCTCATAGTTAATTCACCCTTCTGAACATCAATGAGTGTCCGGCCAGTTGCTAGGAACGATCTGCCTAATATAATGGGTACTTCTGCATCAGCTTCATAATCCAGAATTATGAAGTCTACTGGGAAGATGAACTTATCCACCTTAACCAGGACATCCTCTATTTTTCCCTCTGGGTGGGCAATGGATCTGTCTGCTAATTGCAGTGTAACTGTGGTAGGCCGAGCTTCTCCAATTCTTAGCTTTTTAAAGATGGCCATTGGCATAAGGTTGATGCTTGCTCCCAAATCACAAAGTGCCTTGCCAAAATACTGGTTTCCAATTGAACAAGGTATGGTGAAGCTGCCTGGATCTTTAAGTTTGGGTGACAACTTATTTTACAGCACATCACTGCATTCTCTTGTGAGAGTAACGGTCTCAAACTCGCTAAACCTCCTTTTTTTTGTCAGAATGTCCTTCATGAACTTCACATAATTGGGCATCTGTTCTAGTGCTTCCACCAGAGGAATATTGATGTGTAGCTGTTTCAGGACATCCAAGAACCTTCTAAATTGCTGGTCATTCTGCTGCTTCTGAAATCTCTGAGGGAAAGGGGGAGGTAACTTGGGTTGCTGCATGCCCTGCTGTGGCAAAGTTGACACTTTTTGCTGTGGCATGGCTGCAGCATTCTCTCCAGAGATGGTTTCGTCCTTGCTTATCTCCTCCCTTTGCGTCTTCTCATCATTTTTGTTCTCCAGGGGTGCAATGGAGTTTGTCTGGTCTTGCCCTCTTACTTTTGGTGTATCCACCGTCTTCCAGCTCCTCAGGGCTATAGCCTTGCAGTGTTTTTTCCCCTCTCTCCTAGGGACTTCAGTATTACTAGGAAGTGTCCCTAGGGGTCTTCTTTTCTGTTTATTGGCAAGCTGTCCCACTTGAGTCTCTAGATTCCTCAGTGAGGCTGCTTGACTCTGGATCAAAGCATCATTCCTTGCCATATACTCCTTCAGCAGAGATTCTAGTAAGGTGTGGGCTTCCTGAGGCTGTTGTCTTTGCTGCTGGAAGCCTGGTGGACCCTGTGGTCTTTGTGGGGCAGAATTGCTCCCTTGTCCTGCACCATAGTTGCTCTAGGAGAAATTGGGGTGTTGCCTCCATCGTGGGTTATATGTGTTGGAGTAAGGGTTGTTATTGCGATTCATATTGCCCACAAAACACACTGATTCAGGGTTTGAGGGACAAGCTTCAAATAAATGAGATCCATTGCATAATACACAAGATGGTCCAGTTTCCTGGACTGCATTGGCTGCTTGAGGGCGGGTAGCTTGCTGGCTTTTCAAAACATTGACTAGCGAGGCTAACTGGGCTGTGAGAGAGGTCACTTCACTCACTTCGTGCATGCCTGCTGCTTTCTTTCCATTTGAAACCCTATCCATTGGCCATTGGTAGTTGTTACTGGCCATTCTTTCGAGCAACTCATATGCTTCATTATATGTTTTGGACAAGAGTGCCCCATTAGCCGCTACATCTACTATGGTCCGAGTTTGGGCATTGAGACCATTATAAAAGGTCTCCATCTGAATGCAGTAAGGAATTCCATGATGTGGGCATCTCCGTAATAGCTCTTTATACCTATCCCAAGTCTCATACAAAGATTCACCTTCTAATTGCTGGAAAAAGGTGATGTCATTTCTCAATCTGGCATTTTTGGTAGGCGGGAAGTATTTCAGCAGAAATTTTTCTGCCAAATCACTCCAGTTAGTGATAGAGTCAGGTGGCAGAGAGTTCAACCAGTCTCTTGCTCGGTCTCTTAATGAATAAGGAAACAGCTTAAGCCTAAGCACTTCTTCTGTTACACCATTCATTTTAAAAGCATCCGTGACTTCCATGAACACTCTTAAATGAAGGTGAGGGTCCTCAGTGGGCATGCCACTGAATTGCCCAGCAGTTTGCAGCATCTGGAACATTACTGGTTTGAGCTCAAAATGTAGAGCCTCAATCTCTGGTCTCACAATGCTCGGGTTCAACCCATTCAGATTTGGTTGAACATAAGCATTTAAGACCCTATCTCTATCGTCCATGTTGTCTGCTCCATTTTGATTAGCCATTTCTGTCTGCTGCTGGTGTGTTAGCTGTCCTCTTCTTCTTCTCAAAAGTGTTCTTTCTATTTCTGGATCAAGGGGCAGAAGTTCTCTGTCAGCCCTGCTCATGCACTGTGTTACCTGTTCAACTAGAGTAAAAGCAAACAATTCTTCACACAGCGGAGTGTCTAAAATCAATTTTTAAAGTCGACACTCCCCGGCAACGGCGCCAAAAACTTGGTGAACGTTTGTGTTTAATTCATACAAAGATGAATATAATGTCAGTACGCAAGTGCACGTATCGTGACCAAGTAATAAAGTGATGAGTGAGTATCGTCCCACGAAGAGTGAACTAAAACTGTCTAGATACCTTTTGCTGTATGAATGCTGTAGCAATGTCAAGTTGTTTCACAAAATTGGAATATGCATAGGTTGACTGATTTTTTCTGTAACTAAAGTGAAAAGTATTGGGGAATAGGAAAGAAAATATATGGGGAAAACTGGGGTGCTCGGGGTTTCCATGGACTTCAGCATTCAGAGATGCTCTAGACTTTGCTACAACAAAAGTCCCTGGTGCTAAACTCAGTCCTGAATGGAGTCTTCCCAGACTGCCATTCCTTACAACTCCAAGGTTCAAACACACATTCCTGCCTTGGCCCTCACCTCTTAATTGTGCATGGATTTCATTCTGGACTAACAGGGTACCTGTATATCCCTACATGAGGTAACCCCCCTACAATCAGCCCTTTTCCAGCCTCCATTACCCTCCCAGGTGAATGGTGGTCTTGGTTTTCTTCCTCCAAACTTTCGTTATTAAGGAAAGAAAAGCTACAGGAACTACAGCTGAATGTAAACAAGACTGCAGCAAAATGGATTAACGTTAAAAATGTGCTTCAGTCTATTACAACCCTTGTGCAACCCCAGTTGGAAACTAGCCAAGCCTCATGGGTGCACTTGTTGCGAAAAGTCCAGAAACTCTGGTATGCATTCTAAGAGATAAAATCTATATTCCCAAAATGCAGTTCTTTCTTTTCTTTTGATCAGCAATAAAATCACAGCAGAAAACTAAATTCCTTTCTACACTATCACTCTATTTGCTTTTGCTGCACCTTCTAGTGTTATCAGCACTCTCGGCTATGGAGTTATCTCTCTACCCAATTCTGTTCTCTTCCTTTCTCCCCACGTCCTTTGCATTTGCTATTTTTCGTCCTTTTGTAGGCAGCCCTTGTGGTCCCAGAAAAGCGCCCTGGTTGCTACCATTCCTTCTGCTCTGCAGCAGGCGTTTTGCAGCGTTATCCTCTCCACTTTCAGTAGTGGAGGCAGTCCTGTACCAACAACCTGCAATGCCCCTGCTGCTGTCCTCTGCTGTTGTCCCCTGCTCACTGGTGGCTGCTTCTGCAGCGCCACTCTACCACCTGCACCAAATCAAACAGAATTAGAGTGTTGTGGGAAAGAGGTGGCAGCTCCCCCTCTATCACCCGCGGTTCTGCTATCATTGCCACATATGCTCAGTGAAATGCTGCAGCAATGGGCAGCTGATGTTATATCTAGAAGAGTCATCCCCTTTTATTAAATCAGAGGGCAAAAGTGCTTAAAACACCAAAAAAATTCAGTAAATAATCATGGGTAACGCATGGAAACTATAGTGAAATGCAGTTATCAAATCCCCACAAACTTAAAGGATTGCTTGTCCCCAAGCATCCTACACTGCTCACTACAAACTAAACACCTGGCAGTTCCAGGCTTTTCTCATGTCAGACTCCATGGCTCTGCTGAAAGCTCTCAACTCTCAGGATTGCCCTCATACAAAGGATACCACAAATCTTTCTCCCAATCACAGCAAACACCTTCTTTGAATTTGTGTGTGTGTGATATGGACAGTTTTGTCTAGGAGTTACTTGGGTCAAAAACAGCAGAGTTCTTAAGACTTTTATGCTAATATTTTGAGCTTCCTTTCCTAGGTTAAGCTGGCATTCAACATAGGTACAGACAGGGCAGCACGTATGGGGAAGTGGGGCAGCTTACTGAATTTCTTCTTTTACTGTTATTATTATTATTATATTTTTTTAGCAGAGGTCATTACAGCTTTTTGACGCGAATGCCAACATGTTCAAAGCAGACACCCGGTTACTCAGCCTTATCACTCTTAAATCGCTTCCCACTCATACTCTTCGTCCCTGTTTTACACAAAGGTGCACATGGGGCTCATGCACACCCCTGGTTACTAAGGAATTACAGAGCATTTGAGTGTCCATATTTTTCTTTATTTTCTACTCCCCTCCCCCAAACTTAAGCCTTTATGCCCCTATGTGTCTGCCTCTTTTATAATTCTATAGGAAGCTCTCAATACTAGCTCTAAGACTAAGGACCTCTTTCTGAAAGATCACCAAATTCTCTGCTGGGCAAGCTGCCCATGATCCAGTGCTTATAAGAAGAGGGTGCTGTGTGATGGGGTGAGGCTGTAGGTTCCCTATTCTAATTTTAACAGAATACCCAATCCTCCTCATGGAGCATCCCAAAACTTTTAGCAGGATATGCAGCTATTCCACCCTCTTTTCTCTCTGTTTTTTTTTCTTTTTTTCTTTTTTTTTTTGAACAAATAAAACTGTATTCAACTCAATCAAACTCAGTGATTACTGGGACAGACTCATTCAACACGAGTGGATAAAGACACAAGTGGGCAGCAATATAAACAAACACCTAGATGAACAGCAGAACTAATCATGCAAAATGCTCCAGCAATAAAACAAAACGCAAAAGTGCCACAGTACTGCTACAGCAATGAATCCAAACACAAAAGTGATATGCTCCAGCAACATTATTCCCACCAGACAATTATATCACACACCCCCCCAAACTTAAGTTGAGCAGTGTCCTCACTGCTGATGCAATGGCCAGAAAACAAAATATACCCACAAACAGAAACAGAAACAAAGGAATTCTAAATACAGCAGAGAAGGAAAAAGGGTTGAGGGAACTTTCCTGAGGGTGCTAGCAGGTTTGCTACAGCACCCTAGGGTCATTGACCCCCAGAAGATTTCGAGGAGCTTCTGAGCCCACTCCTCCTCTGTGTTGATTGTTGTGGGGCCTTTCCTTTGCGCAGTACTGCTGCTCTTTTGGCAATGGGCTCATCATCATAAGAGGACACTATTTCCTCCGGTGTCTGGTGGGGCTCAGGATAGGGTTCCTTGCTAGAGGAGGATCCTTCAGAGGCCTTAGGGTGCTCTGCTTGTGTTTCTGGTGCTAGGGCTGACTCCTCAATGGTGGCATGGAGCAGGGCAGTTGGAAACTCTGGGAATGGGAAAAATTGCTTGAAATTTTGCTCCAGAGTGGTGTGGAGGGAAAAGTCCCTTTTCTGTGCATATTGCTAGAAGGTTTGCTGGTGCTGCAGCAACTGTGCTTGCTGTCTGAGGAGTGTGGATTGTTGCTGCAGCAGATGCTGAATGGCCTTGTCAGCTCGCGGAGTGGCAGAGGAGGAAGCAGATGGACTAGTAGTTGGTGGGGAATCCCGAGAGGCAGCTGGTGGGTGCTGGGCTACTTTCTCCAGAACAATGCGAGTAATGGTGGTAGGGGTGATGGGAGTGGTGTCCTTTAAGACCTGTTCGTCAATGGAGACTGGTACTCCATGATTTTTGCACAGGGTGGTGATGAGGGAAGGAAAGAGGAGGCTTCCCTTCTTTCGGCCGACACAGGCTTGGATTTGGTCACTTATAATGCGGCCAACGTTGAGTGGCCGGCCGAGTATGAGCGCATCCACCATTGCTACTCTTTCTCTGCTCACAGTCTGCCCGTGGGTGGAAGGCAGGAGACGGGTCTTGAGAAAATGGTACCAGACCTTTGCTGCCGGCACCAAGGAGATTCGATTTACAGTGGTGGAGCCCTGGGGAGATTTATCCCAGGTGGTGCCAGGAAGGGACACCCTGGTGAGCATTGCTTCCCAGTCTTCATCCCGCAGACTTTGCAGATAACCCTCGTAGGTGTCTTCCTCGTCGGGCAAATTGTAGGCTTTGTTGATAGCAGCTTGGTCAAAACGGACCTTCTTTTCCCGAACTCTCACCCATTTTCCATTTCTGGGGAGAAGTTCGCATAGAACTCCCGAACCAGTGGAATGAGGGCCGTTGGTGGATGGCTTGCAAAATTTTCTCAATCCCTCTGTTTTACCATCGTGCCAACGTACATTGGCACCCCCAAATCGCCATACTTATGCAAAAGTTAAAAATTTTGCCACCCATAGCCATACCTATGCAGAACTTTCTATACCAGTCTAAGTATTCAAACATACATCACATGCAAGATCAATATGTAACATGATATAGCAACATCATGACCAATCATCAAAGTTCTAAGATCAAAATCTCATATAAATATTATAAGTTTCAATAGTTTTCTTCAAAAAGAAATATTGTTAAACTTACCTAAGAATCTCCCTAGCTCACTTAGTGAATTGGTTTTCTTGTTTCCTCTTGAAAGAAGTAGCAAGATTCCTCCCTTCTCTTAGCTTTTCTAGCAACTTAGGTAAGAGAAGGAGGGTGAGTTTTTGAACCTCAAGGATGAAGAAGAAAAATGGATTCAAGTGGATATTAAGGTAACTTACCTTGTGTACTTTGCCTTCTAAACTTCTCCTTCTTCTTCCTTCATCTCTTCTCCTCTCTTTCTCTCCTTTCCTCACTCTACCTTGCTTCTATTTCTCTCTCTTCCTCACTTGGACGAAATTAAAATGTTGTAGGGGTGAGTTTTGCTTAAATAGACTACCAAATAATACACCTTTCATGATCATGGGTCTACCTTATCACAATTAGGATACACTTTGTTGAATTTTTGGAAAACAAACAACTTATGTTCTTGTCTTCCTCTTCCTTAGTCAAGATATGCATAGGAAAATGAGATTTTTATTTTGAAAATTATGATGATATGTTCTTAAGATAAGGGACAAGATCCCTTTGATTTAGGGATTCATTTCCATTTTCTTTTGTCTTAAACAAGTATGATTGGTTTGCCATTTTAGGTGGACAATTTCTAGCCCTTGAATCTCCATTATTTGGTTGATATTATTTGTGTGGGATAGGAATGTTTTGTCCTAATGCCATGTATTATCATACCACTTGCTAAAATTATGAGTGTAAAATCACACCACTTGCTAAATTTTTGTCTTAATGCCATGTAACCTAATCTTTATTATTATTACATTATTATATCATCACCTAATTTATTTTATTTTATTTTTCCTCTTGGATTTGGGCATATTCCTACCCATTATGGGCTTATTCCTACCAATTTTCTTTGCTTTGGATAAAATTCTACCTTTCTTGGAGGGCTTGGTCACATTTTCATAATTTTTGGGCTATCGATCCAATTATTATATCCTAGTCCAAGTCTATGTTTTATTTCTTGCCTAGGTTATCCACTGTGCTTGATAGAAACTTATGTGAAGTGGAAAAACTCTATATGAAGTGTCCATAGGTAAAAGTCCAATGTATGGGTAAAGATGTTAAACCTAGTAACTCTAGTTCTTGAATTAGGAAAAATTACCCTAATCCAATGTTCTTGAAATTTTAAGACCTTTACTTGTTTCTAAACATTTATCTTCCTTATCCAAGAATTTTGAATCTCTTTAGTATGTTATTTCTAATTTTTTTTTCCTATTAGGTTTTCCCTCTTTATTTGTTCTCTTAATGTTAGAAACATTTTCTATGCATATACATAAGGTGAAGAATTTCTAAGGATTATATTTCCTTAGATATCTAAAATATTGTCTAATAAATTTTATTTCCTTAATTAAATATTTATGTACTTTTAGCAATAAAAGAAACGAAATTAGGGATGTTACATTTCTCTCCCCCTAAAAGAAATTTTGTCCTCAAAATTTGAGAAATTACCTAATAAGAACAATTGCAGATATTTCTTCCTTATGACTTCTTCCAGCTCCCAAGTTGCTTCTTCCAGAGTCAAACCTTCCCATAACACCTTAACAAGGAAAATTGTTTTATTTCTCAGTTGCTTCACATCAGTGTCAATGTCCAATATGGATGCAAGTACTAGCTGGTATGTCATGTTCTCCTTTATTTTGATTGGTTCATCCTGTATTATATGGGATGAATCTGGAAGATACTTCCGCAGCTGTGATACGTGGAAAACATTATGCAGGTTGGACAAATTAGTTGGGAGAGCAACTTGATATGCTGATGTCCCTACTTTCTTCAGAATTTGGTAGGGTCCCAAAAATTGTAGACTTAGCTTTCTTGTTTTGAGAGACCTACCAACTCCAGTAGCCGAGAAAAGTTTCAGAAATACATGGTCTCCTTCCTCAAACTCTAGAGGTCTATGTCTCTTATCGTAGTAACTCTTTTGCCGACTCTGAGCTGTAAGTATTTTGTCTCGTATCATCCTGATTTGTTCAGTGGTTTGTTGAACTAGATCAGGACCTAACAAGTTCTTTTCTCCTACCTCAAACCAACATAGTGGAGATAGGCACTTTCTACCATATAAAGCTTCATAGGTGGTCATCTTAATACTAGAGTGATAGTTATTATTATAAGCAAACTCTACTAAAGGTAGGTACTTATCCCATCCTTTACCTTACTCTATCACACAGGCCCTCAACATATCTTCTAGGGTTTGAATGGTTCATTATGTCTGCCCGTCAGTCTGAGGAGGGTAGGCAATACTGAACCGTAACTGAGTACCAAAAACTTCCTGCAACGCCTTCCAAAACCTCGATGTGAACCTCAGATCTCTATCAGAAACGATAGTTAAGGGAATTCCATGCTTTCTAACTATTTCCTGGACGTACAATTGGGCTAATTTATCTAGTGAATAGTTAATGTTTATGGGCAAAAAGTGAGCAAATTTGGTTAATCTCTCAATTATTACCCAGGTAGAGTCATGTCCCACTGAAGTCTTAGGTAATCCCACAACAAAGTCCATTGAGATACTGTCCCATTTCCATTTAGGGATCTCAAGAGGTTGTAGAAATCCTGCTGGCTTTTGATGCTCCACCTTCACCTTTTGACAAATGAGACATTTCGCCACAAACTCGGCAATGTCCTTTTTCATCCCTGGCCACAAATACATCCTTTTTAAATCCTGGTACATTTTAGTGCATCCAGGATGGACTGTGTATTTACTATGATGCGCTTCCTGCAGGATCTTAGTCCTCAACTCTCGTTCTTGAGGGACACAAATCCTTCCCTGATACATGATTGCTCCATCTTCCATGACAGAAAAATTACCTTGGGCTTTATGATCCTGTAAGTATTGGTCGTGAGCTTGAGCCTCTTTGATCTGGGCTCTAAGGTTACACCCTATACTTAAACCATTAATGACTAGATTCTTTGGAGTAAGAGTAATGGCTAGATTCAAATTTCGAAACTCCTCTAGCATCTGCATCTCATCCACCATCATCTGACCCATGTGTAGAGATTTTCGACTCAAGGCATCTGCTACAACATTCACCTTTCTATGATGATACTTTATCTCAAACTTGTAGTCATTGAGGAATCCTACCGGTCTTCGTTGCCTCATATTTAACTCATTCTGATCAAATAGGTATTTAAGACTCTTATGATCACAATATACTTCAAAGGTTGCCCCGTACAAATAGTGTCGCCAAATCTTTAAGGCAAACACCACTGCCGTCAATTTAAGATCATGGGTTGGATAGTTTCCTTTGTGGGGTCTCAGTTGCCTAGAGGCGTAAGTAACTACTCTCTTATCTTGCATCAGCACACATCCTAGCCCTTTCTTTGAAGCGTCACTATACACTTCAAAATGTCCTATGGGGTCTGAAATAATTAAAACAGGAGGAGTGGTTAATCTTGTCTTCAGCTCCTGAAAACTAGCTTCACATTGATCAGTCCATTTGAAAGGACTTCGCTTCTTGGCCAATTTAGTCAATGGCAAGGCTATATGAGAGAAGTTTTGTATAAACCTCCTGTAGTATCCTGCCAAACCCAGGAAACTTCTAACTTCCGTAACCGTCTTTGGTCTTTTCCACTGAATCACTGCTTCGGTTTTGTTAGGATCTACAGCTACCCCTCTATTAGAGATGACATGTCCGAGAAACTTTCACCTCTGATAGCCAAAATTCACACTTCTCCATTTTGGCATATAAATTTTTCTCTTTCAGCACTTGCAGTACGATTCGAAGATGTTGTTCATGTTCTTTCTCACTCTTACAATATATCAAGATGTCATCAATGAACACTACAACAAATTGATCTAGGTAGGGTTGAAAAATGCGATTCATGTAATCCATGAAAATTGCAGGTGCATTTGTCAACCCGAAGGGCATTACGAGAAACTCATAGTGCCCATACCTAGTCCTGAAGGCAGTTTTTGGTACGTCCTCCTCCTTGATCCTAATCTGATGATATCCTGACCTCAAGTCAATTTTAGAAAAGAATGAGGCTCCCTTCAATTGATCCAATAAGTCATCTATCCTAGGGAGAGGGTACTTATTTTTTATAGTCACCTTATTCAGCTGTTTATAATCTATGCATAGTCTCAAGCTCCCGTCTTTCTTCTTAACAAACAATACAGGAGCTCCCCAAGGTGATACACTCGGTCTAATGAATTGCTTGTCCAATAGTTCCTCCAACTGCTTCTTGAGTTCCTGTAGTTCCTTTGAGGCCATTCGATATGGTGCAATAGATAGGCCCTGTCCCAAGTAGGAGATCAATAGAGAACTCTATCTCTCTCTTGGGAGGTAAGCCTGGAATATCTGATGGAAATACTTCAGGAAACTCGTTGGCTATTGGGATTTCATCAAGCTTCGATTTGACTTCTAGGTTTGATAAATACAAGAGAATGTATCCAAGTACTCCATTCTTCAACTCCCTATTAACTTGATTGGCATTTAGCATCAATAACTGGATCTCCTCTTTCGGAGTAAGAGGTAGAAATTCAACGGTCTTGTTACAACAATTCAGCAAGACTCGATTTCTAGACATCCAGTCTAACCTTAGAATGACCTCAATACCTCTTAAAGGTAAACAGACAAGGTCTACAGAAAAAGTTTTCTCCTGGATCATGACTTGACAGTCCTTACATACAGTGAAAGTTAATACCCGTTCCTATGTAGGGGTTACTACGGATAGCTCATAGGGAGTTTTAGAAATAGGAAACTGAAACTTCCTAATACATTCTTCCGATATAAATGAATGACTAGCACCAGTGTCAAATAACACCATAAGAGCAAATGCATAGATATAGCATGTACCTTGAATCATTTTAGAAGATTGAGCTGCCTCTTGGCTGCTGAGGGTGAAAACCCTTCCTTTCACCTGAGGCCTCTGTTCTGGCTGCTTCCCTACATTCTGTGGCCAGTTTCTCACAAAATGTCCCTTTTGTCCGCAATTGAAGCAAACATCTTGTCCCATGTAGCATGGCCGGTTACCATGCATGCGTCTACACTTAGCGCACTTGACTGGGGCAAGGTCTTGTTGAAAAGGTCTAGGACCCGCAATCAATGGCCTCTTACCAGCTCCATATCCACTTCTTCTCACGTTCTTTCCAGGGTTGAGAAATTTTTTCTTCCTCTTCTATAGGTTTCGCCTTTGCTTCTCATCCTCCACTTCCCTTAAACTCTTTTCCAGTAGTCTGCATTTATTTATCAGACGTACAAACTCCCTGATCTCCATAGCTATAACAGCATTCTTTATCTCCGGGTTTAGTCCCGCTTTGAACTTAACCGCCTTGCATGCTTCATTTGGGTTATATCGCAGATAAGAGGAGAACTTAGACAGCTCCTCGAACCTTGCAATATACTGGTCCACGGTCATGCTGCTTTGCCTGAGTTGGAGAAATTCGATCTCTTTCTCTGCCTCTACAGTACTTGGAAAGTACTTTTCAAAAAAATGTCCTTGAACACTTGCCAGGTGATCTGTCTTCCCTGATGAGCTAAAAGTTCTCTAGCTCCACACCACCAGTATTCTGCTTCATCCTTTAACATATATGCAGCAAAAATAACTTACTACTCTTCAGTACAGCCCATCACTTCAAAGATTTTCTCTAATTCCCTTATCCAACTTTCGGCTACCGTTGGGTCATACCCACCTTGGAAACAAGGTGGTCTAGTCCTTAGGAACTCGGATATGCCATTATCTTTTCCAATCATCCGGTTGTTATCACCATTCTCACCATTTGGGTTATTAGCATTTTGGAGATATTGTAAAATTTGGTTGGTGGTCATGACTTGGTCTCGAATTGCCGTGGCAAGGTTGTGCAGGGTTTCCTCTGCATTGGTTGCTGGATTCCTCCTTGGTGGTGCCATTTCCTACTGTGGCAAAAACAAAGTTATGCTACTATTAAGGTGATCAAGCCCAATAGTTAGTTCAAAAATATTTAATAGCAGTCATAACACCACATCGGCATATAGATAGGAAACACTAGTAATTTCTTACCTATATGAATCATTGATCCCCTACACAGCACAACCACAACATACTCAAGACACTATAAGATCGATTCAAATAACCATACACCCACTGGCCATCTAGGATCGACCTGCTCTAATACCAATTATGTAACAACTCCATTTATGTAAATGTAACAAATTTTTTTTTATATTTGTAAAATTCCATGAAGTTATTACTACTTTAATTCTAACCACTTAACTCATAATAATAATCACTTTAACCAAGCATAATTGTTATTAACAGTGATACAATACTGAGTTTCCATACACACCAATATTTTACAAACATTTGTACAAAGATACATATTAGTTCTAATCATCTATGTCGACTACTTTCGGGGACACTGGTGCAAGTGGCACCTCCTCCGGAATCTTAGTCACATATACTACAGATACATCTGATATAACTGGTAGTTGCCCAAGGTAGGGCACCTCGATCCAACGTACGGAAATAATAAGTTTCATTGAGAAAATTTGTATTATTCTTCCGAACATGATATGGAAATATAGTGAAAATTAAATACCAGTAGGTTCAACAATAAATCATAATTTACCATCAATATAGTTCATCATGTCATGTTCAGCTGTATAAACTACAGAAAATATCTTTGGTCACATGAATTCATTATATCTATGCACATAAGAATCATATAGTAATGATATGTATGACAGGATTAACTATTTTCAGAATATCATATGATGGTCATCAACTTATTCTCATTTCAAGCTACCCCGGTCAGGGTGAGTATCCTCTACTCTCCGGTACGAGCTTTTCTCGCTCCGTTCGACATGGCACACTTTCTCTTTCTTTTCTCATAATCATAATCATAACCGTTGGTAGGGCGTCCCCTACTGGTGCACCACACAGATTGCCATGTGACCGTGCTCATTTTTTTTCTTTTCACAATGATAGCTAAAAATATGCTTTCAATAACAAGTATGTTCATCAAAATATAACTATTACCATAAATCATTGGTAATCATGCCATGAATATAACCATTTCAAATATCACTTTATAAAATATTTCCAGGTCAGAATTTTACACTTAAGATGGTAAGAAGTTCATACAATGCAATGGCTATGGCATATACTAGTCATTTATAAGATTTGTCTTCTTTTTAAAATATTAATTTTATTTCTTTATTTTCTTGATAAAGGTTTTCATCATATCTAACCTTCTCTTACTAATCAGAGCATAACTCCCTCAATTGAACTCCGATGTATGTGATCTTAGTTTCAATTTCAAGATAAAACAATTATCTAAAACTATTATGTTGAACATGGTAGCAAAATATTAAGAAATCAAGGCGATATTACTCCCTACATGTATAGGTTATTTTTTCTCAGATAGATTCTGACCTCTACCTACTAATCGGACCATATATACCTCATATGGACTCCAACTTGAGTGATTCTAGTGATTAACAATCTGTGACACACATATCTATAATTCTTATGTTAACAAATTATTTTAATTCTATACAGATAATTCCCAGAAATTAAAATACAGAAGCAATCCTAACATATTCTTCCCTGATGAACCATTTTCTGACCTTTGACTACTAATCAGATCATATCTTACTCATACGGACTCCAAATTGAATGATTTCAGTGGTAAAATATCTGTGACACACATAAATATAATTATTGTGTTAACTATTTATTTTAATTCGATACATATAATTCCCAAAAATTAAAATACAGAAGCTATCCTAACATATTCTTCCCTGATGAACCATTTTCTGACCTTTGACTACTAATCAGACCATATCTACCTCATATGGACTCCAAATTGAATGCTTCTAGTGGTTAACAATCTGTGACACATATAGCTTTAACTCTTATGTTAACCATTTATGTTAATTCCCTACAGATAATTCCCTGGAATTAAAACACAGAAGCTATCCTAACATATTCTTCACTGATGAAACATTTTCGGACCTTTGCTTAATAATCGGACCATATCAACCTCATATGGACTCCAACTTGAGTGATCCCAGTGGCTAAAAGTCTGTGACACACATATCTATAATTCTTATATTAACCATTTATTTTAATTCCATACAGATAATTCCCATAAATTAAAATACAGAAGCTATCCTAACATATTCTTCCGTGATGAACCATTTTCTGACCTTTGACTACTAATCAGCTCATATCTTGCTCATATGAACTCCAAATTGAATGATTCTAATGGTTTAAAATCCGTGACACACACATATATAATTCTTATGTTAACCATTTATTTTAATTCCAAACAAATAATTCCCAGAAATTAAAATACAGAAGCTATCCTAACATATTCTTCCCTGATGAACCATTTTCTAACCTTTGACCACTAATCAGCTCATATCATCCTCATGTAGACTCCAAATTGAATGATTTTAGTGGCTAAACATCCATTACAAACATAGCTATAATTATTATGTTAACTATTTATTTTTATTCCATATAGATAATTCACAGAAATTAAAATACAAAAGCTATCCTAACATATTCTTCCCTAATGAACCATTTTCTGACCTTTGACTACTAATCGGACCATATCTACCTCATATGGACTCCAAATTGAATGATTCCAGTGGCTAAAAATCTGTGGCACATATATCTTTAATTCTTATGTTAACCATTTATTTTAATTCTCTATAGATAATTCCCAGAAATTAAAACACATATGCTAAAAATTTTGCCAACCATAGCCATACCTATGCAGAACTTTTTGTACCAGTCTAAGTATTCAAACATACATCACATGCAAGATCAATATGTAACATGATATAGCAACATCATGACCAATCGTCAAAGTTCTAAGATTAAAATCTCATATAAATATTATAAGTTTCAAAAGTTTTCTTCAAAAAGAACTATTGTTAAACTTACCTAAGAATCTCCCTAGCTCACTTAGTGAATTGGTTTTCTTGTTTCCTCTTGAAAGAAGTAGCAAGATTCCTCCCTTCCCTTAGCTTTTCTAGCAACTTAGGTAAGACAAGGAGGGTGAGTTTTTGAAACTCAAGGATGAAGAAGAAAAATGTATTCAACTGGAGATTAAGGTAACTTAGCTTGAGTACTTAGCCTTCTAAACTTCTCCTTCTTCTTCCTTCATTTCTGCTCATCTCTTTCTCTCATTTCCTCACTCTACCTTGCTTCTATTTCTCTCTCTTCCTCACTTGGACGAAATTAAAATGTTGTAGGGGTGGGTTTTGCTTAAATAGACTACCAAATAATACACGTTTCATGATCATGGGTCTACCTTATCACAATTAGGATACACTTTGTTGAATTTTTGGAAAACAAACAACTTATGTTCTTGTCTTCCTCTTCCTTAGTCAAGATATGCATAGGAAAAGGATATTTGTATTTTGAAAATTATGATGATATGGTCTTAAGATATGGGACAAGGTCCCTTTGATTTATGGATTCATTTCTATTTTCTTTTGTCTTAAACAAGTATGATAGGTTTGCCTTTTTAGGTGGCAAATTTCTAGCCCTTGAATCTCCATTATTTGGTTGATATTATTTGTGTGGGATAGGAATGTTTTGTCCTAATTCCATGTATTATCATACCACTTGCTAAATTTTTGTCTTAATGCCATGTAACCTAATCTTTATTATTATTACATTATTATATCATCACCTAATTTGTTTTATTTTATTTTTCCTCTTGGATTTGGGCTTATTCCTACCCATTATGGGCTTATTCCTACCAATTTTCTTTGCTTTGGATAAAATTCTACCTTTCTTGGAGGGCTTGGTCATATTTTCATAATTTTTGGGCTATCGATCCAATTACTATATCCTAGTCCAAGTCTATGTTTTATTTCTTGCCTAGGTTATCCAATGGGCTTGCTAGAAACTTATGTGAAGTGGAAAAACTCTATATGAAGTGTCCATAGGTAAAAGCCCAATGTATGGGTAAAGATGTTAAACTTAGTAACTTTAGTTCTTGAATTAGGAAAATTTACCCTAATCTAATGTTCTTGAAATTTTAAGACCTTTACTTGTTTCTAAACATTTATCTTCCTTATCCAAGAATTTTGCATCTCTTTAGTATGTTATTTCTAATTTTTTTTTCCTATTAGGTTTTCCCTCTTTATTTGTTCTCTTAATGTTAGAAACATTTTCTATGCATATACATAAGGTGAAGAATTTCTAAGGATTATATTTTCTTAGATATCTAAAATATTGTCTAATAAATTTTATTTCCTTAATTAAATATTTATGTACTTTTATCAATAAAAGAAACGAAATTAGGGATGTTACACTATTCACTGACTCCATGATTACTTTCTAAACATTTGTTGTGTAAAGCTTTATTGACAAAACAATAGAAGGGTGGAGCAAGGAAAGAAAAGAAAAATCCGAAGAAAAAAATTCAGAAGAAATGATGAGAATATACAGTGGGTAAAAGAAAAAAAAATAAAGAACCAAGGAAAACAACGAATTGAATTTAAGTGAAGCAAAAAACAGAGTGTGGGGGAAAATCCACCCTAACTTGAAAAAGCTCAAGAGATCACATTTAATCATGTAGTATTGGGTGATTGAACCTAAATTTGTATCCTTTATCATACCTTATACCCTAGCCACATTATAAGCTAAATAAAGCAATACTAATCCTATAGGTAGTTTTGGCCTATATTAGTAGAGAATAGCATGAAAAATAACCATATAAAAATCTTAAGCTAGTTAGAGATCCTCATCCAAAATTTTGGGATATATAAACTCATCTAGGTAATAGGAAATTTATTGACCCAAAAATAAACACACACTCGAGATTTAGGAGAATAAAATAATGGATTGCATTTGAGTTAGTCTTGTGCATGGTTATGACCTTTGAAATTTTTTCCTGAGCAAATTCTCATGCTATAAGACAAAAGCTTGGTAAGCCTAACACTCACTGCATATATTGAATTTTATTTTCGTCATTAGGGATTATTTTGCTTAAGGACAAGCAAAAGGTTGAGTGTGGCGGTACTTGTTGTGTTCATAATTAAGCATGGTTTTAATACTTTTAAGCTTAATTTTTGTTTGATTTAAGTAAAATATGATTAGGAATTAGCTTTGTTTTATGTTTTGTGTTGTAGAAAAGATGGAAGAATAAAATAGGAGGAAAAGATAAGAAATTCATGAAAAAAATGTTGAATCGTAACAATTCCAAAGCTTTTGGTACTTATTACACCATATCTCTCACATATGAACTCTAATCAAAGTGCTTCAAGTGGCTGTAAACGCTAAGACAATAATCTAGCACATTTATGTTGATCACTTTGTCAAACTTAGGATAATGTAGAGTGTTACAAAGCTTGAAATTAAGAATTACAGTGCAGTAGGATGAATCATGACCTTTGGTCACTAATTTAGGAATATCTCCCTCATATTAGCACTAACTGAAAGGGCTATAACTTTCATGTTAACAACATTTCCAAATTCTAATGAAATATTAGTGCCATGGTGCATGGAAATTGGTACTGTGGCACTGGTGCGCCCAATAGGAGCGTCACAGTGCCCAAGTGAGCATTATAGCCCTTCAAATTTTTAGCAACATGGCACCATGGAGCTGCCATAAAGCACCGTCGTGCTCCTTTTTTGCTATAAAAAAAAGTGTAATTGTAATCCTTTTTTTACTCTAATTAAAGACCAAAACCTCGGGAACGAACCTAGAAGGAATCCTACTTCATTTAGGACTCTTCCAACCTATAAATAAGAGGGAAAAAAGCATGAAAAGATAATCCAATCCATCCAAGAATCAAAGGATCAAATCACCAATTTCTCAAGTTTCTTCTTTTCTTCTTCTTTAGGTTTTCTTATGGCATTGCATGGCTAGTTATCTTTTTGTTGGTTAAGGAAGATTGAAACCTCAAGGATCTTTTATTCATTGTGAGATGTTTAATTGAGTTTATTATGTCAATTTTAATTGAGTATTGATTATTCATCCATTCGTATTCCCTTGATTGTTTCAATTGATATCTAGGGTTCAAACTAGTGATTTCATTGTTTCAATTTACTGGTAAATCTTATTTTGAGCGAAGTTTTCATTATTATAATTCAAGAGGCAAATAAGATTAATAATTTTGGATTATAAATTATTAAACCTATAGTGAATGATTAACTAAATTAAAATTAGCTTATGTGTTTATGTTTGTTTAACTCTACCAGTTTCATTAATTCTTCATGCGGTTAATAAGTTATACTTTACCGATGTGCTAAAGATTACTTTTTTATTAGGCTTAATTGAGGTGATCGTCATCAATTACTAAACTTAAGGAGGAATATTAGGCTTAATTGAGGTGATCGTCATCAATTACTAAACTTAAGGAGGAATAGGGATAGAATCCCAATAATAGATATTCAATTAAAGATTGATTATGTTGTCAATGATCAATGCAATTCCTTGATGGTTGATATCAACTGAAACCAACACTTTTATTATTAATCACTCTCTTTTATTTGTAATAATTCTCTTTTTACTTTCATTATTAAAACCCTCTTTATCTGATTCAGAAAAGGTAATACTAGTCTCTGTGGGGTTGACCCTTACTCCCACAACTACAAGTTAGTTTGAGAGGTGAGGTACTATATTTGGTGTACTTGTAACAGTGCCAACCCCACTCCTACTCCCGTTCCCCACCTTCTTGGCTTCACCATCCTCTTTGTCCAACACCACCAAAATTTTTATCCCCTTTACCTGTTGTGCTCTCTCTTCTTCCTCTTAACCTCCATCCTCCCTCACCCATGCCCTAACTAGCACCCCCTTCTCGGCTTTCTTCTTCCCTCATCTTACCTGTGCTCTTCCATTCCCTTCCCTTTTGATACCCCAGATTCTCTTCTCTAACCTCCACCAAAGCCCTACTACCTCTTCCATCCATCCTTACCCGAGCTTCCACCCCCACTGTGCCTTGCTACTTTCTCCTCTACCTCTATAATCTCAGCCTTACACCCTCTCCCTTACCAACGTAAACACCCTACCTCCAACATATCCACTCCTGTAACACCAAACTATCCCTTCCCCTTTGTTCTCTTCTCCTACACCCACCTCATCTGATTTTCCCCTAAAACTAATGTGTAGCCCAACTTCTGAGTTTCCCTTAGCCACTCAAGCTTACCCAATCTTCCACCCTACCAAAATTTACTTGTGCCTTCTTTGGTGATTCAGTGCTACTTTTCTTCCTCTACTACAACGTACTATCAAGTAATCATAGTCTCCTTCTCCCTTTATTTATGATTTCTTGATAATTACTGGTTAATTTTAAATTGAACTGATCTGTGCTTAATTAGTCTAATCTTGGAATTCCTGGTTTAAACTATATTGCTTTATTTTTATTTCAATTGGATAGAGCATTATTTGGAATTTTGGTAGTTTATATTGCTTGTTGCTAATGCCTATTGCTCTGTTTTAAATTTTCCAACTTTATCATGGCCCTTAAAAGAACTAGAACTAGCGCAAGTTCCTCTCAATCCCACCAACCTCGTAGTAGAATAGGCCAAAGGCTAGACCAACTCCCTCGCCAATTAAATAAGTATGATATAGTGTTTGTTGATGATCATCAATGAACACGATACAATACATTTGTGAAATGGGGAATTTTGGGTACCCGGTATATGGATGAGGAATGTTTAGAACGATTGGGCCTTTTGATCGATGTTCGCTATCTAGTTCATTGGATTGTGTGGACTAGTTTTGTTAAGGCCCGTTACCCAGCCTATGCCAGGACTATTCTAGAATTTTTTACTTTAGCTAATGTGGTTTGGGGGTCCTAACATATACCCAGCCTATACCCAGCCCATGCTTTATTACTCAGCCCCGTTACCCAGCCTATGCCCTATTTTGGGGTCCTGACATAGATTAGGGCTGTGTTAACTTTAGACTATTTGATACTGCATATAGTTTATCCTTAGCTCTAATTAATACACTATTTAGACTACCTCCCGGGGGTCCTAAAGTAGTCTCCCAAAGTTTCAATGCACAAGATCTTTGGAACTCAATTTTCACAGAGGGTAGTATAGTGCATCAGTTTCCAAAGTCTCATTGATTTGCAACCCATGTTTTAGATATTTACAACATCTTAGGGCCCATACTATTTTTGGTAAGGCTGAAAGTGATAAGGTTACAAATCAGCCTAAGATTTATTTCCTATGGGCTATGATAAACTCATTCCATATAGATACAGGGGCCTTCATGGCCCATCAGATGGCAAGAGTAGGTAATGCTCTGAGTGGCAGAGTTGTAAAATGGGGCTTAGTGATTGCCCTTGCCATAGGGTTAGGATTAGAGGCCTATTTATGAGATATGTAACCCATAGCTAGCAATAGCAGGATTGATTTAGAATCCTATTTGCATATAAAACTCATTATTAAAAGAAATGCTTACTATTGGTTGCATTTTTGCGACCAAAACTTTTTTGCCTCCCTAACCCTAATAAGATTGTTGTCACTAATGAGGCCAATTGGATTTACCCTCCCGAAGAGGGTAGGGATGGTGATTCTTCTGAATATGAGGGGGATGACCTCCCCATGAGCCTTTACCAGCTCTACCAGCCTTACCACCCCCTTCCCAAGATTTTGATTTTGTAGGACCTTCTCATGCACCACTACTTGACGAGGAGTCTTACTCCTCATGCCTCAACTGGATGGAATCCCACATAGACTCAATGAAGAGTATGATGGGGTCTATGATCATATGGTGTAAACAATGTATGAATGGCGCATCACAAAGCATCCCCCTCCACCACTGCTAGAAGACCAATAATTTGGTAATTTCTCCCTTCTCATGCCTTATTTTATCATTGTTTATGACATTGAGGAAATTTTCAAATCTAAGCATTGGGGGTAATTACTTTTGTGTTGTTGGTTTTCTCTTGCTTGTTGGATTTAGACTATTAATCTTTCCTTACTTTCATATATATTTCATTTGTCAGTCTTTCTAGTTATATTGATTAGTCACAATGTTAGTAATTTTGTGAATAGGTTTATGTATTATAGATGATTTTAATTTATGAAAATGTGATGTGTATTAGAATATGAAATATATATTTTTCATTTAGGTTCATTTTTCTAGCATTGAACCCCTAATTCTTTAAAAACACCCCACCTATTTTGCTATTAATTGTATGTCCCTTTTTTATTTTGGCATTATGAAAGTGTGAAGGTAGGGAGAGGTGAAAAATGAGGGAATGTGAAACCCAAATTTTTTTTCACTTTGAGTACCCCTTCAAGGCACCAAAAAACCCTCAGTATCAGTACCTAGTTGCCTATATCCTTGTGAGATGGAGCATAAAAAAAACTCATTGTATATTTTCACAAAAAAATGAACAAGAAGAAAAAGTGAGAAGAAAAATAATTTGAGTGAGAAAAAGAATTATGAAATTGAAATAAGGGTAAGGAAATATAAAGAGATCTAAAGGATGCAGTGGCTTACTTAAGTGCTTAAAAATCAAATTGGTGTATAAGATTTATGGTAACAATAGCAGCAAATATATAATAAGAGAATTTAAGTTTAATTTTAGAAGAATGAAGACTAACTGATAAATGTATACTCATATATCTGTTAAGTTACATTTATTGTGTGACATATTAGCTATGTTACATTGTCGATTTTCTAGAATTTTAATGTATCTTCTCTTTTCCTGTTAATACTTTATGTTATTTGCTTGAGGACAAGCAAATGTTTATGTAATACACTGGATTTTCTATCTCTTTTTATGAAATAATTTGCTAGGAAGGGTCAACAGGAATTAAATAGATCATCCTTATAAGTATAATTATAAGTAATAGAGAAGAGAATTCTCATTTTTAAAGAAAAGTCCTAAAGGGAAAAATGGTAATTTCTTCACTTTTAGGGCTGGGACCGGGCAGTAAGAGAAGGAATGAAGAACCATAGAAAGTATGACACAAAAACTCCTTGGCATTTGACAAAGAAAAGATTAAACACTTGGCTAAATTCCACTCAACCAAACAAGGGCCTTGTTAATGGCATAGTTACATTTTAAAGGCATGGAATTTTTGTAATAGTTAGAAAAAAGAATGGCCTTAGTTAGATGGGGGAAGCTTCTTGGAAAAGCTTTAGTTGTTTAATAATTTTTGTTGACCAAGGAGTGAGGGTGTCGACCAAAAGCAAGAAACAAGAAGAGACTCACGGCGCAAGGAAGAATAAGAAGGAGGAGAGACACAAAAGAAGAAAAGAGATAGAAAGTGGAAGAAAAAAGAGAAAAAGGTAAGAGTTAGACTTCTAATATACTCTAATCTTGTTTGGTTGCTTATGAATCTTCATGAAGCTTTCTAATGGTGAGAAATCTGTAGTCTTTGTGATTGAAAGAGAGAGAGAATCAAGCCCAAGTTAGAGAGAGAAGTATACTAAAGGTGTGAAAGGAGGTAAGATCAACATCTACTTTTCTTGATTCTTATTTAAATGAAGGTGTGTATGTACATATATGTGGTAATGATGGAATAAATGTATGGTTATTGGGTTGCATTGATGAAATTTATGATGTTTTTGTTTTTCCCTTTCATGAATATGAGTGGGGGAGATGAGTAGGAGCATTTATGAGTGGTGAATTTTATGGGTTATAACTCTTGAAATTTGAGGAAAAGTTTTGTCTTTAACTTGTATAACATGTCTATGATCTGTATATTGCTTGGTTTCTTTGATTGATGGATGTTTGGAAGTATGGAAGAGAAGATATGCATATTCACGCCTAGACCATGGTTGTGCTTCGTGGCACAACTAGGCCGTGTTCTGGGCACGATTAGGAAAAAGCTAGAACAGGGCACGTGTATGGCATGGCCATGCTTTGTGACACAGTTAGGCCATGTTAAATTGCTTGTTCTTTACTCTAATTGAATCAAACAATGAACTAATGAGTAAAGGACTAAAATTAAAGATTTATGATATATAAATGGGTGTAACATAACATTGTTTTCTTTAGTTTTACTACACTCCTATTGTATGAGTCATGAATTGCATTATAGTCAAGGATTAATGGATATATGCTATAAAGAAATTGTAATGTATGCATGTTTCAAGATGCCCTGCATGTTTAAGAGATATGACATATGTATGACAGTTATGATGCGCATGCATATGATGCTATTGATAATTGGATATTTATGAAAAGTGGTTGTACATTTTTGAAAGATATGTGAGATGTGAGAAGGACCCTTTTCGAAGTAAGGAGACCTAGCGACATGTGGCATCTTGTTGTCTTAAAGGGGGTGACGAATATTTTGGGATGACCCTTACCCAACCAAGGTGATTTGATGAATATGGCACCTTGTGGAGGTAAGGCAACTGAGCAGTTATTGGCTATGATACGATACCGAGATAAAGAACACCCTATTAGCCTAAAGTGGCCAATATGGAAAAGGCCGCTCTGACCAAGAACCCAATGGTGGGTGAGTAGCGGGAGGGAGAGGGCTCACACCACCCTATGGTTAGAAAATATGGATATTTTAGATAATTAGCCACTATGGAAATAAATGTACATGCATATTATTAAGGATCAATTACTCACTGGATAAAATTACCTATAAGAATTAGTTACTCCAGATTGTTCGACTGCATAGGGTTCCAAGCAACATTGTTTTAGACTAGGATCCTAGATTCACCTCCAGATTTTGGAAAGCTTTACAGGAATCTTTTGGCACCAAATTGCATTTTAGAATTGCATATTATCCGTAGACGGATGGTTAAACTGAACAAACCATACATAATTTAGTGGATATGTTGTGGGCATGTACATAAGAACAAGGAAAGGAATGGGATAAATATCTACCTTTGGCAAAGTTTGCATATAACAACAGCTATAATTCGAGTATTAAGATGGCACTATACGAAGCTTTGTATGGTAGAAGATGCCAGTTACCTTTGTTTTAATACGAGATGGGAGAGAGGAAATTACTAGGTTTTGATATAGTACAATGCACTACAAAAAATATATAGATGATTCAAAGAAAAATGTGAGCTGCTCAAAGTTGACAGAAAATCTATTATGACCAAAGGAGGAAGTCGTTGCAATTTCAAGAAGAAGATCATGTGTTTATGAGAATTTCTCTTACTATAGTAATTGGTCAAACTATGATAGTTAAGATAAGCCCACGTTATATAGATCTATATTAGATACTTAAGAAAGTTGGGCCATTGGCATATCAGATATCTTTACCCCTAAATTGTTGAATATTCACGATGTGTTTCATGTATCTCAACTTTGCAAGTATTTGCCTAAATCATCTGTATATGTTCTATAGTGTGTTGTACTATATTAGAACTTAGTAATTTCCTTTCTCCTATCTTGTACCAACACAAAGGTGACTTGCATATCCTACCATACAAAGCTTCGTATAGTGCCATCCTAATACTCGAATGGTAGCTATTGTTATATGTAAACTCCTTCAGAGGTAGATATTTATCCTATTCCTTTCCTTGTTCTAAGGTACATGCCTGCAACATATCCACTAAAGTATGTTTAGTTCGTTCAGTTTGACCATCCATCTACGGATGATATGTAGTGCTAAAATGCAATTTGTTGCCAAAAGCTACCTATAAAGCTTTCCAAAATCAAGAGGTGAATCTAGCACCCCAATCTGAAATAATGATGCTTGGAACCCCATGCAGTTGAAAAATCCAAAGTAACTAATTCTTATGGGTAAGTTTATCTAGTGAGTAACTGATTCTTATGGGTAAGAAACTGATTCTCTCTCTTTCAATCACAAAGACTGTAGATTTTTCACCATTAGAAATCTTCATGAAGATTCATTAACAACCAAACAATATTAAAGTATATTAGAAGTCCAACTCTTACCTTTTTCTTCTTTTTCTTCTAATTTCTCTCTTCTTCTCTTCCTTCTTCTTCTTCTTCTCTCTCTCTCTCTCCTCCTTCTTCTTCTTCCTTACGCTGTGAGTCTTTCCCTCTTTCTTTCTTTTGGTCAATACCCTCACTCCTTGTTCAACAAAAATTATTAAACAACTAAATTCACGTGATATTGATGCATAACCTGCCTACTGAACATGCTATACATTCTTGTTATCTCCTTATACACGAAAAGAAAAGGTTTTCTATAGTTTATACAGTTGGATATAACTTGTGAATTTTTTGGTATATATTATTTTTGGGTGTTTATCTTATTGGGATTTATTCTCATTATATTTCTTTTGGTGCTATGTTCAGATACAGGCCAGTAAGATGCCTTTTATAATTCTAACCCTTCTTCTAGAGATGCAGACCATGGAGGTCCTTTACTTAGGCTAGTTCACTGTCATCACCAGTCTGTTAGTGATCAATATGGTAGAGATACCTGTGCCTAGGCCACCTCTTCCACCAGTTGTACCCCAAAAATGATGGTCATAGGGGTAGTTGTACTATAAACTAAGAAATCTGTAGTTAATGGACTAACCCATTTTTGGTGTAACCATATAGTACTTTGTATCTTGAGTATAATGCTTAGTACCTAGGGTTACATGTGTATATTCAAGCTAATCCCTGATGTAACTCGAACTTGTATCTATATATATGATGCATATGTTTTGGCTTGCTGACTCCTACATTATTATCTATGATCATATAAAAAAATGGTCGTTATAGTTTTAGCATGAGGGAGTTGATAAAATATAAAATTATGGGTTTAATAGTTATATTTCACCCCTTAATTCTTAGTTATCTTATGATTATCTGTTTATTTTCATTTGGTTTTATTTTTTTTTCTCTGGATACTCCTCACTTGTATTTTCTGTTTATAGATGAGCAAAAGCACCGAAGAATCAAGGGAGAAAGCACATTTGAAAGGACCTTTAGATTAGGCGCAAGTCAAGGAAGAGACGTGGAATAAATAGGATTCGGATGGGCAAAAACAAACATCGGCAACCTCCAACATGGCCAAGCTATGTTGTATGCAACAGTTGATGCAGCTTCCCAGATTTTAGCCTGAACCATGGCCAAGCCCTGTCCTGGGACATGAGTATGCTTCGTGTTTGTACATCACATCATTTTTAAGAGTTTTAATGAGCCAAGGTGTATATATATGAGGGAAGACAAGGAGAAATAAATCCAGAGGCATTCAAACTTATTTTGGACTTAGAAAACACTCTAAGGTTAGGGTTTAAAATAGATTTAGAGTTTCTATTATGCTTTGGACTAGATTTTACATAGAGTTGAAGATTATATTTCATCGGATTGCATCTCAACTGAGTTTCATATTTCTATCTCTGCTTCTCTTTCTCTTTTACAGAACTCAATTTGGATTATGGTTTACTTAATGCATTTGATTATGATTTCTATTTCAATTATACATGAGTAGATTCTAATATAGGGTTTTGGGAAACTTACTTATGGTATAATGATATTGAATTGTTGGAACCCTAATTGTGATAATTAGGGGATAATTGGATTAACTATTATGTACATGTATGTGTTAATGAATGGCTGACTAATATTTGTCACGTCTTAGGTAGATAAATGGTCAATAGAAAGGTGAAAGTTATTGTTGAAACTTGATAGTTAATTATGGATGTTTTAATAATGAAATTAGGTTAAAAATCTCTAGGAATTGAATTATTTGGTAGGTACGAGACCACATATGAATTGAATCATTTGGTTAACACAAAACTTAATGGGTTTAAGTTAAACTAAGAACCACAAAAATAGGTAATTAGATTAAACTATGTATAGTTATTAACATTTGAAAGATGTTATTAATGATTTAATGTTAAACCATCCTCGATTACTCAAATAATTGCAATAAGAGATTTATCTTGGATGTTGAATATCATAAGTGTAGTGAATCCTAATCCTAGGATTTTCATAAATGAATTTCATTATACATCTAGTTAGATTGATTGCATTTTCTTTTCACTATTGCTTTTTAATTACATTGATTTAGATAGTGTATTTCGTAAAACGCTGGTAATTGATACATTGGTCTTTGTGGGATACGTCCTATACTTACCAGACTAGCTATAGCTACTTCATGTTCTTGTGGTTATTAGATAAACATCACAAACACAACCTGTTGGTTTTCTTGATGCCTGCTTCTCACTAGACTAAGAGTAATGATTTTGAGCCATGTTTTCTATCAGGTCATTTGCCTCATTAACAGTCTTATTCATCAGAGCTCCTCCAACTACAGTATCCACATACATTCAGGTATTATATATCTTTCTATTATAGAATGTGTGGACTATTAGCCTCATGATGAGAGTTTACTCTCAGGAGTTCCTTGAATATTTCCCAAGTTTCATATAATGATTCCCCATGATAAAGGGAAAAGTTAAGGGTTTCATGGTTATATTTTATCCCCTAATTTATAGTAAACTTGTTATTATTTTCCTGCTTTTATTCTGTTCAGTTTTGCTTTCTTTGGATACTGTTTTGGTTTTTTTATGTTTATAAGTGAGCAAAAGAGGCAAAGAATCAAGGGAAAGCACTAATGTAAAGAGCTATATAGACTTGGAACAAGCTAAGAAAGAAACAAGGAGTAGAGACTAAAGAAATTGGATGGAATTAAGTTTGGTAGCCTCCAACATAGTCAGGCCGTGCTCTATGCGAGACATGGAGAGAAATCCTAGAATCCAGCCTAAAGCACGGCCAGACCATGTCCTAGAACACGGCCATGCTTTGTGTCTGTACACTCCGTAATTTTTAGGGTTTTGAGGAGTCAAAGTGTTATAAATACATGGGGAAGCATGGAGAAAGATAGTCAGACACTTACAGATGAATTTAGACTTAGTTTAGGCTTAGGAAACACGATCAAATTTGGTTTAGATTAGGAATATTGATTACTTTATGTTCTTAGAGTAGAATTTGTATTGATTAAAGTTTGTATCTCTTATTCAATACTTTTTCCAGACCATGTTTTATCTTTCTATCTTTACATCTCCTTCTACTTCTACTCCTTTCTCTTAGTTTATATTGAATAATGATGATTTATTTAATGAACATGATTATGAGTTTACTTTCAATTACGTGTGAGTAGATTTAATCTAGGGTTTTGATAAACCCACATATAGTATGATGATACTACATTAGTTGAATTGTGAAACCCTAATTGTGATTATTTGTGCATTATTTAGGATTAAATATTATGCGCATATATAAGAGTTGATAGAATACCTAATCACCGTTTTATCTCATCTTAGGTTATTAACTGATGAACTGAAAGGTGAAAGTTAATGTAGGAACTTAATAGTTAATTAGGGATATCTTAATCACAAAAGTAGTTTAAGGTTCTCTTAGAATTGAATCAATTTGTAGGCACGAGAACCCCTATTAATTGAATCACATCATAACCATAAAACTTAATGGATTTAGGTTAAACTAAAACCATGAAAGTAGAAAATTGGATTAACCTAGGTACAATTAGTAACATTGGAAAGAGGTTATTAATTAATTAAGATTAAACCATTCCCAATTACCTAGATAATTGCAATTAGAGTTGCATATTGATTGTTGAATATTAGAAGTGTGGTAAACCCTAACCCTAGGCTTTCGATAGTTGATTACTTTATTTGTTTAATTGTGATTTCTCTCTATCGAATTACATTGATTTAAATAACTTGTATCGTAAATTCTAGTAATTGATCTTTGGTCTCTACGGGATATGACTCGTACGCTGTGCACTTGCAGTTAATTAGTGAATTACACATTTCTCTATGCAAAAGTGGTAATCTGATTTTGCAGATGGATTTCCTTGCTTAGGGGAAAATACTTGGTTAGAAAAGCTTATGAAAGCTATTGCCAAGTGGTAATTTATCTAGATGAAAGGGAATGCAGCCAAGCCCTAGCTTTTGTCCCGTAAAGAGAACAGAAACAATCTCAACCAAATCGCATTTGATGACACTCCATTATGTTTCAATGTGTCATAGTACTCCAAGAACACCGATAGGTGGAGGTTTGGATTCTCAGTAGTGGAACCTTGAAATTAGTTTTACTGAACCATCTGTAGTAGTGAAGGCTTCAGCTTATAGTTGTTTGTCTCCACTATTGACCTAACTATGCTAGGGTTCAGACCTTATTTGCAATGTTCTTTCTATTTCAGGATCAAAGTTAGCAAGATGATCACGGTCTAATTAATTGCCAAACCTAATTAATATTGACATAATTGTTCCCCCACAACGGTGCCAAAAAAGTGTTCTTGTGTTTCACTAAATACTGCAAGTGCACGGCGTAGCTGTAGCAAGTTCGACAAGTACGAGTTGTATCACATAAAGACCAATGTACCAACTACTATTTTTTCACAAATCAAACTATCTGAATTAATCAATTATGGAATAAGTAAAGGACAACAATTTGCAAACGATGAAAGTAAATAGACGAAGTGATACAATTATATAAAGGTTCTACTATATAAAGCTTCAAAAACCTTAAAAAAATACAATGATATACGGTCCCATAGCATAATCATGTCCCAGGAGACAAGCTGGTCGTGCTTCGGGCTAAAATTTGGTGAGCTGTACTCATTCTACATGGAACACAACCTGGCCATGTTAAAGGTTGCCATGATGTATTCTTGTTCATTTCTTTCATGTTTCCTCCTTGAATCCTAAAATAACTCCATTTTTTTACATATATATATATATATATATATATATATATATATATATATATATATTAAATCTCAAGAAGTCATTACCTCTTTACTTCTAACTAGTTAACTCATAATAAGATTCAATTAAATTACCCAAGCATAATTAAAGTTTATGGTACAGCATTAACACTAATACAATTATGAGTTCACATACACATCATTAACTAAAAATGTCCGTACAAAAATCAAACGCATATATGTCTACATCTTATTCATCCATATTGACCAATTCTGGGGATACGGGTGTGGGTGGTTTCACCTTCATTAGGATTTTAGCCAACTCAACCCAATGTACGTTAAAAGCCAGTCATAGAGGATATTTGCATATTTATTCTTCTGAACATAATATGGAAATATAGTGATAATTAAATCCCAGTAGGTTCAATAATAAATCATAATTATCATTAATATAGCTTATCATGTCATGTTCATATGTATAAGGTACAATAAATATATTAGGTCACATGAATGTACTTTATCTATCCACTTGAAAATCATATGATAATGACATGTTGGCATGAATAACTATTTTTAGAATATCATATGATGGATATCAACTTATTTTCATATCAAACTACCCTGGTCAGGGTGAGTACTTTCTACTCTCCTCTACGGGCTTTTCTCGCTGTGCCTGACATTGCACACTTTCTCTTTCTTTTCTCATTAACATAATCATAGTCATTAGTAGGGCGTCCCCTACTGGTGTACCACATGGACCGTCATGTGACTGTGCTCGTCTATTTTCTTTTCTTTTCACATTAATATTCAAAAATTTTGTAACATCCTAAGCCTCTAATAAATTTAGATAAATTTAAGAATAAGTAGAAAATACATATGACAAGTAATTAAGATGCTTAGTTATGTGACAATAAGGCAAGTATAAAATAGGTGACATAGTTAATATTGAATCATATAAATAAACTTGTTAGGATCATAATGGATGGAGAGAGGACACAAATACATTTTTTAATACATTACTAACCTAGGATTAGTAATAAATTAAGACATATATAAACAATAATTAAAATGTGTAGTTGTTTGACAATAAAGTCTTTATAAAATATGTGGTACCTTTTCATGGTTAGAAGTAATATAAATAAAAAAATTTGGAGCATAAATGAGAGGAATAGGATACAAATATATTCCTTAGGATGCTACTAATTTAGGATTAGCAACATATTAAGGAAAACAGAAGCATTATGTGATGCTATATATATAGATATATTTCTTCTCACCTCCACCATGCATATCATAATATATATCTACATATGCATGCACATGAGACTTGGAATAGTAGAATCACGCCCATCCTTTGCTCCCTAAAGCAAGCAGAAGCACACCCATCCTTTGCTCCATAAAGCAAGCAGAAGCATGCCCCATCATCTGCACTTAAGTTATGTGGTAGCATATGTTAAGGCAAGCAAAGTTGTCTTCCTTTTACGTGTTTATACACCCACCTCCACTATGAATATTATAATATATATATATATATATATATATATATATATATATATATATATATATATATATATATATATATATATATATATATATACATATGCATGCACTTACGTGGAGAAGCAGCAGGAAACCTACCTCCCTGCCCTGCAGAACCAAGGGAATCCCTGCAATAATATCAGCCAGCATCATGCATTTCGGTAAAGGGGCAGCAGGTTCACACCAGCCTTGCCTCACGAAAGTAGTAGAAAAGAGAGAGGGAAGGCAGCCAAAAAACTTAAGAGACAAGAGGAAGAAAGAGAGAGAGAGTAACCAGGAAGAAGAAAAAAAAATTGAGAGAGGAGGAAGAGAGAGAAAGCAACCAAAAAATATTAAGAGTTCCTTTTTCTTTCTTCCCTCACTATAAGGCAGTGAGAGTGAGAATGAGTGCTGAAATTTGAAGCTTTGCTCACCCCATATTTTGTGCAAAAAACATAGCTGAGAAGCAAGCTAGAAATTGAGAGCCATAGGAGTAGGTTTGCACAAGGTAAGTTTGGATTCTTGTAAAAATCTGGTTTAAAGTTTATTAGGCTAACTTTAGGTTCTGTATGGAAAAAGTTTTGGCTAATAATTATATAAAATATGAAAACATTTTCAACATAGAAGTTGTATCCCTATGTCTTATATTTCCATATCATTTGGAATCACATCAATCGGATTTAATATGAGAGAGTTATACTGCAGGGAGTGATGAGAGGTCAGAATCGGGTCTGGAATTTAGACTGGTGAGAATAGCTTTGTCTTTGAATTTCTAGGACTAACCTATAAGGAATATAAAGACATGGTTAACATGAAAAGTGTAGATATATTTCTCACAGTTACATAGCCACTGGAATCACCTAATTTTGAGTCCATAAGAGTGAGTTATGGTCTAATTTGTTAGTAAAGGTCATAGAGCACAAAAGGTTTAGGTTTGAGAACACAAAAACCTTTTTGTACCTGAAAATATTGACTCAGTAAATTGAGTAAATGGCCTTTAAATTCTCTCATTTTTTGTGAGAAAAGTGTTAAAATGTTCATAATAAATTCTAGAAATTTTCGTGATTTTTGAGAACCTACAACTAGGCCTTTTACAATCAAAACAGTGCTGAAAACAATCTGCAGGACAGCTTAGGCTGTTGATGGAAATACTAAACATTGAAGGGGTTAGATGTTGAATTTTAGTATGAAGAGTTTATGACATGTTAGAGGGATCATAATTAAGGATTACACAAAATTTTAGAGAATTATGGGTAGATTAAGGCATATAATAAAATATATAAATTTAGTGGGACAGAAAGTGAGTCAGAACATACCATAACTGGGGGCAGCCTTTAAAACTTGGGTTATTCGAGGGGTTAAATGAATTATTTTTTACTTGAAATTTTTATGGTGATTATATAACATATCTAGGATTCTTCATATAAAATATCACTAATTTTGAAGAATTTTTACCAATCCAAAGGAATGCAAAACAGAATAGAAATGGAACTGAAACCAATCTACACTATTCTAATTTATGGAGGTAGTTCTTAGGGTTGAATGGAAGCGTTAAGAGCTGAGAGAACCAAGAAATAAAATAAACATGTAAAGGTACTTTCATATAAAATTTTATAATTTTTATAGAAGTTTTTTCATATTTAATAATGACCCCAAATCTCAATAGAATCACAGTTTTGTTTTGGGGAGCAAAAGCTCTTAAACTAGAGACTTATGACTTTAGGTGCTACTATGCATGCATTAACCAAAAGCTCTTATATTTTTTAGTTTGAGTTGCTAGTAGAAACCCTTGCAGCCTTGGAAAGGAAGTGATTCTATTGGAATTGAGGTAGCCAGCTTTTCCTTAAAACACTCTTTATGTTTAAGAACTTGAATTTATCAATTTTCACTGGTTGCCTAACTTTTATGCTATGATGAATGATGGTCTAAAGATATGTTATGTATGCATTCTCAAAAATTAAGGGGGTGCCCAAAGTGTGCCAAGTAAGCCCCATTTCCCCCACGTATTGGACAATAATAGGAGATGCATAACCCTTTTGTAGGTATGGGACTGCATTGGGTAAGTAGACCAAAATTTGATGGGTCCCTAGTGTCACTAAGATGATGTATGTATGTATGATCCGTGCTTATGTTTCAGTGAAATAAATTGAGATGTTTTAAGGAATGAAATGTATAATTTTTTTCTGAAAATTTTGCTAGCTATTGAGATCATCATCTCATCTTTTTATGTCCACATAATCACATTCCAAGTACTCCAGCAAGAAGTGAGCAACAGGGGTCCTAAGGTTAACTCATATGAATATGGATATGGATTTTATTTTTTTTGGTTGTGTAATATATGTGGAATGGCTTAGATGAGTGCCAATTCCCTTTTAGACAGCTTATAATGTGATGTAATATAAATTATGGACTATACCTTTTCTTTGTGGCATGAGATCCTTTTTGCTGTAAGTAATGCATATTATGCCTAGTTAGTTGCCTATAAGGAATTGGAATTTGAAAATGCTTGAAATAGCCTAAAGCACTTTTATGCTTATCTAAGAAAGATAACAAAGAATATAAGTGAATAGGTTAATTTATGGGCTAGGTAGACATTGCTAGAAATTTATAGATAAAAAAATGTATAATACTAAATTCTCTTAAGTGGAATATCTTATGATTTGGATGTATGAAATAAGATGCTAGTCAGTAGGATATGACAAATATGATTTCAATAATAAGTATGTTCATTATACTCACATGCCATAATTTATCATCAAAGTTTAATCACTACAAAAAATCATTGGTAAAATGTAATCATGTCATGATCATAATCATTTTTCTAGTTATTTTTTATTTCTATTTATAAGATTCTTCTTCTTTTTTAAATATTATTTTCATCTTTTTATTTTTTTTATACTTGGCCTCTAGTTACTTTCCTCTTACTTATATCATTTACAACACATGTTCTTACAAATTTTATAGGGCATTCTTCTCCAATTTGGTTTATATTATTACCCTATAGTTAATGAAGATCATTTAGGGTAGAAAAATGTTAAAAATAAACTTTACCAGCTCCCAACATGGCCTGACCTTGTTCCACGACTCGGCCATGCTTGAAAAATACTTCAAACGTACTCAAAAATAGTCCTCAACACGGCCTACCCGTGCTGAAGCAACCCAGAACATGGCCTGGCCGTGTTGTATGACCTTTCCTCACTTATTCAACCATATCTCCCTCATACTTACTCTAATTGAGGTGATTCCAAAGTCTTTAAAAGATAAGAAACTTATCTACAATTTTTTATGTTTATCATTTCTTCATATTCCTTATGAATTATTCCTATAAAGTAGAAAACAAAAACCCTTACATTTACCACCATAAATTCTAGACTCATTCTGATCTCTACTCATTAATTAGCCATATCTCCCTCATATGGAATCCAAATTGAGTTATTTCAATTTTCGAAAATTTTGCGAGACATATATCTACATTTTTTATGTTAACTATTTCTTTTAATTTCTAACCTATTCTTCCCAGAATTCCGAAAAAAGAAGCTTCCTTGTTTACTCCAAAATCCAGTTTTCTTAGCCTAGCCTTTCCTAAAGTTCTAGTTCATCCTTTTATTAAGTCCTCTTCCATTTTTCTTCCAAATTTCCACCTAACCAAAAAATTACTTATCTCAACATTTAATTATATTTCTTACTTAATTTAACATATTGCATCATCCACTTCAAAAGAAAAATAGAATCAGATCATGCATCACTAACGGTGTTTCTCAATAGAAATTTCTCAAGTTCTTCTTATAAATTTTTAAGGCCATACTCATTTTATCAATCTAATCATATTCCATCAATTTTTCACCCCATTCAAATATACATAACACCAGCATAAAAGCCCTAAATTTTTTCCACCCATAGCCATATCTATGCAGAACTTTCTATACCAACCGAAGTATTCAAAACATCCATCACATGCAAGATCAACATGTAACATGATATAGCAACATCCATGGCCAATCATCAAAGTAGAAAATATTGTAAATTTTATCAAAGTTCTAAGATTAAAATCCCATATAAATGTTACAAATTTCAAGCTTTTCTTCAAAAAGAAATATTGTTAAACCAACCTAAAGATCTCCCTAGTTCACTTAGTGAATTCTTTTTCTTGTTTCCTCCTAAAGGAAGTAGCAAGATTCATCCCTTCCCTTAGCTTTTCTAACAGCTTAAATAAGAGAAGGAGAGTCATTTTTGAACCCCAAGGATGAAGAGAAAAGAAGGATTCTCTTAAGCTAACTTACCTTGAGTACTTAGTCCTCTAGACTTCTTCTTCTTCTTCCTTCCTCTCTTATCCTCTCTTTCTTTTCTTTCCTCACTCTACCTTGATTTTGTTTTTTCTCCTCTCCTTCACTTGGATGAAATTATAATGTTATATGGGTGGGTTTTGCTTAAATAAACTATTAAGTGGCTCACCTCTCATAATCATGGGGACAAGATTCCTTTAATTTAGGGATTCATTTCTTTTTTCTTTTTTCTCACTCAAGTATGACAGCTTTGCCTTTCTAGGTTGCAAATTTCAAGCCCTTGAGTCTCCCTTGTGATAAAGGGGAAAATTGAGTGTTTAATGATTATATTTTATCCTCTAATTAGTAGTAAACTTGTGATTATTTCCTTGCTTTTGGTTATCCTTTGCTCTGGATACTGTTTTAGTTTGTTTTATGCTTGTAGGTGAGAAAAAAAGGCTAAGAAGTAAGGGAAACCACTAATGAGAAGATCCATATAGACTTGGAACATGCTGAGGAGGAAGCAAGGAGGTAACCTTGAAAAAATTGGCAAGAAAAGAGACTTGTAGCCCCCAACATGGCCAGGCCGTGCTCTGTGCGAAAAGTGGAGAATTTCCCAAATTTTCAACTCGAAGCACAGCCAGGCCGTGTCATGAACCATAGTCGTGCTTCGTGTCAATATATCACGTAATTTTTAGGGTTTTGAGCAGCCAAGTTGTTATAAATATATGGGGAAACACAGCCAAGAGGATACATACACATTCAGACTATCTTTTACTCAGATTTAGGCTTAAGAAACACCATTAGATTAGGTTTAGAGTAGGATTAGTGTTTACTTTCATGTTCTTAGGTTAGATTTGAGATTGATTCAACATTGTATCTCTAATACATTTTGCAAACCAGGTTTTATCTTTCTATTATGCACTTACTTCTTCTACTACTCCTTTCTTTTGGTTTGTATTGAAATTTAATGGTTTATTTAATGAATATGCTTTTGATTTCTGTTTCTATTATGCTTGAGTAGATTTGATCTAGGGTTTTGGTAAACTCACTTATGATGTAATGATACACTATGCTAATTAGATTGTTGGAATCCTAATTGTATTATCGATGGTTAATTAGGATTGGCTATTATGCATTGATTATATAAGTTGATGAATGTCTGGCCAACGTTTTATCACGTCTTAGGATATTAATTGATCAATTGAAAGTTGAAAGTTAATACCGGAACCTAATAGTTAACTAGGGATATCTTAATCACAAAAGTAGTTTAAGGTTCTCTAGGAATAAATCAATGAGTGGGCAAGAGAAAACTGACTACTTGTATTCCATGGTTGGCATAGAACTTAATGGACCTAGGTTGAACTAAGAACCACGAAAATAGGCAATTAGATTAACATAGGTAGGATTAGTAATGCTTGAAAGAGGTTGCTAGTTAATTAAGGCTAAACGATCCCCAATTACATAGATAATTGCAATTAGAGGTACATGTTGAATGTTGAATATCATAAGTTTGGTGAACCCTAACCCTAGGCTTTTATTAATTGGATTACTTATTAATTTAATTGTAACAAACTCTCATCGCATTATATCGATTTAGATAGCATACTTCTTAAATTCTAGTAATTGACCATTGTTCTCTGTGGGATACGACCCGTACTCGTCAGACTAGCTATATCTATGCCGTTTGCTTTCGGTTATTTATAAAACACACACAACAAGTTTTTTAGGTCCATTGCCAGGGAACAATTGTCAATATTAGATATATTGCGAAATAGCTAGATTAGATCACTTTCTTTTAAATTTTCTGCATAATTTTATCTTACAAATTTTTGCCTATTTTCTTCCTTTATAGGTGTGTTTCTCTTTTATGCGAAGAGAACGTGAGTTCATTACTGAATTTGATCCAGAAATTAAATGCACACTACGAAGGAGAAGAAGAAGACAGTAGCAAGGACATTCTGCACCTACCATGGCGGAGAGAGATAATCGTTCTCTTAAGGATTTCACCGCCCCGAATGCTCATGGCCTGAATCCTAATATTGTCATACCAGTTGTTGAGGCCAACAACTTTGAGCTGAAGCCTTCTCTTCTGCAGATGGTTCAACAAAATCAATTTAGAGGGTCACCGACTGAAGACCCCAATCTCCATCTTTCAATATTTCTAGAGTACTGTGACACATTGAAGATGAATGGAGTATCCTCTGATGCCATTATACTGAGATTGTTCCCTTCCATCAAGGTCAATAACTCTATGGCAGTAGCTTTCTCAAGATTTCTTGGCCAATACTTCCCACCAAGTAAGACAACTCCTCTTAGGAATCATATCACTACCTTTGCCCAAAAAGATGGTAAGTCTTTATATGAAGCTTGGGAGAGAGCTCTTTAGATTATACCCACACCATGGGTTGGAGAAGTGGCTCATAGTCCATACATTCTACAATGGACTAATCTACAACACCTGTATGTCTGTGGATGTTGCAGCAGGAGGGGCCATTATGAACAAAACAATGGATAACACCTATGAGTTAATTGAAGATATGGCTCAAAATCACTACTCCTGGTCTAGTGAGAGGCAGCCAAGAAAACCATCAAGTATGTATGAAGTCGATGAATTTAATCATCTAACTTCTAAAGTTGATGCCTTGTTTTAGAAATTAGATAAATTAGATAATGGGTAGGAATAAGCCCAAATCCAAGAGGAAATAAATTAGGTGATGATATAATAATGTAATAATAATAAAGATTAGGTTACATGGCATTAAGACAAAAATTTAGCAAGTGGTGTGATTCTACATTCATAATTTTGGCAAGTGACATGATAATAAAAGGCTTTAGGACAAAAACATCTATATCCTACACTCATAATTTTAGCAAGTGGTATGATAATACATGGCATTCGGACAAAACATTCTTATCCCACACAAATAATATCAACCAAATAATGGAGATTCAAGGGCTAGAAATTTGCCAACTAAAAAGGCAAAGCTTTCATACTTGTTTAAGACAAAAGAAAATGGAAATGAATCCCCAAATCAAAGGGACCTTGTCCCTTATCTTAAGAACATATCATCATAATTTTCAAAATACAAATCTCCTTTTCCTATGCATATCTTGACTAAGGAAGAGGAAGACAAGAACATAAGTTGTTTGTTTTCCAAAAATTCAACAAAGTGTATCCTAATTGTGATAAGGTAGACCCATGATCATGAAAGGTGTATTATTTGGTGGTCTATTTAAGAAAACCCACCGCTAAAACATTTTAATTTCCTCCAAGTGAGAAAGAGAGAGAATAGAAGCAAGGTAAAGTGAGGAAAGGAGAGAAAGAGAGGAGAAGAAAGGAAGGAAGAAGAAGGAGAAGTTTAGAAGGCTAAGTACTCAAGGTAAGTTACCTTACTCTCCACTTGAATCCATTTTTCTTCTTCATCCTTGAGGTTCAAAAACTCGCCCTCCTTCTCTTACCTAAGCGGCTAGAAAAGCTAAGGGAAGGGAGGAATCTTGCTACTTCTTTCAAGAGGAAACAAGAAAACCAATTCACTAAGTGAGCTAGGGAGATTCTTAGGTAAGTTTAACAATATTTATTTTTGAAGAAAACTTTTGAAACTTATAATATTTATATGATATTTTGATCTTAGAACTTTGATGATAGGTCATGATGTTGTTATATCATGTTACATATTGATCTTGCATGTGATGTATGTTTGAATACTTAGACTGGTATAGAAAGTTCTGCATAGGTATGGCTATGGATGGCAAAATTTTTAGCTTCTGTGTCTTAATTTCTGGGAATTATCTATAGGGAACTAAAATAAGTGGTTAACATAAAAATTAAATATATATATATATATATATATATGTGTGTGTGTGTGTGTGTGTGTGTGTGTGTGTGTGTGTGTCACGGATTTTTAACCACTGGAATCATTCAATTTGGAGTCCATATGAGGTAGACATGGTCCGATTAGTAATCAAAGGTCAGAAAATGGTTCATCAGGGAAGAATATGTTAGGATAGCTTCTGTGTTTTGATTTTTGGGAATTATCTGTAGGTAATTAAAATAAATGGTTAACTTAAGAATTAAAGATATGTGTCACGGATTTGTAGCCACTAGAATCATTCAATTTTGAGTCCATATGAGGTAGATATGATCCGATTAGTAAGCAAAGGTCAGAAAATGGTTCATCAGGGAAGAATATGTTAGGATAGCTTCTGTGTTTTAATTTATGGGAATTATCTATATGCAATTAAAATAAGTGGTTAACATAAGAATTATATCGATGTGTGTCACGGATTTTTAGCCACTAGAATCATTCAATTTGAAGTCCATATGAGGAAGATATGAGCTGATTAGTAATCAAAGGTCAGAAAATAGTTCATCAGGGAAGAATATGTTAAGATAGCTTCTGTATTTTAATTTCTGGGAATTATCTCTATAGAATTAAACTAAATGGTTAACATAAGAATTATATATATGTGTGTCACAGATTTTTAGCCAATGGAATCACTCAAGATGCAGTCCATATGAGGTAGATATGGTCTGATTAGTAGGTAGAGGTCAAAACCTATCCGAGAAGAAATAACCTGTACATTTAGGGAGAAATATCACCTTGATTTCTTACTATTTCGCTACAATGTTCAACATAATAGTTTTAGATAATTGTTTTGTCTTGAAATTGACACCAAGATCACCTACATCGGAGTTCAATTGAGGTAGTAATGCTTTAATGAGTAAGAGAAGGTTAGATATGATGAAAACCTACATCAAGAAAATAAAGAAATAAAATTAATATTTAAAAAAGAAGACGAATCTTATAAATGACTAGTATATGCCATAGTCATTGCCATTGTATGAACTTCTTACACTCTTAAGTGTAAAATTCTGACATAAAAATATTTTATAAAGTGATATTTGAAATGGTTATGTTCATGGCATGATTACCGATAATTTATGGTCATAGTTATATTTTGATGAACATACTTGTTATTGAAAGCATATTTTTGGCTATCATTGTAAAAAAAAGAAAGAAATGAGTACGGTCACATGGCAATCCGTGTGGTGCACCAGTAGGGGACGCCCTACCAACGGTTATGATTATGATTATGAGAAAAGAAAGAAAAAGTGTGCCAGGTCGGACGGAGCGAGAAAAGCCCGTACCGGAGAGTAGAGGATACTCACCCCGACCGGAGTAACTTGAAATGAGAATAAGTTGATGGCCATCATATGATATTCTGAAAATAGTTAATCCTGTCATACATATCATTATTGTATGATTCTTATGTGCATAGATATTATGCATTCATGTGACCAAAGATATTTTCTGTAGTTTATACAGCTGAACATGACATGATGAACTATATTAATGGTAAATTATGATTTATTGTTGAACCTACTGGGATTTAATTTTCACTATATTTCCATATCATGTTCAGAAGAATAATGCAGATTTTCTCAATGACACTTATTCTTTCCGTACGTTGGACCGAGGTGCCCTACCTTAGGCAACTACCAGTTATATCAGATGTATCTATAGTAGATGTGACTGAGATTCCGGTGGAGGTGCCACCCGCACCAGTGTCCCTAGAAGTAGTCGACATAGATGATTAGAACTAATATGTATCTTTGTACAAATGTTTGTAAAATAATGGTGTGTAGTTTATAAAATAATGGTGTGTATGGAAACTCAGTATTGTATCACTGTTAATAACAATTATGCTATGTTAAAGTGATTATTATTACGAGTTAAGTGGTTAGAATTAAAGTAGTAATAACTTCATGGAATTTTACAAATATAAAAAGAAATTTGTTACATTTACATAAATGGAGTTGTTACATGTATTGTCGCAGGTACAACCAAATTGATACCTTACCTCTTAACTAACCTGTAGTAAGGAGAGTAAGGGTCGATCCCACAGAGACTGGTATTACCTTATGTGATTGACAAAATGGGGGATTGATAAGTGCAAATAAAATAAATTAAATACAAACAAAAGTAATTAAGAAAGTAATTAATGATAAAGGCGTTGGTTTCGGTTGATATCCACTGTCAAGGGATTGCATTAATCATTGACAATATATCAAATCTGTAATTGAATATCTAATATTGGGCTTATAACCCTGTTCCTTCTTAAGTCTATTAAATTGATGACAATCACACCAATTAAACCTTAATTAACAAGCAATCCTTTTGCACATCGGTAAAGCATAACTCATTAATCGCATGAAAAATTAGAGAAATTGACAGAGCTAAACAAATATAAACACATCGGCTATATCTAATTTAGTTAATTATTCATCATAGGGTTAATGATTTATAATCTAAATCCTTAATCCTATTTGTTTCATGTATAAAGTAATGAAAACTTTGTTCAAAACCTAATTCAACAGTAGATTAAGACATACAATATACTAGTAGGCCTCCATAGCAATCATATGAAAAATCAATGAGAAAAGAAGAGCAGATGAATAATCAATACTCAATTAATATTGAAATAATAAAATCAAATCCAAATCTCACAATGCATCATAATCCCTAGAGGTTTCAATCTTTCTCTACCAACTAAAAGTAAATCAACCGTACAGGGCTATAAGAAAATTTAAAGAAGATAATTAAGAACTTTGATTGATTGAATCCCTCCTTGATGCTTCCTCTCTTCTCTTTTTATAGAATGGATGCTCTTCAATGAAGTAGGGTTGTTTCCAGTTCAAATCTTTGCCCATCGGGCTTCATTTGGAGTTTAAAAACTCTAAAAAAAGTGAATTCAGCATTCTAGTGCCGCGGTGCCAAATTCAGCAGCAGGGCACTATGGCTCTAATGCTCGGGTGCCCCGACGCTGGGGCTCGACCGCCACGGTGTTCGGTGCTTCTGGGCAGCCAACGCAGTGGCCCTCCAAATCTGCAATGACGCAGTGCGGCGGCACTCTCTTTCGAGCGTTGTGGTGCCTAAAACATTCCAGAATTTTCCAAAAACACTAATGTTGTATCTCTATGTCTCTTCTTTCCATAGCCACTAGAATCACCTTAATCCGATCTAAATTGAAGGAGATATGCCAAAATTAGTGACCAAATGAGAGGATTCATCTAGCTGTGCTATGATTCTGATTTTCTAGCTCTGTAACGCTATGAAATCTCCCGAATTTGACCAAGTGTTCAACATAAACGTTGTATATAATTGTTTTACCATTTCACAACCACTTGAATCACTTTGATTGGAGTTCATATGAGGGAGATATGTTCTAAACAGTGCTGAAAACTTTAGAATCGTTGTAATTTATCAGTTTTCCATGAATTTTTTATCTTTTTCTTCTATTTTCTTCTTCCTTTGTTCCTACAACAAAAAACACAAAACTAAGCTAATTTTTTTTTTCATATTTTACTTAAATCAAACAAAAAGTAAGTTTAAAGGTATTGATATCATACTTAATTAAAATCAAATCAAATACCCCCACACTCAACCTTTTTCTTGTCCTCAAGCAAAATAATCCCTAAAGACGAAAAACAACAATCAATATATGTAGTGAGTGTTAGGTTTACCAAACGTTTGCCTCATAACATGAAAATATACTCGAGAAAAATTTTGAAAGGTCATAATCATGAACAAGCTTAACACAAATGCAATCCATTATTTTATCCTTCTGAACCCCTAGTGTGCGTGTGTTCTTAGGTCAATAAATTTTCTTTTGCCAGGATGAGTTTATGTATCCCAAAATTTTGGTTGTAGATCTCTAATTAGTTTAGGATTTCTATATGCTTATTCTTCATGCCACTCTCCACTAATGTAGGCCAAAACTACCTCTAGGATCAATAGGACTTTATTTAGCTTGTAATGTGGCCAAGGTATAAGGTAGGATAAAGGATACAAATTTAGGCCCAATCACCCAACACCACATGATTAAATATGATCTCTTGAGCTTTTTCTTTAATTTGGGGATATTTCCCCCCCCACACACACTCATTTTCTTGTTTCAGTTGAATTTAATCCATCATTTTCCTCAGTTCTCTATTTTTTTCACAGCATTTTCTTTTATCCTCTTTGGATTTTTCTTCTCTTTCTTTTGCATAGTTTTTTTTCTTTGCATAATTCTTTTCTTTTCCTTGCTCCATCCTTCCACCCTTTTGTAAATAAAACTATACAAAATTAGCATTCAGAAAATTAATCATGGAGTGAGTAAATAGGATAAAAAATAAGGATATTTATACAAAATTTGGCTTTCAGCTCATTTGTGGCTTTTAGAAGGAAAAGTTCATTAAGTTCAAAATAGAGGAACTAAGGATATTTCATTGCTTAGGTTAGGCTTGAAAGTCAAATAATGTCTAAATCATCTCCTAAATAATAGCATTAGCCTAGGATTTCGCCTCAAGAAACATTCAAATAAGTTTTAGAATCCTGTGAAGGTCATGAGATTTTTTTGAATTATATAAACCTTCTCTAAGTAAAAGATAAATTGAATGCCCAAAGTTATGCAAAAATATTTTAGGATTCTGAAGTCAAAAGTAATAAATTGCAAAAGGGATAAAATTGCACACAACTATGAATTTTCTACATTTTTTTCAAGAGCTAAAGAAAATTTGGATAGTCATATCATTAGCTGTTGGTTGTTCTTAACATCCCAAAACATAAATTGAAACACTCACACAATCATTCAACTTGCTAAACGCAATAAAAGTGCATTAATAGTGAAAATCAAAAAATTGATGCTCAAAATAGGGTCCCAATTATTCAGACAAATATACTTCCACCCCCACACTCAAACTTGACATTGTCCTCAATGTAAAAGAAACATACAAGTAGGAAATGATATATGAAAACATATGAGTTAAGTGGACTGCCCTGAATTTTTTTAGGGTGGAATGAGCATGTTGCATTACTGAACCCTGAATTTTTTTGATATCCACCTTTTTTTCTTTTCTTTTTTTACTATGTTGGGTTGCCTCCCAATAAGCACCTTTGTTTAATGTCATTGGCTCGACTCAAAGTTTCACATGTCATTCATGGAGGATCCTTGATGTCAACTTTGAATTGGCTTGCCTTTTAATGTGCATAATTTTGAGGTTCAGCTGGATTATGAGGTCAGCATTAGTCAAAGGTTTAATTAAATGAGAACTCAACTTACCTAGGAATAACCGATGTCTTGAGTAGCTTTTAGAATCCAATTTAATTTTATCTTTTTGAGTTTTTTCCAAAGCAGGGGGCAACTTTCCTCTATCTTTAAGTAAGGCATATTTATTTGAGGTTATCACTGGGAGTGATTCTCCACTATATATGCCCTTTAAGTGGCTAGGAAAGCTCTTTAAGCCTAGGTTAGGATACTGCAAAATATAAAGTATATGAATCTTATTAGAAATTGATAACAACATAGAAAGATCCTTACATGTTTGGAGCACTTTTGGAGCTTCCTCTCCTATTGTAATTTTCTCTTGGAATTTGGCATTTAGGGTAGATTCCACAGCCTCTTTCTTAGCAGGCTTACTAGTGTCAACTTCTAAGCCATCTTTTTCATTCAGTGCAGAATTTTTCTCTTTTTCCACTAATGATGCTGGGGCTGGACTTTCAATTTCTAAATTTTGAGCTTCTAGTCGACTCACTGTTGGTTCTAGTTGACCCATTTGATTTGTTAAGCTTTGGATGCTGGCCCTTACCTCTTGTTGAAATTGATGAGTATTATATGCAAGAGATTTAATGAATTCTTCTAAAGAACTACTTACCTGGGAATCCTGAGATGGAGTCTATCTAGGATAATAGGCATGTTGGTTAAGCTAAAAAATTGTAAAATCTTATTCTCCAGGCCAATTTTGTGCATTCCCATCCTAAAGTTGAAATGATCCTTCCATCCAGGATTATATATGTTTGAATAGGAATCATACCTCCCTTGTGGTGGCCTAGGGAAACCACTAACCATATTTACTTGCTCAAATGATTCTTCATAGAAAGTTGGGTACCCATTAGAAGGATACCCCATGGCTGAATGATTTCCATAGTACTTCTCTCTTTGCATATTCTCTACACGTTGACGAACAAGAAAAGTTAAATTTGCAAGTTGATGTCCAATGGAGGAACTACATACCTCACTAGCATGTCTTAATGGAGAGCCGAGCCTAGTGCCAAATTGTTGAAAATTGGCTGCCATATTCAAAGTTATGAACAAAAAGAAAAGAAAAAAAATCACAAAAGGTAAATAGACATAGTCCCCAGCAACGGCACCAAAATTTGGTGCATACTATCATAGGTACACCCAAATTGATATCTTACCTCTCAACTAACCTGTAGTAAGGGGAGTAAGGGTCAATCCCACAGAGACTGGTATTACCTTATGTGATTGAGAAAAGGGGGGATTGATAAGTGCAAATAAAATAAAGTAAACACAAATGAAAGTAATTAATGATAAAGGTGTTGGCTTCAGTTGTTATCCATCGTTAAGGGATTGCATTGATCATTGACAACATAACCAATCTGTAATTGAATATCTATCATTGGGCTTCTGACCCTGTTCCTCCTTAAGTCTAGTACATTGATGACAATCGCACCAATTCAACCCTAATTAACAAGCAATCCTTTAGCACATCGATAAAGAATAACTCATTAATCGCATGAAGAACTAGAGAAACTGACAGACCTAAATAAATATAAGCACATCGGCTATATCTAATTTAGTTAATTATTCATCATAGGGTTAATGATTTAAAATCCAAAATCCTTAATCCTATTTGCTTCATGAATAAAGTAATGAAAACTTTGTACAAAACCAAATTCAGTAGTAGATTAAGACATACAATATACTAGTAGGCCTCCCTAGCAATCATATGAAAAATCAATGAGAAAAGAAGAGCAGATGAATAATCAATACTCAATTAAGATTAAAAATCCCTCCTTTGATTGATTAAAGAAGATTAAAAATCAATGAGAATTAAAGAAGATAATTAAAAACTTTGATTGATTGAATCCCTCCTTGATGCTTCCTCTCTACCCTTTTTATAGATTGGATGCTCTTCAATGAAGTAGGATTGTTTTCAGTTCAAATCTCAACCCATCAAGCTTCATTTGGAGTTTAAAAACCTTAAAAATTGCGAATTTAGCATTCTGGTACGGCCGCGAGTGCCGTGCTGCGCTATTCGGGCGCCGCGGCACTTTGGAAACTCACTGATGGGGCACTGGGCGCTTGATCCAGTGTTAGGGCACTCTGGCTCTGATGCTCCGGCACCCCGGCGCCTGGTGCTTCTGGGCAGCCAACGCCACGGCGCATTGGGGAGAGTTGCGTCCCTCCAAGTTTGAAATGACACAACGCCGTGGCGCTTGAAAAATTCTAGAATTTGCCAAAGTTCTAAACACTAAAGTTGTAGCTCTATGTCTCTTCTTTCTATAGCCGGTGGAATCATCTTACTCTAATCTAAATGGAAGGAGATATGCCAAATTTAGTGACCAAAGGTCAAGATTCATCCTGCTGCACTATGATTCTGATTTTCTAGCTTTGTAATGCTATGAAATCTCCTGAATTTGACCAAGTGTTCAACATAACATTTGTAGATAATTATTTTATCGTTTCACAAACACTTGAATCACTTTGATTAGAGTTCATATAAAGGAGATATTTTCTAAACAGTGCTTAACGGTCTGGAATTGCTGTAATTTATCATTTTTCCATGAATTTTTTTTATCTTTTTCTTCTATTTTCTTCTTCCTTTATTCCTACAACACAAAACACATAACTAAGCTAATTTATATTCATATTTTACTTAAATCAAACAAAAATTAAGTTTAAAGATATTAATATCATGCTTAATTAAGATCACATCAACCTATAACCCACGCTGGAGGAACCAACTGAATCTTTCATACAAGTCTAATGTGAATCAGCCTTAGAATAATTTTAGGCATCCTCCAGGATTTCAGAATCAGAGGCCCTTCAATCTGCCTCCTCAGCCAAAGTCAAATCTAAAGGCTCTGATGGAGAATTTCATTACTACACAAAGTAAATAGAATGATGAATTCAGAGCCCAGCACCACTCAATGAATAAGGCTATAAAAGATTTAGACTCTAAGGTTGATTCGCTTGGTACCCATAGTAAGATGCTAGAAACTCATATAGCACAGCAAGCAAACCTATCTAATAGGAACTTTACCAAACTTCCAGGCCAGACTTAGAACCCTAGAAAGCATTGCAATGCTATTACCTTGAGGAGTGGTAAGCAGTTAGCTAAATTTGAGAGAAGAGGAGAGATAAAAGAAGATGAACCTCTGGCTACATCTGAGAAGAGAAGAGAAGAGGAACCAAAAGAAGAAGAAGAAAAGAAAGAAGAGCCCAAATATGTGGCTCCTGCACCTTACAAGCCACCAATCCCTTTTCCTCAAAGATTGGTTAAGGCTAAGTTAGAGAAGCAGTTTGTGAGGTTTCTGGATGTTTTGAAAAAGTTAAATATCAACATCCCATTCCTAGAAGTAATCTCCTAAATGTCTTGCTATGCAAAGTTTCTAAAGGAAATCCTCTCAAACAAGAGAAAAATTGAAGAGCATGTTGTTGTGGCATTGACAGAGGGATCCAGTGCGTTGATTCAGAATAAGCTACCACAAAAGCTTAAGGATCCTGGAAGTTTTTTCATACCTTATTCCATTAGTGACATGAAGATTGATAAATCCTTGTGTGATCTTGGAACACGTGTGAGTCTCATGCCTCTTTCAGTTTGTAAGAAGCTTCAGATGGGTAATTTGAATCCTACCACCCTTTCTCTTCATTTGGTTGACTAATCCATTAAGCATTCAGTAGGTATATTAGAGGATGTTCCTTTAAAGGTGGGTAAGTCTTATATACTAGTTGATTTTGTTATTTTAGAGATGGAGGAAGATGAAAAAATCCCCATCATTCTTGGAAGGTCTTTCCTAGCTACAAATGGTGCAAATATCAATATAAAAGATGGAAAGCTTTCTTTGAATGTAGGGGATGAAAAAGTAGAATTTAATTTGAATGATACTATGAACCCTCCATCTCTAAGTGAATCTTGTAGTATGATTAGCTTACCTGAACCTAATATGAATAATAATACTATGAATTTTTCTCCTTCTAACCCACTTGAGTTATGCTCTGTGGAAAGTTCTTTTTCTTACGATAAACAAGAAAAAGAAAAGAAGTCTATTGAGGAGGTATTCCAAGTAGAACCTAAGCCACCTCCTCTGAACCTCAATGGAGCTAAGCAAGAAAAGAATGAGCTAAAAGGAGCCTTGAAAGCTATTGGACAAAGCCTCAAGCATCATATTAAGAGGCAATGGATTAAAAAGAAAGTCATTCAAACTTTCTTCAAACCTCCTTGAGTAAAATAATGAAAGGAAGTCGAGCTAATGACTTTAAACAAGTGCTTTGTGGGAGGCAACCCACATTTTAATTTTTAAGTTTCTTTTAGTTTTGTTTTCTTGCTTTTAGTTTTGTTTTTATCTTTAATTTTAGTTGATTTCTTGGGTTATAGGTTTAATGAGTGTTTCCATATGTTTTATAGGTAAATTCCCATATGCCCAAGGTAAAATTAAAGGATGAAAATCAAAGGAAATCAAAGAGAATCAAAAACTACAACAAATTTCGAAGAAAAGTGAAATCCAACACCAAACGCGACTAGCCCGTGCCACAGGGCATGCCGTGTCACAGGACACGGCCGTGCCCTAAGCCCAATGCAACACACACCCTCCTTGTGTTCCTTAACACGGGACAAATCCAAAAAATTTGGGTTTTCAGCGCAAAGCACGGCTTGGCAATGTCTCCCACCACAGCCGTGCTTCGTGTTCCAGCAAGCACATGCACCCTATGCCATCTAACAAGGGAAAATCTCCAGGAATTTTTGAAAGACCAGGCCAAAGCACGGGTAAGTCGTGCTTTGGGCCCAGCAAGGTAAAAATCCCAAAATTTTCACCCTCTTTTCATCCTGTGTTCAGCTCTTTCTTTCTCGTGTTTTGGTTTCTTCTCCCTTATTCATTTTGCTCTTTCTTCTCTCCAATTTCCCTACCAAAATCTCTGCAAATTCAACCCATTCCCTTTTTCCTCCCTTCTTGTCTCCCATCTTCTTCTTCTTCCATGCCCATTCCCGTGCCCTAATCCTTCTCCCTCTCGGTTTAATCCTAACCCATAAGTTTTCCCATAGCCCACCATCACTCCCTTGCCTCCTCATTACCAAAATCCCTATCCCAACATTCTACTCCTTCCCTTTCACTCTAGCCAACTCGAAACACTCCCACACACACACACCCAGAAAATTCCAGCCAACTGACACCCATCTTTGCACCCAAACCCGAGCCCCATCCTCTATTCTCCCCAACTTGTCTCCATACCCAAAATCCCCTCCCCTGTTCTGCATTTTCACCCATTCTCCATACCCAAAAAATTTCCCATGCACCAACATTCTCCCATAACCCAAAAATCCCTTCCCCCTTACAACTCGAAGCCTTCCCCCTTCCTCTCTACCTTTCCCCTACTTCTACATCCCCAAAATTTCTCCCTCACCCAGCTCCCTCTTTTTCAACTTCCCAGCACACCCATACCCGTAGTGCACCATACCTTTCTCCCTTTCCCATGCTTCTTCCCTTGCATTACCTCGCCCTATATCACAATGTTGGTTGCTAGTTCATTGCTGCATCTCCATCATGCTTCCATCCAGGTAATAATAATTATCTAAACTTATAGTTTATTATCTGGATTAGAATTTCCTACTTGTTGACATTGTTAAACTGCTTTACTTTTTTGCATTAGAATTTCTTTCCCATTGTTTAGACTTGCTAGATGGTTTATCTGCATTGGTTTGGTTGACTGGTTTAGGCAAAAAATTTGCAGAATTTAGGATGCAGAAGTGCTAAAATTTTCTAATTTTGGATTGCCTAGTTTGCTGGAAAGTTTCCTTCCAAGATTAATGCAATACTCCCAAAGCTTTGGTTCTAAATTTATGATAAATGTTTAGCTAAATGGATGTATTTACATGCTCTGAATGCTAAAAACTTTCTTGCATACTAATGAATTATGAATATTGACTTGGTGCATTACTTGGTTTAGATATTGTTACCTCTTGCCCTAGTCTTTGTTTGTTTTGCCTATTGCACTAGGTTTTGGAAAAAATTCTACCAAATTTGGAATGCTTACATATGTATTTACTGATAACTGTTACTTGCTAATTTGCTGAACCTGCTATTGATTTGAACTGAATTTTGAATTAATCATTCCAACCTTGCTAATTTTGGAATTTGAAATTGACCTGAGTTTCTAAGTTGCTGAATAGTTTCTATTATTATTGCTGAATATCTCAATTAACTGGTTATGCAGTTTAATGCTTTGTACTTTAAGTGCTTCATAATCTAATTCATTTAATTAGCTTTGCACTTCTTGAAAAACAAAGACAGCATTTGGGCTATTTGAGTGCTAAACTTTTCTAAATTTTTGCATGGCCTAAGTTGTTGGACAAATTCTTTTTCTAATTAGTGCATTACTCTTAAATTGCTTTAATTCTGACTTACACTCTGTTCGCTAAGATATATATTGTCATTAATTTTGGCTGTGGTTTATCTGATTTAGATTATGTTTAGAAGGGTAAATCTCATTAAGAATAGACACTTTGCATGCTGAAATGACCTGGTAGTCATTAAATATTGTTGTCTCTTTATCTTATGAATGATAATTCTGGTCATTACTCTACTTGATGCAATTTATGGCTTAATTATTAGCCTAAATCATCCTATATATATTTCACATTTGCCTTGGGCTGAATTGAAATTCCCATGCTCCTAAATTTTGGGACATGTTAACCATGCTTTAAGCTCTAATTCAAAATTACTACATTGCTTAAATCTGGTTCACCTGTGATGATGCAAGCCTTGTACACTTATATCCTGAGTTACAACCCTCCACCTTCTCCTCCAGATGACCAGTAAGCAAGTGTTACTTCTCCCTATACTTTCATTATTATTGACATTGAGGACAATGTCAAGTTTAAGCATGGGGGAGTAAACTTTAAGTTTGTGGACTTCACTGGTTGAACTTCTAGTCTAGCATGTATATACTGCATATATTACATCTCTCTTGTTTCATTGCAAAATCACATAGTTTGCTGTTTCATAGATAGATTGATGTAATATAGGTTAATTTTAGCTCATGAATATGTGATGCACAATAGGATATGAAATCGGTAGTTTAAATTTTATTCTCTCTCTTCTAGGATTAAACCTCTAATTTTTTTGAAAAATATATCTCCTATTGTGTTGTGAATTGTATGCCTTTTTTGATTTTTAACACTATGAGAGTACGAAGGCTGGGAGAGGTGAAAAGTGAGGGAATATAAAACCCAAAATGTTTTCACTCTGAGTACCTCTTCAAGTCACCAAAAAGGCCCTAGTATGAGTGCCTAACTGCCTTTACCCTAGTGAGATGGAGCATAAAATGCACTCACTCCATATTTCTATAAAAGAAAAAAAATGATGAATGAAATAGACAAAAGAAAAAAAGAAAAAAATGATGAGAAATAAAAGAAATTGAGTGAGAAAAATAGAAATAAAGGTAAGGAGGCAACATAGAGAGATCTAAAGGATGAGGTGGCCTACTTGAGTGTTGAAAAAAATTAATTTGATGTATACATTCAATGGTAACAATAGAAACAAATATATAATAGAAGAATTTAGGTTTAGTTTTAGAAGAACAAAGATTATATGGTAAATGTCTATTCATATATCTATTGTGTGCACACCAATTGAGTGAAAAATTACCTGCATTGCACTTTTCTATCCTCTAAAATTTGAATGCATTTTCTTCCTTCCTACTGATAAGACATGTTATTTGCTTGAGGACAAGCAAAGGTTTAAGTATGAGGGAGTTAATAAAGGGAAAAGTTGAGTGTTTAATGGTTATATTTTATCCCCTAATTAGTAGTAAACTTGTGATTATTTCCCTGCTTTTGGTTATGCTTTGCTTTGGATACTATTTTGGTTTGTTTTATGCTTGTAGGTGAGCAAAAGAGGGCAAGAAGCAAGGGAAAACACTCATGAGAAGAGGCATATGGATTTGGAACATATCAAGGAGGAAGCAAGGAGGTAACCCTGAAGAAATTGGCAAGAAAAGAAACTTGCAGCCCCCAACACAGCCAGACAGTGCTTGGTGTGCATGAAGCACTGCCAGGCTGTGCTTTGTGCGAAAATTGGAAAATTTCCTAGATTTTTAGCCCAAAGCACGGCTGTGCTTCGTATCCGTACACCACATGATTTTTAGGGTTTGAAGTAACCAAGTTGTTATAAATACATGGGGAAGCACAACCAAGAGGATCCAAACACATTTAGACTAACTTTTTCAAGATTCGTTCGGATTGTATCTCAGATAAGACGAGAACTTTGCTAACTCTTCAAATCTGGTGATGTACTGGTCAATCAATCGATTCCCCTATCGAAGTTGGAGGAATTCTATCTCCTTTTTAGCTTTGACACTTCTCGGAAAGTACTTATCCAAGAAAGTCTCCCGAAAAACAGACCAAGTAACCTGTCGCTCCTGATGAGCCAACAGTTCATTGGCTCCTCTCCACCAAAACTCTGCTTCTTCCTTTAGCTTGTATACCGCAAAATCTACTTTATGTTCATCTGAACATTTCAGAACCCTGAAGACCTTCTCCATTTCGATCAACCATCTATCTGCCACCATCGGATCATACCCTCCAACGAAAGGCGGCAGTCGAGTTCTCATAAAATCTGCCTATCCATGCCAGCGTTCCTTGGGTTTTCACCCACCTCACCATAAGCATTATTATTATTCTGGATATGCTGTAAGATTTCATTTGTGGCAGAAGCTTGATCTCGAATAGCAGTGGCTAGATCTTGTAGAGTAGCTTCTGTACTTGGTGCTGAATTTCTCTTTGATGATGCCATTTTCCACTATATGAAACAAGATAATTAGTTCCTATTGAGGTGATCAAGCTCAATAGTATTTTAAAGAAGACTTTACAATACAGTAGTGATAACATCATCAAGCATACATATTAGGAAAAACGCTAGCAATTTTTCCTTAACAATTTCCATGTGCCACTCTACTCCATCTATCCATATCTTATTCAAGATGCTTTAGATCGATCCAGGTAACCATCCACCCCTATGGCCACTTCGGATCGACCTACTCCGATACCAACTTGTAACGCCCGATTTTTTTTTTAAATGCGAGAGATCAAATATACCATAAACCCATAAGCTAAACAACCCATACCTTCATACATTCCAAACTATATACATCAGAGTTCAGTAGTATATCTATATAGATACATATGTAACCCGAGGTACTAAGTTTACAACACAAAAAGGCAGAGTACCGTAGGGTTACATCAAAACAATGGGGTTAGCCTATTTAGACAACTAGGGTTAGCTATACATAATAAGTTATCCTACGGCCCAACCCTGGCCATCACCCTTGGGGTACTGCTGGTGGAGGAGGTGGGCCAGGAGCAGGAATTTCTATCATACTAATCACCATCAGGTTCACAATGATGGTGAACTGTCCTAGACAGGGGACATCAACAGTCTGCAGCTCCAGAAGCAGTGTCAGCACCACAAATGCCATCTTTACTGATCTGAACATAGCATTGAAACATAGTGAGATATAAAATCCCAGCAAGATCAACATTCCAAAACATATAAGTATGCGAAAACTCACATGCTATGTCTAGCTGTATAAGCTACAGAAAACATTTTCTCTTTTATGCAATAAAGATACAATAAAGTACATACCAGCCTTTTGTAGGTTATACATCAATATCACGCAAAATAACAAAATATGCATTTGTACAATACTTGTACCGTCGTCCTGGGTCCATACCACACACAGTGGTTCATCATCACTCATAATGGCTCACAGGCCGATAATCTCTCTCAATTGCAATCCTCAATGTGGCATGAGCCTTACTCCTCCAGCTAGTCACCCACCCTTTGAGGGCCATTGGTCGGAGGGTCCTTCCTGTATTGACCACTCTAGGCTATAGGGAGTACCCTATCCTGGTACCATATCACAAACCACGACCCTTCAGTCGCTTTACCTCGTAAGGTGCCACTATCTCGGGTCACCTTAATGGGTAAAGGTCAATCTGGAATTGTCAATCTCCTTAATACAGTAAGGAAGACACCCATTGCCAGGCCATCCTGCTTCAGAGAGGATCATTCTGACTGTCAGTCGCCTCAATACAGCAAGGGAGACACCCATTTTTAGGCCACCCTGCTTCAGAAAGGGTCCTCCTGACTAGATTAAGTGTTTTACTTCTCTTTAGCCACTTATCGTAACGAGGATATGCATATCAATAAAGATCCAGAACATAAATCATACTCATCCTTAAACATGTTACATTTATTCCTCATAAATAACATATGTGCTTCTATAGCCTCCCAAAAGCACACGCATCAATAACTCACTTGTAGCCATGCACACAAGCAGTCTATAATATGCAAATATGACAATAATGCATCATTCCTCATGCATTGATATACTAGCATAGGCATCAATCAACATGCATTTCATCATTATGCAATATGTAATTTAATATCTCATAATAAAAGGATGGAATTCACACTACAATGTATCATTAAAAAGGTATATCTATGCATTTTAGTTCCCCTTAACATATCCATTCATTGGAGTTCATTTAGAGCTTTCAAAATGAAAAATAGAGCAAAAACAGCCTTAAGCACGGCCATGCTTCAAACTGTGCAAACCATGCTGAAAAATCACAAAACAGCCCAAAGCATGGCTTGGTCGTGTTACCAAGCACAGTCGTGCTTCGGGTTTTCCCTACAGCCCAGATTTTCGTCCAGCCAGACCTTTCCTTACTAAAAAGACCATAAATAACTCATTTCAACTCCGATTAAGGTGATTTTGGTGTCTATGGAAAGCTAAAACAATTACCCACAACTTCTATTTATGCCAATTCAACAAATAAGAAATCAAAGCAGGGGAAAAAGTTGCTTGAAAACAGAATCAGAACTCAGCGCATTAAATCTGACCTACCTTCACTCATCAGGGCATATCTCTCTCATTTCCAATTCGATTAAAGTGATTCCAGGGGCGTATGAAAGCTAAGAAACAGGGCTACAATTCATATCTTCAACATATTTCCAGATTCTACATGAAAAGTAACATCCAGAACCAACCAATAAGTCGTGAATGATGTTGATCTTACCTTCTTCCCACAAGCTTGCTTCCTCTCTCTTGATTCTGCTACTTTCTCTCTCTCTAGAAAATATTACCAACCAGAAAATTTTGTAACATCCCTAATTTCGTTTCTTTTATTGGTAAAAGTACAAAAAAATATTTAATTAAGGAAATAAAATTTATTAGACAATATTTTAGATATCTAAGGAAATATAATCCGTAGATATTCTTCACCTTATGTATATGCATAGAAAATGTTTCTAACATTAAGAGAACAAAGAAAGAGGGAAAACCTAATAGGAAAGAAATTAGAAATAACATACTAAAGAGATGCAAAATTCTTGGATAAGGAAAATAAATTTTAGAAATAGGTAAAGGTCTTAAAATTTCAAGAACATTGGATTAGGGTAATGTTTCCTAATTCAAGAACTAGAGTTACTAAGTTTAAAATCTTTACCCATACATTGGGCTTTTACCTATGGACACTTCATATAGAGTTTTTCCACTTCACATAAGTTTCTAACAAGCCCATTGGATAACCTAAACAAGAAATAAAAGATAGACTTGGACTAGGATATAGTAATTGGACCAATAGCCCAAAAATTATGAAAATGTGACCAAGCCCTCCAAGAAAGGTAGAATTTTATCCAAAGCAGAGAAAATGCGTAGGAATAAGCCCAAATCCAAGAGGAAAAATAAAATAAAATAAATTAGGTGATGATATAATAATGTAATAATAATAAAGATTAGGTTACATGGCATTAAGACAAAAATTTAGCAAGTGGTGCGATTCTACATTCATAATTTTGGCAAGTGGCATGATAATACAAGGCTTTAGGACAAAAACATCTATATCCTACACTCATAATTCTAGTAAGTGGTATGATAATACATGGCATTACGACAAAACATTCCTATCCCACACAAATAATATCAACCAAATAATGGAGATTCAAGGGCTAGAAATTTGCCACCTAAAATGGCAAACCTATCATACTTGTTTAAGACAAAATAAAATGGAAATGAATCCCTAAATCAAAGGGACCTTGCCCTTATCTTAAGAACATATCATCATAATTTTCAAAATACAAATCTCCATTTCCTATGAATATTTTGACTAAGGAAGAGGAAGACAAGAACATAAGTTGTTTGTTTTCCAAAAATTCAACAAAGTGTATCCTGATTGTGATAAGGTAGACCCATGATCATGAAAGTTGAATTATTTAGTGGTCTATATAAGAAAATCCACCCTAACAACATTAGAATTTCGTCCAAGTGAGGGAGAGGAAAAATAGAAGCAAGGTAGAGTGAGGAAAGGAGAGGAAGAAAGGAAGAAAGAGGAAGGAGAAATCTAGGGGACTAAGTGCTCCAGGTAAGTTTAACAATATTTCTTTTTGAAGAAAATTTTTGAAACTTATAATATTTATATGAGATTTTGATCTTAGAACTTTGATGATTGGTCATAATGATACTATAACATGTTACATATTGATCTTGCATGTGATGTATGTTTGAATACTTAGACTGGTATAGAAAGTTCTGCATAGATATGGCTATGGGTGGCAAACTTTTTAGCTTCTGTGTTTTAATTTCTGGGAATTATCTGTAGTAATTTAAAATAAATAGTTTACATAAGAATTAAAGATATATGTGTTGGGAATTTTTAGCCACTGGAATTATTCAATTTGGAGTCCATATGAGGTAGATATGGTCTGATTAGTAAGCAAAGGTCAGAAAATGGTTCATCAGGGAAGAATATGTTAGGTTAGCTTCTGTATTTTACTTTCTGGGAATTATCTGTACGGAATTAAAATAAATGGTTAACATAACAATTATAGCTATGTGTTTCACGGATTTTAAGCCACTGGAATCATTCAATTTGGAGTTCATATGAGGTAGATATGGTCCGATTAGTAGTCAAAGGTCAGAAAATGGTTCATCAAGGAAGAATATGTTAGGATAGCTTTTGTATTTTAATTTTTGGGAATTATCTGTACGGAATTAAAATAAATGGTTAACATAACAATTATAGCTATATGTGTCACGGATTTTTAACCACTGGAAGCATTCCATGTGGAGTCCATATGAGCAAGATATGAGCTTATTAGTAGTCAAAGGTCAGAAAATGGTTCATCTGGGAAGAATATGTTAGGATAGCTTCTGTATTTTAATTTTTATGAATTATCTGTATGGAATTAAAATAAATGATTAACATAAGAATTATAGATATGTGTGTCACGGATGTTTAACAACTAGAATCACTCAAGTTGGAGTCTATATGAGGTAGATATGGTCTGATTAGTAGGTAGAGCTCAGAACCTATCCGAGAAGAAATAACCTGCATATTTAGGGAGTAATATCATCTTGATTTCTTACTATTGTGCTACAATGTTCAACATAATAGTTTTAGATAATTGTTTTATCTTGAAATTGACACCAAGATCACCTACATCGGAGTTCAAATGAGGGAGTTATGCTCTTATTAGTAAGAGAAGGTTAGATATGATGAAAACCTGCATCAAGAAAATAAAGAAATAAAATTAATATTTAAAAAAGAAGACGAATCTTATAAATGACTAGTATATGCCATAACCATTGCCATTGTATGAACTTCTTACCATCTTAAGTGTAAAATTATGACATGGAAATATTTTATAAAGTGATATTTGAAATGGTTATATTCATGGCATGATTACCAATGATTTATGGTAATAATTATATTTTGATGAACATACTTGTTATTGAAAGCATATTATTGGCTATCAATGTGAAAAGAAAAGAAATGAGCACGGTCACATGGCAATCCGTGTGGTGCACCAGTAGGGGACGCCCTACCAACGGTTATGATCATGTTAATGAGAAAAGAAAGAGAAAGTGGGCCATGTCGGATGGAGCGAGAAAACCCGTACCGGAGAGTAGAGGATACTCACCCTGACCGGGGTAGCTTGAAATGAGAATAAGTTGATGACCATCATATGATATTCTAAAAATAGTTAATCCTGCCATACATATCATTACTGTATGATTCTTATGTGCATAGATATAATGCATTCATGTGACCAAAGATATTTTCTGTAGTTTATACAGCTGAACATGACGTGATGAGCTATATTGATGATGATTTATTGTTGAAATTACTAGGATTTAATTCTCACTATATTTCTATGTAATGTTCAGAAAATTAGTTATGCAGATTTTCTATAGTTCTGGCTTTTATTGCACGTTGGATCGAGTTATTCTCTGATGGGCGGATCCTAAATAAAATGTTTGTGGGCGAGTTGGCATAGATCCCGGTGAAGGTGCAACCACCCGCACCCGAATCTCCAGAATTGGTCAACCAGAATAAATAAGATGTAGATATTTATGTGTTTGAAATGTTGTACGTACGTTTTGATTAATGATGTGTATGTGAACTTTGTATTGTATAAATTAAATAAATGTTATATTGAGTTAAGTTGTAACGAGGTAATAACTTCATGGTATTTTAAAAAAAAAATTGATACTTAAATGGAGTTGTTACATAATTGGTATCAGAGAAGGTCGATCCTAGATGGCCAGTGGATGGATGGTTATCTGAATCGATCTTATAGTGTCTTGAGTATGTTATGGTTGTGCTGTGTAGGGGATCAGTGATTCATATAGGTAAGAAATTACTAGTTTTTCCTATCTATATGCCGAGGTGGTGTTATGACTGCTATTAAATATTTTTGAACTAACTATTGGGTTTGATCACCTCAATAGCAGCATAACTTTGTTTTTGCCATAGTAGGAAATGGCTCCACCAAGGAAGAATCCAGCAACCAATGCAGAGGAAACCCTGCACAACCTTGCCACGGCAATTCGAGACCAAGTCATGACCACCAACCAAATTTTACAATATCTCCAGAATGCTAATAACACAAATGTTGAGAATGGTACTAACAACCGGATGGTTGGAAAAGATAATGGCATATCCGAGTTCCTAAGGACTAGACCACCTTGTTTCCAAGTTGGCTATGACCCAACGGTAGCCGAAAGGTGGATAAGGGAATTAGAGAAAATCTTTGAAGTGATGGGCTGTACTAAAGAGCAGCAAGTTATTTTTGCTGCATATATGTTAAAGGATGAAGCAGAATATTGGTGGCGTAGAGCTAGAGAACTTTTAGCTCATAAGGGAAGACAGATCACCTAGTAAGTGTTCAAGGACATTTTTTTTGAAAAGTACTTTCCAAGTACTGTACGGATAGAGAAAGAGATCGAATTTCTCCAACTCAAGCAAGGCAGCATGACCGTGAACCAGTATATTGCAAGGTTCGAGGAGCTGTCTAAGTTCTCCTCTTATCTGCGATATAACCTAGATGAAGCATGGAAGGCGGTTAAGTTTGAAGCAGGACTAAACCCAGAGATAAAGAATGCTGTTATAGCTATGGAGATCAGGGAGTTTGTACTTCTGATAAATAAATGCAGACTATTGGAAAAGAGTTTAAGGGCAGTGGAGGACGAGAAGCAAAGGCGAAACCTATGGAAGAGGAAGAAAAATTTCCCCAACCCTAGATAGAACGTGAGAAGAAGTGGATACGGAGCTGGTAAGAGGCCATTGACTATGGGTGAGTTGGATCGAGTTATTCTATGATGGGTGGATCCTAAATAAAATGTTTGTGGGCGAGTTGGCATAGATCCCGGTGAAGGTGCAACCACCCGCACCCGAATCTCCAGAATTGGTCAACCAGAATAAATAAGATATAGATATTTATGTGTTTGAAATGTTGTACGTACGTTTTGATTAATGATGTGTATGTGAACTTTGTATTGTATAAATTAAATAAATGTTATATTGAGTTAAGTTGTAACGAGGTAATAACTTCATGATATTTAAAAAAAAAATTGATACTTAAATGGAGTTGTTACAAATTTCCCATCCATTAGTTCCCATAGAAGGTTTGGGAAGATTAACCAAAAGATTAGGGGTAGGAATCTTACCTCTTCTCCTTGTTTTTCCTCCTTCTTCTCTATCTTTCTTCTTCTTTCTCTCCCTTCTTCTTCTTCTTTTCCTTTCCTTCTTTTCTTTCTTCTCTTTCTCCCTTCTCCCTTTTGCCGTGAGTTCCTCTGGCTTTTGGCTAGGCAAAAAGGCGACTTGGTCCCCCAAGTCAAGAGAAAAGATTAAAATATAGAAGCTTCCTCAACAAGCCATCCAACCCCTTAACCCTTTACCCCTACTTTGTCTAACAATTTCAAGATTGCCACTCCCTTACAATAGAACTATATAGTTAGCTAAGGCCTTGTTTGGGGTGAAGAAAACTTATCAAGAGTTTAATCTCTTCTTGAGCCTTACTTCAATGAATTTTTGTGCAACTCCCTTCATGGTTTCACATCTTTATCCTTGCTATTTTCTTGTAACCCTGTAGACAAGAAAATTACTATCTCTTTCTCAACAACTTTTTCCAAAAAAATGAGAAAATCTTTATTAAACATTTATTGTTATTTCTCTATAACTCCCTCATTTAACTCGTTTAAACCCTCTCTCACCACTCCATTTTGTGAATGTTATGGACAGAATTTCGGGTGTTACAGTATTGATATGTATAGCTATAAGATTGCCTTGGAAAAGTGCATGTATATGTGATAACTTTGATTGAAAAGTTTCTGACAGAGAAATTATACTGAGATTGAAAAATTCTGTATTATAATAAAACCTCTGTTTTGAACGATATGACATATGTGCAAATATGATTTCTATGGAGGACTTCTATTGGAAATATTGTTTGCTAACAACAAGTGATGTTAGTCTTGGTGCACCTTGATACCTCAGCTAGCAGGGTTGGTGCTAGCCTCGTGTGACTGCCAACACACGAAATACGATATGTGAAGTAGAGCGGGATGCCTCATATCTGGGTGAGATGTTGACTATATGATATGTGATTTGCCCTCCCTTGCTGTGTGCTTGAGAAATGCCCATATTAGAATCCCTTCGTGTGTCCTCTTGAATGGTGGTAGGACAAACCTTAGTTGGGATACTGAGTTTAGGCAAATTTTACTCCACCAAAGTACAGAAAAGCTTGAACTCTGATATAGTGGTTCTGATATAGGATCCTCCTAATGTTTTTCATGTGAAAATTTTGATGCGTAACAACATTTTTTTAATGATCATACAATATAGTATATGGTTTTGGATATCTGAATATCCTTTGATTTGAGAATATTTGAAATACGGGTCGCATATAGATGTACTTCCGAATTATAATTTTCTACGTGATAAATTTTAAAATATGAGTACATCCATATGTTGACTTAAGAGGTCATAAGAGATATTATCTGTTCATAGAGTTGTCACACTCACTACACGATATTTCTATATTTTTCATATAAGAATACAAAGTTTGGTCATTTCTCTTCAGATAGGTTATCAGCTAGGCGACATATTTTCTTGTGAGTCTATTTTATTTCTAGAGCTCATAGATTTTGATTTATATTGTACTTGTAACATCCTTAATTTTGTTTCTTTTATTGATAAAGGTACATAAAAAATTTAATTAAGGAAATAAAATTTATTAGACAATATTTTAGATATCTAAGGAAATATAGTCCTTAGAAATTATTCACCTTATGTATATGCATAGAAAATATTTCTAACATTAAGAGAACAAATAAAGAAGAAAAATCTAATAGGAAAAAAATTAGAAATAACATACTAAAGAGATGCAAAATTCTTGGATAAGGAAGATAAATTTTTAGAAACAAGTAAAGGTCTTAAAATTTCAAGAACATTGAATTAGGGTAATTTTTCCTAATTCAAGAACTATAGTTACTAAGTTTAAAATCTTTACCCATACATTGGGCTTTTACCTATGGACACTTCATATAGAGTTTTTCCACTTCACATAAGTTTCTAACAAACCCATTGGATAACCTAAACAAGAAATAAAACATAGACTTGGACTACGATATAGTAATTGCACCAATAGCCCAAAAATTATGAAAATGTGACCAAGCCCACCAAGAAAGGAAGAATTTTATCCAAAGCAAAGAAAATAGGTAGGACAAGCCCATAATGGGTAGGAATAAGCCCAAATCCAAGAGGAAAAATAAAATAAAATAAATTAGATGATTATATAATAATAAGAATAAAGATTAGGTTACATGGCATTAAGACAAAAATTTAGCAAGTGGTGTGATTCTACATTCATCATTTAGACAAGTGGCATGATAATACAAAGCTTTAGGACAAAAACATCTATATCCTACACTCATAATTTTAGCAAGTGGTATGATAATACATGGTATTAGGATAAAACATTCATAGCCCACACAAATAATATCAACCAAATAATGGAGATTCAAGGGCTAGAAATTTGCCACATAAAAAGGCAAACCTATCATACTTGTTTAAGACAAAAGAAAATGGAAATGAATCCCTAAATCAAAGGGACCTTGTCCCTTATCTTAAGAACATATCATCATAATTTTCAAAATACAAATCTCCTTTTCCTATGCATATCTTGACTAAGGAAGAGGAAGACAAGAACATAAGTTGTTTGTTTTCCAAAAATTCAACAAAGTGTATTTTAATTGTGATAAGGTAGACCCATGATCATGAAAGGTGAATTATTTGATGGTCTATATAAGAAAACCCACCCTTACAACATTAGAATTTCGTTCAAGTGAGGGAGAAGAAAAATAGAAGCAAGGTAGAGTGAGGAAAGGAGAGGAAGAAAGGAAGAAAGAGGAAGGAGAAGTCTAGGGGACTAAGTGCTCCAGGTAAGTTTAACAATATTTCTTTTTGAAGAAAACTTTTGAAACTTATAATATTTATATGAGATTTTGATCTTAGAACTTTTATGATTGGTCATGATGTTGCTATATCATGTTACATATTGATCTTGCATGTGATGTATGTTTGAATACTTAGGTTGGTGTAGATAGTTCTGCATGGTTATGGCTATGGGTGGCAGAATTTTAAACTTCGGTATTTTAATTTCTGGGAACAATCTATAAGGAATTAAAATAAATAGTTAACATAAGAATTAAATATATATGTGTCATGGATATTTAGGCACTGGAATCATTCAATTTGGAGTCCATATAAGGGCGATATGAGCCGATTAGTAGACAAAGGTCAGAAAATGGGTCATCAGGGAAAAATATGTTAGGATAGCTTTGGTATTTTAATTTCTGGGAACGATCTATAAGGAATTAAAATAAATGGTTAACATAAGAATTAAAGAAATATGTGTCATGGATATTTAGGCACTGGAATCATTCAACTTGGAGTCCATATAAGGGAGATATGAGCCGATTAGTAGACAATGGTCAAAAAATGGGTCATCAGGGAAAAATATGTTATGATAGCTTCGGTATTTTAATTTCTGGGAAGTATCTGTAAGGAATTAAAATAGCACGCCAACATAACAATTATAGATATATGGCTCATGGAATTTTACCAACTGGAATAACTCAATTTGGAGTTCATATGTGGTAGATATGATCTGATTAGTAAGCAGAGGTCAGAAAATGTTTATTCAGGGAAGAGTATGTTATTAAAGCTTTAGTTTTTTGAATTTTTGGGAATATTCTGTAGGGAATTAAAATAGCGCACCAACATAACAATTATAGATATATGGCTCATGGAATTTTACCAACTGGAATAACTCAATTTGGAGTTCAAATTTGAGAGATATGGTCTAATTAGTCAGTAAAGGTCAGAACCTACACGAGAAGAAATAATACTAAATTTAAAGGAGTAATAACACCACAATATCATACTATTTTGTTGATATGATTAACATAATAGTTTTAGATAATTGTCTTAGCTTTTCATAGACACTAAGATCATCTTAATCGGAGTTAAAATGAGAGAGTTATGCTTTGATTTGTAAGCAAAGGCTGTGTTAAAAGTTAGTAAAACCTATTTTCAATATTTTTTTTCTACCCTAGATGAATTTTTAAGGTAATAGTAGAAATCAATTTAAGGAAAAATGCTCTATAAAATTTGTAAGAACATGTGTTGGAAATGATATAAGTAGAAATAAAATGACTAAATACCTAGACATAAAGAAAATGAAAAGATGAAAATAATATTCAAGAAAGAAGAGGAATTTTATAAATGAAAATAATAAATGCCTAGTGTATGCCCTAGCTATTGCCATTGCATGAACTTACTACCATTTTAAGTGTGTAATTTTTAACATAGAATTTACCCTAGTACTCATATAAATTTCTAAGAAGTTTTGAAAGTGTCGGTTTTATTTGAAAAAAATCTTAGTATGCTCCGTAGTTGCAGTATTTCCACATCAGAAAAGAATTATTCTAGTTACTGGAAAAAAAATTGTGATTTGTGAAAAGTGCATGTCTAAGGAAAGCTCTGGCAAGGAAAGACTTGGTACTTAAGCGTGTCCATTAGTGACCCACCTCTCTTTTCTGGGAACTTTCCTGGTGCGCTATTTATAGACTACAATTACTATCCAGTTATCGAGGTATTAGTGTGGAATTTTGACATGGAAATATTTTATAAAGTGAAAAATAGAAAATGATTATATTCATGGCATAATTTCAGTTTACCAATGAATTTTGAGAATGATTATGTTTTGATACATTATGGCATGAGAATATAATGAACATACTTGTTATTGGAATCATATTTTCGGCTATTAATATGAAAAGAAAAGAAATGAGCGCAGTCACATGGCAATCCGTGTGGTGCACCAGTAGGAGACACCCTACCAACGGTTATGATTATATTCATGAGAAAAGAAAGAGAAAGTGTGACATGTCGGACGGAGCGAGATAAGCCCGTACCGAAAAGTAGAGAATACTCACCTTGACCGGGGTAGCTTGAAGTAAGAATAAGTTGATAGCCATCATATGAAATTCGAAAAAATAGTTATTCATGCCATACATGTCATAACTGTATAATTTTCATGTGTATGATAAAGTGCATTCATGTGACCTAAAGATATTTTCTGTAGTTTATACAGCTGAACATGACGTGATGAACTATATTGATAATGAATTATTGTTGAACATACTGGGATTTAATTCTCACTATACTTCCATATCATGTTCAGAAAATTAGCTATGCAGTTGTTTTCAATGAGACTTATTATTGCTATACGTATGATCGAGATGCCCTATCTTGGGAAAATACCTATTATTGCGGATATATCAGTTGTTGAAGTGACTCAGATTCCGGCGGAAGTGCCACCACCCGAACCAGTGGCCCCGGAAATAGTCTATGTGGAAGATTAGAGCTTATATGTACATGTATGTCTTGTACAAATGTTTGTATTAATGATGTGAGTGTAAACTTAGTATTGTATAATTAAATAAATGTTATTGTGAGTTAAGTTGAGGTAATAACTTCATGATGTTAAATAAAAAAAAAATTGTTACATAAATGGAGCTGTTACAGCACTTGTACTCTAAAGTATACTCTGAACACTACAAGCATGATCCTTACTTTTGTTGTTACTCTGATATTTATAAACTTGGTCTGTATATTGTGTTTACATGAGAGAACATATATGTATCTGTTTCTATAATGAACGCTTATATTATACCTATTATAGTAAAGATATATCTGTAAAGTATGTATTTCACGTACCCTTAAAAGTAGGGGCATGACAAATAGCATTTGAGACTCATCCTTAGATGGAGTTTTACTATCAAAATATATTTTTTCTAATTATTATATGCATTTTGAGATTTTCATTTTAATTTTTTATCATATAATTCAACTAATAAATTATTGACATAAAAATTTCAACATATACGTAAAAATTTAAAACTTGTTTTCTTAAGAGACGGAATTCAATAATTTACTCTTCTATCTAAGAAAACTAGTAAGGGGAAACATTACCCACGAAGAATAAAAAATATTGCATGCTACTAAAACACGTTATTTAGAGCTACAAATTTATGGAATAACATAAATAAATTAAAATTATCGAATATTTTGAACTTGAAAAATGACCACACAATTTTAATTTATTTATTATTATGTAATCAATCTGTACTGGAAAAAAATTTCTTAATAAACTAGATTGATCAAATCCCTCCTACCCATTATTTCGCCTCTTATTTCCTTGCTGCTTCCGAAAGGGAACCCTATCTATATCCTAATTTCAAGTCCCAACCTAAAAACACACGCCAGACAAGAGGATTAAACTAATAAGTTTTGTTCAAATCCTTTGATTAGAACCTAATATGACATTGGTATATCCGGAAAAATCTTCCTCATCCCAAAAATAAATAAATAAAAGGACAATACGTTGGACAATAACCCACCAAAAATTCGATATTGTATAACAAGAAAATATCATTGATTTCATCACAATTTTTTTATCCCCTAGTCGATGTTCACGAGCCAACTCTTGTTCTCTCCGCCACCCTTTCCTATATCTCTGTCTCCTCTTTATATTTTACATTTCCCACTTGCCATTTACTCAAAGCCTAGGGACCATTGGTTCAAGTAGAAGAACCACGCCACTTACTCATCTCCCAGAGACTACAATGGGTTCCCTCCCTTCCCCACCACGACCAACGGCACCACCATCACCGTCCCTGGAAAATTTCCCTTCCAATTACTATGTCTATGCTGTGTTTTGCCCTAAAGAACCAACACTAAATGCCAGTGTCCCTAATTGGATAGAGCTCTATAATCCATCCATAAACACATGGAGCTATCTTAGCTCAATTCCAGGCCTGATCGATAACCAAGTCTTGAAAGGGTTTGCTATGGTTTCCCTAAAAGAGTCAATTTATATAATTGGTGGCCAAATTTGTCACAAAGAGAGGGTTCATGTTTCTGATGAATCTGCTGACTTGGTTGATGTAGGCATCAAGGTTGTACCAACAGTCCTACGTTATAATATTCGAACCAATCAATGGTTCACTTGTGCACCACTAGGGGTGGCAAGATATGATTTTGCCTGCACTGTTTGTGAAGATAAAATCTATGTGGCTGGGGGTAAATCCATGCTGGCAAGCGCTAAAGGGATCTCGTCGGCTGAAGTTTATGACTCTATTGATGACAAGTGGACGCCTTTGCCTAATTTGCACATTTTGAGATACAAATGTGTCGGGGTGACGTGGAGAGGAAAAGTCTACGTGATTGGAGGGTTCGCCAAAAGAGAGGACTCTGACAAAACGGTGCCTAGCTTGGTAGAGCGCAGCTCAGCTGAGGTGTATGACATGCAAGCAAGGAAGTGGGACCTCATGGCAGGGATGTGGCAGTTGGATGTTCCGCCTAATCAAATTGTGGCCGTGAATGGGGCTCTTCTTAGCTCAGGGGATTGCTTAAATGCATGGAAGGGACATATTGAGGCTTATGATGGAAAGCTTTGGAATGAAGTTGATGGGTCCCACAAACCAAGCTTTTCCACGTTGGAAGCAAATCAAAGACTTTATCTAACTATGGCACCAATTGGAACACAGTTATTTTTCTTGGCAGGTTACAGTACAGGTGGGGAACTAGCAAGAACAATGTCTATAGTCCACAAATTTGATACATCAGCAACCAGTGAAGCCTGGAGGAGCTTTGAGCCAATGGAATTCGAGGGTGAGAAAGAACTTTGCAGCCATTGCTGTGTTGTGCAACTCTGACAAGTTTTATTGAAACTGCAAAGGTGAAAAGAAAAAGAGCATATGAACTGGTATTTGTTTAACCTATAGACAATTAAGTTATAATCAATGCATGACTTTTTAGCTAATTCATTATGCATTTGTGCAGACAATGGTTGAGGTGTGGGTGAGATATGGCATGTACGCTCTTTATAATTTCTTTCTTAATGTAAAACGTCACAACTTCCGTCAACAAATCATTATTTGTTATAAATATAAAGAGAAACAGAGAGAGATAGAATAGGAGTTATGAACAAAATTGAATATATATATATATATATATATATATATATATATATATATATATATATATATATATATATATAAAGAGATAAAAGAGATGTAAATTAAAATAATGGCTAAAATGAAATTAGTTTTTCAGAAACTAACACATACTTCATTTTATCTTCTTTTTTCTTTGACCAGAAAAAAGTCTTTATTTAAGACTCTATATAAAACAGATGAAAGTTGCACATTTGATCAATAAAGGATACAATAATGGTAGGAATGTCAAACCTCATAGTCAGGGACATCATCATGCAGAGAATGCTAAACCTTTGGGAAGGAATCCAAAGGTCACCCATATCTTAATATCTTACTATTGATGTGGTTATTCTCCTATCATGCAGGTGTGCATTTTTATAACACTTTTCATTGGATGACGGTACACTACATAATGTATGCCTTGCTAAAACCTTAATAAAACAAAATGAGTAGTTTAAGAACTTAATAAAGAAATAAGAGTACATTTCACTTTCCCTAAAAGTTGTACCTAATGTCGAAATATCTTTTAAGTCTACGTACTCCTTTGTTAAGTATATGTTTCTATAATATGTTCAATCACATTTCTTAACTATATGTATATATACACAAAAATAACTATCTTTGAAAAGTTTAGTGCTTTAGCAATGAATATGTGTTTATAAAGCACTAGTTAATAGTAGTTCCGCCACATAATCAGCATGTGAACAAACTTTGTGCAAGTCAAAATGATATTATGAATAGCTTGGTGCAAAATTTTTATATCTCTTCAAGAGTCTCCATTATGTTTAACATAATAATAAATATGTGCGTAAATAGTAACTTTTTTTATAGAGTTCATGCTTTAAACTTTTGAGCTATATGCTTTAGGTATTTCAAATTATATACACACACACACACACGCACACAAACACACACATACATGTTATTGTCCAATGACCTATAGAAGAATGTTATTACTAGATCAAATTAGATGTTTATTAAGTACCCTTCACAGTCTAACAAAAATCAATTGCATCTATAATAAGAGAATACGTCTCTTCAAATTTTACCATAGGATTTTGTAAGACATTTTGTGCATTAAATACATTGTATTTCACAATATTATTTCTCTCATTCTCTCATCTATAAATACCCATTTTACCTCATGAGTGTAATATTTTCAGGTGTTTAAAAAGAAATATATATATATATATATATATATATATATATATATATATATATTTAGCATGGGTCAAAAAACGTATTTAGTACTGGTTTTGATAGACATTAAGTGACTTCGAGATAATTGTTGTAACCCTCATTAAATGCACCATGCACCATAACAAGAGTTTTAGCATCGATTTTAACAACCACTGGAATAGCCGACGCTAAAAGCTAAATATCTACCGTATAAGTTATAACTACCATTAGAATCAGCCTTCAACGCCCGTTCTAATTGACGCTAAGTTTGAGGAAATTATAAGGATGGTATTTAGCGTCAATTATAGATATTGTTAAGTTATACACTCCATGTCAGTTTTGACTTAAGCTAGTTTTATATTTGTAGGAAAAAAAGTTTAGCAATGGTCATAATCATTGCTATAAGATATGTTATTCTTACAAACAAAAAAATAGTTTTGACCCCCGCTACTTGGAAGAAATTTTTTTTTTTTAAAAAAAAGAATAACTAACAGCTAAAATGGCCAATGAAATTCAAATAAAAAATGAATACAGATAAGTTGACTTCTTATTCAATCAAGAGGATATTTCACCCTGCAGTCCACTAAATTTACGATTTGATCTTGCTAGCTTTTTCAACCACAATTTCTTTTCTGGTTGGATATTCAAGACTTGACTAGGAGAGTAAAGGTTAAAGTCAAGACATCAAACACACATGAATTAACACTGAGATTACTCAATCACATTTTTCAGCTTTTGTATTGAAAACCAAAAATAAATTTGCTCTGCGCGCAGTTTGAAATGTGAGAATAAAAGAAATTCCATTTCTCTAGTACAAAAATATTCAAAGATGTCTATCTAGATTTCAGACATTCTTATGAAGTTTCACATAAAATTACATATTGTGGTATGATATGAAATAATATCATTACTATTAACGCTATAAAGAAGACAGATTTACAACATGTATAATACCATAAAGACCTGCTGGCAAAATTACCATGATTCACATGCACATCTTAAAAAAAACACAACACCCATTGTTTATTTGGTTTAGGGAAAGAATAATACAGAACTAGCACCTCTTCAAAATTATTTTGACGGTCAACCTTTAAAAATTAGGCAATTTGAAACTTAGATGCAATCATCTTCATTACTATTCAGTAACTGTTTTTAAAAACAGTTATCTATTTTCAATTTTTTTTTAAACAAAAAGCTCGTTTAGAAATTTTTTTATATATTTTTTTGGAAACAAGTTTTTAAAACAAAAATAAATAAGAATTGTTTTTATTTTCTGTTTTTGATATGAGAACACCCAAAAATGCAAAAAAACATGGATTTGTTTGTTTATGTTTTTATTTTAAAATTTTAATTTTTTTTTCTAAAAACTATATTTAAAAATTGTTCTGCAAAATAAAAGTAAAAAAAATAAAATTAATAAATTGTTTTGAAAACACATTTTTTTTTACTTTTTGGGTTTTCTAAGAATAAAAACAAGAAACAAAGTACTATCCCTTTTTTTTTGTTTTTTCTATTTTAAAAACAATTTTTTTCAATAAAAAATAAAAAATATTTTCTAAACAAGTTTTTTTGTTTTAAAAAAATTGAAAAGATAATATTTTATTAACAAACAAGCCCCATGTTTTCAAAATAGTTTATCAAATAGATTTTTTTAATTTGTTTTGCAAAAGAATTTTTAAACATAGTTTTCAGGAAAAAAAAAATTAAATAACAAACAGAATCAAACATGCTCTAGGTTGTTCCATCTTTTTTTTTTGGGTGAATACATTGTCTTTATCTTTCTATGTTAATTATTTTGATCTCAACATTTATTTCATAAGATGCAAATTTAGGGTCTCATAATTATTGACTGATTTCACATTATAAACATCAAATTTATTTTGTTTTTTATAACATTTCTCTAAATTTTAGTTTATCAAATAGATTTTTTTAATTTGTTTTGCAAAAGAATTTTTAAACATAGTTTTCAGGAAAATTTTTTTTTTAAATAACAAACAGAATCAAACATGCTCTAGGTTGTTCCATCTTTTTTTTTTTGGGTGAATACATTGTCTTTCTCTTTCTATGTTAATTATTTTGATCTCAACATTTATTTCATAAGATGCAAATTTAGGGTCTCATAATTATTGACTGATTTCACATTATAAACATCAAATTTATTTTGTTTTTTTATAACTTTTCTCTAAATTTTAGATATTTTATAATCTTCTAATACTAAAACTGTAACAACCCTAATTTTATTTTTTTATTAATAAAAATACATAAATATTTAATTAAAGAAATAAAACTTATTAAACAATTTTTTGATATTTAATAAAATATATAAGCCTTAGAAATTTTTCACCTTATGTGCATGCATAGAAAATGTTTCTAACATTAAGGGAATAGGTAAAGAGAAAAAATCTAAGAGAAAAAAATTAGAAATAACATCTTAAAGAGAGACGAAATTCTTGGGTAAGTAAGATAAATTTTTAAAAGTAAGTAAATGTATTAAAATTTAAAGAATATTGGATTAAGGTAATTTTTCCTTATTCAGGAGCCAGAGAGTCTAACATCTCCACCCATACATTGTGTCTTCACCTATGGACACTTCATAGAATTTGTTTTTCCACTTCACATGAGTTTCTAGCAAGCCAATTGGATAGCCCGAGCAAGACATATAACATAGACTTGGACTAGGATATAGAAGTTGAACCAATAGTTCAAAATCATTAAAATATGGCCAAGCCCTCCATGAGATGTATAATTTAAGCCAAAGCAAAGGAAACATGCAAGAATGAGCCTAAATCCAAGAGGAAAAAATAAGAACCATGTGATGAAATAGTAGTGTAATAATAATCAAGATTAGGTCACATGGCATTAGGATAAAACATCTATATCTTACACTAATAATTTTAATAAGCCATGTGATGATATAGTAGGTAATAATACATGATATTAGGACAAAACATTCCTATCCTACACAAATAATTTCAACCAAGCAAGGGAGACTCAAGGGCTGAAAATTTTCAACTTAGAAAGACAAACCTATCATACTTGAGTGAGAAAAAAGAAAAAGGAAATGACTACCTAAATCAAAGGGACCTTGTCCATTGTCTTAAGAACATTTTATCATGATTTTTTCAAATACAAATCTTCTTTTGCTATGCATATCTTGACTAAGGGAGAGGAAGATAAGAACATGAGTTGTCTTCCCCTAAAAAGCAACCAAGTGCATCCTAATTGTGATAAGGTAAACCCATGATTATGAGAGGAGGACCACTTGATAATTTATTTAAGTAAAAATATTGTGTGTATGTTTTACCAAATACCGCAAGCGTACGGCGTAATTATAGCTAGTCTGGCGAGTACAGGTTGTATCCCACAGAGAACAATGTCAACTACTAGAATTTCACAAAATATGCTATCTAAATCGATGTAATTCGATCAGAGAGTGTCACAATTAAATAGATGCAAATAACCAATTAAACAAAGCCTAGGGTTACGGTTCACCACACTTATGATATTCAACATCCAATTTATACCTCTAATTGCAATTATCTAGGTTGTTGGGGATGGTTTAACCTTAATTAATTAGCAACCTCTTTCAAGCGTTACTAATCGTACCTAAGTTAATCCAATTGCCTACTTTCGTGGTTCTTAGTTCAACCTAGGTCCATTAAGTTCTATGCCAACCATGAATACAATTAATCGATTTTCTCGTGCCCATTAATTGATTCATTCCTAGAGAATCTTAAACTACTTTTGTGATTAAGATATCCCTAATTAACTATTCGGTTCAGGTATTAGTTTTCACCTTTCAATCCATCAACTAATATCCTAAGACGTGATAAATATTGGCCAAACATTCATCAACTCATATAACCAATGCTTAATAGCTAATCCTAATTAACCATGTATAACACAATTAGGGTTCCATTAATTCAATTCAACATAGTATCATCATATCATAATTGGGTTTACCGAAACCCTAGATCAAAACTACTCAAGCATAATAGAAAGATAAATCAAAAGCATAATCATTAAGTAAATCATCAATATCCAATACAAACCAAGAGAAAGAGTTGAAATAGAGATGAGTGCAGAGATAGAAAGATAAAACCTGGATGGAGAATGAAATACAAAGTTGAATTGCTGTCAAATCTACTCTAAGAACATGAATTAAACATTAATCCTACTTTAAACCTAATCCTAAGGTGTTTCCTAAGCTTAAAATTGAGTAAAAGAAGGTCTGAATGCGTCTCTCCCAGTTTGGCTGCGTATCCCCTTGAATATATAACAATTTTGGTAGCCAAAACCCTAAAAAAAATGTTCACTACGGACCCGAAGCACGGCCGTGTTCCAAGACACGGCCTGGCCATGCTTCAGGCTGGTTTCTGGGAGAATGTTGCACTCCTTGCACAGAGCACGACCTAGCCGTATTGCATGCCACCAAGAACGGCCTGGCCATGTTGGGGGCTGCCATGCTCCTTTCTTGCTGATGTTTGGTGGGCTTCCTCCTTGCTTCCTCCTCAACATATACCATATCCATTTGGAACTTCTCATGAGTATTTTTCTTTGCTTCTTGGCCTCTTTTGCTCTCCTACAAACATAAAAACAACCAAAGTAGTATCCAAAGCAAAGCATAACCAAAAACAGGGAAATAACCACAAGTTTGCTATGAATTAGGGGATAAAATATAGCCATTAATACTCAAAATTTCCCTTTATCAACTCCCCCATGCTTAAACCTTTGCTTGTCCTCAAACAAATAACATATCATATCAAGAAAGGGGAAAGATGAAATCAGATTCTAGAAAATAGAAAAGTGCAATACAGGTAATTTGTCACTCAATCAATGTGAACACAATAGATATATGAATAGAAATTTACTAGATAGTCTCTTTTCTTCTAAAACTAAACCAAAATTCTCCTATTATATATTTGGTTCTATTGGTACCATTGAATGTATGCATCTAATTGATTTTCCGACACTCAAGTAGGCCACGTCATCCTTTAGATCTCCCTATGTTGCCTTACCCTTATTTCTATTTTATCACTCTTTTTCTCACTTAAACTCTTTTACTTTCCATCATCAATTTTTTTTTTCATTTATTTTATTTTATTTTATTAGAAATATGCGGTGAGTGCATTTTATGCTCCATTTCACTAGGGTAAAGGCATCTAGGTACTCATACAAAGGCCTTTTTGGTGCCTTGAAGGGGTACTCAGAGTGAAAACTTTTTGGGGTGCACATTCCCTCATTTTTCAACTCTCCCTATCTCCACACTCTCATAGTGTTAAAAATTAAAAATAGCATACAATTCATAGCACAATAGAGAGATATTTTTCAAAAAATTAGAGGTTTAATCCTAGAAGAGAGAGACTAAAATAATAACTACCTATTTCATATCCTATTGTGCATCACATGTTCATGAGTTAAAAATCAACCTATATTATGCCAATCTATCTCTAAAATAGCAAACTTTATGATTATACAATAAAACATGAGATAAAATATTCAACCAGTAAAAACCACAATCCTAAAGTCATGTCCCCATGCTTAAACTTGACATTGTCCTCAATGTCAATATCAATGAAAGTACAGGCAAAGGGAGGTGGTGGAGGGCTCTGACTCTGGTGCCAAGTGTATAACATCAACAATAGGTAAGGCAGATATAAGCAATGCAGCATTTTGAATTGGAGCTGAGTTAAAAACATGGCCCACTTATGCTTTGGCTGGATGGCCCCCTTTTTTTTTTAAACTACCTGGGGCACGGCCTGCCCGTGTTGCTGGCGGGTTTGCACAAATTTTCCACATTTTGGCCGTGCTTGCAGCACGGGCGTGCTGGGTGACACGGGCTGCCTGTGTTGCTGGTTGGATTCTCCAATTCTTCAAATTTAGCTGCAGTTTTCAACCTTGCTCAATTTCCCTTGATTTTCACTCATTAATTCAACCTTGGGCACATGGGAATAGACCTAAAAATAAAATGGAAACACTCATTAAACTGTAACCTAAGAAATTAACTAAAATTAAAGATAAAAACTAGAACAAAAGGCAAGAAAACAAAACAAAAAAAAAACTTAAAAATTAAAAGGTGGGTTGCCTCCCACAAAGCGCTTATTTATAGTCATTAGCTTGACTCTTTGGCATGCTTTCCACTCAAGGAGGCTTGAAGAGAGTTTGAATGACTCTCTTTGCTATCATTGCCTCTTAGTATGTTGCTTGAGGCTTTGCCTAATGCCCTTCAAAGATTTTCTTGGCTCATGCTTTTCTGCTTTTGCTCCATTCACGCTTTGAGGAGGTGGTTTAGGTTCTAACTTTGTGTCTTTCACTTCCTCCTTAATGTCTTGCTTTTCTTCCCCTTGTTTGACATAAACACAAGAACTTTCCACAGAGCATAACTGAAGTGGGTCAGAAGGAGAAAAATTCATGGCATTATCATTCACATGAGGTTCATTTAAGTCAATCATACAGCATGATCCACTTAGAGATGGGGGGTTGATAAAGGGGAATTTTGAGTGCTTATAGGTCATATTTTGTCCCCTAATTCATAGTAACTTATGGGTATTTTTATGCTTTTGGCTATACTTTACTTTGGGTACTGCTGTAGTTCATTTTGTGATTGCAGGAGAAAAAAGGAAGTCAAGAAGCAAGGAAAAGCAGTCATGGAAAGACCCTAAAAGACCTGGGATATGCTGAGGAGGAAGCAAGGAGGTTGCACGTCAAAAATCATGAAGAAAGGAGCACCACAACATGCAGCACGGCCTGGCCGTGCTTGGTGGCTTGCAACACGGCCAGGCCGTGTTCTATGTAGATGATGCTGCACTTCTCCTTTTTCCCGCCCGAAGCACAGCCAGACCATGTCCTGGAACACGACCGTGCTTTGGGGACCGTAAAGAGCGTTAAATTTAGGGTTTTGGCCACCGAAAAGGATATACATGCTTGGGGGTGCGCAGCTGAAGAGGAGGAACCGTAAGAGACACCAAGAAAACACTTTCTAGCCTTAGGAAACATATTTGGATTAAGATTTTACATAGTTCTTGGAGGATTTTGATGTTCTAGAGTAGATTTTACTGCTTTGAAGTTGTAATTTATCTGTATTCATCTACGCACCAGGTTCTATCCTTCTACTTCTACTTCTATCTCTCTACTTCTACTTCTATCTCTCCTTACTTCTGATTTGTATTGAACTACCAATGAATTACTCAATGAATGTGAATTTGATTCCCGTTTTTATTATGTGTGAGTAGACTCTATCTAGAGTTTCGGTAAACCCAATTGTGATACAATGATACTATGCCTATGATTTGAATTATGGAACCCTATTTGTAATTGGGGCTAGATTGTTTTGAATTGACTATTGTATGCTTGAATTAGTTGATAGAATGCCTAATCACCAATCTATCACGTATTGGGTATTTAATTGATGAACTGAAGGGTGAAGATTAAAACCGGAATCCAATAGTTAATTAGGGTTGTCTGATAAGAGTCATATTATTGCACTTTTGTTATGATTTAAATATTGATATTTGTGTGAAAATTGTGGTTATTTGATTATTTAATCCACAAATGTCATTTCACGGGTATTTCGTGTTTAAAGTGCAATTTCAGGTAAAATCATAAGTTTGGAGAAGTTTGGGACAAATTCCAATGACCGGGATTGAGTGAGAATCAAGAAAAGCAAGTTTTCAAGGTTTAGAATTCTGGCTGCGGCGAGAATGCTGCAGCAAATTTTCCCAAGAGCGCGAATTTTGGACTCAAATCTGGTCGCCGGCGAGATAATTTTCGTCGCCGGCCAAATGAGTTCGTCGGTGGCCAAATGTGTCTCGCCACTGGTGAAAAGTGCAGAGCAAATATTTTCCAGAAAGCTCGCCGTGGCGAGAATATTCTGGCCGGCGGCGAGGTTGTTTTCCAGAAATCTCGCCGCGGCGAGAATATGTTCGCCAGCGGCGAGTTTCGTCTGGAAAGTGCAGTTTTGTGTCGTTTTTTTCCAAAATTGCCCTCCAAACCCTAGAACTATAAATACCATAAGGTACAGAAAGAGGGGACAGCGAAATAGACAGAGAAGAGGCGTTTTTGGAGGAGAGGAAGCCATTTTGGAGAGAAAGCTTGGATAATCTTGAAGGATCATCACCATTGTTGCTGCCAAGTGTTCATCTCCAAGAGTTCTTTATCTCTTCTCCTTAACTTGTTTTTCTGCAGTTTATTTCGAATTTGTATTGATGTATTCAATTGAGACATTAGTTGTTCTTGTTTCCATTATAAGCTAATTCATTTTTTACTAAGGCTATGATGTAGTTGAATCAAGAAAAATCTGATTTCTTGTGTTATGATTATATGAGTTCATTGTCTTCAAGTTGAGTATTTATTTCCATGCTTAATGCTTCTAAATTTCTGGCCAAGATTTAGATGATTAGTTGCATTATATTGAGACCGAGAGGAGATGTGTAATGAATGCTTCTTGTGATAAATACCATATGTTGAATGCAAGTGTGAGAACTAATGCATGATGTATGTGGTTATTCTAGAAATTCCATAGATCATAATGTGCTTGTTTATGATTAAATCTTCATAGAAATATAGTTAATTATCATAGATAAGTAATTCTAATATAACTCGAGAGAGAGTATTAGATAAGTTTGGGTTTTTCAACCATCACTTGTAGCTTTGATTCTCATATAACATGACTTGAAATCGGATTTAATTGATTCAGCGAAATCAAATGCCTTAGCGTTTTTAATCATTTGTGAACAACATTCAATTTTGTTCTTTGCATTTATTTGTAAGTTAATTTACCTCTTAAACAATCAACAATTTGGTTTTTAGATAAAATTAGGATTAGTCAATTTAGGTACTTAGTAACACCATTCCTTGTGGGTTCGATATCCGTACTTTTGTACACTTTATTACTTGAACGATTCGTACACTTGCGAAAATACGCATCATTGTCTTAATCACAAAAGTAGTTTAAGATACTCTAGGCCTGAATCAATTAATGGGAACGAGAAAACCGATTAGTTGCATTCTATGGTTGGCATAAAGCTTAATGGACCTAGGTTAAGCTAAGCACCACAAAAGTAGGTAATTTGATTAACTTAGGTACGATTGGTAATGCTTGAAAGAGATTGCTAATTATATTAGGCTAAACCATCCCCAATAATCTAGACAATTGCAATTAGGGGTAAATAACAGTTGTTGAGTATCACAAGCGTGGTGAACCTTAACCATAGGCTTAGCTTCATTGGTTACTTCGACTTGTTTAATTGCGATATTTGCCCATCAAATTATATCGATTTAGATAGCACTTTTTGTGAGATTCTGGTAATTGGCATTGTTCTCTATGGGACACGACCCGTACTTGCTGGACTAGCTACAGCTGCGCCGTGCACTTGCAGTATTTAGTAAAACACACGTAACAAGTTTTTGGTGCCGTTGCCGGGGAACAAAGCCAATATTAGATATTTTACAAAATAGCTAGACTATATCAATTTCTATTTATTTTTCTGCATAATTTTCCTCTGCTGATTCTTGCCTATTTTCTTCCCTTATAGGAGTGTTTCTCTTTTATGTGAAGAAACTGTGGGTTCATTGCTGAATTTGACCCAGAAATTGAATGCACTCTGCGAAGGTTAAGAAGAAGACAGCAGGAAGAGAGTTTAGTAGCTACAATGGGGGAAAGAGATAACTGATCTTTGAAGGACTTTACTGCCCTGAACACACATGGCCTGAACCCCAGCATAGTCAGGCCAGTGGTTAAAGCGAATAATTTTGAGCTGAAGCCATCTCTCTTGCAAATGGTTCAGCAGAATCAGTTTGGAGGGTCACCTACTGAAGACCTAAATTTACATCTCTTAATGTTTTTGGAGTATTGCGATACCCTGAAGCTGAATGGTGTCTCCTCAGATGCTATCAAGTTGAGATTATTCCCTTTCTCACTAAGGGATAAGGCCCGTGCATGGTTGCACTCTCTTCCATCGGGGTCCATCACCACTTGGCAGTAGCTTTCTCAAGCTTTTCTAGCCAAGTATTTCCCGCCAAGTAAGACGACCCATTTGAGGAACCAGATTACTACATTTGCTCAGAGGGATGGAGAATCCTTATATGAGGCATGGGAAAGATTCAAGGAGCTCCTCAGGGTATGCCCACATCATGGGCTGGAAAAATGGTTAATAGTCCATACATTCTATAATGGACTAGTTTACAGCACCCGGATGTTTGTGGATGCTGCAGCTAAAGGAGCACTGATGAACAAGATGGTTGATGAAGCTTATGAATTGATTGAAGACATGGCTCAGAACCACTACTCTTGGTCTAGTGAGAGGCAGACCAGAAAGCCGGCAGGTATGTATGAAGTAGATGTTTTCAATCATCTAACTTCTAAAGTTGATGCTTTATTTCAGAAATTGGATAAACTAAGCATCAATGCTGTTAGTTCCCTTTCTCCATCTGCATCATGTGAGCTTTGCGGATGTGTAGGGCATGCAGCCAATGAGTGTCAGCTTAGGAGTTCTACAGTTCAGGATTGTGAGCAGGTCAAGTTTGTGAACAATCAGAGGAACAACCCGTACAACAATACTTACAATCCTGGCTGGAGAAACCACCCTAACTTTTCATATAAGCCGAATGTTGGTCAACAGCCCTAGAATAATTTCAGACAACCTCCAGGCTTCCAGAATCCAAGGCCATACAATCCTCCGCAACCAAAGTCAAATCTAGAGGCCCTAATGGAGAATTTCATCTCCACACAGAGCAAGCAGAATGAGGAGTTTAGAGCTCAGAATCACAGCATGAATGAAGCAATAAAAAACCTGGCTTCTAAAGTGGATTCACTTGCTACCCATAATAAGATGCTGGAGACTCAAATAGCATAGCAAGCAAGCTCTTCAACCAGAAATTTTGGTAAGTTCCTTGGTCAACCTGAGAACCCTAAAGAACACTATAAAGCTATCACTTTGAGAAGTGGTAAACAATTGGTTGAACCAGTGGAAAAGGAGGATGAAAAAGAAGTTGGAAAAGGGATGTGCCTGAGCCAGTGAATGAAGAAGAAGAGCCAGTTAGTGGGAGGAAGGAAATAAATGAGTCTGATTATGTGGCTCCTGAACCGTATAAGGCACCAGTTCCCTTCCCTGAGAGACTAGCCAAGGGTAAGTTAGAGAAACAGTATGGAAAGTTTCTAAATGTGCTGAAAAAGTTGCACATCAACATTCTATTCTTGGAAGCTGTATCTCAAATGCCTTCCTATGCCAAATTTTTGAAGGAAATCCTCTCTAATAAGAGGAAGATTGAGGAATATGCCACTGTGGCATTGACTGAAGAGTGCAGTGCCCTGATTTAGAACAAACTGCCTCCTAAACTCAAGGATCCTGGGAGCTTTTCAATACCTTGTTCTATTGGAGATGTGCAGATCACTAAAGCCTTATGTGATCTAGGAGCAAGCGTAAGCCTTATGCCACTATCCATTTGCAAGAAGCTCCAGATGGGAGATCTGAAGCCTACCACTATTTCTCTACAGTTAGCGGACCGATCCGTTACTCACCCGGTAGGTATATTAAAGGATGTGCCTCTAAAGGTAGGTAAGTTTTTCATACCCATTGACTTTGTGGTATTAGAGATGGAGGAAGATAGCCAAATCCCTATCATTCTGGGAAGGCCTTTCCTAGCCACTGCAGGTGCCATTATTAATGTTAAGGATGGAAAGCTTTCCCTGAATGTAGGGGATAAAAAGATTGAATTTAATCTTAATGATGCTATGAAATGTCCATCCTTAGGTGATACTTATTGCATGGTTGATATAATTGAACAAAATATTGTTGATAATGCAATGAGTTTGTGCCCTACTGATCCACTTGAACTTTGCCTTTTGGATAGTTCTATTTCTTGTGCTGAACAGGTAGAAGCTTATACCTACACTAGATTGCTTGATGAGAGTCCTAAGCTCACCTCAGAAGTGAAAATTGAAAAGCTGGAACAGGACCACAACCACAAATCAGCTGATTTAGAGGAAGGCAAAACACCTAAGGTAGAATTAAAACCTCTTCCATCTACTCTCAAGTATGAATTTCTGGACCCTAACTCTTCATATCCAGTTATAGTGAATGCTGATCTGAATACTGAGGAAACTGGTAAGTTACTTGATGTACTCATAAAATTTAAGAAGGTGATTGGGTATAGTATAGATGATATAAAAAGGATTAGTCCATCTGTTTGTATGCATCGTATAATTATTGATAATGATCATAAACCTTCTAGGGAACATCAAAGGAGACTCAATCCCAACATGAAAGAGGTAGTCAAGAAGGAGGTACTCAAATTGCTTGATGGAGGTATTATCTATCCTATCTCGGATAGTGAATGGGTAAGTCCTGTCCATGTGGTTCCTAAAAAGGGAGGTATGACTGTAGTTTGAAATGATAATGATGAATTAATCCCTACTAGAGCTGTTACGGGTTTGTGCATGTGTATTGACTATAGAAAATTAAATAAGGCCACCCATAAGGATCACTTCCCTTTGCCTTTTATTGATCAGTTATTGGAAAGGTTGGCTAGACATTCGCACTTTTGTTATTTGGATGGATACTCAGGATTCTTTCAGATCCCTATCCATCCAGACGACCAAGAGAAGACTACGTTCACATGTCCCTATGGCACCTTTGCATATAGAAGGATGCCATTCGGATTGTGTAACGCACCAGCCACTTTCCAGAGATGTATGATGGCTATTTTCTCTGATTTTATAGAGGAAATAATGGAAGTGTTTATGGATGACTTTTCAGTCTATGGTACCTCATTTGATGACTGTTTGAAAAATTTGACACAGGTACTTAAGAGGTGTGAGGAAGTCAATCTGGTCCTGAATTGGGAGAAATACCACTTTATGGTGAGAGAAGGAATAATTCTGGGACACTTGGTGTCAGAAAGGGGGACAGAGGTGGATAAGGCAAAGATAGAGGCGATTCAAACTCTGCCACCACCATCAAACGTTAAGGAAGTGAGGAGTTTTCTTGGGCATGCGTGCTTCTACAGAAGATTCATCCAAGACTTCTAAAAAATCTCTAAACCCTTAACTAATTTACTTGTTAAAGATGTCCCATTTGTATTTGATAATGACTGCTTATGTTCTTTTTGCAGGTTGAAGGAGGCGCTTATATCTGCACCCATCATCCAACCTCCTGATTGGAGCCTTCCCTTCGAAATTATGTGCGATGCAAGTGACTATGCCATGGGAGCTGTACTTGGGAGAGACAAAAAGCCTTATGCCATCTACTATGCTAGTAAGACACTAGATGAAGCTCAAGTCAACTACTCTACCACTGAAAAGGAGCTCTTGGCAGTAGTGTTTGTAATTGATAAATTCAGACAATATCTGCTGGGATCAGAAGTCATAGTATTCACAGATCATGCTGCCATTAGGTACTTGTTAAGTAAGAAGGATGCCAAACCGAGGCTTATTAGATGGATCCTCTTACTACAGGAGTTTGATCTTGTAATCAGAGATAAGAAAGGGACAAAGAATGTGGTTGCAGACCACCTTTCAAGGCTTAGGCAAGATCTGATGAGAGATGATAAAGATGATTTGCCTATTGATGATTCTTTTCCTGATGATCAACTCCTAATGGTCACTTATGCTGATGCTCCTTGGTATGCAGACTTCGTGAACTTTCTTGCATGCAGAATACTCCCTGAGGGGTTGAGATATCATCAGAGAAAGAAATTCTTCTCTGACATTAAGTCTTACTATTGGGATGATCCATACTTGTACAAGTGGTGTGCAGATGGCATATTCCGAAGGTGTATTCCAGAGGAAGAAGTTTACAGTGTTATATACCATTGCCATAATTCACCTTATGGAGGCCATACTAGCATCTCTAAGACTTCAGCTAAAATTCTTCAAGCTGGTTTCTATTGGCCTACGCTTTTCAAGGATGTGCATACTTTTGTTAAAGCATGTGACTGGTGCCAAAGAGTTGGCAACATATCCAGAAGGAATGAGATGCCCCTGAAGAGCATTTTAGAAGTTGAGATATTTGACGTTTCGAGAATTGACTTTATGGGTCCCTTTCCTTCTTCATGTGGGAACAAGTACATTCTAGTGGCTGTGGACTACGTTTCTAAGTGGGTTGAAGCAATAGCATCCCCCACCAATGATGCTAGAGTGGTGGCCAAGCTCTTCAAGAGGATAATTTTCCCGAGATTTGGAGTGCCCCGAGCCGTAATAAGTGATGGAGGTTCTCACTTCACTGAGCAACAATTCCAAAACCTTTTGAAGAAATATGGAGTCACCCATAAAATGGCTCTAGCCTATCATCCTCAGACTAGTGGGCAAGTAGAAATATCAAATAGGGAGATCAAGGCAATATTGGAGAAGACCATCTCAAAGGCCAGAAAGGATTGTTCTCTCAAACTCAATGATGCATTATGGGCCTACAGGACTGCCTATAAAACACCGATAGGGACCACACCTTTTCGGTTAATATATGGGAAACCCTGTCATTTGCTGGTAGAGCTTGAGCATAAGGCATATTGGGCAGTCAAAATAATCAATTTTGACCTGTCAGCTGCTGGAAAGAGGAGATGCCTACAACTAAATGAGCTAGATGAGCTAAGGCTAGATGCTTATGAAAATGCCAAGTTATACAAGGAAAGAACAAAAAGATGGCATGATAAGCACATCCTTAGGCGTCAATTTCAAGTAAGAGATTGGGTCTTGCTATTCAACTCAAGGCTGAGACTCTTTCCCGGGAAGCTTCGTTCTAGATGGTCTGGTCCTTTCCAAGTGACTCAAGTCTTTCCTTATGGAGCAGTAGAGGTGTGGAGCGAATCCATCGGATCTTTCAAGGTCAACAGGCAACGTCTCAAGCATTTTGTGATGGGACAACCAGTTGAAAAGGGAGCCACCCAAGCTCTCTTAGAACCCCCCTCAATCCATTGAAGAGCAAAGGAGTCGAGCTAATGACTTTAAACAAGCGCTTAGTGGGAGGCAACCCACATTTTGACTTTTAGAGTTTTCTTTTGTTTGAATTCTTGCTTTGAGTTTTAGTTTTCATCTTTAATTGGCTAATTTCTTAGGTTGAGTTTATTGAATATTTTCCTTGATTTCCAGGTCTATTACGATGTATCCAAAGTGGTCTAAAAGAGCTAGAAGCAAAGGTGCTTGAAGTGAATCAAAAGAAGAGGTAAAAACTAAAAAATAGGGGATTTCCAGCCAGAAACACGGGCAGGCCGTGCCCCAAGAAAAAAAAATTTGCTGTACAAACCCGCAAGAAGCACGGGCTGGCCGTGTCCTAGGACACGGCCGTGCCCGGTGCTCCCAAAAAAAATGGGGGGCTGCAGCGAAACCCGTCCGAAGCACGGCCGTGCTTCGGGCGTGGGGGCTTAAATCCCCCATATTTCCCCTCCCTTCTTTCAGTCGTGCCCACCCCCAACCTCACATGTGCTTCTCCCCTTCTTCGCCCTTCATCTTCATCGCCCACACCTTACCTCAATCTCCCACTCCCCTTTGATTTCTACCTACATTTTCATCCCTCCCCCTCATCAATTCATCTACCCACTCACCTTTTGATCCAATTCATCTTCCCTTCTTCTTTCCCTTACCCGTGCCCTAACTCTTCCACAACCATCATCTTTCCCCCTCCTTCGACCGTACTCCACCTTCTCCTTCCCATTCATCCTCTCCATTGAAGCACACCACTACTCTCCCTTAACCATGCCCTAACCTACTCTATTTACCCTATTCTGCGTTTTCTTCACCCACTTTCCCTTCCTCAATCTCCAACTCCATTACCCATCCCTTCTTTTTGCATTGGTGAGGCTACACTGCAACAGGTCCTTCTTTTTCCCTTACTTAGTTTTAATTTGCTGGATAAATATCACATCCTAGTTGCCTTTTGCCCTAATTACTGACCCTGATTGGTCTTACTTTAAGTTTCCTTGCTTAATGTTAAGATTTGTTCATGCTTCTGAAAAGGATTGTTTCTGGTTTCTTAATTATCATCTGGTCTAGTTTCTGCCAATGAAATAGCATGCTTTTCTCTTTCCAATATTAGTTAGTAGCCTCTGAGTTGGCTGGTTTGGCTTCTTGATGCATGCATTGCACTTATTGACTGACATCTTGGTTAATGCTTTGAACTTATTCATGCTCTGAATTGATCTAATTCATTGAACTTTATACTTTGGCTCGCTTGGAATTTTTAGATTTATGATTTGCTCTGAACTTCATTGAATTGATAGCTCCATTATTCTGTTCAGGCTTCATATCTCTTTTGTGTCTCACATTGCCCTATTTTGCACTGCACTGCTGGCCATAATTGTTTTGAGAACATTAAATTGCTGGTTGATTTACTTTTCTATTTATTTGGCTAGTATTTCTGATTCTGCTACTTTGATACCCTCGATTATTCATTGCAATTTCACTATCAATGGGTCCCAAAAGAGTCCGAACCGGCCAACCATCCACCCATTCCCACCAAACACATAGAGGACGTAATCAACCATCGCCCCAACTTCCACATCAGATTAATGAGTATGGTATTGAGTTCGTTGATGATAGTCAATGGACCCGATACGATATCCTAGTTCAACGGGGAATACTGAGTACTTGATATCTAGATGAGGAATGTTTGGAGCGCTTAGGACTTTTACATGACATCCAATACCTTGTTGACCAGATTGGGTGGAACACCTTTCTAACCCACCAGTACCCAGCCTACCCTAGACCTACATTAGAGTGTCTCAGTTCTATTCAAATAGTACTGTTTAGCGGTCTGAATGTCTATGAGGACCAGGTCAATTAGACTGTTTAACCGTAGCTTTAACTTGAATTTAGCAGAATTTAATGCACTGTTTGGCCTAGCTCCAGAGGGAACTAGATCAGTACCCTCAGATTTCCTTGCTAATATTTTTTATAACTCAATTGCAATTGAAGGGCAATACAGTGCATCAACTTCCAAAGCATCTTTTATTTGCAACCCCACCTTCAGATATTTACAGCGTCTTATGGCCCATACTATTTTCGGTAGGGCAGAGAACGATGGGGTTGTAAATCTTAGAGAGCTTTATTTTTTATATGCTATGGTAAATAGTACCAAGGTAGATACTGGAGCCTTTATGGCTCACCAGATGGCTAGGGTCGGCGGTGCCATGAATGGGAAGGTAGTCATTGGTGGCCTGATTACAGCCAATGCTAGAGGGTTAGGATTTGAGGTCAATCTCCAGGGCATGCAACCAGTAGGGGGTACCAACAGGATTGACTTAGAATCCTGCTTGAATATGAAACTTGTTGTTAAGAAAAATATTGAATACTGGTTGTATCTCTGAGGCACAAAATTATTCACCCTCCTTAACCCTTCTAGAACAACAGTCCAAAATAGGGCAAACTGGATCTACCTTTTAGAGGAGGATAAGGATGATGAGGAGATTTCCCCTGAAGGGGATGACTATCCCCTTGAGTCACCTTTGGCTCTTCCACCTCCACCCCCTCCCATTTTATTGACCATGCAGGACCATCATCTGCTCCACCAGAGGATTAAGGTTCCTTCTCTTCTAGTTTAACCCACATTGAAGCCGAGCAGCTTTCACAGAGAGCCATCCTGCATGCCATGCAGGCAGAGCAACAATCTCAAAGATCAACCCTGCATGCCATGCAACAATCCATCCAAAGCATGCAGGCTATGATGCAGGCATGGTACACCTGGCACCTGAGTCAGAACCCACCTCCACCACCACAAGACGACCAGTGATTACGTATATTCTTTCTCCCCTTTGCCTATTTTCTTTGCTCATTATGACACTGGGGACATTGTCTGCTTTAAGCATGGGGGAGTGTACTTGATATTGTCTGAGCTTATGATATGCACTGGTCATGTTTATTTGCTGAGTTAGTTTCTCTTTGCATGTATATATTGTACATACTGCATTCCTTTTGTCTTGCATTCCACATAGTTACTATTCCCAAGATAGACTGGTGTAGTATAGGCTGATTTTAGCTTATAAATATGTGATGCACAATAGAATATGAAATAGGTAGCTATTATTTTAGTCTCCCTTTTCTAGCATTAAACCTCTAATTTTTCGAAAAATATCTCTCTATTGTGCTGTAAATTGTATGCTTAGGATGATTTGTCACACTATGAGAGTGTGAAGGTAGGGAGAGGTGAGAAATGAGGGTATGTGAAATCCAAAAAGTTTTCACTCTAAGTACCTCCTTCAAAGCACCAAAAAGGCCTTAGTATGAGTACCTAGATGCTGTTACCCTAGTGAGATGGAGCATAAAATGCACTCACCGCATATTTCTATGATAAAAGAGAAAGAAAGAAAGAAAAAAGAAAAGAAAAGAAGAAAAGAAAAGAGAAGATGTGAAATAGAAGAAAATTAAGAAAAAAAATAGAAATAAGGGTAAGGCAACATAGGGAGATCTAATTTCTAGTTTGGTCTTAGAAGAATAGAGACTATTTGATTATTGTCTATTCATATATCTATTGTGTGCACATGGATTGAGTGAAAAGTTATCTATATTGCATTTTTCTATCTTGTGAAATCTGATTGCATCCTTCTCCCCTTTCCTTCTGTTTTGGCATGTCATTTGCTTAAGGACAAGCAAAAGTTTAAGCATGGGGGAGTTGATAAAGGGGAATTTTGAGTGCTTATAGGTCACATTTTGTCCCCTAATTCATAGTAACTTGTGGATATTTTTATGCTTTTGGCTATACTTTGCTCTGGGTACTGTTGTAGTTCATTTTGTGATTGCAGGAGAACAAAAGAAGCCAAGAAGCAAGGAAAAACAGTCATGGAAAGACCCTAAAAGACCTGGGATATGCTGAGGAGGAAGCAAGGAGGCTGCACGTAAAAAATCATGAAGAAAGGAGCACCACAACATGAAGCACGGCCTGGCTGTGCTGGGTGGCCTACAACACGGCCAGGCCATATTCTGTGTAGATGATGCTGCACTTCTCCTTTTTCTCACCCGAAGCACGGCCACGCTGTGTCCTGGAACACGGCCGTGCTTCGGGGACCGTAAAGAGCGTTAAATTTAGGGTTTTGGCTGCCGAAAAGGATATACATGCTTGGGGGTGCGCAGCTGACGAGGAGGAACCGTAAGAGACACCAAGAAAACACTTTCTAGCCTTAGGAAACATATTTGGATTAGGATTTTACATAGTTCTTTGAGGATTTTGATGTTCTAGAGTATATTTTACTGCTTTGAAGTTGTAATTTATCTGCATTCATCTACACACCAGGTTCTATCCTTCTACTTCTACTTCTACTTCTATCTCTCCTTACTTCTGATTTGTATTGAACTACCAATGAATTACTCAATGAATGTGAATTTGATTCCCGTTTTTATTATGTGTGAGTAGACTCTATCTAGGGTTTCGGTAAACCCAATTGTGATACAATGATACTATGCCTATGATTTGAGTTATGGAACCCTATTTGTAATTGGGACTAGATTGTTTTGAGTTTACTATTGTATGCTTGAATTAGTTGATGGAATGCCTGATCACCAATCTATCACGTATTAGGTATTTAATCGATGAACTGAAGGGTGAAGATTAGAACTAGAATCCAATAGTTAATTAGGGTTGTCTTAATCACGAAAGTAGTTTAAGATACTCTAGGCTTGAATCAATTAATGGGAACGAGAAAACCGATTAGTTGGATTCTATGGTTGGCATAAAGCTTAATGGACCTAGGATAAGCTAAGCACCACAAAAGTAGGTAATTTGATTAACCTAGGTACAATTGGTAATGCTTGAAAGAGATTGCTAATTATATTAGGTTAAACCATCCCCAATAATCTAGAGAATTGCAATTAGGGGTAAATAACAGTTGTTGAGTATCACAAGCGTGGTGAACCTTAACCCTAGGCTTAGCTTAATTGGTTACTTCGACTTATTTAATTGCGATATTTGCCCATCAAATTATATCGATTTAGATAGCACTTTTTGTGAGATTCTGGTAATTGGCATTGTTCTCTGTGGGACACGACCCGTACTTGCCGGACTAGCTACAGTTGCGCCGTGCACTTGCGGTATTTAGTAAAACACATGTAACAGGAGTTCATAGCATCATTCAAATTAAACTCTACTTTTTCATCCCCTACATTCAAAGAAAGTTTTCCATCTTTTACATTTATATTTGCACCAGCTGTAGCTAAGAAAGGCCTTCCAAGAATGATGGGAATTTTATGATCTTCCTCCATCTCTAAAATAACAAAATCAACCGGTATATAAAATTTACCTACCTTTAGAGGAACATCCTCTAATATACCTACCGGGTGCTTGATGGATCGATAAGCCAAATGAAGAGAAATGGTGGTAGGCTTTAAGTCACCCATCTGAAGCTTTTTGCAAACCGAAAGAGACATGAGGCTGACACTTGCTCCTAGGTCACATAGGGCTCTATCAATCTTCATATCTCCTATAGAGAAAGGAATGGAGAAGCTTCCGGGATCCTTAAGCTTTTGAGGAAGCTTATTCTGAATTAAAGCACTGGATCCCTCTATTAATGCCACCACAGCATACTCTTCAATTTTCCTCTTGTTTAAGAGGATCTCTTTCAGGAACTTTGCATAGGATAGCATTTGGGAGATGGCTTCTAGAAATGGGATATTGATATTAAGCTTCTTCAGCACATCCAGAAATCTCCCAAACTGGTTCTCTAACTTGGCCCTAACCAACCTTTGAGGAAAAGGAATTGGTGGCTTGTATGGTTCAGGAGCTACATATTTTTGCTCTTCTTCTGATTCCTCTTCTATTTTCTGCTCAGACGCAGCCTGAGGTTCATTTTTCTGTATCTCCCCACTTCTCTCAAATTCAGCCAATTGCTTACCACTTCGCAAGGTAATGGCATTGCAATGCTCTCTGGGGTTCTCAGCCTGGCTTGGAAGTCTGCCAAAGTTCCTGTTAGATAGACTAGCCTGCTGTGCTATCTGAGTTTCCAACATCTTGCTATGAGTAGCAAGCGAGTCTACCTTGGAGGCTAAATCTTTAATAGCCTCATTCATGGAATGGTACTGGGCTCTGAATTCATCATTATGCTTACTTTGAGTGGAGATGAAGTTCTCCATCAGAGCCTCCAGATTTAACTTTGGCTGGAGAGGAGCTGGGTTGAATGGCCTCTGATTCTGATATCCAGGAGGCTGGCTGCCTGAAATTATTCTGAGGCTGCTGATTTGCATTCGGCTTGTAAGGGGGATTTGGGTTATTTTTCCAACTCGGGTTGTATGTAATGCATTGAGGATTTCCAAACTGGCATTCATTGGTCATATGACTAACACCTCCACAAATCTCACAAGAAGATGATGGAAAAGTGCCAATAGCGTTGATGCTCAACTTATCTAGCTTCTGAAACAACGCATCAACTTTAGAAGTAAGATGATCAAACGCATCTACTTCATACATACCTGCTGGTTTTCTGGGCTTCCTCTCACTAGACCAAGAGTAATGGTTTTGAGCCATGTCTTCAATTAATTTGTAAGCCTCATCAACTGTCTTGTTCATCAGTGCTCCTCCAGCTGCAGCATCCACAGACATCCAGGTGCTGTAAATTAGTCTATTGTAGAATGTATGGACTATCAACCATTTTTCCAGCCCATGATGTGGGCATACCCTGAGGAGTTCTTTGAATCTCTCCCAAGCTTCATATAAAGATTCTCTATCCTTCTGAGCAAAAGTAGTAATCTGGTTCCTCAAATGGGCCGTCTTGCTTGGTGGGAAGCACTTGGCCAAGAAAGCTTGAGAAAGCTGTTGCTAAGTGGTAATAGTCCCTGATGGAAGAGAGTGCAACCATGCTCGGGCCTTGTCCCTCAATGAGAAAGGGAACAATCTCAACCTAATAGCATCTGAGGAGACCTCATTCAACTTCAGGGTGTCGCAATACTCCAAAAACACAGAGAGGTGGAGATTAGGGTCTTCAGTAGGCAACCCTCCAAACTGGTTCTGCTGAACTATCTGTAAGAGAGATAGCTTCAGCTAGAAGTTATTAGCTTCTACCACTAGCCTGACTATGCTGGGGTTCAGGCCATGAGTGTCCGGGGCGGTGAAATCCTTCAATGAACGGTTATCTCTCTCCCCTATGGTAGCTGCAGCAGGATCTTGCTACTGTCTTCTTCTTATCCTTTGAAGTGTGCGTTAAATTTTTGGATCAAATTCAGCAACAATCTCATGTTCTCTTCGCATAAAAGAGAAACACTCCTATAAGGGAAGAAAATAGGCAAAAATCAGCAAATGAAAATTATGTAGGAAAATAGAAAAGAAAAGAAAAAAAATGATTTAGTCTAGCTATTTCGTAAAATATCTAATATTGGCTTTGTTCCCCGGCAACAACGCCAAAAACTTGTTGTGTGTATGTTTTACCAAATACTGCAAGTGCACAGCGTAGCTGTAGCTAGTCCGGCGAGTACGGGTCGTATCCCACAGAGAATAATGTCAACTACTAGAATTTCACAAAATATGCTATCTAAATCGATGTAATTCGATTAGCGAGTGTAACAATTAAATAGATGCAAATAACCAATTAAACAAAGCCTAGGGTTACGGTTCACCACACTTATGATATTCAACATCCAATTTATACCTCTAATTGCAATTATCTAGGTTGTTGGGGATGGTTTAGCCTTAATTAACTAGCAACCTCTTTCAAGCGTTACTAATCGTACCTAAGTAAATCCAATTGCCTACTTTCGTGGTTCTTAGTTCAACCTAGGTCCATTAAGTTCTATGCCAACTATGGAATACAATTAATCGGTTTTCTCGTGCCCATTAATTGATTCATTCCTAGAGAATCTCAAACTACTTTCGTGATTAAGATATCCCTAATTAACTATTCGGTTCAGGTATTAGTTTTCACCTTTTAGTCCATCAACTAATATCCTAAGACGTGATAAATATTGACCAAACATTCATCAACTCATATAACCAATGCTTAATAGCTAATCCTAATTAACCATGTATAACACAATTAGGGTTCCATTAATTCAATTCAACATAGTATCGTCATATCATAATTGGGTTTACTGAAACCCTAGATCAAAACTACTCAAGCATAATAGAAAGATAAATCAAAAGCATAATCATTAAGTAAATCATCAATATCCAATACAAACCAAGAGAAAGAGTTGAAATAGAGATGAATGCAGAGATAGAAAGATAAAACATGGATGGAGAATGAAATACAAAGTTGAATTGCTGTCAAATCTACTCTAAGAACATGAATTAAACATTAATCCTACTCTAAACCTAATCCTAAGGTGTTTCCTAAGCTTAAAATTGAGTAAAAGGAGGTCTGAATGCGTCTCTCCCAGTTTGGCTGCGTATCCCCTTCAATATATAACAATTTTGGTGGCCATGTTCCAAGACATGGCCTGGCCATGCTTCGGGCTGGTTTCTAGGAGAATGCTGTACTCCTTGCACAGAGCATGGCCTGGCCGTGTTGCATGCCACCAAGAAGTGGTTAGAAAATGGTTAGAAAATGAGGGAGATATGTTTCGATTACTAAGAAGTGGTTAAAAAATGGTTAACTAGGGAAGAAGCTATTAGGTTAGCTTCTGTGTTTGAATTTTTGGGAAACATATGTATGAAATTAAAAGAAATATTTAACATTAAAAAAATAGATATATGTGTCACAAATATTTAGTCACTAGAATTATTCAATTTAGAATCCATATGAGGGAGATATGGTCAGATTAGTACGCAATGGTCAGAAAATAGTTAACCATGAAAGAATCTGTTAGGTAAGTTTATGTGTTTGAATTTTTGAGAACAAGTTTTACGGAATTAAAAGAGATGGTTAACATGAAAAATATAGATATATGACTTATGAATTTTTAGCCATTGGAATCACTCAATTTAGAGTCTATAGGAGGAAGATATGGTCAAATTAGTAAGTAGATGTTAGAACCTACCCGGGAAGAAATAATATTGAATTTGAGGGAGTAAGACCACCAAGATTTCTTATGATTTCACTAAAATTTTCAACGTAATATTTTTAGAGGATTGTCTTGGTTTAAATGGAAACCAAGATCACCTTAATCGGAGTTAAAATGAGAGAGTTATGCCCTGATTAGTGAAAGATGAAAATAATATTTAAGAAAGAAGAAGAATTTTATAATTGAAAATATTAAATGACTAATTTATGCCCTAGCCATTACCATTGTATGAACTCCTTACGATATTAAGTGTGTAATTTTGACATAGAAACATATTAAAAATTGATATTTGAAAATGATTATGTTCATGGCATGATTGTATTTTTACGAATGATTTTTGGTAATGATTATGCTTTGATTATAAGTTATGGCATGTGAGTATAATGAACATACTTGTCATTGAAATGATATTTTTGGCTATTAATGTGAAAAGAAAAGAAAAGAAAAGAGATTATCACAGTCACATGGCGGTCTGTGTGGTGCACTAGTAGGGGATGCCTTACCCACGGCTATGATTATGCTATTGAGAAAAGAAAGAAAAAGTGTGCCATGTCAGACAGAGTGAGAAAAACTCGTATCGGAGAGTAGAAAGTACTCACCCTGATTGGGGTAGCTTGATATGAAAATAAGTTGATAGCCATCATATGATATTCTGAAAATAGTTATTCATGCTATACATGTCATTACTGTACGATTTTTATGTTCGTAGATATAGTGCATTCATGTGACTTAAGGTATTTACTATAGTTTATACAGATGAATACGACATGATGAGTTATATTGATAATAATTATGATTTATTGTTGAACCTACTGGAATGTAATTCTCACTATATTTTCATATCATGTTCAGAAGACTAAATATGCAAATATTCTCTGTGACCAGTTTTTAGCGTACGTTAGGTCAAGTTGGCTAAAATCTTAGTGAAGATGCAACCACCCACATTCGTATCCCCGAAACTAGTCAATATGGATGAATAAGATGTGGACATATATATGTTTAATTTTTGTACGGATGTTTTTAGTTAATGATGTGTATGTGAACTCAGAATTGTATAAGTGTTATTGGTATACCATAAACCTTAATTATGCTTGGTTAATTTAATTGAATGTTATTATGAGTTAAATAGTTAGAAGTAAAGAGGTAATGACTTCATGGGATTTTACAATTATATATATATGCATATATGTAAAAAAATGGAGTAGTTACAGAAATAACTTTAGGGCTTCTTCTAAAGGGTCCTTTTCAGATTTTTCATTTTTTTAAAAATATTCTTTGAACTTTAAGTTGATATTTATCTATGTTAATATCAAGAATATATTAAAATATTTTTTTATGCAAAGATGGTAAAAATTTATTAAACGCAATAAGTCAAAGCCAAGCATAGCTACCACTCACCAACAAGTGTCTTTGTAAGACTAGCAAAAGTGTGAGCCACTAAATATGCCTCACATGTAATTCAGGAAAAATGGGAAAAAATAAAACTTACTAAAGAAAGAGTTTAGTTGTATTATAAGCCTACTTAAATAATTGAAGCTATTTCCAATGTGAGCTGAAGCACTGAACACTTGCTTGGAATTCTCGTCTACCCAAATATGTCTAAAGTTGAGGTTTTTGACAAGTTTGACACCTTCAATTGCAGTCAAAGCATCCAACTAGGCTACTATCGTGAAGTGATGAATTTTCTTTACAAAGCCTCCCCAAAAATAGCTCCTAAGAGTCACGAATGGAACCTCCAACTGCCTTGCCACTATTTAGAACTATTGGATCAACATTAATTTTCACCACTCCTTTACTAGGACTCTGCCAAGAAGAAACTTCCTTGGCAGTGCTATTCGGCCTTCTTGGTTCAGCATCCCTAACAACTCCAAATAAATTTGAAACAATATCCCAAGCTTTTGTGGGTTGCCAAGGTTGATCATTCAATCTAATGTCATTTCTACTATGCCAAAGAGAATAAATAGCAACAGAAAACCGTGTAAATGTTACAGCATCCCATTTTTTTTATAGTTTTCATTCAACCACTTCACAAAGCCATCATTATGAACATTCACGATACCCATTTGAAACTTACCAAGTTGCCAAAAATCTCTCAATGCAGGACACAAAATTAGATAGTGCAAGGCTGTTTCTCAGCAATTTTGGCAGAAGAAACACATCCCTTGTACATCCATACCTCTTCCTTTCAAGGCCTCAATAGTAGGAAAAATTTCTGTAGAAGCTCGTCAATTGAAAATTTTAAACTTTGCAAATTATTCTTCCAAATAGGCTTCCAAAAAGCTATATAGTCACACCCATTAACCACTTCTTTATTAGGTAATTAACTAGAAAATAGTGTAGCTACCCTTATCCCACCAAGGCATCATCAAGGTTTATTTAACTGATCATTTCCGAAAAGGTGTGTTACTGTAATATCCCGTAATTTTTAAATAATAATGTTTTACGACAAAAAGATATTTTTATTTTAAAATAATTTTTGTTTTACTTAAAATAAATATATTTTCCTCTAATAAATTGTTATGTTATTTTTAGAAATATTCTTTCTTTTATTATGTATAAAGATATTTTTTTTGTGATTTGTTTTATTAAAATTTTTATAAAGAAAAGTCATGATTTAAGAGTTCAACTAAAGTTTTATAAGAATGTAAATTTTTAGAAATTTTTGGGATATTTTAGGATGAAAAATAGTATATATATGTATATAATGAAAATAATAATAATAAATTTTAAATATTTAATTATTAAGTAATAATAAATAAAAAAGAAAGAAAAAGGGGGAAGGGGAGACAGAAGTGAGAAATGCAGAATTCAATTTCAGCAACCTATGAATAGTGTGAATAGTAACATTTGTTTTTCTCTCTAGATCTGGAGTGCCTATTGACTTTCGATCTCAAAACTAAGGGTACCACTAGATTTAGGACGGATAATACTATGATTTTGACTGAACAATTTTTTAAATCAGCCATAGAATTTCCATAGATCAGAAGTAGAAAATCTTAGAAAATTGTAAGTTCTGAAACTTCTACTTAGAGACCTCCAATTAGAAATTTGACACCGTAAATAGATTAACGAGTTAGATAAACCTTAAGATATGAATTTTTTCGGCCATCTGACAACTTTTTATGCATCATGAACAGTAAATCCAGTGGGTATAAATAGTGTTTTCCAACCGTGAACAATGACTAGCATTGACCAAGCTCCTAGGATTATTTCCTACATTTTTGGACCCTCTGCACTCGTTTTTAGATCCATTTGATTAGATTTAGCTTCAAAAATTATATTTGGGGCTGTCCAATCTGGAGCCCTGACCTGTGAGTAGATAATTCTTTTTATGATTTACTCTATGCTCTTCTTGAACTTAAAATGTATAATTGGTTATGTTTACAAATTATTTATGCTATCATAAGTTTATGAAATGTGTTAAAATATCTATTTTGCTTACGAACTAGTACATAGTTCAAGAAGAGTATGGTTTTGTAAATAGGTTTTGAAACTCATTGAATATGTGGTTCTAAATGTATTTATGATTATTTGGTAAAGTAAATAATATGTGCATGAGGCATTGATTTGAAAAACTATAAAGTTACTTATTATGATTGAATGGCAAGCGTAAAGCTCATGGAGAGTTGCTTGATAATTATACATTGCATTTGATGAATATGCATATATATATATATATATATATATATATATATATATATGTATGTATGTATGTATGTATTTATATGTATGGATGAATATCGACGGGTTGTATGGCTTGTGATGGTACCGAGTAAGGGACGCCCTATTAGCCTGAGTGAGTTAAGGGAGAGCCACTCCAACCGGGTGATAGTGGTAATGTGAGGAGGCAGATAGGTGATGAACTCACATTCCCTTATCACTATTGTGACTGTAGTCGATCAATCACTATGCGTATAGCAAATAAGTGAATTGAGTGTGTGGGTTGATTAGATTGCCGAGTGAGGTAAGTCATTTTAAATTGAGTATGCCAGATTGCCGAGTGAGGCAAGTGTATTAAAAGTTATAACTTTATCTCAAAAGCTTAATATTTTACTATAGTTTATACATCTGAACATAACAACATTTGTTTAATGATCATACCGTACTGAATATGGTTTTGGATATCTAAATATCCTTTTATTTGAGAATATTTGAAATACGGATCCCATATGGATGTACTTTTGAATTGTATTTTCTATGTGACAAATTTTAAAACATGAGTACATCCATATGCTGACCTAAGAGGTCATAGGAGGTATTTTCTACTCACTGAGTTTTCAAACTTACTACACGATATTTCTACATTTTCATATAAGAATACAGAGTTTGATCCTACAAATATGTGATCAATTAGGTGACATATACTTTGGGTGAGTCTATATTGCTTTCAAGGCTCACATTTTTGAATTATATTGTTTTTGTATTATAGAGTATGCTCTGAATGCCACAGGCAGGATCCCTGCTTCTGTTGTTACTTTGACATTTATAACTTGATTTTTATAATGTATATACCTGAGAGAACCTGTATGTATCTATTTCTATGACAAAGAATAGTGTTATGCATGTTATGAAAAATATCTGATTGCAAAAAAAAAATGTTTGTTTCACCTACTCGTAAATTGGGGGCATTACAAGTTGGTATCAATGCATTAGGTTTTCCTATGGCTATCGGAGCAAAGGATTCTTTAGTAGGGATATGAGCTGGACATATTTATACTTCAGGTGCTGCTGAGGGATTTTATAGGGTTTTAATTTCCTTTATATTCCAAGTTATTAAATTTTCTAGTATAAAGTTGATTGAATATTGTGACATCTTAAGAGGTATCTATGGATCAATTACTATTTGAAAGTGAAAAGAATAGGTGTCCCAGAGAATTTAAAGAATTGAGACAAATGAAAAATATGATCATTTCTGAATATAATATCTGATTTACCTAAATGTCTAGATATGGTAGACTTTGATGTGATATTAGAAATATATTGGTTGGCAACATGTCAGGCCATTTTAGAATATCATCCGAAGATGATTAAATTCAATATTCCTAGAGAATCTTCTTTCTTGATACAAGGAGAACGTAGTGAGGTACCCAAAAATCTAGGGCTTGTTTGATTCTGTTTTTGTTTTTTTATTTTTAAAAACTATTTTTGAAAACTATGTTTAAAAATTATTCTGTAGAACAAAAGTAAAAAAAATTCATTTGATAAACTGTTTTGAAAATATATTATTTTTTGCTTTTTTTTGTTTTGAAAACAAAAATAGGAAAAAAAACAACTTTTCCTTGTTTCTGTTTTTCTATTTTAAAAACTACTTGTTTCCAGAACTTGTTTCCAAAACAACAACAAAAAATAGTTACCAAATGAGTTTTTTTGTTCTGAAAACAATTGAGAACAGAAAACAGTTTTTAAAAATAGAAAACATACAAACCCCTAATCTCTGTTTTAGCATCATATAAGTTATTACAAAAGGTGCCAAGGATATTTGGCAGTGGTGGGAGATATTGATATGAAATATACCAGTGTAAATCAAGTTTAAGTGGTTAGAGAATTTTTTGATGTAATTCCTGAGGAATCGCCAAGATTACCTCGAAACATAAAATAGAATTTGGTATTGATTTACTCTTGAAACCTAATCAGTGTCTATACCCTATATAGAATGGTAACGACTGAACTCAAGGAATTGAAAAATTAGTTCTAAGATTTGTTAGACAAGGGATTTATATGCCTTAGTACTTTCCTTGAGGTGCTCTAGACTTATTTGTGAAAAAAAATGATAGATCATTATGACTATGCATAGATTATAGACAATTGAATAAGGTGACAGTGTGGAATAAAAACCTATTACCTAGTATAGATGATCTTTTTGACCAGTTACAAGGTGCTCAATATTTTTTCAAAAAATTGATTTAAGATATAAGTATCATTAATTGAGGATAAGTGAAGATGATATTCGAATAATTTCTTTTAGGACTCATTATGGGCATTATGAGTTCTTAGTTATGTCATTTAGTTTGACAAATGCCCCAACTGCATTCATGGACTTAATGAATAGAGTATTTAAACTATTCTTGGATAAATTTATTATTATCTTTATTAACGAACTGCTAATATGTTTCGAGAGTATAGAGGATCATAAGCAACATTTAAAGATAGTTTTACCAACTCTAAGGGAGTATAGTTGGTGAGGATGGTATCCAAGTTGACCCTAAAAAAATAGAAGCAGTACAATAATGGCATGTACTACTACAATTATAGATGAAGATCCAAATCTAACTTGCTCTTTCCACAGTTGTTTGTATTCCAATCTATTCAAGCCATAGTTAGATCAGGTACATGAACATATGCTTGTAAAGCATCAATCAACTCTTCAACATTTGAAGCTGAGATTAGAATTCGTCATGCTAAGTGTGAGATGAACCTCTGTTCCATAGCTTGATCAAGAAAAGACAACAGACCATCAAAGAAATGGTTAACATTTAACAAATCTATTGGTTTGTGATGGATATTCAGTTGTGCCCAGGAGACTACCTGAAAAATCTGTTCTAAAGTACTAAAACCCACTGGTAAGGAAATAAAGGCATCAACATTGCTCATCATTCTAGCCATGCGCTCATTCATGGAAGCTATGTAACATCCCTAATTTCGTTTCTTTTATTGATAAAAGTACATAAATATTTAATTAAGGAAATAAAATTTATTAGACAATATTTTAGATATCTAAGGAAATATAATCCTTAGCAATTCTTCACCTTATGTATATGCATAGAAAATGTTTCTAACATTAAGAGAACAAATAAAGAGGGAAAACGTAATAGGAAAGAAATTAGAAATAATATACTAAAGAGATGCAAAATTCTTGGATAAGGAAGCTAAATTTTTAGAAACAAGTAAAGGTCTTAAAATTTCAAGAACATTGAATTAGGGTAATTTTTCCTAATTCAAGAACTATAGTTACTAAGTTTAAAATCTTTACCCATACATTGGGCTTTTACCTATGGACACTTTATATAGAGTTTTTCCACTTCACATAAGTTTCTAGCAAGCCCATTGGATAACCTAAGCAAGAAATAAAACATAGACTTGGACTAGAATATAGTAATTGGACCAATAGCCCAAAAATTATGAAAATGTGACCAAGCCCTCCAAGAAAGGTAGAATTTTATCCAAAGCAAAGAAAATGGATAGGAATAAGCCCAAATCCAAGAGGAAAAATAAAATAAAATAAAATAGGTGATGATATAATAATGTAATAATAATAAAGATTAGGTTACATGGCATTAAGACAAAAATTTAGCAAGTGGTGTGATTCTACATTCATCATTTTGGCAAGTGGCATGATAATACATGGCTTTAAGACAAAAAATCTATATCATACACTCATAATTTTAGCAAGTGGTATGATAATACATGGCATTAGGACAAAACATTCCTATCCCACACAAATAATATCAACCAAATAATGGAGATTCAAGGGCTAGAAATTTGCCACCTAAAAAGGCAAACCTATCATACTTGTTTAAGACAAAAGAAAATGTAAATGAATCCCTAAATCAAAGGGACCTTGTCCCTTATCTTAAGAACATATCATCATAATTTTCAAAATACAAATCTCCTTTTCCTATGCATATCTTGACTAAGGAAGAGGAAGACAAGAACATAAGTTGTTTGTTTTCCAAAAATTCAACAAAGTGTATCCTAATTGTGATAAGGTAGACCCATGATCATGAAAGGTGTATCATTTGGTGGTCTATATAAGCAAAACCCACCCCTACAACATTTTAATTTCGTCCAAGTGAGGAAGAGAGAGAAATAGAAGCAAGGTAGAGTGAGGAAAGGAGAGAAAGAAAGGAGAAGAAAGGAAGGAAGAAGAAGGAGAAGTTTAGAAGGCTAAGTACTCAAGGTAAGTTTAACACTATTTCTTTTTGCAGAAAACTTTTGAAACTTATAATATTTATATGAGATTTTGATCATAGAACTTTGATTATTGGTCATGGATGTTGCTATATCATGTTACATATTGATCTTGCAAGTGATGTATGTTTGAATACTAAGGTTGGTGTAGATAGTTCTGCATGGGTATGGCTATAGTTGGCAGAATTTTAAGCTTCGGTGTTTTAATTTCTGGGAAGAATCTATAAGGAATTAAAATAAATGGTTAACATAAGAATTAAAGATATATGTGTCACAGATTTTTAGCCACTGGCATCATTCAATTTGGAGTCAATATGAGGTAGATATTGTCTTATTAGTAGTCAAAAGTCAAAAAATGGTTCATCAGGGAAGAATATGTTAGGATAGTTTCTGTATTTTAATTTCTGCGAATTATCTGTATGGAATTAAAATAAATGGTTAACATAAGAATTATATCTACGTGTGTCACGATTTTTTAGCCACTGGAATCATTCAATTTAGAGTTCATATGAGGTAGATATGTTTCGATTAGTAAACAAAGGTCATAAAATGGTTAATCAGGGAAGAATATGTTAGGATAGCTTCGGTATTTTAATTTCTGGAAAAATTATATAAGGAATTACAATAAATAGTTAACATATGAATTATATATTTATGTGTTACGGATGTTTATCCACTAAAATCACTTAATTTGGAATTCGTATGTGGGAGATATAGTCAGATTAGTAAGTAAAGGTTAGAACCTACCCGAGAAGAAATAATATTTCATTTAAGGGAGTAATAACACCAAGATTTATTACTATTTTGTTGATATGATTAACATAATAGTTTTAACCAATTGTCTTAGCTTTCCATAGACACCAAGATCACCTCAATCGAAGTTAAAATGAGGGAGTTATGCTCTGAATAGTGAGCAAATGTCACAGAGCACGGCCAGGCCATGTTTTGGGTGCTTCAAGCACGGGCTAGCCGTGTTCAGGGCTGTTTTTGTGTACATTTGAAGTATTTTTAAAGCATGGCCACATCCTGGAACATGGCCAGACCGTGTTGGAAGCTAGTTAAGCCTATTTTTCAACATTTTTCTACCCTAGATGAACCTCTTTAACTATAGGGTAATAGTAGAAATCAAATTGGAGAACAATGCTCTATAAATTTGTAAGAACATGTGTTGGAAATGATATAAATAAGAAGAAAATTACTAAAGGCCAAGCATAAAGAGAAGGTTAGATATGATGAAAACTTGCATTAAGAAAATAAAGAAATAAAATTAATATTTAAAAAAGAAGACGAATCTTATAAATGAAAATAATAAATGACTAGTATATACCATAGCCATTGCCATTGTATGAACTTATTACCATCTTAAGTGTGAAATTCTAACATCGAAATATTTTATAAAGTGATATTTGAAATGGTTATGTTCATGGCATGATTACCAATGATTTATGGTAATAGTTATATTTTGATAAACATACTTGTTATTGAAAGCATATTTTTGGCTATCATTGTGAAAAGAAAAGAAATGAGCACGGTCACATGACAATTCGTGTGGTGCACCAGTAGGGGACGCCCTACCAACGGTTATGATCATGTTAATGAGAAAAGAAAGAGAAAGTGGGCCATGTCAGACGGAGCAAGAAAAGCCCGTACCGAAGAGTAGAAAATACTCACCCTGACCAGGGTAGCTTGATATGAGAATAAATTGATAGTCATTATATGGTATTTTGAAAATAGTTAATCCTGTCATACCTATCATTACTGTATGATTCTTATGTGCATAGATATAATGCATTCATGTGACCAAAGATATTTTCTGTAGTTTATACAGCTAAACATGACGTGATGAGCTATATTGATGATGATTTGTTGTTGAACTTACTAGGATTTAATTCTCACTATATTTCCATATCATGTTCAGAAAATTAGTTATGCAGATTTTTCTATAGCTCTGGCTTTTAGTGCACGTTGGATCAAGTACTTTATGTTGGGCAGATCCCAGAAGCAAATAAAATGTTTATGGTCGAGTTGGCTTAGATCCCGGTGAAGGTACAACCACCCGTACCCGTATCTCCAGAATTGGTTAACCAGAATAAATAAGATGTATATTTTTATGTGTTTGATATGTTGTACGTATGTTGTGATTAATGACATGTATGTAAACTCTATATTGTATAAATTAAATAAATGTTATATTGAGTTAAGTTGTAACGAGGTAATAACTTCATGGTATTTAAAAAAAAAATTGATACTTAAATGGAGTTGTTACATAATTGGTATCAGAGCAGGTCGATCCTAGATGGCCAGTGGGTGAATGGTTATCTAAATCGATCTTATAGTGTCTTGAGTATGTTGTGGTTGTGCTGTGTAGGGGATCAATGATTCATATAGGTAAGAAATTACTAGTGTTTCCTATCTATATGCCGAGGTGGTGTTATGACTGCTATTAAATATTTTTTAATTAACTATTAGGCTTGATCACCTCAATAGCAGCATAACTTTGTTTTTGCCATAGTAGGAAATGGCACCACCAAGGAGGAATCCAGAAACCAATGCATAGGAAACTCTGCACAACCTAGCCACGGCAATTCGAGACCAAGTCATGACCACCAACCAAATTTTACAATATCTCCAGAATGCTAATAACCCAAATGGGGAGAATGGTGCTAACAACCGGATGGCTGGAAGAGATAATGGCATATCCGAGTTCCTAAGGACTAGACCACCTTGTTTCCAAGGTGGCTATAACCCAACGGTAGCCGAAAGTTGGATAAGGGAATTAGAGAAAATCTTTGAAGTGATGGCTATACTGAAGAGCAGCAAATTATTTTTGCTGCATATATGTTAAAGGATGAAGCAGAATACTGGTGGCGTAGAGCTAGAGAACTTTTAGCTCATCAGGGAAGACAGATCACCTGGCAAGTGTTCAAGGACATTTTTTTGAAAAGTACTTTCCAAGTACTGTACGGGCAGAGAAAGAGATCAAATTTCTCCAACTCAGGCAAGGCAGCATGACCGTGGACCAGTATATCGTAAGGTTCGAGGAGCTGTCTAAGTTCTCCTCTTATCTGCGTTATAATCCAGATGAAGCATGGAAGGTGGTTAAGTTTGAAGCGGGACTAAACCCGGAGATAAAGAATGCTGTTATAGCTATGGAGATCAGGGAGTTTGTACCTCTGATAAATAAATGCAGACTCCTGGAAAAGAGTTTAAAGGTAGTGGAGGACGAAAAGCAAAGGCGAAACCTATGGAAAAGGAAGAAAAATTTTTCCAACCCTGGAAAGAACGTGAGAAGAAGTAGATATGGAGATGGTAAGAGGCCATTGATTGCGGGTCCTAGGCCTTTTCAACAAGAACTCACCCCAGTCAAGTGCGCTAAGTGCGGACGCATGCATGGTAGTCGACCATGCTACATGGGACAAGATGTTTGCTTCAATTGCGGACGGAAAGAACATTTTGCAAGAAACTGCCCATAGAATGTGGGGAAGCAGCCAGAACAGAGGCCTCAGGTGAAAGGAAGGGTTTTCACCCTGAGCGGCCAAGAGGCAGCTCAATCTTCTGAAATGATTCAAGATACATGCTATATCTATGGATTTGCTCTTATGGTGTTATTTGACTCTGGTGCTAGTCATTCATTTATATCGAAAGAATGTATTAGGAAGTTTCAGTTTCCTATTTCTGAAACTCCCTATGAGCTATCCGTAGTAACCCCTACAGGGGAACATGTATTAACTTCCTCTGTATGTAAAGATTGTCAAGTCACCATCCAGGAGAAAAATTTTTCTGTAGAACTCGTCTGTTTACCTTTAAGAGGTATTGAGGTCATTATAGGGTTAGACTGGATGTTTAGAAATCTAGTCTTATTGAATTGTTGTAACAAGACCGTTGAATTTCTACCTCCTACTCCGAAAGAGGAGGTCCAGTTATTAATGCTAAATGCCAATCAAGTTAATAGGGAGTTGAAGAATGGAGTACTTGGATATATTCTCTTGTATTTATCAAACCTAGAAGTCGAATCGAAACTTGATGAAATCCCAATAGCCAACGAGTTTCCTGAAGTATTTTCATCAGATATTCCAGGCTTACCTCCCAAGAGAGAGATAGAGTTCTCTATTGATCTCCTACCTGGGACAGGGCCTATCTCTATTGCACCATATCGAATGGCCTCGAAGGAACTATAGGAACTAAAGAAGCAGTTGGAAGAACTATTAGACAAGTAATTCATTAGACCGAGTGTATACCTTGGGGAGCTCCTGTATTGTTTGTTAAGAAGAAAGATGGGAGCTTGAGACTATGCATAGATTACAGACAGCTGAATAAGGTGACTATCAAAAACAAGTACCCTCTCCCTAGGATAGATGACTTCTTGGATCAATTGAAGGGAGCCTCCATCTTTTCTAAAATTGACTAGAGGTCAAGATATCATCAGATTAGTATCAAGGAGAAGGATGTACCAAAAACTGCCTTCAGGACTAGGTATAGGCACTATGAGTTTCTCGTAATGCCCTTCGGGTTGACAAATGCACCTGCAATTTTCATGGATTACATGAATCGTATTTTTTGACCCTACCTAAATCAATTTGTTGTAGTGTTCATTGATGACATCTTGATATACTCTAAGAGTGAGAAAGAACATGAACAACATCTCCGAATCGTGCTGCAAGTGCTAAAAGAGAAAAAGTTATATGCCAAATTGGAGAAGTGTGAATTTTGGCTGTCAGAGGTGAATTTTTTCTGACATGTCATCTCTAATAGTGGGGTAGCCGTAGATCCTAGCAAGATGGAAGCAGTGATTCAGTGGGAGAGATCAAAGACGGTTACGGAAATCAAAAGTTTCCTGGGTTTGGCAGGATACTACAGGAGATTTATACAAAACTTCTCTCGTATAGCCTTGCCATTGACTAAATTGACAAGGAAGGGAATTCCTTTCAAATGGACTTATCAATGTGAAGTTAGTTTTCAGGAGCTGAAGACAAGACTGACCCCTCCTCCTGTTTTAATTATTCCAGACCCCACAGGATATTTTGAAGTATATAGTGATGCTTCAAAGAAAGGGCTAGGATGTGTGTTAATGCAAGATAAGAGAGTAGTTGCTTACGCCTCTAGGCAACTGAGACCCTACGAAGGAAACTATCTAACCCATGATCTTGAATTAGTGGCAGTAGTGTTTGCCTTAAAGATTTTGCGACACTATTTGTATGGGGCAACCTTTGAAGTATATTGTGATCATAAGAGTCTTAAATACCTCTTTGATCAGAAGGAGTTAAATATGAGGCAACGAAGATAGGTAGAATTCCTCAATGACTACAAGTTTGAGATAAAGTATCACCCCGAAAAGGCGAATGTTGTAGCAGATGCCTTGAGTCGAAAATCTCTGCACATGGGTCAGATGATGGTGTATGAGATGCAAATGCTAGAGGAGTTTCAAAATTTGAAGCTAGCCACTACTCTTACTCCAAAGAATCTAGTCATTAATGGTTTAAGTATAGGGTGTGAGCTTAGAGCCCAGATCAAAGAGGCTCAAGCTCACGACCAATACTTACAGGATCATAAAGACCAAGGTAATTTTTCTGTCATGGAAGATATAGCAATCATGTATCAAGGAAGGATTTGTGTCCCTCAAGAACGAGAGTTGAGGACTAAGATCCTGCCGGAAGCGCATGAGAGTAAATACACAGTCCATCCTGGATGCACTAAAATGTACCAGGATTTAAAAATGATGTATTGGTGGCCAGGGATGAAAAAGGACATTGCCGAGTTTGTGGCGAAATGTCTCATTTGTCAAAAGGTGAAGGTGGAGCATCAAAAGCCAGCGGGATTTCTACAACCTCTTGAGATCCCTAAATGGAAATGGGACAGTATCTCAATGGACTTTATTGTGGGATTACCTAAGGCTTCAGTGGGACATGACTCTATCTGGGTAATAATTGACAGATTAACCAAATCTGCTCACTTTTTGCCCATAAAAATTAATTATTCACTGGATAAATTAGCCCAATTATATGTCTAGGAAATAATTAGACTGCATGGAATTCCCTTAAATATCGTTTCTAATAGAGATTCGAGGTTCACATCGAGGTTTTGGAAGGCGTTGCAGGAAGCTTTTGGTACTCAGTTGCGGTTCAGTACTGCCTACCATCCTCAGACTGATGGGCAGACAGAACACACCATTCAAACCTTAGAAGATATGTTGAGGGCCTATGTGATAAAGCAAGGTAAAGGATGGGATAAGTACCTACCTTTAGTAGAGTTTTCTTATAATAATAGTTATCACTCTAGTATTAAGATGGCCACCTATGAAGCTTTATACGGTAGAAAGTGCCAATCTCCACTATGTTGGTTTGAGGTAGGAGAAAAGAACTTGTTGGGTCCTGATCTAATTCAACAAACCACTGAACAATCAGGATGATATGAAACAAAATACTTACAGCTCAGAGTCGGCAAAAGAGTTACTATGATAAGAGACATAGACCTCTAGAGTTTGAGGAAGGAGACCATGTATTTCTAAAACTTTCCCCGACTACTGGAGTTGGTAGGTCTCTCAAAACAAGAAAGCTAAGTCCGCGATTTTTAGGACCCTACCAAATTCTGAAGAAAGTAGGGACATCAGCATATCAAGTTGCTCTCCCACCTAATTTGTCCAACTTGCATAATGTTTTCCACGTATCACAGCTGCGGAAGTATCTTCCAGATTCATCACATGTAATACAGGATGAACCAATCCAAATAAAGGAGAACATGACATACCAGCTAATACCTGCATCCATAATGGACACTGACATGAAGCAACTGAGAACTAAAGCCATTCCCCTAGTAAAGGTGTCATGGGAAGGTTTGACTTTGGAAGAAGCAACTTGGGAGTTGGAAGAAGTCGTGAGGAAGAAATATTCGCAATTGTTCTTATAAGGTAATTTCTGAAATTTTGAGGACAAAATTTCTTTTAGGGGGAGAGAAATGTAACATCCCTAATTTCATTTCTTTTATTGATAAAAGTACATAAATATTTAATTAAGGAAATAAAATTTATTAGACAATATTTTAGATATCTAAGGAAATATAATCCTTAGAAATTCTTCACCTTATGTATATGCATAGAAAATGTTTCTAACGTTAAGAGAACAAATAAAGAGGGAAAACCTAATAGGAAAGAAATTAGAAATAACATACTAAAGAGATGAAAAATTCTTGGATAAGGAAGATAAATTTTTCGAAACAAGTAAAGGTCTTAAAATTTCAAGAACATTGAATTAGGGTAATTTTTCCTAATTCAAGAACTAGAGTTATTAAGTTTAAAATCTTTACCCATACATTGGGCTTTTACCTATGGACACTTTATATAGAGTTTTTCCACTTCACATAAGTTTCTAGCAAGCCCATTGGATAACCTAAGCAAGAAATAAAACATAGACTTGGACTAGAATATAGTAATTGGACCAATAGCCCAAAAATTATGAAAATGTGACCAAGCCCTCCAAGAAAGGTAGAATTTTATCCAAAGCAAAGAAAATGGGTAGGAATAAGCCCATAATGGGTAGGAATAAGCCTAAATCCAAAAGGAAAAATAAAATAAAATAAATTAGGTCATGATATAATAATGTAATAATAATAAAGATTAGGTTACATGGCATTAAGACAAAAATTTAGCAAGTGTTGTGATTCTACATTCATCATTTTGGCAAGTGGCATGATAATACAAGGCTTTAGGACAAAAAAATCTATATCCTACACTCATAATTTTAGCAAGTGGTATGATAATACATGGCATTAGGACAAAACATTCCTATCCCACACAAATAATATCAACCAAATAATGGAGATTCAAGGGCTAGAAATTTGCCACCTAAAAAGGCAAACCTATCATACTTGTTTAAGACAAAAGAAAATGTAAATGAATCCCTAAATCAAAGGGACCTTGTCCCTTATCTTAAGAACATATCATCATAATTTTCAAAATACAAATCTCCTTTTCCTATGCATATCTTGACTAAGGAAGAGGAAGACAAGAACATAAGTTGTTTGTTTTCCAAAAATTCAACAAAGTGTATCCTAATTGTGATAAGGTAGACCCATGATCATGAAAGGTGTATCATTTGGTGGTCTATATAAGCAAAACCCACCCCTACAACATTTTAATTTCATCCAAGTGAGGAAGAGAGAGAAATAGAAGCAAGGTAGAGTGAGGAAAGGAGAGAAAGAAAGGAGAAGAAAGGAAGGAAGAAGAAGGAGAAGTTTAGAAGGCTAAGTACTCAAGGTAAGTTTAACAATATTTCTTTTTGAAGAAAACTTTTGCAACTTATAATATTTATATGAGATTTTGATCTTAGAACTTTGATGATTGGTCATGCATGTTGCTATATCATGTTACATATTGATCTTGCAAGTGATGTATGTTTGAATACTTAGGTTGGTGTAGATAGTTCTGCATGGGTATGGCTATAGTTGGCAGAATTTTAAGCTTCGGTGTTTTAATTTCTGGGAACAATCTATAAGGAATTAAAATAAATGGTTAACATAATAATTAAATATATATGTGTCACGGATTTTAAGCCACTGGAATCATTCAATTTGGAGTCCATATGAGGTAGATATGGTCATATTAGTTTTCAAAGGTCAGAAAATAGTTCATCAGGGAAGAATATTTTAGGATAGTTTCTGTATTTAAATTTCTGGGAATTATCTGTATGGAATTAAAATAAATGGTTAACATAAGAATTATATCTATATGTGTCACGGATTTTTAGCCACTGGAATCATTCAATTTAGAGTTCATATGAGGTAGATATGTTCCGATTAGTAAACAATGGTCAAAAAATGGTTAATCAGGGAAGAATATGTTAGGATAGCTTCGGTGTTTTAATTTTTGGGAAACTTATATAAGGAATTAAAATAAATGGTTAACATATGAATTATATATTCATGTGTCGCGGATGTTTATCCACTAGAATCACTTAATTTGGAATTCGTATGTGGGAGATATAGTCAGATTAGTAAGTAAAGGTTAGAACCTACCCAAGAAGGAATAATATTGAATGTAAGGGAGTCATAACTCCAAGATTTATTACTATTTTGCTGATATGATTAACATAATAGTTTTAGGTAATTGTCTTAACTTTCCAAAGACACCAAGATCACCTCAATCTGAGTTAAAATGAGGGAGTTATGCACTGATTAGTGAGCAAAGGTCATAGTGCACGGTCAGGCCGTGTTCTGGGTGCTTCAAGCACGGGCTAACCATGTTCGGGGCTGTGGTTGAGTACATTTGAAGTATTTTTAAAGCATGGACGTGTCCTGGAACATGGCCAGACCGTGTTGGAAGCTGGTTAAGCCTATTTTTCAACATTTTTCTACCCTAGATGAACCTCTTTAACTATAGGGTAATAGTATAAGTCAAATTGGAGAACAATGCTCTATAAATTTGTAAGAACATGTGTTAGAAATGATATAAATAAGAAGAAAATTACTAAAGGCCAAGCATAAAGAGAAGGTTAGATATGATGAAAACCTGCATCAAGAAAATAAATAAATAAAATTAATATTTAAAAAAGAAGACGAATCTTAAAAATGAAAATAATAAATGACTAGTATATGCTATAGCCATTGCCATTGTATGAACTTCTTACCATCTTAAGTGTGAAATTCTGATGTAGAAATATTTTATGAAGTGATATTTGAAATGGTTATGTTCATGGCATGATTACCAATGATTTATGGTAATAGTTATATTTTGATGAACATACTTGTTATTGAAAGCATATTTTTGTCTATCATTGTGAAAAGAAAAGAAATGAGCACGGTCACATGGCAATCCGTGTGGTGCACCAGTAGGGGACGCCCTACCAACGGTTATGATCATGTTAATGAGAAAAGAAAGAGAAAGTGGACCATGTCGGACGGAGCGAGAAAAGCCCATACCGGAGAGTAGAAAATACTCACCCTGACCGGGGTAGCTTGATATGAGAATAAATTGATAGTCATCATATGATATTCTGAAAATAGTTAATCCTGTCATACCTATCATTACTGTATGATTCTTATGTGCATAGATATAATGCATTCATGTGACCAAAGATATTTTCTGTAGTTTATACAGCTGAACATGACATGATAAGCTATATTGATGATGATTTATTGTTGAACTTACTGGGATTTAATTCTCACTATATTTCCATATCATGTTCAGAAAATTAGTTATGCAGATTTTTCTATAGCTCTGGCTTTTAGTGCACGTTGGATCAAGTACTTTATGTTGGGCAGATCCTATAAGCAAATAAAATGTTTGTGGTCGAGTTGGCTTAGATCCCGGTGAAGGTGCAACCACCCGCACCTGTATCTCTGGAATTGGTCAACCAGAATAAATAAGATGTAGATTTTTATGTGTTTGATATGTTGTACGTATGTTGTGATTAATGACATGTATGTAAACTCTGTATTGTAGAAATTAAATAAATGTTATATTGAGTTAAGTTGTAACGAGGTAATAACTTCATGGTATTTTTTTTAAAAAAAATGATACTTTAATGGAGTTGTTACAAGCTACCCTAAATTCTTCCCCAATTTTCTTTCCTATAATGTTAGATACAGCTAGAGCTATAGGAATAATACCTAGAACTTGACATCCTCCTACATATGCAGCTGTAGACACACACCCCATTAACCCACGGTTACCTCCACCATACACTAAATGAATTTTTCTTCTGGCCAACACCATACCTAAGTTTTGTGTAGCTTTCACATACTCTCCATCTTTTCCAGGACTGGAGCCATAAAAGACACAAATATTTCGAAACTAACAGAATGTGATTCCCTCTATAGCTACACACACCCTAACTTTGAGTATGAAAGTAAAGATACTAACGTGAGCATTTATAGAACTAAGAGAAGGCATACTTATAATAGCTATGCAAGTAGGCTAGACATAATTAGAACAACTATGTGAGTGATTGGTGGATATTAGCTAAATTGAAGGTGAAAATTTTCAAAAATGACGGCAAGCATGTATATGTACAATAGTTGTGATCATGGTTCATATTAAGCACATAAAGAGAATAAGGTTAAGATATCACCAAAAAATTTCTGTTTCCTTGTTGTTCTTGATGAAGCATTGATGTCTTGATTCTTGTAGGAAAGTTGTAGGTTATAGGCGTAATTGTAAAAAAAAAAGAGTGAAAATGCAAACAAGTTAATTGTTGAAGAGGGACAATCAAATAGTTTATTTTGTTTTCCCAATGTTCTTGCTAGTAGATTATCAATATTATTAAGTTGACTAGCTATTTTGAGAATATTTAATTTAGACTGGTTTATTTTATAGTTGATTGATTACATCTATTTTGAAGCAATCAACTGCATCCTACCAGTTAACTATGTATTCTTTGTTTTTCATAAACTTTTATAAGCTCAGAAATGTTTCTTTTCCACCGAATACCAACAGCTTTAAAGTAGATTTTGGCACATATATTCAAAACTTGCGGCCACTGATTTTAATTTTCTTTCAATACTTAGTCCAAATTTTTGACTTTCTATTTTGGCATTGTTCTTTATTATGCTTTTAATCTATTCTACTATATTCTTCCTTATTCATGTTTGGCATTAAATGCAAAGTTCTTTTCCCTCATTACAAGAAAAGTGAATTTCTTTTTTTTAAACTCAGCTATTATGGTGTCCAAGTTGTTAGTAGGTTAAAGTATGAAGATTTTGAAAGAATTTATCTAATAAAGAACGCATTAAAAAAATTCATTATATCAAGTATGTATAATTGTGTAAGTTGGCAGATTATGTGCAAATTAGAAAGAATAATTAGTTTACAGTATATACTGATTGAGCATTAAGGTATGAAGAACACATAAGTTTACCTAATGTGGTTGAGAAGGGAAATGAGAATAATTTGAGAACCATGCTCGAAAATAATGTAAAGTGATCAAGGTATTTGTGTTAAGGGTTTATACTATGCTAAGTTGAGTCTAGTATCTAGGATGTATCAAGGATGTGAATTATGTTGAGGTTGGGAATTCATGTGTGAATAATTGTTGAGAAATGAGATTTTAGAAAAGTCATAGATTTTGAATATTGATAACCCCAAGGCAATAAGGATATACTAACATATGAAAAAAATGTACTAGTATAATAGTAAAAGGAATATACAAGTGATATTTCTTTTATTGATTCGGTGTGTCAGCAAGTAAAAATTGAATATATTATTTCAAGAGAGCTAATCAGGAAGTTTAGGATTTTAGCTAGATTATAGTATAACTGATAGTAAATCTAAATGATGTGTTTATACATTAGAAGTTATGCTTTAGGTATCTTTATATAATTTTGGTGAAGTTTTGGAGAAAATCATTTATCCTTAGTTGAACTTGCCCCTATCAGTAATTAATAGACCAACATAAAAATGGCACCATTTGAGGTTTACATGAAAAAAAAAACATTGTAGGTCTTCTAATAGGTGATTGAGCTAAGTGAAGTTAAGCTTTTGGGATCTGATTTGGAATGACATGCAATAGAAAGAGTATAAGCAATAAAAGAGAAGTTGTTGGCAGTTAAAGCAAGCATAAATATTGTGTTGATGGTAAAAGTGAAGACTTAAATTTGTTGTGGGCTAACTTATATTCTTAAGAATTTCTCCTATGAAAGGAGTGATGAGATTTGGAAAGAAAGGAAAGTTGAGTCCTTGATATATATACCCTTTTTGAATCTTCGATAGGGTAGGTGCTGTAGTATATCGCATAGCCTTGCCACCACAATTAATTGATTTTCATCTAGTTTTTATGTATCAATATTAAGAAAATGCCTACTAGATTCTTCTCACAATATTCAACTCCAGGAAATTCAATTGGATAAGAATTTAGCTTATGAGGAAAGACCAATGTTCATTGTTGATCGGCAAGTGAACAAAAAAGTTATGGTAAAAGGAAATCCCTATGGTTAAGTGTATATGGCAAAATCACCCAAGTGAGGAAGCCACCTGGGAAGTACAAGATGACATGCAGATGAGATATTCCCAATCATTTGAGTACTAAGGTTGGTAACTTCGAATTATGTCTTCACTTCATTCCCTACATGTGGAAGGATGGTTGAAATCCGGGGACCGAATTTCTTAAGGGGGGAAGAATGTAATATTCCGTAATTTTTAAATAATAATGTTTTATGATAAAAAAATATATTTTTATTTTAAAATGATTTTTGTTTTACTTAAAATAATTATATTGTCCTATAATAAATTGTTATGTTATTTTTAGAAATATTCTTTCTTTTATTATGTATAAAGATATTTATTTTGTGATTTGTTTTATTAAAATTTTTATCAAGAAAAGTCATGATTTAAGAGTTCAACTAAAGTTTTATAAGAATGTAAATTTTTAGAAATTTTCGAGATATTTTAGGATGAAAAATAGTATAAATATGTATATAATGAAAATAATAATAATAAATTTTAAATATTTAATTATTAAATAATAATAAATAAAAAAGAAAGAAAAAGGGGGAGAGGGAAACGGAAGTGAGAAATGCAGAATCCGATTTCCATAACCGATGAATAGTGTGAATAGTAACTTTCATTTTTCTCTCTAGATTTGGAGTCTCTATTGGCTTCCGATCTCAAAACTAAAGGTACCACTAGATTTAGGACAAAGAATACTACGATTTTGATCAAATAATTTTTCAAATCAGCTACAAAATCAACGTAGATCGGAAGTAGAAAATCTTAAAAAAATGTAAGTTTTGAAACTTCTACTTAAAGACCTCAAATTAGAATTTTGACACTATAGATGGATTCAGGAGTTAGATAAACCTTAGGATATGAATTTTTTCGGTCATCTAACAACTTTTTTGTGCATCGTGAACAATAAATCTGATGAGTATGAATAGTATTTTTTGGTAATGAATAGTGATTTCCAACAATGAATAGTATTTTTCAGCCGTGAATAGTGACTAGCATTGACCAAGCTCTTTTATATGTTTTTGGACCATCTAGACTCGGTTTTGAGATCTATTTGATCAGATTTGGCTTAGAAAATTACATTTGGAGCTGTCCAATCTGGAGCCTTGACCTGTGAGTAGATAATTCTTTTTATGACTTACCCCATGCTCTTCTTGAACTTATAATGTGTAATTGGTTATGTTTACAAATTATTTATGCTATCATAAGTTTTTGAAATGTGTTAAAATATCTGTTTTGCTTATGAACTGGTACATAGTTCAAGAAGAGTATAGTTTTACAAATAAGTTTTGAAACTCATTGAATATGTGGTTCTAAATTTTTTTATGATTATTTGGTAAAGTGAATAATATGTGCATGAGGCATTAATTTGTACAACTATAAAGTTACTGATTATGATTGAATGACAAGCGTAAAGTTCATGGCGAGTTGCTTTATAATTATACATTACATTTGATGAATATGCATATATATATATATATATATGTGTGTGTGTGTGTGTGTGTGTGTGTGTGTGTGTATTTATATGTATAGATGAATATTGACGGGTTGTATGGCTTGTGATGGTACCGAGTAAGGGATAGCCTATTAGCCTGAGTGAGCTAAGGGAGGTCGCTCCAATTGGGTAATAGTGGTAATGTGAGGTGGCAGATGGGTGATGAACTCACATTCTCTAATCACGATTGTAATTGTAGTCAATCGGTCACTATGCATATAGTAAATGAGTGAATTGAGTGTGTGGGTTGACCAGATCGTCGAGTGAGGCAGGTCATTTTAAATTGAGTATGCCAGATCGCCGAGTGAAGCAAGTGTATTAAAAGTTATAACTTTATCTCAAAAGCTTAATATTTTACTATAGTTTATACATCTGAACATAACAACATTTGTTTAATGATCATACCGTACTGAATATGGTTTTGGATATCTAAATATCGTTTTATTTGAGAATATTTGAAATACGGGTCCCATATGGATGTACTTTTGAATTGTATTTTCTATGTGACAAATTTTAAAACATGAGTACATCCATATGCTGACCAAAGAGGTCATAGGAGGTATTATCTATGCACTAAGTTGTCAAACTCACTACACGATATTTTCATATTTTTCAGATAAGAATACATAGTCTGATCTTGTAGATAGGTGATCAGTTAGGTGACATATTCTCTGGGTGAGTCTACATTGCTTTCAAGGATCACAATTTTGAATTATACTGTGTTTATATTCTAGAGTGTGCTCTAAACACCACAGGCAAGATCACTGCTTCTGTTGTTACTTTGACATTTATAACTTGAGCTGTATAATGTATATACATGAGAGAACCTATAAGTATCTATTTCTATGACAAAGAATAGTGTTATGCAAGTTATGAAAAATATCTTATTGCGGAAAAAAATGTTTGTTTCACCTGCTTGTAAATTAGGGGCGTTACAGTTACTGCATGCCCAAGTATCCGCAAGAGCACCATCACCAAGAGGAATTTTTAGAGTGCCATCAACAATGGCATCAGGGAATAATCAAAACAAAAAATTTTCATTCCAAGTTACTCTTCGTCGATATGAGATACTTAACCTAGTAATTACTATCACCAAATGGGATGGAAAGGAGAGCATAACAAGGTTCAGAGTGAAGGATCCTAGGACTTCTCCAAATTATGGTTGATGATCCATCTCCAATGCACCTAATGAAACCCTTCAATAGCACTTCCTTTCTTGCTAAAATACTCTCCAAGTAAAAGAAGCCTTTGAACAAGGCTACACATTTTAACACTCTCCATTTGGAAAGTATTTGACCTTCAAAATACTAGATAAAAGAGAGCTCATAAATCGAAGAATCCTCCATCCTTGTTTTGCTAAGAGAGATAAGTTAAAGCTTCCAAGTCTCTAAAGCTGTTGCCACCTAGAGCTTTGGGCAACGTAAGTATTTCTACCCAACCCAATGAATTTTAAACTGATTTAAGTTTGACCCCTTACCAAACATTTGCCATCAGTTGACTCAGTGTATGACACAACTTTGTTTGTAAATAAAATACAATTAATTGAGTAGGCTGGGAGCGATTGAGCCACAACCTTTATAAGAATTTTCTACCCAGTCTTAGTAAGCAATTTTTCCTTCCATCCTTGCAGTCTTTTTCCAAACTGTCTTTGTGATGCAACTTAAGAAGTATATGATTATTATATTGGCATGTAGACTAATACATCCAAACTGTAGTAATAGACTAAAACTATCTAGGTAAAAATTTTGGTTGAATAGAAAATCTTAACATAGCAAGAAAGCAAGTCACAAAGCAGGAAAAAGAAAAAAATACAAAGCACCCCAAATCTAGCACTAAGCAGCCAGTAGCTCCCCCTTTAACTAATTTCCTCCTTGCCTTGTCCTTTCTCGCCTTCCTCTCTTATGACGTCTTTCTCTATAACAGAATAATTATCTCTCTCCTTTACCTCACCAATACCTCTTACCTTGTAACTAACCTCATTATTCCCATGTGATTTCTTCCTTTTCTCATAACTAGCACAGCTCTAAGCATGGTTCTTTTGGGCCCAACCCAAACTCTAGCCTTAAGTTTAATTGTCTGCTCTCCCATCTCATCCTTCTTAAACATGCTCCTTCTAGTGTACATGTAGGGGTAAGGAATTAGGGCTAAATTTCTATTATTACCCTCTGCAACAATCACCTTCTCCTCAAGGTAGAAAGTAGGAGACTGTTGTTTTATGTTTTTGCTTCTTCCCATTTCCTTTAATAATTAGGGAGTTGTTTTTGTAACATCCCTAATTTTCTTTATTTTATTAATAAAGGTACATAAATATTTAATTAATTAAATAAAATCTATTAAACAATTTTTTAGATATCTAAGGAAATATAAGCCTTATAAATTCTTCACCTTATGTGTATGCACAGAAAATATTTCTAACATTAAGGGAATAAGTAAAGAGAGAAAACCTAATAAAAAAAATTAGAAATAACTTACTAAAGAGAGGAAAAATTCTTGTGTAAGCAAGATAAATTTTTGGTAAGTAAGTGAAGGTCTTAAAATTTCAAGAAGATTGGATTATGGTAATTTTTCCTAATTTAAGAGTTAGAGTTACTAAATTTAATATCTCCACCCATAAATTGAACCTTCACCTATGGACACTTATATAGAGTTTTTCCACTTTACATGAGTTTCTAGCAAGACAATTGGATAGTCCAAACAAGAAATAAAACATAGACTTGGACTAAGATATAAAAGTTAGATCGATAGCTCAAAAATCATGAAAATGTGACCAAGCCCTTCATGAAAGGTAGAATTTTAGCCAAAGTAAAGGAAATGGGCAAGAATAAGCCCAAATACAAGAGGAAAAAAAAAGAACCATGAGAGGAAATAGTAGTGTAATAATAATAAAGACTAGGTCACATAGCATTAGGACAAAATATCTATATCCTACATTCATAATTTCAACAAGTAGGCAATAATACATGGCATTATGACAAAACATCCTTATCCTACACAAATAATTTCAACCAAACAAGGGAGACTCAAGGGCTAAAAATTTACCACCTAGAAAGGCAAAACTATCATACTTGAGTGAGACAAAAGAAAAAGGAAATGAATCCCAAAATCAAAGGGACCTTGCCCCTTGTCTTAAGAACATTTTATCATGATTTTCAAATACAAATCTCCTTTTTCTATGCATAGCTTGACTAAGGGAGAGGAAGACAAGAACATGAGTTGTCTTCCCCCAAAAAAATAACCAAGTCCATCCTAATTGTGATAAGGTAGACCCATGATTATGAAAGGTGAACCACTTGATAGTTTATTTAAGCAAAACCCACCCTTATAACATTATAATTTCGTCCAAGTGTGGGAGAGGAAAAACATAAGCAAGTTAGAGTGAGGAAAAGAGAGAAAAAGATGAAAAGAGAGGAAGGAGAAGTATGGAGGACTAAGTACTCAAGGTAAGTTAGCTAAATATCAACTTGAATCATCTTTTCTCTTCATCCTTGAGGTTAAAAACTCACCCTCCTTCTCTTATTTAAGCTACTAGAAAAGTTAAGGGAATGGAGGAATCTTGCTACTTCCTTCAAGAGGAAACAAGAAAAATAATTCACTAAGTAAGCTTGGGAGATCTTTAGGTAGGTTTAACCGCTTTTTGAACAAAACTTTGAAATTTGTAACATTTATATGGGATTTTGATCTTAGAACTATTGATGAAATTTACAATATTTGCTACTTTTATGATTAGTCATGAATGTTGCTATATCATGTTAAATGTTATCTTGCATATGATGAATGTTTTGAACATTTCGGTTGATGTGGCAAGTTCTGCATAGGTATGGCTATGGGTGGCAAAAAACATTTTTAGGATGTTTATGCTGTTATTTTGTATATTTGAATGTGGTGAAAAATTGATGGAATATGATTAAATGTAAATTAGGAAGAAAATGGAAGAATACCTAATAAAATGATTAACTAAAACCTTAGGAAAGGTTTGGTTAGGAAACTGGATTTCGGAGTAACTAGGGAAGTTTCAATTTTTGAAATTCTGGGAAGAATCAGTTAGGAATTAAAAGAAATGATTAACATGAAAAATATAGATATATGTCTCATAGATATTTAGCCACTGGAGTCAACCAATTTGAAGTTCAAATGAGGGAAATATGGTTAGATAAGTAAGAAGTAGTCAGAAACTAGCTAACCAAGGAAGAATATGTTAGGTAAGCTTCTGTGTTTGAATTTCCAGAAAAAATCTATAGGGAACTAATATAAAAAGTTAACATATATATATATATATATATATATATATATATATATATATATATATATATATATATATATATATATATATATATATATCTTCTGTGTTTGAATTTCCAGAAAAAATCTATAGGGAACTATTATAAAAAGTTAACATATATATATATATATATATATATATATATATATATATATATATATATATCTGTGTGTGTGTGTGTGTGTCAATAATTTTTAACCACTGTAATCATTCAATTTGGTATATGTATTTGGATGATATGGTCGGATTAGTAAATAGTGGTCAGAAACTACCTAACCAGGGAAGAATTTGTTAAGTAAGCTTATGTGTTTGAATATTTGGGCAAAATATATAGGTAATTAAAGGAAATTGTTAAAATTATAAATATAGATATATGTGTCACGGATCTTAAGGCTCTGAAATCACTTAATTTGGAGTCCATATGAGGGAGATATGGCTTATTAATGCGTAGAGGTCAGAATCAGTCTAGAATCCAGGGTGGTAAATGTAAGCGTTTTTGTTTTCGATTTTCTAGGAATAATTCATAAGGAATATGAAGAAATGATAAACATAAAAGTTGTACATAAGTGTCTTTTCTTTTTATAAACTTTGGAATCACATCAATTGGAGTTTTTATGAGGGAGATATGGTTAGATTAGTAAGTAGAGGTCTGAACCTAATCGAGAAAAAATAACATTGAATTTGAGGGAGTAGTAACACAATAATTACTTAAGATCTCACTAAAATGTTCAACATAAGGGTTTTAGAGGATTGTCTTATCTTTCAATTGAAACTAAGATCACCTCAATAGGATTTAAAATGAGGGTGTTAAGCTTTGTTTAGTGAAAGAGGAAAATAATATTTTAAAAAAAGAAGAAGAATCTTATAAATGAAAATAATAAATGACTAGTGTATGCCGTAGCCATTGCCATTTCATGAACTCTTTACCATCTTATGTGTGTAATTTTGACATGGAAATATTTTATAAATTGATATTTGAAAATGATTATGTTCATGGAAAGATTGTATTTTACCATTGATTTTGGGTAATGATTATGCTTTGATGATAAATTATGGCATGTGAGTATAATGAACATACTTGTTATTGAAATCATATTTTTAGCTATTAACGTGAAAAGAAAAGAAAAGAAAAGAGACGAGCACGGTCACATGGCAATTCGTGTGGTGCACTAGAAAGGGATGCCTTACTAACCGCTCTGATTATGTTAATGAGAAAAGAAAGAGAAAGTGTGCCATGTTGAACGGAGTAAAAAAAGCGTATACTAGAGAGTAGAAAGTACTCACCCTGATCAGGGTAGTTTGATATGAAAATATGTTGATGGCCATCATATGATATTCTGAAGATAGTTATCCTTGACATACATATCATTATTGCACGATTTTTATGAGCATAGATAAAGTGCATTCATTTGACCTAAGATATTTACTGTAGCTTATACAAATGAACATGACGTGATGAGCTATATTGATGATGATTATGATTTATTGTTGAACCTACTGGGATTTAATTCTCACTATATTTCAATATCATGTTCAAAAAACTAGTTATGCAAATTTTTCTTTGGCGCTGGCTCTTAGTGTATATTGGATTGAGTTACTCTATGTTGGGCAGATCCAAAAAATTAATAAGTTATTTGCGGTTGAGTTGACTAAGATCTCAGTGAAGGTGCAACCACCTGCATTCGTATCTCCGGAATTGGTCAACATTGATGAAGAAGATGTAGATATTTATGTGTTTGATTTTTGTACGAATGTTTTGATTAATGATGTGTGTGTGAACTCAAAGTTGTATCAGTGTTAATGGTAGACCTTAAACCTTGATTATGCTTGGTTAAATTGATTGAATGTTATCATGAGTTAAGTAATTAGAGGTAAAGAAGTAATGACTTTATGAGACTTTATAGATATGTATATTAAAAAATAAATAAATAAGTAGAGTTGTTACATAATTGGTATTAGAGCAGGTAGATCCTAAATGGCCAGTGGGTGGATGATTATCTGAATCGATGTTATAATGTCTTCAGTATGTTGTGGTTGTGTTGTGTAGGGGATTAGTGATTTAATATAGGTAAGAAATTAATAGTGTTTCCTATATATATGTCGATGTGGTGGTATGATTGTTGTTAAATATTTTTGAAATTAACTATTGGGCTTGATCACCTTAATAACAACATAACTTTGTTTTTGCCATAGTAGGAAATGGCACCACCAAGGAGGAATCTAGCAAACAATGCGAAGAAAACCCTGCAGAACCTGGCCACAAAAATTCGAGACCAAGTCACGACCACTAACCAAATTCTACAATACCTCTAGAATGTTAATAACACGAATGGTGAAAATAGTGCTAATAACTAAATGGTAGGGAATGATAATGTTGTGTTTATGTTTCACTAAATATCTCAAGAGCACAGCGTAGCTGTAGCTAGTCCGGCGAGTACGGGTCGTATCCAATAGAGAACAATGTCAATTACAAGAATTTCACAAAATATGCTATCTAAATCGATGTAATCCGAGGAAATTTTGTCATAATTAAATAAGTAAAGATAATCAATTAAACAAAGCTTAGGGTAACGGTTCACCACACTTACGATATTCAACAACTAATATGTCCCTTAAATTGCAATCATCTAGGTTATAGGGGATGGTTTAGCCTTAATTAATTATCAATCCCTTTCAAGCATTACCAATCGTACCGAGGTTGATCCAATTACCTACTTTTGTGGTTCTTAGTTCAACCTGGGTCCATTAAGCTTTATGCCAACCATGGAATACAATTAATCGGTTTTCTCGTGCCTACTAATTGATTCAATCCTAGAGAATCTTAAAATACTTTTGTGATTAAGATATCCTTAATTAACCATTAACTTCAGGTTTTAATCTTCACCTTTCAGTTCATCAATTAAATACCTAAGACGTGATAGATTGGTGATCAGGCATTAAAAAACTTGTGTTTATGTTTCACTAAATACCGCAAGCGCATGGCGTAACTGTAGCTAGTCCGGTGAGTACAGGTCGTATCCCACAAAGAACAATGTCAATTACTAGAATTTCACAAAATATGCTATCTAAATCGATGTAATCCGATGAAAGTTTGTCACAATTAAATAAGTAAAGATAATCAATTAAACAAAGCCTAGGGTAATGGTTCACCACACTTACGATACTTAACAACTAATATGTACCTCTAATTGTAATCATCTAGGTTATAGGTCATGGTTTAGCCTTAATTAATTAGCAATCTCTTTCAAGCATTACCAATCGTACCAAGGTTTATCCAATTACCTACTTTCGTGGTTTTTAGTTCAACCTAGGTCCATTAAGCTTTATGCCAACCATGGAATACAATTAATCGGTTTTCTTGTGCCTACTAATTGATTCAATCCTAGAGAATCTTAAAATACTTTCGTGATTAAGATATCCCTAATTAACCATTAAGTTTAGGTTTTAATATTCACCTTTCAGTTCATCAATTAAATACCTAAGACGTGATAGATTGGTGATCAGGCATTAAAAAACTTGTGTTTATGTTTCACTAAATACCGCAAGTGCATGGCGTAGCTGTAGCTAGTCCAGCGAGTACAGGTCGTATCCCACAGAGAACAATGTCAATTACTAGAATTTCACAAAATATGCTATCTAAATCGATGGAATCCGATGAAAGTTTGTCACAATTAAATAAGTAAATATAATCAATTAAACAAATCCTAGGGTAACGGTTCACCACACTTACGATACTCAACAACTAATATATACCTCTAATTGTAATCATCTAGATTATAGGGGATGGTTTATCCTTAATTAATTAGCAATCTCTTTCAAGCATTACCAATCGTACGAAGGTTAATCCAATTACCTACTTTCGTGGTTCTTAGTTCAACCTAGGTCCATTAAGCTTTATGCCAACCATGGAATACAATTAATCGGTTTTCTCGTGCCTACTAATTGATTCAATCCTAGAGAATCTTAAATTACTTTCGTGATTAAGATATCCCTAATTAACCATTAAGTTCAGGTTTTAATCTTCACCTTTCAGTTCATCAATTAAATACCTAAGACGTGATAGATTGGTGATCAGGCATTCTACCAACTCATTCATGCATATAATGGTTAGTCCCAATCAATCTAGAAGTGATCACAATTAGGGTTCCAACATTCAATTCATCAACCTAGTATCATCATATCACAAGTGGGTTTACCAAAACCCTAGATCAAAATTACTCACACATTATGTAAACAGAAATCAAATTCATATTCATTAAGTAAACTATGATAATTCTGTACAATCCAAAGAGAATGAGTAGAGATAGAATTAGAGAATTCAAGTAGAAAGATATAACCTGCTCTTTGGAAAAGTAAGATGAAAATACAACCTTCAAATGTAGTAAATCCTACTCTAGAACATAAAATCGACAAAGATTCATGTAAAAATCTAGCCAATGCGTGTTTTTTAGGCCTAAAATCTTAGTCTAAAGTGTTTCTCTAAGTCTGAATGTGGGCCTCTCCATTTTCCCCAGCCTATGTATCAAGTTAGCATCCAAAAACCCTAAAAATAACGTGCAATACGGACCCGAAGCACGGTCGTGTTACAGGACACGACCTGGCTGTGCTTCAGACTGGTTTCTGGAGGTTCTCTATATCTTCTGCCCAAAGCACAGCTTGGCTGTGCTCCATGCCACCAAGCACAACCTGGCCGTGTTGGGGGCTGTCGTGCTGCTTTCTTGCCAATTTTTGGTGTGTTGCTTCCTTGTTTCCTCCTTAGCATATCCCAAGTCTCTTTTGGCTCTTCTCATTATTGTTTTCTCTTGCTTCTTGGCCTCTTTTGCTCTTCTACAAGCATAAAACAAACCAAAACAGTATCTAAAGCAAAGTATAACCAAAAGCATATTAATAACCACAAGTTTACCATGAATTAGGGAATAAAATATAACCATTAAACACTCAAATTTCTCCTTTATCAGATAATGGTATATACGAGTTCCTAAGAACTAGACCGCATTTTTTTCAAGGTGGCTGTGACCTGACTGTAGCTAAAAGGTGGATAATTGAACTAGAGAAAATCTGTAAAGTGATGGGTTGTATTGAGGAGCAGTAAGTTATCTTCGTTGCATATATGCTAAAAGATGAAGCAGAATACTGGTGACGTGGAGTTAGAGAACTTTTTGTTCACCAGGGAGGGCAGATCACCTGGCAGGTATTCAAAGAAACCTTTTGGGAAAAGTACTTCCCAAGTATTGTGCGGGCAGAGAAATAGATCAAATTTCTCCAACTCAAGCAGGGCAGCATGACCATAGACCAATACATCATGAGGTTCGAGGAGTTGTCTAAATTTTTGTCTTACCTATGATTTAACCCTGATGAAGCTTGGAAGGCTATTAAGTTCGAAGCAAGACTGAACCCGGAGATAAGGAATGCTATTGTAGCTATGGAGATTAGGGATTTTGTACCTCTAATAAATAAATGTAGATTCCTAGAGAAAAGCTTGAGGGTAGTGGAGGATGAGAAATAAAGATGAAACTTTTGGAAAAGGAAGAATAGGCCACAAAACTCTGGCAAAAATACCAGAGGAAAAGGATAGGGTACTGGCAAGAGGCCAATGACTATGAGTCCCAGACCCTTCCAACAAAAATTTTCCATAGTCAAGTGTACTAAGTGCGGACATATAGATGGTAACCAGCCATGCTACATGGGACCAGATGTTTGCTTCAATTGTAGATAGAAGGGTAATTTTGCAAAGAACTGCCCATAGAATGTGGGGGAAGCAATCAGAACAGAGGCCTCAGGTGAAAGGAAGGGTTTTCACCTTGAGCGGCCAAGAGGTAGCTCAATTCTTTGAAATGATTCTAGGTACATGCTACATATATTGATTTGCTCTTATGGTGTTGTTTGACTTCTGTGCTAGTTATTCATTTATATTGGAAGAATGTATTAGGGAGCTTCAGTATCCTATTTTTAAAACCCCCTATAAACTATATGTAGTAACCCTCTTGGGAGAAAGGGTCTTAACTTTCTCTTTATGTAAAGACTGTCAGGTCACCATCCAGGGGAAAACTTTTTCTGTAGACCTCATTTATCCACCTTTAAGAGGTCTAGATATCATTTTAGGGTTAAACTGGATTTCTAGAAATCGGATATTGCTAAATTGTTGCACTAAGACCGTTGAATTTCTACCTTCTACTCTACAAGAGGAGATGCAATTATTGATGCTAAATGCCAATCAAGTCAATCGGGAGTTGAAGAATGGAGTACTTGGTTATATTCTCCTGTGTTTATCAAACCTAGAAGTCAAACCGAAGTTTAATGAAATCCTAATAGCTAATGAGTTTCTTGAAGTATTTCCACAAGATATTTTAGGCTTACCTCCCGAGAAAGAGATAGAGTTCTCTATTGATCTCCTACCCGGGACAGGGCTTATCTCTATTGCACCTTATAGAATGGCTTCGAAGGAACTTCAGGAACTTAAGAAACAATTGGAGGAATTTTTAAACAAGCAATTCATTAGGCTCAGTGTATCATCTTGGGGAGCTCCTATATTGTTTTTTAAGAAGAAAGATGGGAGCCTTAGACTATACATAGACTATAGACAGCTAAATAAGGTGACTGTCAAAAACAAGTACCCTCTCCCTAGGATAGATGACTTATTGGATCAACTGAATCGAGCCTCTATCTTTTCTAAAATTGACTTGAGATCAGAATACCATCCGATTAGGATAAAGGAGGTGGATGTATCAAAAATAGCCTTCAGGACTATGTATGGGCACTATGAGTTTCTCGTAATGCCTTTCGGGTTGACAAATACACCTGCAATTTTCATGGATTACATGAATCGCATTTTTCGACCCTACCTAGATCAATTTATGGTAGTGTTCGTTGATGACATCTTAATATACTCTAAGAGTGAGAAAGAACATGAGCAACATCTTTAAATCGTACTACAAGTGCTGAAAAAGAAAAAGTTGTATGCCAAATTCAAGAAGGGTGAATTTTGGTTGACAGAGGTGAATTTTCTTAAACATGTCATCTCCAATAGAGGGGTAGCCATAGACCCTAGCAAGACGGAAGTAGTGATTCAGTGGGAAAGACTAAAAACGATTACAGAAGTCAGAAGTTTCTTGGGTTTGGCAAGATACTATAGCATTGCTATTAACTAAATTGACCAAGAAGGGAAGTCCTTTCAAATGGACTGATCAATGTGAAGCTAGTTTTCAAGAGCTTAAGACAAAATTGATCACTCCTCCTGTTTTAATTATTCCAGACCCCACAAGATATTTTGAAGTGTATAGTGACGCTTCAAAGAAAGGGCTAGAGTGTAACAACTGTTTTTTTATATATATAGTGATCGATAACACATTCTAAGCAGCAAACCATACACATTTATATAAGTAGCTAATATTCAATCATCACGATATACAAAATTACATTAAAGATTAATATTTATACATAAGCGACACTGAGTCACATAACTACATCAACTTAACAATGAACCCTATACCGCATATCTCCCCTAGTGTAAAGGGTCAAAGAGGTGGTGCTGGCATCGGGATCTGTACAAGGCATCGTCATCCACTTGATCTCTATGATCAAGTACACAAAAGAAACTAGTATATCATTATCTCTTATTTGAACATAACACAAATAATAATGAAAATGGAAGTTCCCAATAAGTTTAACATTAAAAGCATCATACAGTAAATAAGAAAACCACAGTGTTATGTCCAGCTGTATAAACTACATAAAATATTTTCTCTTTGTATATGATAAAATAACAAGAATTTATAGCATGTTTTCATATTCAATAGACATGTTATGCATCAATATCATGCATATATAATAACTAGGTTATACTTCTATAACATCCTAAACCTATAATAAAGTTAGATAAATTTAAGGATGAGTAGAAAATACATATGACAAGTGATTAAGATGCTTAGTTATATGATTATAAGGCAAGTATAAAATAGGTGACATAGTTAATGTTGAATCATATAACTAAGATTCTTAGGATCATAATGGATGGAGAGAAAATACAAATACATTTTTTTAGACATTACTAATCTATGATTAGTAATAAATTAAGACATATAGGAACAAGAATTAAAATGTGTAATTGTTGACAATAAAGTCTTTATAAAATATGTGGTACCATTTCATGGTTAGAAGTAATATAAATAAAAATATTTTTGGAGCATAAATGAGAGAAATAGGATACAAATATATTCCTTAGGATGCTACTAATTTAGGATTAGCAACATAATAAGGAAGTAAGAAGCATTATGTGATGCAATATATATATATATATATATATACATATATATATATACATATATACATATATACATACATATATACATATATACATATATACATACATATATACATATATACATACATATATACATATATACATACATATATACATATATACATACATATATACATATATACATATATACATACATATATACATACATATATATATATACATACATATATATATATACATACATACATATACATATATATATATATATGTATGTATGTATATATATATATGTATGTATATATATATATGTATGTATATATGTATGTATATATGTATATATGTATATATGTATGTATATATGTATATATGTATATATATATGTATATATGTATGTATGTATGTATATATGTATATATATATGTATATATGTATATATATATATATATATATATATATATATATGCATGTAATTCCTCTCACCTCCATCATTCATATTATATTATACATGTACACATGCAAAGGAGAAGCTTTACGTATATATGCCCTTGCCTCATTTACACCATGCATAGCATAATACATATATTTACCTATGCATGCACGTGAGGATGTGAAGCAATACACCAGCAACTTTGGTGGGTTAAAAACACACATGCAGCGTAGGAAATACAAGCTAAAACATGCACCCATCCTTGCTCTATATCAAGCAGAAACACACCCACATGGCAGCTAAAAACACCACCCATCTTGCTCCACATCCAGCAAAAACACGTTCCACAAAGCCAGCAAAAATACACCCACATGGCAGCTGAAAACACGCCATGCTTGCTCCACCAAAACCAGTAGAAAGCATGCCCCATCTGCAGTAGAATCACACCTTCACATGGCAGTAGGAATCACGAAATTCTTGCTCCACATCAAGCAGAAAAAGACGTCCCACATGGCAGCATCTTCACACCCACCTTTCCTCCACAAAGACAAGCAGAAACACACGCCCATCTGCAGCAAATTCACGCCAGAAAACAGAGCACTCACGCAGGCAGGTTTTCTGGCAGCATAAGTCCCTTTTTCATGTCATGCAACCACCCACCCATTGAGTATATTATACTATATTTATACATGCATAAATTCACATGGAGAGGCAGCAGAAAACCAACTCCTCTGCCCTGCAGAATACAAGGAATTCCTACAACCTTTAGCGCCAAGCAACATGCATATCTAGTGCAGCAAAAAAAAGAGAGAAGAACACCTAGCCTTGCCTCACGCCAGTAGGAGAAATGGGATAGGGAAGTAGTCAAAAAACTGAAGAGGCAAGAGGAAGGAAGAGAGAGAGAGTAGCCAGGAAGAAGAAGAAAGTTGAGAGAGAAGGAAGAGAGTGAAAAACCAAAAAATGTGGAGAGTGAGAGTGAGTGCTAAGGTTTGAAGCTTTCCTCACCCCATATTTGGTGCAAGAAACGTGGCTGAGTTGCAAAGGAAACCAAGAGGAGAAACAAGCTACAAATTGAGAGCCATAGGAGTAAGTTTACACAAGATAAGTCTAGTTCCTTATAAAAATCCAGTTTAGTGTTTATTAGGCTAAATTTATAATTAAAATAGTGTTGAGAACAATCTACTGGACAGCTTAGACTGTCGATGGAAATACAAAATATTGAAGGGGTTAGATGTTGAATTTTCAGGACATGTTAGAGGTATCCTAGTTAGGATCCCACCAAATTTTAGAAAATTCTGGGCAGGTTAAGGCATATAATAAAATGTAGAAATTAGGTAGGTCAGGAAATGAGTCAGAACAGACCATAACAGGAGACAACTTTAAATCTTGGGTTATTCGAGGGGTCAAATGAATTATTTTTTACTTAAAATTTTTATGGTGATTATATAACATACCTAGGATGCTTCATATAAAATATCATAAATTTTGAAGAAGTTTTACTTATCCAAATGAATGCAAAACATAATAGAAATGGAACTGAAACTAATCTTCACTGTTCTGGGTTATAGAGGTAGTTTTTGAGGTTGAATGGAAGAGTTAAGGGTCAAGATTATTACAAAATAAAATAAACATGTAAAGGTACCTCCATACAAAATTTTATAATTTTTAGAGGAATTTTGTCATATTTCATAATAACCCCAAAATCTCAACAAAATCATAGTTTTGTTTTGAGGAGCAGAAGCTCTTAAACTAGAGATTTATGACTTTAGGTACTAATATGCATGCATTAACCAGGAACTCTTATATGTTTTAGCTTCAGTTGTTGGTAGTAACATTGGCAGCCTTGGAAAGGAAGTGATTGTGCTGGAATTAAGGTAGCTAGCTTTTCCTTAAAACACTCTTTATGTTTATGAACTTGAATTTATCAAATTTCACTGGTTGCCTGACTTTTATGCTATCATGAATAATGTGCTAAAGATATGTAATGTATGCATTCTCGGGAATTAGGGGGTGCACGAAAGGGTGCCAAGTAAGCCCTATTTCCCTCACGATTGGCCAATAATAGGAGATGCATAGCCCTTTGTAGGTATGGCCATATGTGACTGCACTGGGTAAGTATACCAAAATGTTATGGGTCCCTAGTGTGACTAAGATTATGTATGTATGTATGGTCAGTGCTTATGTTTCAGTGAAATAATTTGAGATGTTTTAAGGAATGGAATGTGTATTAATTTTTGAAAAATTTGCTAGCTATTGAGATTGTCATCTCACTTTTTATGTCCACATAATCACATTCTAGGTACTCCAGCAAGAGGTGAGCAACAGGGGTCCCAAGGTTGAATCATCTAATTATGGATTGTATTTTTCTTGGTTGTATAACATATGTGGGATGGCTTAGATGAGTGCTAATTCTTGTTAGACAGCTGATAATGTGATGTAACATAAGTATGGACTGTACTCCTTTTCTTTATGGCATGAGATCCTTTATGTTGTAAGTAATGTGTTACATCCCGTAAGAAAATAAAATTTATTAGACAATTTTTAGTTAAAAATTCTTCACCTTACGTGTATGCATAGAAATGTTCTAACATTAATGAAATAGGTAAAGAGAGAAAACCTAAGAGGAAAAATTAGAAATAAATATACTAAAGAAAGGTGAAATTCTTGGGTAAAGAAGATAAATTTTTGTGAAGTAAATACAGGTATTAAAATTTCAAGAAGATTGGATTAGGGTAATTTTTCCTAATTTAAGAGTTAAAGTTACTAAGTTTAGTATCTCCACACATAAATTGGGCTTTAACTTATGGACACTTCATATAGAGTTTTTCTACTTCACATGAATTTTTAGCAAGCCAATAGGATAGCCCAAGGAAGAAATAAAACATAGACTTGGACTAGGATATAGAAATTGGACCGGTAGCCCAAAAATCATGAAAATGTGACTAAGCCCATAATGAAAGGTAGAATTTTATCCAAAGTAAAGAAAATGGACAAGAATGAGCCCAAACCCAAGAGGAAAAATAAAAACAAAAATAAAATAAAGTGATGAAATAATAGTGTAATCAAGATTAGGTGGCATGGCACTAAGACAAAAATTTAGCAAGTGGTGTGATATCCTACATTCATAATTTTAGCAAGTGGTATGATAATACATGGCATTAGGATAAAACATCTATATCCTACACTCATAATTTTAGCAAGTGGGTAATAATACATAGCATTATAACAAAACATCATTATCCTACACAAATAATTTTAGTTAAGCAAGGAAGATTCAAGGGTTGGAAATTTGCCACCTAAAAAGGCAAACCTATCATACTTGATTAAGACAAAAGAAAAGGAAATGTATCCCTAAATCAAAGGGACCTTGTCCCTTATCTTAAGAACATATCATCATAATTTTTAAAATACAAATCTCCTTTTCATATGCATATCTTGACTAAGGAAGAGGAAGACAAGAACATAAGTTGTTTGTTTTCCAAAAATTCAACCAAATGCATCCTAATCGTGATAAGGTAGACCCATGATTATGAAAGGTAAATTATTTGATAGTCTATATAAGCAAAACCCACCCTTATAACATTGGAATTTCGTCCAAGTGAGGGAGAGGAAAAATAGAAGCAAGGTAGAGTGAGGAAAGGAGAGGAAGAAAGGAAGAAAAAGGAAGGAGAAATCTAGAGGACTAAGTGCTCAAGATAAGTTTAACAATATTTCTTTTTGAAGAAAACTTTTGAAACTTATAATATTTATATGAGATTTTGATCTTAGAACTTGGATGATTGGTCATGGATGTTGCTATATCATGTTACATATTATGTATGTTTGAATACTTAGGCTAGTGTAGATAGTTTTACATAGGTATGGCTATGGATGGCAAAATTTTTAGTTTCTATTTTTAATTTTCTGGTAAGAATCAGTAAGAAATTTAAAGAAATTGTTTTCATAAAAAATGTAGATCTATGCCTCACAAATTTTTAGCCACTGGAATCACTCAAGTTGGAGTCCGTATGACGTAGATATGATCCGATTAGTATGCAGTGGTCAGAAATTGGTTAATCAGGAAAGAATATTTTAGGATAGCTTCTGTGTTTTAATTTCTGGTTACTTTTTGTAGGGAATTAAAATAAATGGTTAACTTACGAATTATAGATATATGTGTCACGGATTTTTATCCATCGGAACCACTCAATTTGGAGTCTATATCAGGTAGATATGGTCTGATTAGTAAGTAGTGTTCAGAAATGGTTAATCAGGGAAGAACATGTTAGGATTGCTTCTGTATTTTAATTTCTAGGAACCTTATGTAGGGAATTAAAATAAATGGTTAACATAAGAATTATAGATATATGTGTCACGGAATTGAAGCCAGTGGAATTACGCAATTTGGAGTCCATATGAGGTAGATATGGTCCGACTAGTATGCAGTTGTCAGAAATTGGTTAATCAGGGAAGAATATTTTAGGATAGCTTATGTGTTTTAATTTTTGGGAACTTTCTGTAGGGAATTAAAATAAATGATTAACTTAAAAATTATTTCTATATGTGTGACAGATTTTTAACCACTGGAATAACGTAATTTTGAATTCTTATGAGAGAGATATGGACAGATTACTATGTAGAGGTCAGAACCTATCCGAGAAGAAATAACATGTATTTTGAGGGAGTAATATCACCGTGATTTCTAAATATTTCACTAAATTGTTCAACATAATAGTTTTGGATAATTTTTTTATCTTGCAATTGACACCAAGATCAACTACATCGGAGTTAAATTGAGGGAGTTATGCTCCGATTAGTAAGAGAAGGTTAGATAGGATGAAAGCCTCCGTCAAGAAAATAAAGAAATAAAAGTAATATTTAAAAAAAAAGAATCTTATAAATGAAAATAATAAATGACTAGTATATGCCATAGCCATTGCCATTGTATGAACTTCTTACCATCTTAAATGTGAAATTTTGACATGGAAATATTTTATAAAGTGATATTTGAAATGGTTATGTTCATGGCATGATTACCAATGATTTTTTGTAATAGTTATATTTTGATGAACATACTTGTTATTGAAAGCATATTTTTGGCTATCATTATGAAAAGAAAAGAAATGAGCACGGTCACATGGCAATTCGTGTGGTGCACCAGTAGGGGACGCCCTACCAATGGTTATGAATATGTTAATGAGAAAAGAAAGAGAAAGTGTGTTATGTCGGATGGAGCGAGAAAAGCCCGTACCGGAGAGTAGAAAGTACTCACCCTGATCGGAGTAGCATGATATGAAAATAAATTGATATTCATAATATGATATTCTGAAAATAATTAATTTTGTCATACATGTCATTACTATACAATTCTCATGTACATAGATATAGTTCATTCATGTGACCAAAGATATTTACTGTAGTTTATCCAGCTGAACATGACGTGATGAGCTATATTGATAATGATTTATTGTTGAACTTACTGGGATTTAATTCTCACTATATTTCCATGTCATGTTCAAAAAATTAGTTATGCAGATTTTTCTATGGCTTTGGCTTTTAGTGTACATTGGATCGAGTTACTTTAAGTTGGGCAAATCCCAGAATCAAATAATATGTTTGTGGTTGAGTTGGTTCAGATCCCGGTGAAGGTGCAACCACCCGCACCTATATCTCTGGTATTGGTCAACCAGAATAAATAAGAAGTAGTTATTTTTGTGTTTGATTTTTGTTGTACGTATATTTTGATTAGTGACGTGTATGTGAACTCTATATTGTATAATAAATAATAATAAAAAAAGAGGTTGTTACATAATGCATAACATGCCTAACTAGTTGCCTATAAGGAAATGAGACTTGAAAATGCTTGGGATAGCCTGAAGTACTTATATGCTTTCCCAAGAATGATAACAAACAATAGAAGTTAATAGGTTAATGTATGGGCTAGGTGGTCATTGCCAAGAATTTATAGATAATAAGGAATATTCTACGATTTAGATATATGAAAAATGACGCTAGTATTTAGGTACTACAACTTCAATATTATGCTTGTGTGTGTGTGTGTGTGTGTATATATATATATATATATATATATATATATATATATATATCTTTGCAATCTTCCTATGTATGGTGACTGATCATCTACAAACACTTGTTCCATAACTAGTGACTTATCGTCTGTAGCGACATCTCAACATTCAATGACTAATCGTCTGTAACCACATCTCAACACTCTATGACTAATCGTCTATAGCCACGAGTTAAACCATGTACATTAACATGATATAACCATGTATACATCAAACAAATCACCTTTGTTATCGTACTAGCCATCCACAATCAACTTCGTCTCTTTATATAATCAATATGTAATAACCCCTCTATCATCGTATAATAATGTACACATCATATTCTTTAATCATCATGACCATCACAATAGGATTATGCATTAACCAAACACATTACTAATATAATGAATAATATCATCACCACATTATTTAACAAATATGTATTAATACACTTACCATCATGTAACAAGTTATACCTTATATTTTCTAATCCTCATGCATTGATATACTAGCATAGGCATCAAATCAACATGCATTTCATCCATATATTGCACACATATCTCATATGCGATTTACTTACATATATCTCATAATAAAAGAATGGAATTAACACTACAATGCATCATACATATATCTTCTATGCAATTCACTTACATATGTTTCATTAATACATAACAAATTCACTTACATTAATATCATTAATATGTATTTTTATCTATACATTAAACATACATCTCATCAATATGCAACATGTGATTTAATATCTCATAATAAAAGGATGGAATTCACACTACAATGCATCATTAAAAATGTATTTATTTGTATTTTATTTCCCCTTAACATCATTTATTCATTGGAGTTCATTTAAAGCCTTCAAAATGCAAAACAGAGCTAATCCAGCCTCAAACACAGCCTGGCCGTGTCACCAAGCATGACTGTGCTTCAAGTTGGGCAAACTATGCTAAAAAAATCACAAAACAGCCCGAAGCACAGCCTAGTCGTGTCACCAAGAACGGTTATGCTTCGGGTTTTCCTACATTCCAGATCTCCATCCAGCCAGACCTTCTCTCACTAAAATGACCATAACACCCTCATTTTAAGTCCGATTAAGGTGATTTTGGTTTTTATGGAAATATAAGAAAATTATCTACAACTATTATTTTTACCACTTTAACAAATTAGAAACAAAAATAGGTAAAAAAGGTGTTCAAAATAGTGTCGCAATTTTGTGTGTTAAATCTTACATTTCTTCACTCATTAGAGGATATCTCTTTCATTTCAAATTCGATTAAGGTAATTCCAGAGGCATTAAAAAGCTAAGCAACAGGGATACAAATCATGTGTTGAACAGATTTCCAAATTCCACATAAATCATAACCAAAAGAACCAACCATTCAGAGCATCAATTTTCATCCTTTTCAAGCTAATTTCAGCAAACACATGTATGATCTATGCATTCAACTCTCACTTTTCATGGCTAAATGTAACAACTCCATTTAAGTAACAATTTTTTTTAAATACCATGAAGTTATGACCTCGTTACAACTTAACTCAAAATAACATTTCTTTAATTTATACAATACAGAGTTTACATACATATCATTAATCAATAACATCCGTACAAAAGTCTAACACATATATAATTACATCTTACTCATCCCTGTTGACTAGTTCTGGAGATACGGGTGCGGGTGGTTGCACCTTCACCGGGATCTTAGTCAACTCGACCATAGACACCATATATATTACTGGGATCAGCTCAAAATAAAGTAACTCGATCCAACATATGCTAAAAGCCAGTGCCATAGAAAAAATTTGCATAATTATTCTTCTGAACATAACATGGAAATATAGTGAGAATTAAATCCCAGTAAGTTCAACAATAAATCATCATCAATATAGCTCATCACGTCATGTTCATCTGTATAAACTACAACAAATATCTTTGGTCACATGAATGCACTATATCTATGCACATGAGAATCGTACAATAATGACTTGTATGACAGGATTAGCTATTTTCAGAATATCATATGATGACTATCAATTTATTCTCATATCAAGTTACCCTGGTCAAGGTGAGTATTTTATACTCTCCGGTACGGGCTTTCCTTGCTCCATTCGACATGGCACACTTTCTCTTTCTTTTCTCATTAGCATAATCATAACCGTTGGTAGGGCGTCCCCTACTGGTGCACCACACGGATCGCCATGTGACCGTGCTTGTTTCTTTTCTTTTTACATTAATAGCCAAAAATATGATTTCAATAACAAGAATGTTCATTATACTCACATACCATAATGTTTCATCAAAATATTTTCATGTCAAAATTACACACTTAGAATGGTAAGAAGTTCATGCATTAGCAATGGCTATAGCATCTTTTAGTCATTTATTATTTTCATTTATAAGATTCTTCTTCTTTTTTAAATATTAATTTTATTCCTTTATTTTCTTTATGCAAGTTTTCATCCTATATGACATTCTCTTACTAATCAGAGCATAACTCCCACAATTTAACTCTGATGTAGGTGATTTTGGTGTCAGTTTAAAGATACAACAATTATCTAAAACTATTATGTTGAGTAGTTTAGCGAAAAATTAAGATATCATGGTGATATTACTCCCTCAAAGTACAAGTTATTTCTTCTCGGGTAAGTTCTGACCTCTACCTACTAATCTGTCCATATCTCCCTCATGAGAATTCCAAATTGAGTGATTCTAGTGGGTACAATTCTGTGACACATATAGCTATAATGTTTATGTTAACCATTTATTTTAATTCCCTATAGAATGTTCCTAGAAATTAAAACACAGAAGTTATCCTAACATATTCTTCCCTGATTATCCATTTTCTGACCTTGGCTTACTAATCGAATCATGTCCACCTCATTTGGATTCTAAATTGAATGATTCCAGTGGCTAAAAATCCATGAGACATAGATCTATATTTGTTATGTTATCCATTTGTTTTAATTCCTTACTGATTCTTCCCAGAATTTTAAAAATAAAAGCTTAAAAGTTTGCCCCCCATAGCCTTACCTATGCAGAACTATCTACACCAGCCTAAGTATTCAAATATACATATTATGTAACATGATATAGCAATGTCCATGACCAATCATTAAAGTTATAAAATCAAAATCTCATATAAATATTACAAGTTTCAAAACTTTTCGTCAAAAAGAAATATTGTTAAACTTACCTTGAGCACTTAGTCCTCTAAACTTCTCCTTCCTCTTTCTTCCTTTCTTCCTCTCCTTTCCTCACTCTAGCTTGCTTCTATTTTTCCTCTCCCTCACTTGGACGAAAATTCTAATGTTATAGGGGTGGGTTTTGCTTAAATAGACCACCAAATAATTCACCTTTCATGATCATGGGTCTACCTTATCACAATTAGGATACACTTGGTTGAATTTTTGGAAAACAAACAACTCATGTTCTTGTCTTCCTCTTCCTTAGTCAAGATATGCATAGGAAAATGAGATTTGTATTTTAAAAATTATGATAATATGTTCTTAAGATAAGGGACAAGGTCCCTTTGATTTAGGGATTCATTTCCTTTTTCTTTTGTCTTAATCGATTATGATAGGTTTTCCTTTTTAGGTGGCAAATTTCTAGCCCTTGAATCTCCATTTTTTGGTTGAAATTATTTGTGTGGGATAGGAATGTTTTGTCCTAATGTCATGTATTATCATACCACTTGCTAAAATTATGGGTTTAGGATATAGATGTTTTGTCCTAAAGCCTTGTATTATCATACCACTTGCTAAATTTTTGTCTTAAAGCCATGTAACCTAATCTTTATTATATTATCACATGATTTATTTTACTTTATTTTTCCTCTTAGATTTGGGCTTATTCCTACCCATTTCCTTTGCTTTGGATAAAATTCTACCTTTCTTGGAGGGTTTGGACACATTTTCATAATTTATTGGGCTATCGGTCCAATTTCTATATCCTAGTCCAAGTCTATGTTTTGTTTCTTGTTTAGGTTATCCAATGGGCTTACTAGAAACTTATGTGAAGTGGAAAAACTTTATATGAAGTGTCCATAGGTGAAAGCCCAATGTATGGGTAAATATGTTAAACTTAGTAACTCTAGTTCTTGAATTAGGAAAAATTACCCTAATCCAATGTTTTCTTGAAATTTTAAAATCTTTACTTGTTTCCAAAAATTTATCTTCCTTACCCAAGAATTTCACCTTTCTTTAGTATATTATTTCTAATTTTTCCTCTTAGATTTTCTCTCTTTACTTATTCTATTAATATTAGAACATTTCTATACATACACGTAAGGTGAAGAATTTCTAAGGATTATATTTTCTTAGATATCTAAAAATTGTCTAATAAAATTTATTTCCTTAATTAAATATTTATGTACCTTAAAAAGACACAAAATTAGGGATGTTACTTTGAATACTTTTGTATTTTTATTAATTCATGAAACGAAATTAGGGTGTTACACTAAACATAAATATCTATCATGCATCATCAAAATAGGATATTTGCAAAAATTATAAATCATTCAAAATACATGAAATTCCATGGAAAGATTAATGTTAAACCTACCAAAACTAGAAATTCTAACCCTCCTTGGATTTTCTCCTCTTGATCACCTCTCTCTCTTTCCTTTCTTTACAAATTCCTTAGATCTTCACCTTTATGCCTTTCTCTCTCCTCTCTCTCTCTTCTTTTCGTTGCTTTCCTTCTCTTAATCTCTCTCTCTTCTCTTCTTTTCCTTGGCCGCTACCTCCCTTCTCCCTTGATCTTTTTCCTCCTTTTGGTCTACTTCTTCTCCAAGCCAAGAATTTCTCTCCAAGTCAAGGCTTCCTCTCCTAGCCAAGGATAAGATTTGTTTATTCCAAATATTTTCCAATAAGCTTAGTGTAACAACCTTTTATTATTATTATTATTATTTATTATACAATATAGAGTTCACATACACGTCATTAATCAAAACGTACGTACAACAAAATCAAACACATAAATAACTACATCTTATTTATTCTGGTTGATTAATTCTGGAGATATAGGTGCAGGCGATTGCACCTTCACCGGGATCTGAACCAAACCGACCACAAACATATTATTTGATTCTGGGATCTGCCCAACATAAAGTAACTCGATCCAACGTACACTAAAAGCCAGAGCCATAGAAAAATCTGCATAACTAATTTTTTGAACATGATATGGAAATATATTGAGAATTAAATCCCAGTAAGTTCAACAATAAATCATCATCAATATAGCTCATCACGTCATGTTCAGCTGTATAAACTACAGTAAATATCTTTGGTAACATGAATGCACTATATCTGTGCACATGAGAATCGTACAGTAATGACATGTATGACTAGATTAATTATTTTTAGAACATCATATGATGACTATCAATTTATTCTCATTTCAAGCTACCACGGTCAGGGTGAGTATTTTCTACTCTCTGGTACGGGCTTTCTCGTTCCATCCGACATGGTCCACTTTCTCTTTCTTTTCTCATTAACATGATCATAACCATTGGTAGGGTGTCCCCTACTGGTGCACCACACGGATTGCCATGTGACCCTGCTCATTTCTTTTCTTTTCACAATGATAGCCAAAAATATGCTTTCAATAACAAGTATGTTCATCAAAATATAACTATTATAAAAAATCATTGGTAATCATGCCATGAACATAACCATTTCAAATATCACTTTATAAAATATTTCCATGTCAAAATTTCACACTTAAGATGGTAAGAAGTTCATACAATGGCAATGACTATGACATATACTACTCATTTATTATTTTCATTTATAAGATTCTTCTTCTTTTTTAAATATTAATTTTATTTTTTTATTTTCTTGATGCAGGTTTTCATCCCATCTAACCTTCTCTTACTAATCAGAGCATAACTCCCTCAATTTAACTCAAATGTAGGTGATCTTGGTGTCAATTTCAAGATAAAACAATTATCTAAAATATTATGTTGAACAGTTTAGTGAAATATTAAGAAATCAAGTTGATATTACTCCCTCAATGTACAGGTTATTTCTTCTTGGATAGGTTCTGACCTCGTCCTACTAATCGGTCTATATCTCCCTCATAAAAATTCCAAATTAATTGATTCCAGTGGCTACAAATCCATGACACATATAGATATAATTATTATATTAACCATTCATTTTAATTCCCTATATAATGTTCCCAAAAATTAAAATACATAAGCTATCCTAACATATTCCTCCCCGATTAACCATTTTCTGACCTTTGCTTACAAATCGAACCATATCTACTGCATATGAATTCTAAATTGAATGATTCCAGTGGCTAAAAATCCATGACACATATATCTAGAATTATTATGTTAACCATTTATTTTAATTCCCTACAAAAAATTCCCATAAATTAAAAAATAGAACCTATTCTAACATATTCTTCCCTGATTAACCATTTTTTGACCACTGCATACTAATCAGACTATATCTACCTCATATGGACTCCAAATTGAGTGATTCCAGTGGCTTAAAATCCGTGAGACATAGATCTACATTGTTTATGTTAACCATTCGTTTTAATTCCTAACCGATTCTCCCAAAATATTAAAAATTGTAGCTTAAAAGTTTGCCATCCATACCCATACCTATGCAGAACTATTTACACCAGCCTAAGTATTCAAACATACATAATATGTAACATGATATAGCAACATCCATGACCAATCATCAAAGTTCTAAGATCAAAATCTCATATAAATATTATAAGTTTCAAAAGTTTTTTTCAAAAAGAAATATTGTTAAACTTACCTTAAGTACTTAGTCCTCTAGACTTCTCATTCATCTTTCTTCCTTTCTTCCTCTCCTTTCCTCACTCTACCTTGCTTCTATTTTTCCTTTCCCTCACTTGGACGAAAATTCTAATGTTATAGGGGTGGGTTTTGCTTAAATAGACCACCAAATAATTCATCTTTCATGATCATGGGTCTACCTTATCACAATTAGGATACTCTTCGTTGAATTTTTGGAAAACAAACAACTTATGTTCTTGTCTTCCTCTTCCTTAGTCAAGATATGTATAGCAAAAGGAGATTTGTATTTTGAAAATTATGATAATATGTTTCTAAGATAAGGGACAAGGTCCCTTTTATTTAGGGATTTATTTCTTTTTCTTTTGTCTTAATCAATTATGATAGGTTTTCCTTTTTAGGTGGCAAATTTCTAACCCTTGACTCTTCCTTGTTTAACTAAAATTATTTGTGTAGGATAATGATGTTTTGTCATAATGCTATGTATTATTACCCACTTGCTAAAATTATGAGTGTAGGATATAGATGTATTATCATACCACTTGCTAAAATTATGAATGTAGGATATCAAACCACTTGCTAAATTTTTGCCTTAATGCCATGTCACCTAATCTTGATTACACCATTATTTCATCACTTTATTTATTTATTTTTCCTCTTGGGTTTGGGCTCATTCTTGCCCATTTTTTTTACTTTAGATAAAATTCTACCTTTCATAATGGGCTTAGTCACATTTTCATGATTTTTGGGTTACCGGTCCAATTTCCATATCCTAGTCCAAGTCTGTGTTTTATTTCTTCCTTGGGCTATCCTATTGGCTTGCTAAAAATTCATGTGAAGTAGAAAAACTCTATATAAAGTGTACATAGGTGAAAGCCCAATTTATGGGTGGAGATACTATACTTAGTAACTTTAACTCTTAAATTAGGAAAAATTACCCTAATCCAATCTTCTTGAAATTTTAATACCTCTATTTACTTCACAAAAATTTATCTTCCTTACCCAAGAATTTCACCTTTCTTTAGTATATTTATTTCTAATTTTTCCTCTTAGGTTTTCTCTCTTTACCTATTTCATTAATGTTAGAAAATTTATATGCATACACGTAAGGTAAAGAATTTTTAAGGATTATATTTCCTTAGATATCTAAAAATTGTCTAATAAATTTTATTTTCTTACGGGATGTTACACTTAGTCGACTTCTCCTCTAAGTTAGTGGAAAAGATTATTTAATTCCAAGCTTCTCCAACAAGCCAACCCTTCCCTAACTAATGCACCCCAAAAGCTTAACAATTACAAGATTGACACTCCATTACATTCCAACTAGATCGTTAACTAAGGCCTTGTTTGGCTTCCTCAAATTCTCCAAATGCTTTAATTCCACTTTATCCTTTTTCTAAGGTTTCATCGATGTTCCATTTCATTCTCTTTCATTCCCATCACCATTGAGAATTATTTTCCATTTATTAAAATCTGGAATGTTACATAGGGTGTGTGCTAATGCAAGACAAGAGAGTAGTTTCTTACGCCTCTAGGAAACTAAGACCTCATGAAGGAAATTATCCAACCCATGATCTTAAATTGGCAGCGGTGATGTTTTCCTTAAAGATTTGGTGACACTATTTGTACAGGGCAACATTTAAAGTATACTGTGATCATAAGAGTCTTAAGTAACTTTTTTATCAGAAGGAGTTAAATATGAGGCAACGAAGATGGATGAAATTTCTCAAAGACAACAATTTTAAGATGAAGTATTATCCAATAAAGGTGAATGTTGTGGCTGATGCCTTGGGTCGAAAATCTCTACACATAGGTCAGATGATGGTGTATGAGATACAGATGCTAGAGGAGTTTCAAATTTGAAGTTAGTCACTATTCTTGCCCTAAAGAAGCTAATCATCAATGGGTTGAGTATAGAGTGTGATCTTAGATTCAAGATTAAAAAGGCTCAAGATCACAACCAATACTTATAGAATCACAAAGAACAAGATGATTTTTCTGTTTTAAAAGATGGAGTAATCATATATCAAGGAAGGGTTTGTGTCCTTCAAGAACAAGGGTTGAGGACTAAGATCCTATAAGAGGCACATCAGAGTAAGTACATAGTCCATCCTGGATCCATTAAAATGTAACAAGACTTAAAGAAGATGTACTAGTGGCCAGGAATGAAAAATGACATTGCTGAGTTTTTGGTGAAATGTTTAATTTGTCAGAAGGTGAATGTAGAGCATCAAAAGCCAGCGGGATTTCTACAACCTTTTGAGATCCCTAAATCGAAATAGAAAAGTATTTCAATGGAATTTGTGGTGGGCTTACCTAGGACTTCAGTTGGACATGACTCTATTTAGGTCATTATTAACAAATTAACCAAATTTGCTTACTTTTTGCCCATAAAAATTTACTATTCATTAGATAAATTGGCCTAGTTTTATGTCTAGGAAATAGTTAGACTACATAGAATTCCTTTAAATATCGTTTCTGATAGACATCTGAGGTTCAAGTCGAGGTTTTGGAAGATGTTGCAGGAAGCTTTTGGAACCCAGTTACAGTTTAGTCTTGCCTACCATCCTTAGACTAACGGGCAGACAGAATGGACCATTCAAACCCTAAAAGATATGTTGAGGGCCTGTCTGATAGAGCAAGGTAAAAGATGGGATAAGTACTAACTTTTAGTAGAGTTTGCTTATAATAATAGCTATCACTCTAGCATTAAGATGACCCCTACGAAGCTTTATATAGTAGGAAGTGCCAATTTCCACTTTGTTGGTTTGAGGTAGGAGAAAAGAACTTACTAGGTCCTTATCTAGTTTAACAAACTACTAAACAAATCAAAATGATATGAGACAAAATACTTACAACTCAGAGTTGGCAAAAGAGTTACTATGATAAGAGACATAGACCTCTAGAGTTTAAGGAAGAAGACCATGTATTTTTGAAACTTTCCCCGACTACTGGAGTTGGTACATCTCTCAAAACCAGAAAGCTAAATTCTGAAGAAAGTGGGGATGTCAACATATCAAGTTGCCCTCCCAACTAATTTGTCCAACCTGCATAATTTTTTGCATGTATCATAGCTACGAAAGTATCTTCCAAATTCCTCACATGTAATATGGGATGGACTAATCCAAATAAAGGAGAACATGACATACCAGCTAGTACCATCATTCATATTGGACACCAACGTTAAGCAATCAAGAATTAAAACCATTCCCCATGTTAAGGTATTATGGGAAGGTTTAACTCCAGAAGAAGTAACTTGGGAGCTGGAAGAAGTCATGAGGAAGAAATATCTACAATTGTTCTTATTAGGTAATTTCTAAAATTTTGAGGACAAAATTTCTTTTAGGTGGAGAGAAATATAACATCCCTAATTTCGTTTCTTTTATTAATAAAGGTACATAAATATTTAATTAATGAAAAAAATCTATTAAACAATTTTTTAGATATCTAAGGAAATATAAGCCTTAGAAATTCTTCACCTTATGAGTATGCATAGAAAATGTTTCTAACATTAAGGGAATAAGTAAAGAGAGAAAACCTAATAGGAAAAAATTAGAAATAACATACTAAAGAGAGACAAAATTCTTGTGTAAGGAAGATAAATTTTTGGAAAGTAAGTGAAGGTCTTAAAATTTTAAGAAGATTGGATTAGGATTATTTTTCCTAATTCAAGAGCTATAGTTACTAAGTTTAACATCTCCACCCATACATCGGGCCTTCACCTATGGACACTTCATATAAAGTTTTTCCACTTCACATGAGTTTCTAGTAAGACAATTGGATAGCCCAAGCAAGAAATAAAACATAAACTTGGACTAGTATACAGAAGTTGGACTGATAGTCCAAAAATCATGAAAATGTGACCAAGCCCTCCATGAAAGGTAGAATTTCAGCCAAAGCAAAGGAAATGGGCAAGAATAAGCCCAAATCCAAGAGCCAAAAAAAAAGAACCATGAGAGGAAATAGTAGTGTAATAATAATAAAGATTAGGTCACATGGCATTAGGACAAAATATCTATATCCTACATTCATAATTTCAACAAGTAGGTAATAATACATGGCATTATGACAAAACATCCTTATCCTACACAAAAAATATCAGCCAAGCAAAGGAGACTCAAGGGCTATAAATTTGCCACCTAGAAAGGCAAACTTGTCATACTTGAGTGAGACAAAGGAAAAAGGAAATGAAACCCTAAATCAAAGAGACCTTATCCTTTGTCTTAAGAACATTTTATCATTATTTTCAAAATAAAAATCTCCTTTTGCTATGCATATCTTGACTAAAGGAGAGGAAGACAAGAACATGACTTGTCTTCCCCCCAAAAAATAACTAAGTTCATCCTAATTTTGTAAGGTAGAGCCATGATTATCAAAGTTTAACCACCTGATAGTTTATTTAAGCAAAACCCACCCTTATAACATTATAATTTCATCCAAGTGAGGGAGAGGAAAAACAAAAGCAAGGTAGAGTGAGGAAATGAGAGAAAAAGAAGAAAAGATAGGAAGAAGAAGGAGAGGTCTAGAGGACTAAGTACTCAAGGTAAGTTAGCTAAATCTCTACTTGAATAATCTTTTCTTTTCATCCTTGGGGTTCAAAACTCACCCTTCTTCTCTTATTTAAGCTGCTAGAAAAGCTAAGGGAAGGGAGGAATCTTGCTACTTCCTTTAAGAGGAAACAAGAAAAAGAATTCACTAAGTGAGCTAGGAAGAACTTTAGGTAGGTTTAACAATATCTCTTGTTGAAGAAAAGCTTTGAAATTTGTAACATTAATATGGGATTTTGATCTTAGAACTTTGATAAAATTTACAATATTTGCTACTTTGATGATTGGTAATGGATGTTACTATATCATGTTACATGTTATCTTACATATGATGCATGTTTTGAACATTTCAGATGGTGTGGAAAGTTCTGCATAGGTATGGCTATGGGTGGCAAAAAAAAATTTTATCCAACTATTTTGTATATTTGACTGTGGTGAAAAATTGATGGAATATGATTAGATGTAAATTAGGAAGAAAATGGAAGAGGATGTAATAAAATGATGCACTAAAAACTTAAGAACGGTTTGGTTAGGAAACTGGATTTCGAAGTAACTAGGGAAACTTTTGTTTTTGAAATTATGGGAAGAATCTAATAGGAATTAAAATAAATAGTTAACATGAAAAATGTAGATATATGTCTCATAGACTTTTAGCCACTGGAATCACCCAATTTGAAATTCAAATAAGTGAAATATGGTCATATTAGTAAGCAGTGGTCAGAAACTAGCTAACCAAGGAAGAATCTATTAGGTAAGCTTCTATGTTTGAATTTCTGAGAAAAATATATAAGGAACTAAAATAAATAGTTAACATGAATATATATATATATATATATATATATATATATATATATATATATATATATATATATATATATATATATCTCAATAATTTTTAACCACTGGAATCATTCAATTTGGAATTCATATTAGGAAGATATGGTCAGATTAGTAAACAGTGGTTAAAAACTAACTAACCAGGGAAGAATTTGTTAAGTATGCTTCTATATTTGAAATTTTGGGAAAATTCTGTAGTGAATTAAAGGAAATTGTTAACATAATATATATGTATATATATATATATATATGTATGTATGTATGTATGTATCACAGATCTATAGGCTCTGAAGTCACTTAATTTGGAGTCCATGTAAGGAAAATATGGCTGATTAATGAGTAGAGGTCAGAATTAGTCTAGAATCCAGGGTGGTAAATGTAAGCGTTTTTGTTTTCGATTTTCTGGGAATAATTCGTAAGGAATATGAAGAAATGACAAACATGAAAGTTGTATATATTTGTCTTAGATTTTATAAGTTTTGGAATCACCTCAATTGGAGCTTTATGAGGGAGATATGGTCCAATTAGTAAGTAGAGATTTGAACATACCCGAGAAGAAATAATATTGAATTTGAGGGAGTAGTCACACCACGATTACTTAAGATTTCACTAAAATGTTCAACATAAGGGTTTTAGAGGATTGTCTTATCTTTCAGTTGACACTAAGATCACCTCAATTGGATTTAAAATGTGGGTGTTATGCTCTATTTAGTAAGGGAGGAAAATAATATTTAAAAAAAAAAGAATCTTATAAATGAAAATAATAAATTACTAGTGTATGCCATAGCCATTGCCATTGCTATTGCATGAACTCCTTACCATCTTATGTGTGTAATTTTGACGTGGAAATATTTTATAAATTGATATTTGAAAATGTTTATGTTCATCGCAAGATTTTATTTTACCATTGATTTTGGGTAATTCTTATGCTTTGATGATAAATTATGGCATGTGAGTATAATGAACATACTTGTTATTGAAATCATATTATTGGCTATTAATGTGAAAATAAAATAAAAGAAAAGAGACGAGTACGGTCACATGGCAGTCTATGTGGTGCACCAGTAGAGGATGCCCTACTAACAACTATGATTATCTTAATGAGAAAAGAAAGAGAAAGTGTTCAATGTTGGACGTAGCGAGAAAAACTTGTACCGGGGAGTAGAAAGTGCTCGCCCTGACCAAGGTAGCTTGATATGAAAATAAGTTGATGGCCATCATATGATATTCTGATGATAGTTATCCATGACATACTTATCATTATTGAACGATTTTTATGTGCATAGATAAAGTGCATTCATGTGACCTAAGATATTTTTTGTAACTTATACAGATGAACATGACTTGAAGAACATTATTGATGATAATTATGATTTATTGTTGAACCTACTGAGATTTAATGCTCACTATATTTCTATATTATGTTCAGAAAACTAGTTATGCAGATTTTTCTTTGGCTCTGGCTTTTAGTGTACGTTGGATCGAGTTACTCTATATTGTGCAGATTCCAGAATTAATAAGGTGTTTGCTGTTAAGTTGGCTAAGATCTCGGTGAAGGTGCGACCACCCGCACCCATATCTCTAGAATTGGTCAACATGGATGAATAAGATGTAGATATTTATGTGTTTAATTTTTGTATGGATGTTTTGATTAATGATTTGTATGTGAACTTAGAATTGTATTAGGGTTAATGGTAGACCTTAAATCTTGATTATGCTTGGTTGAATTAATTGAATGTTATTATGAGTTAAGTAATTAGAAGTAACGAAGTAATGACTCTATGGGACTTTACAAATATGTATATTAATAAATAAATAGAGTTGTTACAGTTTCCACCTAATCAAAACTTCCTGCTTGCCATTAATGAAGGTTCTAACTTTCTTCACTGCTTCTAGCTATACGATAAGTTCTAATTCTTCATATATTACAAGGGGTAGAGGCTAGTATTGTATAACTAGTTGGGTGGCCTTTTTGAGCTAGGACATGTGAAAAACAGGATGTATCCTTCTTGTCTCTGGCATCTCTAACCTGTATGCCACTCATCCTATTCTTTCCAAGATTCAATATGGTCTATAAAATCTGGGGGCAAATTTCTCATTTACCTTCTTTGCTAAAGATTTCATCCTATAGGGTATGAGCCTTAATTATACCTAGTCCTTAACTTCAAAAAATAATTCCACCCTTTTTTATCTATTGTTCTCTTCATGTCCTCGTGTCTTCTCTTAATGCAATTTCAGTTCATCTAAAATCTGATTTTTGTTCTTAATTTGATTAATAATTTCTTACACCACTGAATTTTCATATGTAAGGCTCAATAAGGTGGGAGGATATCTACCATATAGGGACTTAAATGGGGTGATACCTATTTATCTATTATACGACCTATTATACTAGTATTCGGCCCAAGCTAACCACTTAAGCCAGCTCTTGGGTTTGTCTTCCACAAAACAATGAAGATAGGTCTAAAAGATTTGGTTCACCACTTTTGTCTAGCCATTGGTTTGTAGATGGTATCCAAAACTAAAACGAAGTTGTGTTTCTAAGATTCTAATCACTTTTCTCTAAAAGTGGCTAATAAAGACTCGATCTCGGTCAGTCACTATTGATTTTGAGAGGCTATGCAGCCTTACAATCTCCTAGTAAAAAATCTTTGCCACCTTTTTTGCTGTAAAAGGATGGGAAAGTAGTAAGAAGTGACCATATTTAGTCAACCGATCTGTGACCACCAAGATAATGTCATATCCCTGGGATTTAGGCAACCCAATAATAAAGTCCATGCTGATATCCTCCCAAACTTGTTGTGGTATTAGGAGTGGTTGGAGCAACCTTGTTGGACTTCTAGGCAAATACTTGTTCTGATTACATACCCTACAAGCTACAAAAAATTTCTAGATATCAGTTTTCATTCATTCCTTGTACACTATTTTTGCCATCCTCTTAAAAGTTCTAAAATAACCGAAATGGCCTCCCATAAGAATGCTATGAAACTCTTGTATGAGCAACAGGATTTGGGTAGAGCTTTTGGGAATTACCACTCTTCCATTGAGCATAAGTATTCCAGCTCTAAGATTATACCCATCATTAGGCTTCTATCTTGCTAGGATTTACTGAATTATTTGTTAAAGTTTTTTCATTTTTTGGGCCTTTTAGATCCAATTCTATAATTCCCCCGAATGCCTACTGACAGGGCATTGTGTTCCATATTTTCTCCTTTGCTTGACAATGCATTCATATCTCTATTCTAATTTCTAGGCCTGTATTATATTTCAAAATTAAACCTCATGAACTTGGATACCCATTTTTGTTTCTTCATGCTCATTACCCTATGTTCTAATAGGAATTTCATACTTTTTTTTATTTGTCCTTATTATGAAATGATGCCTTATCAAATAATGCCTCTACTTTTGTACTGCAAACACAATTTCCATAAAGCTTGCTTGAGGCATTAGACTCCATCTTAAATAGTAATATGAAATTAGGCAAGGCTAGTATGGGGACTATAGTCGTTGCTTCTTTAAGTTGTTAGAAGGCTAATTGGGCTTTGTCTCCCCAAGTAAATGCATCTTTCTTCAATAGATTAGTAAAGGGTACGACCATTTTACCCCAATCCTTCACAAATTTCCTATAATAGCTTGTGAAACCTAAAAACCCCCATAATGCCTTCAAAACCTTAGGCACAAGCCATTCATTCATACTCTTGATTTTTGTAGGGTCTGCTGCACTCATTTCTTGGATATTATATGGCTTAAATACTCAAATTGAGATTGTGCAAGCAAGCATTTCCTATGTTTAAGCATTAATCTATTCAACTACAGTAGTTCTAGTGCCCTCCTTAAGTGTAACAAGGGTGTAGGAAAGTCAAAATTAGTCAGAGCATTCTTTCTAAATACTTAGAATTCTTTTTTGCTCTATGTAGTCACCCATTTTTTATCTAATAAACATTAAATTGTCATATACAAAACACGAATGATTTATACTTGAAACAACTCTACATATCTCCTTCATCCTCTTAATCATCTTTATTCTTTCTCTGTGCATCAACAAAGAACTTAGACCTACAACACATAAAATAAATCAATAAAGGGATTAAAGGTCATCTTACTTTAGCCTGCTTCCATGTTTAAAGGAAGTATAATCAACCCTATCCTATTGAACTTGCATGTCATGATAAGATGGACCCATCTTTCATGGAAACCTAGCTTTAACATCATTGCCTCCAGAAACCTCCAATCATATGTGTCATACGCATTGCTCATGTAAAGTTTCATAACCATGTAATTATTTCTCCCAATTCGCTTAGCCTTTAGAGCATGCATAAACTCATATGGAGGAAAGGTTTCATCTTGTTCACCATAACTTTTGTAATAATCTTAAATTGTATGTCACAGAGGCTTATAGGCCTAAGCGACATGTTGATAGATTCTCTAACTGTTGGAATCAAAACAATACGGGTCTCATTGATATCTTCCATAAAGACATCATCTAAATAAAATAACATCTATAACATTTAAATATACTAAATTCCAATCTTTTTGGTAAAAATTAGTTGAAAATATATCTATACCTGAAGCTTTAGTAGGAGCTACTTGAAAGAAAGCACTTTTAACCTCCACTACAATAAATGGTGCTATCAAAGAAACATTGATATTAGTAGTAACTTTTACATATACTGTGTCTAGAATTTTAGACATGTCAAAAGGGTTAGAAGTGGTGAAGAGCTCCTCAAAATAGTTAGAAGCAATAGATCCCATGTCATCAACACTATCATGCCACTTTCCCTCATTATCCTACAGATTCTAATTGGGTTCCTTTCTTATGATAAGAGGCTTGACAGCGAAAGAACTTTGAATTTTTGTCTTCGCATCCCTCTTTTAGCCTTTGAAACTAGGACATCTGTCTTCACACTATCTCCTCTTGGTGCAAAACATCATTTGATTCAAGTTTAGCATCTTGAATCTAGGCCAAATTCTGTTCATCTGGCTACAATTCGGTCAAAGAATTTAGCCTCCCTTATAAATTTTTTATTTTCCTTGTAACAGTGCCAAAAGTGGCACTCTTCCACTCTATCAACTGTCTTTAAAATCTGCAAGTTTGTATTAATACAAGAGAGAGGACAAGTTTCACTTCTTCACAATCAACAATTAGAAATACTTTTTTTACATTCTTGATTCATTGTCCACATTTGCTAAAAGTGAAATTTTTTTTGAAATTTTCTTCTACTCAAAATCTTAGGAATACAAGCATAACAATCAATTAAAATAGGAAGGTAATATGAAGATCTTTTTGGAAATTAGCGAACTTGGTAGAGAGGGTAAAGAGAACACCACTAATTATTAGCAAGAGCCCTATCAATTAGAACTTGAACATTGGAAGTACCATATCTTCTATTACACTAAGTGAAACAAGATCCCACAAAACCTAAGTCTTTTAAGCCACAAAAATCAAAAGTATCTTGAAACCTCTTCATTTGGCTCTCAAGTCTCTCATAAGCCTTTGTTGTTTATGAGCCCATAAAATTTGATTAAAATCAATAGTGATAACTAAGGATCATCTAAGTTTTTTTTTAGATTTTTCAAAATTTTCCAACTTGGATATCTTGAGTAGCTAACCAATCACCTTAGAAACTTGTGAAGCACCATTTAACCCTATTATCAAGAACCACCCAGCCAACAATGTTGTACCTAGACATGGAAGATTAAGAAAATTGCACCTGATTATTTTAAAGTAGCATCAACTCTTATCTTCTACCTTTACTAGCAGTAGTTAACTTATTAGAAAAGCCTAATTATTCTTCACTGCTTCTGCTTCACCCGCACTTAACTTGTCTAACTTAAGAAAACTATAGTGGAACCTTGTTGTCTCAAAAAGAGACACAAATAAAGAACTATATGAGGATTCTGATGTGAATTGTGCAATAGTGAGGATGATTATTAAGTGACTATTGGCAAAGTCCCATATTGGCTAGAATACCACTAGGCAGTTGGCAGGAGGGGATTTATAATCTCTTAGGCACCCTCACTTGAACAGCCTGGCTTTTGGTGATGAGTCTCTCTAAGGCATTTCTCTTATATCATTTGGTTTCAGAGCCTTGGCTTCTTGAAATTTGGTTGGTGTCCTATCTTTTCTTCTTCTATTTGCGTTCTACAGTCTTACTTCTACTCAATTTTTTTCCTCGTTATAATCTAATTCCTTAAAAAAATAGAGAGCCCTAGCTCTAGTCAATTTTTTTCCTAGTTCTAGTCTAATTCCTTCAAAAATAGAGAGTCGTAGTTCTAGTCAACTTTATTTTCCTAGTTATAGTCTAATTCTTTCAAAAATAAAGAGTTCTAGTTCTAGTCAATTTTTTTCATAGTTATAGTCTAATTCTTTAAAAAGTAGAGAATCCTAATCCAATTTGATTTCTTCAATAAAAAAAGTAGAATTTCATTAAAAAAAAAGTAGAAATTAGTTAAAAAAATAATAGAAATTTTTTCAAAAAAAGAAGCAAAAATTCATTCAAGAAAAAAGAGAGAAGAAGGAAGCCAAAAACAACATACTAGTTGAAATCTTTGGTGTTCCTTTCATATTCTTGCAAATTACCTCCTTTTTAAGTCAAATTTTGAGTTCCACATTTAGGTGTTCAACTCGGTGCTGTGAGTTTTTTCAATCTGATTGTATTATCCCTCATTTTCTAAGGTTTTCGTTGTTTAAAATTTTAGTCTTACTATTTTTAAGTCACTTGTTTTCTTTGGTAAGCTTGTTGATCAAGTTCTTGTCTAAGTGCTCTAAGGGAAAGAGAGTGAACTTAAGTGCAAACATGGGAGGTTTATGGGACAAACATGAGCAGCGAAAGAGACCAACCTGAAATTAACCTTAAACTCTTTATAAAGGCAATTTGGAAGCATTTTAAGTCGCTGAATATGAAGTTGGATAATCTCGATTCACCATCCAAACCTAAGGCTACCAAACATCTTAGGTTTGATGAGGAAGAAAGGGAATATTTAGATGGTGAAGGATTAGGTTCAAGAAAGGAAAGGAGGACAGCTTATATGCATGATAGCAAGGTAAAAGCGTCCTATATTCCAAGGTAAAAGTGACCTTAAACTTTACTTGGAGTGGGAGAGGAAAGTGGAATATTTGTTTAAGTGTCATGCCTATATTATGGAGAAAAAGGTGAAGCTAGCTGCTATAGAGTTTACTGACTATGCTAGTATTTGGTGTAATCAATTAGGCAAAAAAAGTGGTAAGAAATATATTCGATCATATGAAGAGATGAAGGTTGTCCCTAGTCATTACTATAGAGACTTGTTCAAGAAACTACAAAACCTGGATCAAGGATCTATGAGTGTAGATGATTACTACAATGAGATTGATATGACCATGATGAGAGCTAATATTGAGGAGGATAGGGAGGCTACAATAGTGAGGTTTATTGGTGATTTGAGGGAAAAAATTGTAGATGTGGTGGATAGCACCATTATGTGGAGATAGAGGATCTACTACATAAAGCAATTACGGTTAAGAAGCAATTAAAGGTTAGAGAATCTTCTAAATTCGTCTTTACTCTTAAAACTCCATGGAAGTTGAATTGGTAAAACAACTAAAGGGCTGCAGCTAGGCCCAAAAAAGAGGACAAAGGGAGGAATTCTGTTACAGCCTTTAACCCCAAGGCCAAGGCCAACACTTTTACTTCCTCTAGAGCATGAGATACAAAATTTTTTATATGCCAAGGGTTTGGGAATATTGCATCATAGTGTCCTAATAAGTTAGCCATTATTCTTCTTGATGATAGAGGCATGGAGAGCGAGCTTTCTAGTGATGATGAGATGCCACCATTAGAGGATTACAGTGATGTGGAAATTAGTGAACTAGTGCATGGAAAAGTATTGGTTACTTGACATGCTCTTAATATGTAGCCTAATGATGATGATGATGATGAGCAACACGAGCACGTATTCCAAACCAGGTGCTATGTGAACACGAAGGTATGTATCTTGATTATTGATAGTGGGAGTTACACTAATGTAGCAAGTACCTTGATGGTTTATAAATTGAGTCTACCACATTGAAACACCCTAAGCCATATAGGTTAAAATGGTAAAATGATAGGGGAGATATATAGGTGACCAATCAGGTTTGGGCAGCTTTCTTTATTGGTAACTACAAAGATGATGTGCTTTGTGATATAGTACCATGCATGCTAGAGACTTGCTATTAGGGCATCCATGAAAATTTGATAGAATGGTCAATTATGATGGTTACAAGAATCTATACACATTGGCCATACATAACTAAACCTTTATTCTAAAATCCCTCAAGCTAGCTGAGGCTTTTGCTGATCAAGTAAGGATTATAAAAAAGTTTAAGTTGAGGGAAACAAAAGAAAAAGAGGAGAAAGAGAGCAAGGCCAAAATTGAGAGTGAGAGAAAATAGAAAGAGGCCGAGACATATGTGCATAAAAAGAAAGAGAGTTGTGAGTCAAAGAAAGAGAAAAATAAGAGAGTGAGTGATTTTACACTAAAAAGTGAGGTGAAGAGTGCTTTGGTGTGTAAACCGAACCTCCTTGTGTATATGTACAAGGATATTTATTTTACCAACACTCCTAACCTTTCTTTGCCTAGTATGGTTGTGTCTTTGATATAGGAATTCACTAATGTTTTTCTTAGGAGATTCCACATGGACTACCACCTTTTCCCTTAGATCATCCATCCCGAACTGACCTATCTATCAAGCTAATCCTGAAGAGAAAAAAGGGGAAATGCCTCATGGAGACTCATCCCCAAAAGCCAGGCTATTAAAGACAAACCAAGGCTCTGATACCAAATGATACAAGAGAAACACCTTTGGGAGACTCATCCCCAAAAGCTAGGCTATTTGGGTGAGGTTTCCTAAGGGCTTATAAACTCCCTACCTAGTGGGATTCTAGCCGATGTGAGTCTTTGTTAATAAGTACTTGATAATAACCCTCACCGTTGCATAGTTCATATAAGGTTCCCAAGTCCCTAGGAATTCCAAATTAAGGTTTTCATAACACTCAGTGAGATTGCCCAACAGCTTCTACTATTATACTCGAACATAGTAGGTGACTTTCATCATCCCTACATCTCTATTTTTTCTCTACCAAAATGTTATTTTAATGTTCTCAATTTCTATATTTATCTCCATCCCTATACCCTTCCTCTTTAAACTAAAATCAGCACCAGAAGTATTATAACCCAAGCATTTTTCTCAAGCCATTCTCTTCTGCCTTTTCTTGGTTGACTCTTCCTTAAAGATTCCATGGTGTTCGCGTTATTTGAAATGTCGCTTAGTCCTATTTTTATTTCTATGGGGACATTTTTTGAAACTAATATCTTGGCAATGTGGTTTCCCCTTGAGAAATCACTATTTGACCATATGGAGATGAAAGAAGTTCTCCACTATAAGAAAATTGTTGCACCAATCAAAGCCCCTAGCTATACTTATATTGTTATTTAGTAATGTACATTCTCCACAGCCATGCAAATCATTTTAAGAATTCTTTTTCTCCTGTATGTTATTATTTTTGCTTTCCTTTAACATATCCTCATTCACAATACCATTTACCTCTTCAAAGTTTATCGCCAAGATTGCCTTTATGGTACAAGAACTTTCTTGCACCATTTAACAAAACAAATTCCTCAAAATATCCTCACAAAAAATTCTCTTTTTTTATATCTGCATCTTTACCATCCTTTACCCTTTAGACTCCTTATCAAGTCTTCTTTCTTCCAAGTATGGGTGCTTTCATCCAAGAACCCAAATTGAGAGATCTATTTAGCCCTTTTTTTCCCACCTTCAATAACAATTTCAGAGTTTTTCTTCATGCACCACAACACTGCAATAATAGCATATTAGTGGTAGTTTTTCATACCAAAACTCCATCCAAAATAAACCCCTTTGCATTACTTCCCATTTTGATCCCACTTTTTAAGGGACTATTAAAATTCAAGTCAACCAAAGTGTTCACAAAAGTGTTTCCTCCTTCCTACACAAAAAATAGTTTTGCACTATGGTGGAAGACCCTAGAATGCACCCATATTCTAATCATCTCAAAAACATATACATAAACCTCCATATTTCTTTCCCATATATTCAAAACCAACTAGATATTCCTAAGAAGTTGATGTGATCTTAATTAAGCATGATATTAATACCTTTAAACTTACTTTTTGTTTGATTTAAGTAAAATATAATTAGGAATTAGCTTAGTTTTATGTTTTGTGTTGTAGGAACAAAAGAAGAAGAAAAGAGAAGAAAAAGATAAGAAATTCATGGAAAAATGTTACAATGCAGGGATTCCAGAGCTTTCAGCAATGTTTTGAGTATATCTCCCTCTTATGAACTCCCATCAAAGTGATTCAAGTGGCTGTCAAAAGATAACACAATCATCTATAACTTTTATGTTGAACACTTGATCAAATTCAGGAGATTTTATAGCGTTACAGAGCTCACAAATTAGAATCACAGTGCAGAAGGATGAATTCTGACCATTGGTAACTAATTTTGTCATATCTCCCTTAATTTAGATTAGATTAAGGTAATTCTAGCGGTTATAGAAAGAAGAGACATAGATCTACAACTTTTGTGTTCAACACTTTGACAAATTCTGGAGTTTTCTAGCACCATAGTGCTCGTAATGGAGCGTCGCGGCATTTGTTTCCCAGAAGCACTGGGAGCCGTGGCGCTCGATGCCCAGCGCCGTGGCGCCAGAGCGTCAGAATCCAGAGTGTGCCAGAGCTAGCCTAGGTACCGCAACTCCACTGTTGCGTGCCACGGCGCTCGGCGCCACATCAGTTTTCCAAATTCACGAATTTTATGTCTTTTTTATTCCAATTGAAGCCCAATGGACCAGGATTTGACCTAGAAACACTCCTACATCGATTAGGAGGAGTAAATCCATAAAAGAAAGGAAAGCAAGCAGAGAATTGATTCAATTCTTCATCCAAGTTCTTAGTTACATTCTTCAATTCTTCTTTAGATTTTCTTATGGCCCGGCGTGGCTAGTTCTTTTTAGTTGGTTAAGGTAGGTTGAAACCTCAAGGGATCTTCATGCATTGTGAGATATGGATTTGATTTTATTATTTCAATTTGAATTGAGTATTGATTATTCATCTTCTCTTCTTCTCAATCATTATTCATATGATTGCTAGGAGGCCTACTAGTATATTATCTGTCTTAATCTACCGCTGAATTATGTTTTGAACAAAGTTTTCAATTCTGTGATTCATGAGGCAAAGAGGTTTGAGGATTTTGGATTATAAATCATTGAACCTATGATGAGTAATTAACTAAATTAGATATAACTGATGTGTTTATATTTGTTTAGCTCTGTCAGTTTCTCTAATTCTTCATGCGGTTAATAAGTTATGCTTTACCGATGTGCTAAAGGATTGCTTGTTAATTATGGTTTGGGTGGTTGCACTTTCTTCATGCGGTTAATTATGGTTAATAAGTTTCTCTAATTCTTCATGCGGTTAATAACAACTCTACTGGTGCCATATTGACAAGTTCTGGGGATATGGGTGCGGGTGGTTGCACTTTCACTGGGATCTTAGCCAACACGACCTAACATACGCTAAAAATCGGTCATAGAGAATATCTACATATCTAGTCCTCGAAACATGATATGGAAATATAGTGAGAATTAAATCCCAGTAGGTTCAACAATAAATCATAATTATCATCAATATAGATCATCATGTCATGTTCATCTGTATAAGCTACAACAAATATCTTAGGTCATATAAAGGCACTTTATCTATGCACATGAAAATCATACAGTAATGAAATGTATGACATGAATAACTATTTTCAGAATATCATATGATAGATATCAACTTATTTTCATCTTAAGCTACCCCAATCAGGGTAAGTACTTTCTACTCTCTGGTACAGGCTTTTCTCGCTTCATCCGACATAGCACACTTTATCTTTCTTTCTTCATTAACATAATCATAGCCGTAAGTAGGGCATCTACTACTGGTGCACCAAATGGACCACCATGTGACCTTGCTAGTCTCTTTTCTTTTCTTTTCACGTTAATAGCTAAAAATATGATTTCAATAACAAGTATGTTCATTATACTCATATGCCATAATTTATCATAAAATCATAATCATTACCAAAAATCAATGGTAAAATACAATCTTGCCATGAACATAATCATTTTCGAATATCACTTTATAAAATATTTCTTTGTCAAAATTACAAACTTAAGATGGTAAAGAGTTCATGCAATGGCAATGGCAATGGCATACACTAGCCATTTATTATTTTCATTTATAAGATTCTTCTTCTTTTTTAAATATTATTTCCTCTCTCACTAAACAGAACATAACACCTTCCTTTTAAATTTAATTGCATTAATCTTGGTATCAATTGAAAGATAAGGTTGTCCTCTAAAACTTATGTTAAATTTTTTAGTGAAATCGTAAGTAATCGTGGTGTTACTACTCCCTCAAATACAATGTTATTTCTTCTCAAGTAAGTTCAGACCTGTACTTACTAATCGGATCATATCTCCCTCATATGAACTCCAATTAAGGTGATTCTAAAGCATATAAAAAGATAAGAACCTTATATACAAATTTCATGCTTATAATTTCTTCAGATTGCTTACTAATTTATCCCAAAAAATAAAAAATAAAAACAATTACATTTACCACCTTGGATTTCTAGACTGATTCTGACCTCTATTCATTAATCAGCCATATCTCCCTCATATGGACTCCAAATTAAGAGATTTCAGAGCCTATAGATCTGTGATACATATATCTATATTTATTTTGTTATAAATTTCCTTTAATTCACTATATAGTTTGCCCATAAATTCAAACACAGAAGCATACTTAACAAATTCTTTCCTAGTTAGCTAGTTTCTGACCTTTGTTTATTAATCTAACCATATCTCTCTCGTATTGATTCCAATTTGAATGATTCAAGTGGCTAAACACTTGTGAGACATATATCTAAATTTATCATGTTAAGCATTTCTTTTAATTCCTTATAGATTTATCCCAGAAATTCAAACACAGAAGCATACCTAATAGATTCTTCCCTGGTTAACCATTTTTTGACCACTACTAACTAATCATATAATATCTCCCTCATATGGACTCAAAATTAAGTGATTACAGTGACTAAAATTTCATGAGATATATAACTACATTTTTCATGTTAACCATTTCTTTTAATTCCTAACCGATTCTTCCTAAAATTTCAAAAACAGAAGCTTCCTTAGTTACTCTAAAATCTACTTTCTTAACCAATCCTTTCATAAGGTTTTAGTTCATCATTTTACTACGTCCTCTTCCATTTTCTTCCTTATTTACATCTAATCATTTTCCATTAAATTTTCACTAGATTCAAATATACAAAATAGCAGCATAAAAATCATAAAATTTTTCCACCCATAGCCATACCTATGCAGAACTTTCCACACCAACCAAAATGTTCAAAACATCCATCATATGCAAGATAACATGTAACATGATATAGCAACATCCATGACCAATCATCAAAGTAACAAATATTGTAAATTTTAACAAAGTTCTGAGATCAAAATCCCATATAAATGTTACAAATTTCAAAGCTTTTCTTCAAAAAGAGATATTGTTAAACCTACCTAAAGATTTCCCTAGCTCACTTAGTGAATTCTTTTTCTTGTTTTCTCTTGAAGAAAGTAGCAAGATTCCTCCCTTCCCTTAGGCTTTCTATCAGCTTAAATAATAAAAGGAGGGTGAGTTTTGAACCCTAAGGATGGAGAGAAAAGATGGATTTAAGTAGAGATTAAGCTAACTTACTTTGAGTAATTAGTCCTCTAGACTTCTCCTTCCTCTTCCTTCCTCTCTTTCTCTATTTTCCTCACTCTACCTTGCTTATGTTTTTCCTCTCTCTCACTTGGATGAAATTATAATTTTATAAGGGTGGGTTTTGCTTCAATAAACTATCAAGTGGTTTACCTTTCTTAATCATGGGTCTACCTGATCACAATTAGGATGCACTTGGTTGTTTTTTTTGGGAAAGACAACTCATGTTCTTGTCTTCCTCTCCCTTAGTTAAGATATGCATAGTAAAAGAAGATTTGTATTTTGAAAATTATGATAAAATGTTCTTAAGATAAGTGACAAGGTCACTTTGATTTTGGGATTCATTTCCTTTTTCTTTTGTCTTAATCAAGTATGATAGGTTTGCCTTTCTAAGTGGCAAATTTCCAACCCTTGAGTTTCCCTTGCTTTGCTGAAATTATTTGTGTAGGATAAGGATGTTTTGTCACAATGACATGTATTATTACCTACTTGTTGAAATTATGAATGTAGGATATAGACGTTTTGTCCTAATACCATGTGACTTAATCTTGATTATTATTACATTACTATTTTCTCACATTATTCTTATTTTTTTTGCTCTTGGATTTGGGCTCATTCTTACCCATTGTCTTTGCTTTGGCTGAAATTCTACCTTTCATGGAGGGTTTGGTCATATTTTCATGGTTTGCGGGCTCTTAGTCCAATTTCTATATCTTAGTCCAAGTCTATGTTTTATTTCTTTCTTGGGCTATCCTATTGGCTTACTAGAAACTTATGTGAAGTAAAAAATCTGATGTGATCTTAATTAAGCATGATATTAATATCTTTAAACTTACTTTTTGTTTGATTTAAGTAAAATAGGATTAGGAATTAACTTAGTTTTGTGTTTTGTGTTGTAGTAACACAGGAAGAAAAAAAGAGAAGAAAAAGATAAGAAATCATGGAAAAATGCTGAATTGTTGTGATTCTAGACCTTTTAGCACTATTTAGAAGATATTTCCCCCAAATAAAATTCAATAAAAGTGATTCAAGTGGCTGTGAAAAGATACAACAATTATGTACAACTTTTATGTTGAACACTTTGTCAAATTCAGGAGATTTCGTAGCGTTATAGAGCTCAAAATTCAAAATCACAGTGCAGCAGGATAAATCCTGATCTTTGGTCACTAACTATGGCATATCGCCTTCAATTTAGATCAGATTAAGGTGATTCCAGTGGATGTGGAAAGAAGAGACAAAGAGCTACAATTTTCGTGTTTAGAACTTTGGTAAATTATGCAATTTTCTAGGCACCGCGACGCTCCCTAGCACGCCGCGGCGTTGGATGCCCAGAAGCACCGAGTGCCGCAGCGGCTATGCCCTAGTGCCATGGAGCCTGAGCATCAGAACCAGAGCACCCTAGCACTAGATCAGGCACCGCGATGCCCCGTCAGTGAATTTTTGAAGAGCCATGGCGCTCGCCACCGCACCAGAATGCTAAGCTCACAATTTTTAGGGTTTTTAACTCTAAATGAAGCCCGATGGGCCGAGATTTGACATGGAAACAATCCTACTTCATTGAGGAGTAGTTAATCTATAAAATTGGAAGAAAGCAAGCATCAAAGAGGGAATTCAATCATTCAAACTCTTAATTACTTTCTTTAGTTGGTAGAGGAAGATTGAAACCTCAAGGGATCATTATGCATTGTGAGATTTTGATTTGATTTTATTATTTCAATCTTAATTGAGTACTGATTATTCATCTGCTCTTCTTTTCTTAATGATTATTTATATGATTGCTATAAGGCCTACTGGTTTATTGTATGTCTTAATCTACTACTGAATTAGGTTTGAACAAAGTTTTTATTACTGTATTCATGAAGCAAATAAGTTTAACGATTTTGGATTATAAATCGTTAACCCTATGATGAACAATTAACTAAATTAGATATAGCCGATGCGTTTATATTTATATTTATATTTATTAAGGATTTTTTAGCACAAGGCCATAATAGATGTTCATAGTGGCACTTTGAGAATGGAATTTGAAGGAAAAATTATGAAATTCAATAATTACAGTGCCACAAAAGATCTCACTGCCTATGCTATTAATATGGTTGATTCTGTAGCACAAGATGTTGAGTCTTTAGAGACAAAGGTTGAGAAATCAGCCTTCAGTGTTCACTTGCAGAAGAATAATGAAAAAGCTCCAAAAGTTCATCAAACAGGTAAGGATCCCACTACCTCAATAACAAATTCTAATGCAAGTACACCTTCTATTTTGCAGGATACTGGATCAAGTCTCTCACCTCTTCCCAAACAATTGAAATACTTAAAAGTTGGGTGTGCACCACCTATCAAAAAACTAAGTGCTCAAAAAGAAGAGGCATTGATGTATATTCCTCAGGAAAAAGGAAATGTCATTACAAAAACAATAGCAAACCTTAAAGGCATACACCAAAATGTAGAGTTGCATCAAGTTCTACAAATCAAAGGGTTTAAACCCTACAAAGGTAAGAAATCTCTCCCTTGGTTAGGACCCCTTGTTATTACTAATGTAAATGCTTATCATGCAGTAGAATTTCAAGGCTTGAATCGGTCCAAGAAATTTCAAATTAAAGTAGACATCAAGAATCCTCCATGAATGACATAAGTGATTTTGAGTCGAGCCAACGACATTAAACAAAGGCGCTTATTGGGAGGCAACCTAACATAATCTTAAAAAGAAAAAAGAAAGAAAGTGGAAATCAGAAAAATTCAAGGTCCAATAATGCAACAAGCTCATTCAACCCTAAACAAATTCAGGGAAGTCCACTTAACTCATATGTTTTCATATATCCTTTCCTACTCTTATCTTTCTTTTACATTAAAGACAATATAAATTTTGAGTGTGGGGGTGGAAATATATTTTTCTGAATAATTGTGACCCTATCTTGAGCATTAATTTACTGATTTTACTATTAATGCACTTTTATTGCATTTAGCAAGTTGAGTTATTGTGTGAGTGTTTCAATTTATGTTTTGAGATGTTAGGCACAACCAACAACCAATGATATGACTATCCAAATTTTCTTTAGCTCTTGAAAAAATGTAGAAAATTAATGGTTGTGTGCAATTTTATCCCTTTTGCAATTTATTACTTTTGACTTTAGAATCCTGAAATATTTTTGAACAATAAATTTGGGCATTCAATTTAACTTTTACTTAGAGAAGGTTTATATAATTCAAAAATATTTTATGATCTCCATAGGATTATAGAACTTATTTGAATGCTGCTTAAGGAAAAATCCTAGGCTAATACTATTATTTAGGAGATGATTTAGGCATTATTTGAGAGATTAAGCCTTTTAAGCCTAACCTAAGCAATGAAATATCCTTTGTTCCTCTATTTTGAGCTTAATGAACTTTTCCTTCTAAAAACTACAAATAAGCCAAAAACCAAATTTTGTATGAATATCCTTATTTTTTATCCTATTCACTCACTCCATGATTATTTTTCTGAATACTTGTTTTGTAGAGTTTTATTTACAAAAGGGTGGAAGGGTGGAGCAAGGAAAAGAAAACAATTATGCAAAGAAAAAAAAATTATGCAAAGGAAAGAGAAGAAAAATCCAAAGAGGATAAAAGCAAATGTTGTGGGTGAAAAAAAAATTAGAGAATTGAGGAAAATGATGGATTAAATTCAATTGAAACAAGAAAATGAGTGTGGGGGAAAAATCTCGCCAAATTTTTTAAAAAAAACTCAATAGATCATATTTAATCATGAGGTGCTAGGTGATTGAGCCTAAATTTGTATCATTTATCCTACCTTATACCCAGGCCACATTACAACCTAAATAAAGTCCTATTGATCCTAGAGTAGTTTTGGCCTACATTAATGGAGAGTGACATGAAGAATAAGCATATAGAAATCCTAAACTAATTAGAGATCTACAACCAAAATTTTGGGATATATAAACTTATCCAGGTAAAAGAAAATTTATTGACCCAATAATACACACGCATTAGGTATTTAGAAGGATAAAATAATGGATTGCATTTGTGTTAATCTTGTGCATGATTATGACATTTCAAAAATTTTCTCGAGTATATTTTCATGTTATGAGGCAAACATTTGGTAAGCCTAACACTTACTACATATATTGATTGTTGTTTTTCATCATTAGGGATTATTTTGCTTGAGGACAAGCAAAAAGTTAAGTGTGGGGGTATTTGATATGATCTTCATTAAGCATGATATTAATACCTTTAAACTTACTTTTTGTTTGATTTAAGTAAAATATGATTACGATTAACTTAGTTTTGTGTTTTGTGTTGTAGGAACAAAGGAAGAAGAAAAGAGAAGAAAAAGATAAGAAATCATGGAAAAATGTTGAATTGTTATGATTCCAGACCTTTCAGAATTATTTAGAACATATCTACCCAAAATAAGCTCCAATCAAAGTGATTCAAGTGGCTGTGAAAATATAAAACAATTATCTACAACTTTTATGTTGAACACTTTGTCACATTCAGGATAATTCATAGTGTTAGAGAGCTCGAAAATTAGAATCACAGTGCAGCAGGCCTAACCTTTGGTCACTAATTTTGGCATATCGCCTTCAATTTAGATCGGATTAAGGTGATTCTAGCAGCTAGAAAGAAGAGATAAAGAGCTACAACTTTTGTGTTAGGTACTTTGGCAAATTCTGGAATGTTTTGGGGTCTGCGGCGCTACGTCATTACAGATTCGGAGGGCTACGACGCTCCCTAGCGTGCCACAGCGTTGGCTGCCCAAAAGCACTCGGCACTACAGTGTCCCATTAGTGAGTTTCTGAAGTGCCACGGTACTCGTCGCTATAACAGAATGCTGATTTCGCAATTTTTAGGGTTTTTTAACTCCAAATGAAGCTCGATGGGCTGCGATTTGTTGTGGAAACAATCCTACTTCATTGAGGAACAGTCAATCTATAAAATAGGAAGAAAGCAAACATCAACAGGAAAATTCAATCATTCAAACTCTTAATTACTTTCTTTAATTCTTCTTTAGATTTTCTTATGGTCCTGCGCAGCTGATTTATTTTTTCTTGGTAAAGGAAGATTGAAATCTCAATGGATCATTATGCATTGTGAGATTTTGATTTGATTTTATTATTTCAATCTTAATTGAGTATTGATTATTCATCTTCTCTTCTTTTCTTAATGATTATTCATATGATTTCTAGGAGGCCTACTGGTATATTGTATGTCTTAATCTACTACAGAAATAGGTTTGAACAATGTTTTCATTACTATATTCATGAAGCAAATAGGTTTAATGATTTTGGATTATAAATCCTTAACCCTATGATGAATAATTAACTAAATTAGATATAGCCGATGCGTTTATATTTGTTTAACTTTATCAGTTTCTCTATTTCTTCATGCGATTAATAAGTTATGCTTTACAAATGTGCTAAAGGATTGCTTGTTAATTAGGGTGTAATTGGTGCGATTGTCATTAATTTACTAGACTTAAAGAGTAATAGGGTTAAAAGCCCAATAATAGATATTCAATTATAGATTGATTATGTTGTCAATGCTCAATGCGGTTCCTTGATGGTGGATATCAACTGAAACCAACACCTTTATTATTCATTACTCTCTTCATTACTTTTATTATTGTTTACTTTTATTTATTTGAAATTATCAATCCCCCCTTCTCTCAATCACATAAGGTAATACTAGTCTCTGTGGGATCGACCCTAAATCCCACTACTACAAGTTAGTTGAGAGGTAAGGTATCAATTTGAGTGTACCTGCGATAGTACGCACCAAAAACTCTATATAAAGTGTCCATAGGTGAAAGCCCAATGTATGGGTGGAAATATTAAACTTAGGAACTCTAGCTCATGAATTAGGAAAAATTACCCTAATCTAATCTTCTTGAAATTTTAAGACCTTGACTTACTTCTCAAAAATGTATCTTCCTTAACCAAGAATTTCGTCTCTCTTTAGTATGTTATTTCAAATGTCTTCCTATTAGGTTTTTCTCTCTTTACTTATTCCCTTAATGTTATAAATATTTTCTATTCATACACATTAGTTGAAGAATCTTTAAGGATTATATTTCCTTAGATATCTAAAAATTATCTAATAAATTTATTTCCTGAACTAAATATTTATGTACCTTTATTAATAAAAGAAACGAAATTAGAGATGTTACATATATTGAGAGGAATCCTAGAGAGAAGGTAGAGCTTAGTGAAAGAGAGAGAGAGAGGAAGAAAAATTTTGTGCGGGGTACTTCCATTTGTGTGCTTTGCCTCCAATTTCCTTCCTCCTTTCTTTTTTTTTACTTATTATTATTTAATAATAAAATATTTGATAATTTATTCTTTGATTAAATACATATTATTATTTGTTTCATCCTAAAACATCCTAAAAATTTCCAAAAAATTATATTATTGTAAAGCTTTAGTTGCACTCTCAAATCATGACTTTTCTTTATAAAAATTTTAATAAAAAAATTTATTAGAGGCAAATATAATTATTTTAAGCAAAAAAAATCATTTTAATTAAAAGTATATTTGCATTCAGCAAAACATGTATAATAATTTAAAAAAAATACTTGTTTATAGTAAAATATTATTATTTGAGAATTACATAATATTACATTCTTCCCCTTTTAAAAAATTCGATCCCCGAATTTCAAACCATCCCGTCACAAGTGAAGAATGAAGCCAAGGCATGAATTACAATTATTAACTTCACTACTCAAACTCTTGGGGATATCTCTTTTGTATATCATTTTTACTTTCTAAGAAGTCTCTTCACTTGAGTGATTTTACTACATCACATTCACCGTGGGTATTTCTTTTGAACATAATTTCTTCACTTGTCTATCTACTATAGTCAGTGATTTTTTCTCACATGACAAATCTTTGTCTAACTGAATCTCCTGACGTTGAATAACATGTGTTGGGTCTGGTAGATACTTTCGTAGGATAGACACATGAAAGACTAGATGAACATTACTCAATTCAAGTGATAAAGCCAAACGGTAAGCTACTGTGCCGATCCTATATACTGTGGACTTAACTTCCCTATTTCTCAAATTTTACTACTCTTTTCATAGGAGATATCTTCAAGGAGACATATTCACCTATGGAAAATTTTAATGGTCCACGTCTCTTATCAACATAAGCTTTCTGTCTACTCTGGGCTGCTAATAACCTTTAATTAATTAACTTTACCTTGTCAAGTGCATCTTGTACCAAATCAGGCCTTAAAATCTTATCTTCGCCCTTCTCAAACATTCGATCGGAGAACAAAAATGTCTACCATATAATGCCTCAAAAGGGGCCATTTATATATTGGCTTGGTAGCTATTGTTATAAGCAAATTCAACTAGGGGCAAGAATCTTTCCAAATTACCTTGAAAATTAAGCACACATGCCCGAAGTATGTCTTCCAATATTTGAATAGTTCACTCAAACTGTCCATCTATTTGAGGATGGAAAGTAGTACTGAAATTTAGCTTTATGCCCAAAGATTCTTGGAAGACTCTCCAAACACAAGCTATGAACTGTAGTCATTGATCAGAAATAATCGATATCGGTGCCCTATGAAGTCTCACTATCTTATTCAAATACAGTTTTTCATACTGAGCTACGTTATATGTGGTTTTCAGTGATAGAAAATGTGTTGATTTAGTCAACCTATCAATGATCACCCATATTGAATCAAACCCTTTTTTGTTGTCAGCAATAGCCCTATAACAACATCCATAGTTATTCTTTCTCATTTCCATTCAGGTATTTCTATTTGTTGATGTAACCCTGCAGGCCTTTGATGTTTTGCCTTTACTTGTTGACATGTTAAACACTGAAAAACATAATCAGCTATATCTTTCTTCATACCATTCCACTAATAAATTTCTTTTAAATCTTAACCCATTTTAGTTGATACAAAATGAATGGTATACGTAGATTGATGGGATTCTCCTAGAATCTCTTTCTTGAGTTCTTTATTAGATACATACAACTGTTTGCCTAATCTCAGAATTCCTTCAAAGTCTGTAGTAAATTCAACATCACTGCCATTCTTCACCTCTTCAATTTTCTTGCATAAATAAGCAACATCTTCCTATGCTTTTTTCACGTACTCAACCAAAGATGATTGAAAATGTATATAACCAATAGTATCCCAGGCTCTTTTACTTCCAATACTACCCCATGACTTTCCAACTTATGCATTTCTTTAATCAACGGTCTCCTTACCATTGTGATATGAGACAAATTACTCATTGACTTCCTGCTTAATACATTAGACACTACATTAGCCTTACCTAGATGATATAATATTGTATAGTCATAATCTTTAAGTAATTCCATCAATTGTCTTTGTCTCAAGTTAAGATTCTTTTGTTAGAAAATGTATTTGAGATTTTTATGATCTGTATAGATTTCACATGTATCACCATAAAGATAATGCCTCCAAATTTTTAGAGTAAAAACTACTACTGCCATTTCCAAATCATGAGTCAAATAATTTTGTGTATGTGGTTTAAGCTGTCTAGATGCATATGTAATGACTCGACCATATTGCATCAACACACACCTTAATCTAATTCTAGATGCATCACAGTATACCGTGTATCCTCCAGTACCTGAGGGAATATATACTACTGGTGCCATAGTCAAACATTCTTTAAGTTTTTAAAAACTTCTCTCACAATTATTCGCACATGAATTTTCAATCTCAACATAATTCACATTCTAGATATTAAACTCAACTTAGCATAGTATAAACCCTTAACAAAATATCTTGATCACTTTACATTATTTTCGGACATGATTCTCAAAATATTCTCCATATTCCTAAATTAAGAGTTCAAAGATTAATTTAAATCGTACTTCCCATATTTTATTCCTCAAGAACTTCAATACCACTAATTCACTTTATTACATTCCTCAAAGCACCATAAGGCTATCATCTGTCTATTCCTTTCACCTAAAAATCTGTATACAATTCGGTGTCCAAACTCACTATTTTAAGTTCTGACTAATTTAATATCCAACTTCCTCCAAGATTTTCTTCATTAAATCACTTCCAACAAATTGAAATAACAAATTTCCTAATGTTGTCTTACCTATCCTCATTTAAACCCAATATGCTTAAATCTTCCTCTTATGACACTTTCTCATCATAATCAAATCCTTAAACAATCCTAACATATCTTATTTTCACAATTTCTAACATGTCTACTTCCTACCTATCTCAATTCACTTCTCACACATTCGTATATTTTAATGACATACTATCTAAACCTCAAACATCACCCAAGTCACAATCTCAACATACGAAAATAGTCATAAATTTACATTACATAACCATAGTATTCAATTTATAAATTTATAGATAAATTATAATTCTTTTCTCCATGCCATAATTTATGTCATTTATTGACTGCCACTTTATTCAATTATCTATAATCTATGCATAACCGCAGTGATCTATATTTCTTTTTCACAAATCAGACTAGAGCACCTCAAGGAGAGTACTAGGGCATATAAATCCCTTGTCTGACAAGTCTTGTAATTAATTTTCATAATATTTTTTTTAGTTCCTTAAGTTCAGTCGATATCATTCTATATAGAGATAAAGATACTAGTTGGATTCCATAAAGTAAATCAATATCAAATTCTATTTCTCATTTCGGGGGTAATTTAGGCAATTCTTCTAGGAATACATCAGGAAATTTTCTAACCACTAGAACCTGATCTAAATTAATATACTTTATATCAACATCTCTCACCATTGTCAAATATCCTTAACACCCTTTTGTAATAACTTATGGGCTGCTAAAGTTAAAATTAAAGTACTAAATACATGCTTCCACTAATTATTCACTACTTGTAACTCCTTTTATTAACCTTTTATGTTATTGATGACATCTTCATACTGTATCAATTAGAACGCACTTCAAAAACACTTAAATAAGGTCAACCCATTTTGACTTTATTCTTTAACATGCTTATGCAATGTCTTAACAATCAATCATGAAAAGCTTATGTCTATCTAGTAGTCATTTACATGAATTACCTATTTTGCATATCTCAAATTTTAAATTTCCATGGGCAAACCTTCCTTTCTTATAATGCTTGTACATAATATTATTGAAAATCAAATTGTCTTTGAATCCTTTATATCAACAAAATCTATCATTGAAAGCATTATCTTCATAGATTCCTTATTCTCAAATTCAGTCCACCGCACATCTTGCCAAATCCATTTAAATATATAGGTTCCAACTCATCCAACCAAAAAGAGATTTACATCTATTTCCAAAACACTCACTTTATTACAAACTGTTATCTTGAAGTTAACAACCTCAATCACATCATAACCCACTACCAATATTGTATTAGTCATTCATCATATTGTTTCATGTAACATCCCTAATTTCATTTCTTTTATTAATAAAGGTACATAAATATTTAGTTAAGGAAATAAAATTTATTAGACAATTTTTAGTTATCTAAAGAAATATAATCCTTAGAAATTCTTCACCTTATGTGTATGCATAGAAAATATTTCTAACATTAAGGGAATAAGCAAAGAGAGAAAAACCTAATAGAAAAAAAAATTAAAATAACATACTAAAGAGAGGAGAAATTCTTAGTTAAGGAAGATAAATTTTCGGGAAATAAGTCAAGATCTTAAAATTTCAAGAAGATTGGATTAGGGTAATTTTTCCTAATTCAAGAGCTAGAGTTCCTATGTTTAACATCCCTACCCATACATTGGGCTTTCACCTATGGACACTTCATATAAAGTTTTTCCACTTCACATAAGTTTCTATCAAGGCAATTGTATAGCCCAAAAAAGATATAAAATAAAGACTTGGACTAGGATATAGAAATTGGACTGATAGCCCATAAACCATGAAAATGTAACCAAGCCCTCCATAAAAGGTAGAATTTTAGCCAAAGCAAAGAAAATGGAAAAGAATAAGCCTAAATTTGATAAAAGGAAATTTTGAGTACTTAATGGCTATATTTTATCCCCTAATTTATAGTAAACTTGTGGTTATTTCTTTGCTTTTGGTTATGCTTTGCTTTGGATACTGTTTTAGTTGTTTTTATGCTTGTAGGTGAGCAAAAGAGGCCAAGAAGGAAGGAAAAACAGTCATGAAAAGTGCCATATGGACCTAGAACAAGATGAGAAGGAAGCAAGGAGGAAGCCCACCAAAAATCAGCAAGAAAGGAGCATGGCAGCCCCCAACACGGCCAGGCCGTGCTAGGTGGCATGCAACACGAGTAGGCTGTGTTCTGGGCAAAAGCTGCAGAAACTTCCCAGAATCCAGCGTGAAACACGGCCGTACTTCGGGTCCGTACACATCATCTTTTTTTAGGGCTTTGGCCACTAAAATTGATATATATTGAAGGGGATACGTAGCCAAAAGGGGGAGACACATTTAGACCTTTTTTTACTCAGTTTTAGACTTAAGAAACACCTTAGGATTAGGTTTAGAGTAGGATTAGAGTTTACTTTCATGTTCTTAGCTTAGATTGGAGATTAATTCAGCATTGTAATTCATCTATATATTCAGCAATTCAGGTTTTATCTTTTCAACTTTACTTCTACTTCTACTTCTACTTTTACTCCTTTCTCTTGGTTTGTATTGAATACTTACGATTTGTTTCATGAATTTGGTTTTAGTTTATGTTTCTATTATGCTTGAGTAGTTTTGATCTAGGGTTTTGGTAAACCCACTTATGGTGTGATGATACATTGTGCTGATTGAATTAATGGAACCCTAATTGTGTTATCCATGGTTAATTAGGATTAGCTATTAAGCATTGGTTATATGAGTTGATGAATCTTTGGCCAATATTTATCATGTCTTAGGATATTAATTGATGGACTGAAATGTGAAGATTGATACCGAAACCTAATAGTTAATTAGGGATATCTTAATCACGAAAGTAGTTTAAGGCTCTCTAGGAATGAATCAATTAATGGGCATGAAAAAACCGATTAATTGTATTCCATGGTTGGCATAGAACTTAATGGACCTAGGTTGAACTAAGAACCACGAAAGTAGGTAATTTGATTAACCTAGGTACGATTAGTAACGCTTGAAAGAGGTTGCTAGTTAATTAAGGCTAAACCATCCCCAATAACCTAGATAATTGCAATTAGAGGTACTTATTAGTTGTTGAGTATCATAAGTGTGGTGAACCGTAACCCTAGGCTTTGTTTAATTGGTTATTTTCTTTCGTTTAATTGTGATACTCTCTAATCGAATTACATCAATCTAGATCGCATATTTTGCATCATTCTAATAGTTGACATTGTTCTCCGTGGAATACGACCCGTACTCACCGGACTAGCTATAGCTACGCCATGCGCTTGCGGTAATTAGTAAAACATACACACAACAAAATCCAAGAGGGAAAAGTAAGAATCTTGTAAGGAAATAGTAGTGTAATAATAATCAAGATTAGGTCACATGACATTAGGACAAAACATCTATATCCTACATTCATAATTTCAATAAGTAGTTAATAATACATGGCATTAGGACAAAACATCTATGTCCTATATTCATAATTTCAAGAGGTAGGTAATAATACATGGCATTATGACAAAACATCCTTATCTTACACAAATAATTTCAGCCAAGCAAGGGAGACTCAAGGGCCAAAATTTTGCCACCTAAATCAAAGGGACCTTGTCCCTTATCTTAAAAACATTTTATCATAATTTTCAAAATGAAAATCTCATTTTGCTATGCATATCTTAACTAAGAGAGAGGAAGATAAGAACACGAGTTGTCTTTTCCCAAAAAACAACAAAGTGCATCCTAATTGTGATAAGGTAGACCCATGATTATGAAAGGTGAACCATTTGATAGTTTATTTAAGCAAAACCCACCCTTATAACATTATAATTTTGTCCTAGTAAGGGAGAGGAAAAACATAAGCAAGGTAGAGTGAGAAAATGACAGAAATAGAGTAAGAAAGAGGAAGGAGAAGTCTACAAGACGAAGTACTCAAGGTAAGTTAGCTTAATCTCTACTTGAATCTATCTTTTCTCTTCATCCTTAGGGTTCAAAACTCACCCTCCTTCTCTTATTTAAGCTGCTGAAAAATCTAAAGGAAGGGAGGAATCTTGCTACTTCCTTCAAGAGGAAACAAGAAAAAGAATTCATTAAGTGAGCTAGGGAGATATTTAGGTAGGTTTAACAATATCTCCTTTTGAAGAAAATCTTTAAAATTTGTAACATTTATATGGGATTTTCATCTTAGAACTTTGATGTAATTTACAATATTTGCTACTTTGATGATTAGTCATGGATGTTGCTATATCATGTTACATGTTATCTTGCATATGATGAATGTTTTGAACATTTCGATTGGTATGGAAAGTTCTGCATACGTATGGCTATGGGTGGCATAATTTTAGGATTTTTATGCTACTATTTTGTATATTTGAATATGGTGAAAAATTAATGGAATATGATTGGATGTAAATAAGGAAGAAAATGGAAGAGGATGTAATAAAATGATGAACTAAAACCTTAGGAATGGTTTGGTTAGGAAACTGAATTTCAGAGTAACCAAGGAAGCTTCAGTTTTTTAAATTATGGGAAGAATCTGTTAGGAATTAAAAGAAATGGTTAACATGGAAAATGTAGATCTATGTTGTACAGATTTTTAGCCACTAGAATCACTTAATTTGGATTTCAGATGAGGGAGATATTTCCCTATTAGTAAGAAGTGGTCAGAAAATGGTTAACCAGGGAAAAATCTGTTAGGTATGCTTTTGTGTTTGAATTTCTAGGATAAATATGTAGGGAATCAAAAGGAATGCTTAAAATGATAAATATAGATATATGTCTCAAGAATTTTTAACCACTAAAATCATTCAAATTGGAATCAATATGAGGGAGATATGGTCAGATTAAAAAGAAAAGGTTTGAAACAAGCTAACCAGTGAAGAATCTGTTAAGTATGCTTCTGTGTTTGAATTTCTAAGCAACATCGGTAGGGAATTAAATGGAATTGTTAACATAATAAATATAGATATATGTATCATGGATCTATAGGCTATAAAATCACTTAATTTGGAGTCCATATAAGGGAGATATGGCTGATTAATGAGTAGAGGTCAGAATCAGTCTAGAATCTAGGGTGGTAAACGTAAGCGTTTTTATTTTCAATTTTTTGAAAATAATTAGTAAAGAATCTGAAGAAATGATAAACATGAAAGTTTTATATAAGTGTCTGAGAATTTTATAGGATTTGGAATCACCTCAAGTGGAGTTCTTATGAGGGATATATGGTCAGATTAGTAAGTAGAGGTTTGAACCAACCCGAGAAAAAATAACATCGAATTTGACGGAATAGTAACACCAGATTACTTAAGATTTCTCTAAAGTGTTCAACATAAGGTTTTTATAGTATTGTATTATCTTTCAATTAACACCATGATCACCTCAATCAAATTTGAAATGAGGGTGTTATGCTCTATTTAGTGAGAGAGGAAAATAATATTTAAAAAAGAAGAAAAATCTTATAAATGAAAATAATAAATGACTAGTGTATGCCATAAGCATTGTCATTGCATGCACTCCTTACCATCTTAAGTGTATAATTTTGACATGTAAATATTTTATAAAGTGATATTTGAAAATGATTATGTTCATGGCAAGATTGTACTTTACCAATGATTTTTGGTAATGATTATGCTTTGATGATAAATTATAGCATATGAGTATAATGAACATACTTGTTATTGAAATCATATTTTTTGGCTATTAGCGTGAAAAGAAAAGAAAAGAAAAGAGACAAGCACAGTCATATGGTGGTTCGTGTGGTGCACCAGTAGGGGATGCCCTACTCACGGCTATGATTATGTTAATGAGAAAAGAAAGAGAAAGTGTGTCATGTCGGACGGAGCGAGAAAAGCCCGTACCGGAGAATAGAATGTACTCACCCTGACTGGAGTAGCTTTAAATAAAAATAAGTTGATAGCCATCATATGATATTATGAAAATAGTTATTCATGACATACATGTCATTACTGTATGATTTTTCATGTGCATAGATAAAGTGCATTCATGTGACCGAAGATATTTGCCATAGCTTAAATAGATAAACATGACATGATGATTTATATTGATGATAATTATGATTTATTGTTAAATCTACTGGGATTTAATTCTCACTATATTTCCATAACATTTTCAGAGGACTAGATATGCAGATATTCTCTATGACCGGCTTTTAGCGTACATTGGGTCAAGTTGGTCAAGATCCCGGTGAAGGTGCAACCACCTGTACCCGTATTCCCAAAACTAGTCAATATGGATGAATAAGATATAGACATATATGTATTTGATTTGTGTATGGATGTTGTTAATTAATGATGTGTATGCAAACCCAGAATTGTATCGGTATTTATGGTATACCATAAACCTTAGTTATGCTTGGTTAATTTAATAGAATGTTATTATGAGTTAAATAGTTAGAAGTAAAGAGGTAATGACTTCATGGGATTTTAAAAATACATATATTTGTATATATGTAAAAAAAAAATGGAGTTTTTACATTTCACATAAGCAAATCAAACAACCAATACAAACCTTCTTGACATCCAAACAAGCCATTACCTTTGTGTTCAGATGGAATCTTCTTACTTTCAGCTAATTCTTTTTTTTTTGTACCCAAGAGTGTTATTTTTATCACTAATCATCAAAATGTGTTCAAAAGTATAAGGAAGAAAAGGATGACACCCTATAGAATTCCACATCAGTACCGTGAGTATAAATATGTCAGCGGGTACATTCCCATACTCAAAGTCCTACTACATAATCCTTTGCTACGATAGCCATAGAAAAACCTAATGCTCTGATATCAACTTGTCACGCCCCTAATTTTAGGGCACGTGAAACACATACTTTACGAACATATATTTTCCATAACATGTATAATATACTCATTTACAAATAGGTATTCCTATGTATACACAATATACTAACCAAGTGTCACGTACCTAATTTTAGGGCACGTGAAACACGTATACCATGAACATATATTTTTCATAAACATGAATATTCCAATCCTTTATCAAGAAAACAGATACATATAGATTCTCCCATACATATACCATATACAGACCAAGTCCATAAACATCAGAGTAACAACAGAAGTGGGTATTTTGCCTGTGGCGTTCAGAGCATACTCTAGAGTACAAGTACAATATAATCAAAATCTACAAGCTTTGGAAACAAAGTAGGCTCACCCAGATATCAAGTCATCTAGCTGGTCAACTATCTGAAGGGGAAGGACCAAACTCTATATTTTCATCTGAAAAAAATGTAGAAATATCGTGTAGTGAACTTGACAACTCAGTGAACAGATAATACCTCTTATGACCTCTTAGGTTAACATATGGATGTACTCAAATTTTAAAATTTGTCACATAGGAAATACAGTTCGAAAGTACATTCATATAGGACCCGCATTTTAAATATTCTCAGTTCAAATCACATTCAGATATCTGTAACCATATATGATACAATATGATCATTAATCAAACATTGATATGCATTAAAAACATTTTTTATAAAAATATTAGGAGGATCCATATCAGAGTTCAATCAATTCTGTACTTTGTTGGTGTAGGATTTGCCTATACTTAGCATTCTAACTAAGGTTTGCCCTACCACCATTCAAGAGGACACGCGAAAGGACTCTAATATGGGCAATTTACCCAAGCACAAAGCAAGGGAAGGCAAATCACATATCATATAACTGGCATCTTACCCAGATAAAAGGCATCCTGCTCTCCATCACATATCATATCATGTGTGTTGGCCCTCACACGAGACTAGCACCACCCCTACTAACTGAGGTATCAAGGTGCACCATGGCTAACATCACCTGCTATTAGCAAACAGTGTTTCTAATAGGATTTCTCCACAAAAATTATCATATGCATATATTCCATATCATTCAAAACAGAGCTTTCAGTATAATACAAAATTTCAGTCTCAATATGGCTCATTTGTCATAAATTTTTCAATCAAGGTTTATCACATATACATGCCCTTTCTCGAGGCAATCATATAGCTTTATAAATCAATGCCACGTGCTTAAATATTCACTTTACCATTTAATGAAAAATACATTTAGTATTAGATATACCATGAGTTCAAAAATCTATTTTCAAAACTATACTCTTCTTGAACTATATTCCAGATTGTAAATAATTCAGATAATTTAATCAATTTCAGAAACATATAAAAGTGTAAATAACTTATAAAAATAATCAATTACACATTTAAAGATCAAGAAGAGTATAGGGCAAGTCATAGAAATAATTATCTACTCACAAGGTAAGGCTCTAGGTTGGAAAACCCTAAAATGCACTTTTTCAATCTCAATTTGACCAAATAGACCTCAAAAATGAGTCCAGACAGTCTAAAAACCTAGGAAATGACGCCGAGAGCTTGGTCAACGCTGGTCACCGTTCACAGCCGAAAATCACTATTCATAGTAGGAAATAACTATTCATACCCACCGAATTTACTGTCACGACGCACAAAAAGTTGTTACATTGTCAAAAAAATTCATATCCTAAGGTTTATCTTACTCCTGAATCCATCTACGATGTTAGACTTTCAATTTGATGTCTCTAGAAGTTTCAGAACTTACCTTTTTTTAAAATTTTCTACTTCTGATCTGCGACGATTCTGCAGCTGATTTGAAAAATTGTTTGATCGAAATCGTAATATTCTCCGCCCTGAATCAAGTGGTCCCCTTAGTTTTAAGATCGAAAGCCAATAGGCTCTCTAGATCTAGAAAGGAAAATGAATATTACTATTCACACTATTCATTAGTTACAGAAATCAGGATTTTCGCATTCCTCACTTCTGTCTCCCCCTCCCCCTTTTTCTTTCCTCTTTTTATTTTTATTTTTATTATTATTTAATAATTAAATATTTAAAATTTATTATTTTTATTTTTATTATATACATATAAATACTGTTTTTCATCCTAAAATATCCCAAAAATTTCTAAAAGTTCACATTCTTATAAAACTTTAGTTGCACTCTTAAATCATGAACTTTTTTTATAAAAATTTTAATAAAACAAATCACAAAATAAATATCTTTATACATAATAAAAGAAAGAATATTTATAAAAATAAAAAAAAATTATTAAAGGCCAATATGATTATTTTAAGCAAAACAAAAATCATTTTAATTAAAAATATATTTGTTTTTAGCAAAATATAATCATTTAAAATAAATATATATTTTTTATTGTAAAACATTATTATTTAAAAATTACAGGATATTACTCCAAGTCTATAACATCAAAGTACAGCAAAAGCAGGGATCCTATCTGTGGCGTTCAGAGAATATTCTAGAGTACAAGTACAATATAAATCAAAATCTACGAGCTTTGGAAACAAAATAGGCTCACCAGTTATTAGATTGCCTAGCTAATCACCTATCCGAAGGGAAATGACCAAACTATATTTTTATCTAAAAAATGTAGAAATATCGTGTAATGAGTTTGACAACTTAGTGAGTAGATAATACCTCCTATAACCTCTTAGGTCAACATAGGGATGTACTCATATGTTAAAATTTATCACATTGAAATTTATAGTTCAGAAGTACATCGATATGGGACCCGTATTTTAAATATTCTCAAATAAAAGAATATTCATATATCTAAAACCATATACTATACTGTATGATCATTAAACAAATGTTATAATGCATCAAAATATTTCACATGAAAACATTAGGAGGATCCCATATTAAAACTACTATAACAAAGTTCAAGTCCTTCCGTACTTTGTTGGTGTAGAATTTGCCTATACTTAGCATCCCAGTTAAGGTTTTCCCTACCACCATTCAAGAGGATGTGCGAAGGAACTCTAATATAGGCAATTTCCCAAGCACACAGCAAGGGAGGGCAAATTACCTATCATATAGTCAGTATCTTGCCTAAATAGGAGGCTCCCGCTCTCCTTCACATATAGTCTCCCGTGTGTTAGCCGTCACACAAGACTAGCACCACGCCTGCTAGTTGAGGTATCAAGTTGCACCAAGGCTAACATCGCCTGTTGTTAACAAACAATATTTCCAAAAGGATTCCTCCACAAAAATCATATTTGCATATATGTGATATCGTTCAAAAGAAAGGTTTTAGTATAATATAGAATTTTCAATCTTAGTACAATTCATCTATCAAAAACTTTCCAATCAGGGTAATCACATATACATTCCCTTTTCCAAGGCAATCTTATAACTTTACATATCAATGCCACATGCACAATATATTTCCTTTACTATATAATGAGAAATACAATTAAAATCAAAAATTCAATGAGTTCAAAAATCTATTTTCAAAACCATACTCTTCTTGAACTATATACCAGATTGTAACAATTTAGATAATTTAATCCATTTCAGAGACATATAAAAGTATAAATAACTTGTAAACATAATCAATTATCCATTTAAAGTTTAAGAAGAACATAGGGTAAGTCATAGGAAGAATTATCTACTCATAGGGTAAGGCTCAAGGTTAGACAACCCCAAAATACACTTTTCCAATCTAAATTTGATCAAATAGACCTCAAAAACGTGTCTGAAGGGTCCAAAAACCTAGAAAATGATTTCGAGAGCTTGGTCAACTAATGGGCACTGTTCATGGTTGGAAAATACTATTCACATCAGTCGAAATCACTATTCACGCCAGCTAAAACACTATTTCACAGTACTGTTCATATACACCATTCACGCAGGTAGAAACATTATTCACAGTTATTGTTCATCCAAGAAATTTTTCATGATTTAATGCTTTAAATCATGCTATCGAGCCAGAAACTTTTGCATACAAGAATTATTCTACGTCTTAAACATGATTCTAGGGCCAAAATCACCAACAAACACCAAGAAATTTTGAAATCCTAAACTTTACCTCGTGGTAACTATTCATCATTTCAGACGAACTTCTAGCAAGTTTTCAGTGAAATTGATCTGTGGGTTTTGAAGCTCTCATCGCCACGAGTCCAACGGTACCTCCGGTATCTCAATTAGATGCATATATTGGGAGGAATGCTAGAGAAAAAGCAGAGGTTAGAGAGAGAGAGAGGAAGAAAAATTTTGTGTGAGGTACTTCCATCCGTGTGCTTTGCCTTCAGTTTCCTTCCTCCTTTTGTTTACTTATTATTATTTAATAATTGAATATTTGATAATTTATTCTTTGATTAAATACATATCACTATTTTTTTTCATCCTAAAACATCCCAAAAATTTTATAAAATTTATATTATTACAAAGCTTTAGTTGCACTCTCAAATCATGACTTTTCTTGATAAAAATTTTAATAAAACAAATACCAAAATAAAATATCTTTATGCATAATAAAAGAAAGAATATTTTTAAAAATAAATAAAAACTTTATTAGAGGCAAATATAATTATTTTAAGCAAAACAAAAAATCATTTTAATTAAAAATATATTTGCTTTCAGCAAAACATGCATAATCATTTAAAAATAATAAAACTTGTTTATAGTAAAATATTATTATTTAAGAATTATAGAATATTACACTTCGTCCAAACCTTTCTCAGATTCATGATGTATTTCATGTTTTCCAGCTCAAAAAGTATAACTCAGACCCTTCACATATCATAGAGGACAAATCAATGCATTTGCAAGATAATCTTTCATACACTGTAAGGCCAGATCGAATCATTGACGTTAAACAAAAGAAGAAACTTGGGAGACATAAGAAGAAATGAAGAGGACCTATCCACATCTGTTTGAATAAGGTATGTTAAATTTTGTGGACAAAATTCTTTTGAGGGGGAAGGAAATGTAACATCCCAAATCTTTAATAAAGCTAGATAAATCTAAGAATAAGTAGAAAATAAATTTGACAAAGAATTAAAATGCTTATTTATGTGAAAATAAGGTATTTATAAAATAAGTGACATATAGTTAATCATGAATCATACAAATAAAATTCTTTGGATCATAATAGATGGGGAGAGGATATAAATACATTTTTAAGACATTAATAATCTAGGATTAGTAGTAAATTAAGGCAATATAAAACAACTAAGGAGCTACTAAGTAGCACCACAAAATTGTAGCCACCTTGCACCTACCAATAATCATGCATATTTCTCACAATCCACATAATGTTATTTGTAGCTATATCAACTAAAGAGATCAATGTGTCATGCAACATATACATATATAGTGCACATATCACAATTCAAATCATGTCATATATATCAGATCTTATTAGTAAAATCATTGGGTGTATCAATAACTTCCATAGACATCATCTCATAATATATCACATTTCAAAACTTTCTCATCTCATGGCTATTCATATCATTTTCAATTATATGATGTCACTGGCACAAATTCACCCAAAACTTCCTTTCCCTACACACTCAATTTAGGTATAGCTAGCAACTCATCCATTAATAAGGCATATATTTAATGTAGTGATTTTTAACTCATTTCATGCACATATTAGTACAAATGGCCATTGCCACTATGATGTAAGTTATTCATTTTCAAATAAGAAATTGCATCCATATCCATCATGCCATCACACAATGCAATTAACATTGAATGGGAGAATTAATGCGATAGAATAGGCACCATATTGAAATCCCAAATTATTTAAATTCAGTGTTTACTAACATATTATACATAATTTAAACTTATCTTAAATTCATTTTTTGCCCAAATCTCTTTTAACACCATAATTCCCTCTTTAACTTAATTTATCTGATTTTAGTTATCCATTTTGCTTACCACCTCCATATAGTTTTCATTATTCATCTTAAACATTATATTTACCTTATAAGAAATTCCAACTTTTCCTTACTTGTTAAGTTATAATTTTAGATTGTCTCTTCCTTTCCTTTTGATATCCTATAATTTTCCTTAGATCCTAATTTATGTTCTTATTGTCTATTCCTTTCCTTTTGATCTCTTATAATTTTCGTTAGATCCTAATTTAAGTTCTTACCTATCTATCCATTTTAAATATCCCCTTTTAACCAATTATTTTTTGCTTAAGAGCTAAGATCAATTTCATACTTCATAATGCAATTTCTTACTATTAGTTCAAAGGTTAATACTACATATTAATCACCTTTTTCATATCCTTAACTATTCTTGTAATCATCCTTTTTAGTGATATATATTTAATTTATCAACTACTTTGAGATATCAAGATATTCTAGTCATAGTGAGTCTAAACCTTTTGACACTAATCAGGCCATAACTTCCTCATATGAACTCCAATTAAGGTGATTAAAGTGCCTATAGAAATCTAATAGAATAATCTACAATGTTTAAGTTGATCAATTTGCCAAATTTTTTAGAAACATTATCATAGGTAATGAAAAGCAGTGTTGCGATACGACGAAGTGGATCTATCCTTTAATCATTAACTGTTGAATAACTCTACAATATGAGATTTGATTGAAGTGACTCCAGAGGGTTTAGATAGCTAAAACATAGGGCTACAACCTTTATATTCATCACTTTTTCAAATTTAGTACAAGTCTTGGCCTAATCCATGCAACATTCTCAACCAGTTTAATGCAAATTTTCCAGCACAAACATATGTGATACATGTATCAAGACATGGATCTCTCATGGCCATCATCAAGAAAAGATATTTTTACAAATATTTCATTAAATTACAGGGATTGATCTCAAGTTAAAAATACATTAATTTCAATTTTTTTGAAATTGGAATTATGTTAAACCTACCAAGATTAGCTTCACTTTAGTTTAATGGATCTATTCTTCCTACTTTTTCCATGGTATGGCATCACCCTCCTCCTCTACTTAGGTCAATTTCTCCACCTCTTAATGATAGAAATGGAGAGATTGAAAAGTAAGAAATGAAAGAGAAGATGATTTAGGAGGTTTAAGAGGAATTACTCATTTTGATTTCCCTTCTTTCCTTCTCTTCTCTCCTCTCTCTCTCTCTTCTCATTTTTTTCTTCCTCTTCTCCCTTTCTTTAGTCCAAACTTCTCTCTAGGAAGCTTAAATTTCTCTCGGATAAGCTTAAATTTCTCTCCAAGAGGCTTGCATCACCTTCATTGAGAGATGTTTTTCTTGTTTTGATTCGACCTTGCCACTTGTTCAACTTATCCTTATCCTTTCCTTCATCCCTAAGTCATTGACCCTTATTGAATTCCTTTCTCCCCAAGTCATTGACCCTTATGGACTCCCTCCATTACCTTAATTATGAGCCTTGAGTATATTTTATGTGCAGTACTTTTAGGATATGTAATTGCCCTTAAATTTTTGCTTAACTATAATACTACCAAGTCAATTCTTAGTAATTTTCTAAGACTTTGTTTGGTGGTTCCAAATTCAACCAATCCATTTTAATCCTTTATTAATATTGTATCAACAAAATTTAAGTCCCTTATTAAGTAAATTTTTATGACTCAACCTTTTCCCAAGAATTTCACACTTAACTACTCTAAATTCTCCTTTCAATCTAGCAAATATTGCCCAAATCATCTAAATAATAGCATTAACCTAAGATTTCACCTCAAGTAGCATTCAAATAAATTCTAGAATCCTATCAAGATCATAAAATATTTTTGAGTTTCATAAACCTTATCTATGTCAAAGATAGATTAAATGCCCAAGGGTTTTGTACAAAAAAGGTTTCAAGATTCTAAAGTAAAAAATAAATTGGAAAAAAGTTAAAATTGTTCATAACCATGAATTTTCTAATTTTTGAAGAGCAAAAAAACATTTAGGGTAGTTATAACATTGGATATTGGCTTAGCCTGACAGCACATAACAAATATTGAAATATAATCACATGCTCACACCATATTAACCGCAATAAAAGTGTAAAGATTAGTAAAACATTTATTTCAATGTTTAGAAAATTGCCTAGTGCCCAGTTATATGCTTAAATATATAGTCATCCAGTGTATAGTCATAATGGGACCCCCATACTCAAAAGATTAGATTGTCCCGAACGTAGATAGAAGAAGATTAGTAGAAAGGAACAAGTAATAAAGAAATAAGGGACCAATAGAACTTCCCTTGTTTTTAACTATCTCCTTCCATATCATCATGAACGGGGACAGCCATAAAGAGTGGTGCAGGAAAGGCTGGGAATCTATTGGGAGGTTTAAGGCATAGACAAGATGGCTAAAGCTTGCAGTGTGGTGCTAGACGGTGGAATACTAGTAAATGGCTAGATCATTCATTTGTTGGCTGAGAATCTTCATTCATACCCAATCATCAATGGTGCACTAAGACTCAGGTGAGACTGAATTGCCACCCAGTTCCTTTGTAGCTAATTGTTGAAGGCCTAGCTTATCTTGAACTATTGGGGCTTCATGCTGTCCATTGTATTTTTGAATATTTGCATTAGAAATAGGTCTCATGGGTTGGATAAGAGCCTCTTTGGAGTTTTAGCCTAATCCAACATTCCAGATAAACTGGATATTAAACTAGGGACAAAAGTGAGTCTTCTTTGGCACAAATGCATCCCAGTATGTTTCTATGTATAATGTTCCCCACATCAATTGAAAAGCCTTTTAGTATGGAATAGATCAATATTAACTTGTCTCACTTGAATCGAATTATGTTTAATATTTACATGAGTCTAGCTACAACAAAAATAATACCAAGCCTTTGCTTCTTTATTCATATCCAACCTCGTAAAAAAAATTGGCTGGCTACTATTATCTAACTTCCAAGTTGCTTCTCTATGGCATAAAGTATGGATAACGTCGTCATAATCCATCTCTATTTGGAGGAATGCAGAGTATTCATCATCCTTAATATAAGCAAGAGAATAATAATCATTTCATTGCTTGAGGGTTGAATTCCACTAACTTGCCTATAACCCGCACCCTATGGTGTTTATGCACTGTGGCATTGGAATAAAATTCCTGTACTATTAGGATGATTTCAGGCACTGGGTGCTTGTAGAAGGTTTTCTAATTCCTTTGGAGAATGTTGTCCCAATTAGGTAGTCCAGCATATGTAATGAAGCCTCTTTGTTGTATAATGGTTTTGTGTACTATCACTTTAATATGGTTCTAATAAAATGCCTAATTCACAAATTCCTTCCTGTCAAATGGGGGATGATCTTCTAATAAACTCTTTCTCTTGAAGGAGCTCAGTTGTGAAGTCTTAGGAGCCATCTACTTGCAATGGATTGGAGTTCACTTGGGTGTTTTGACAAACATTTGGTGTGCACTCTTTAAATAAGACAAAAAAGAAATGGTGATTCTCTTCCCATTGGGTTCCCAATTTCTTGCAATCCAAAAGTAAAGTAATTAAAGATATAATTGTAACATCTCTAATTTCATTTCTATTATTAATACAGGTAAATAACTAATTAATTAAGAAAATAAAATTTATTAAACAATTTTTAGATATCTAAGGAAATATAAGCCTTAGAAATTCTTCACCTAATGTGTATGCATAAAAAATGTTTCTAACATTAAGGGGAATAGGTAAAGAGTGAAACCCAAAAAGAAAAAAAATTAGAAATAACATACAAAAGAGAGGTGAAATTCTTAGGTAAGTAAGATAAATATTTGGGAAGTAAGTAAAGGTCTTAAAATTACAAGAAGATTGGATTAGGGTAATTTTTCCTAATTCAAGAGCTAAAGTTCCTAAGTTTAGCATCTCCACCCAAACATTGGGCTTTCACCTATGGACACTTCATATAGAGTTTTTCCAGTACACATGAGTTTCTAGCAAGCCAATTGGATAGCCCAAGCAAGAGATATAACATAGACTTGGACTAGAATGTAGAAGTTGGACTGATAGCCCAAAAATATGAAAATATGACCAAGCACTCCGTGGAAGGTAGAATTTTAGCCAAAGCAAAGGAAATTGGCAAAAATGAGCTCAAATCCAAGAGGGAAAAATAAGAACCATGTGAGTAAATAGTAGTGTAATAATAATTAAGATTAGGTCACATGGCACTAGGACAAAACATCTATATCCTACATTCATAATTTCAGCAAGTAGGTAATAATACATGGCATTATGACAAAACATCTATATCCTACACAAATAATTTCAGCCAAGTAAGGGAAACTCAAGGGCTAGAAATTTTCCAACTAGAAAGGCAAACCTATCATACTTGAGTGAGAAAAAAGAAAAAAGAAATGAATCCCTAAATCAAAGGGACCTTGTCCCTTGTCTTAAGAATATTTTATCATAATTTCCAAATATAAATCTCCTTTTGCTATGAATATCTTGACTAAGGGAGAGGAAGACAAGAACATGAGTTGTCTTCCCCCAAAAAGCATCCAAGTGCATCCTAATTATGAGATGGTAGACCTACGATTATGAGAGGTGAACCACTTTATAATTTATTTAAGCAAAAACCACTCTTATAACATTAGAATTTTGTCCAAGTGAAGGAGGGGGAAAAACAGAAGCAAAGATAGAGTGAGAAAATGAGAGAAAGAGAAGAGAAGAGAGGAAGAAAGAAGAAGGAGAAGTCTAAAGGACTGAGTACTCAAGGTAAGTTAGCTTAATCTCTACTTGAATCCATCTTTTCTCTTCATCCTTGGGGTTCAAAACTCACCCTCCTTCTCTTATTTAAGCTGCTAGAAAAGATAATGGAAAGGAGGAATCTTACCACTTCTTCAAGAAGAAACAAGAAAAAGAATTCACTAAGTAAGTTAAGGAGATTTCTAGGTAGGTTTAACAATATTTCTTTTTGAAGAAAAGTTTTGAAATTTATAAAATTTATATGAGATTTTGATCTTAGAACTTTGATGAAATTTACAATATTTACTACTTTGATGATTGGCCATGAATGTTGTTATATCATGTTACATGTTAATCTTGCATGTGATATATGTTTAAATACTTAGGTTGGTGTGGAAGGTTCAGCATAGGAATGGCAATGGGTGGCAAAAAATTTTAGTATTGTGTTGTTGTTATGTATATTTAAATATGGTGAAAAATTGATGGGATATGGTCCGATTTGTAAGCAGTAGTTAGAAAATGTTTAACCAGGGGAAAATCTATTAGGGAACTAAAAGAAATAGTTAACATGAAATATATATATATATTGAATTTTTAGCCACTAGAATTATTCAATTTGGCATCTATATGAGGGAGATATGGACAGATTAATAAGCACTAGTCAGAAAATGGTTAACTAGGAAAGAATATGGTAGGTAAGCTTCTGTGTTTGAATTTTTGGGAAGAATTTGTAGGGAATTAAAAGAAATATTTAACATAAAAAATATAGATATATGACTCATGAATTTGAAGCCACTAGAATTAATCAATTTAGAATCCATAGAAGGGAGATATGATCATATTAGTAAGTAGCGGTAAGAATCTACATGGGAAGAAATAACATTGAACTTGACGTAGTAATAACACCAAGATTTCTTATAATTTCATTAAAATGTTCAACATAAGAGTTTTAGAGGATTGTCTTAGCTTTAATTGGACACCAAGATCACCTCAATCGAAGTTAAAATGAGGGAATCTTGCTCTGATTAGTGAGATATGAAAATAATATTTAAGAAAGAAGAAAAATCTTATAAATTTAAACAATAAATGACTAGTATATGCCCTAGCCATTGCCATTATATGAACTCCTTACCATCTTAAGTGCGTAATTTTGACATGAAAATATTTTCTAAACTGATATTTGAAAATGATTATGTTTATGGCATGATTACCAATGATTTTTTTTGTAATTATTATAATTTGATGATAAATTATGGCATGTGAGTATAATGAACATACTTGTTATTGAAATCATAATTTTGGCTATTAATGTGAAAAGAAAAGAAAAGAAAAGAGACGAGCACGATCACATGGTGGTCCGTGTGGTGCACCCGTAGGGGACGCCCTACTCACAGTTATGATTATCCTAATGAGAAAAGAAAGAGAAAGTATGTCATGTCGGACAGAGTGAGAAAACCCCGTACTGGAGAGTAGAAAGTACTCACCTTGACCGGGATAACTTGTAATGAAAATAAGTTGATAGCCATCATATGATATTCTGAAAATAGTTATTCATGCCATACAGATCATTACTACACAATTTTCATGTACATAGATAAAGTGAATTCATGTGACCTAAGATATTTGTTGTAGCTTATATAGATGAACATGATGTGACGAGCAATATTGATTATGATTATGATTATGATTATGATTTATTGTTGAATCTACTGGGATTTAATTCTCACTATATTTCTATATCAAGTTCAGAAAACTATTTTTGCAAAAAACATTTCTATGGCTCTCATTTTTAGTGCACGTTGGATCAAGTTTACTCTATTTTAAGCATATCCTGTAAATTAATAAGTTGTTTATGGTTGAGTTGGCTAAGATTCTGGTGAAGGTGCAACCACCTACACTCGAATCTTCGAAATTGGTCAACATGGATGAATAAGATGTAGATATTTAAGTGTTTGACTTTTGTACGAATGTTTTGATTAATGATGTGTATGTGTACTTAGAATTGTATCAGTATTAATAGTAGACCTTAAACCTTGATTATGCTTAGTTAAATTAATTTAATGTTATTATAAGTTAAGTAATTAGAAGTAAAGAAGTAATGACTTCATAAGACCTTACAAATATATTTTTTTTAAATGGAGTTGTTAAATATTTTGTATCAGAGTAGGTCGATCCTAGATGGCCAGTAGGTGGATGGTTATCTGAATCGATCTTATTGTGTCTTGAGTATGTTTGTGGTTATATTGTGTAGCGGATAAGTGATTTCATATAGGTAAGAAATTAATAGTGTTTCCTATCTATATGCCGAGGTGGTGTTAGGACTATTGTAAATACTTTTTAACTAACTATTGGGCTTGATCAACTCAATAGAAGCATGACTCTGTTTTTACCACAATAGGATATGGCACCACCAAGGAGGAACCCTGCAAACAATGTAGAAGAAACCTTTCACAACTTGGCTACAACAGTTTTAGACCAAGTCATAGCCACCAATCAAATTTTGCAACATCTCCATAACAGTAACAACCTGAATGGAGAAAATAATGCAAACAACCAAGTGGCTGGAAATGATAATGGCCTATTTGAGTTCCTGAGAACCAGACCACCTTTTTTCCAAGGTGGCTATGATACAATAATAGCTAAAAGGTGGATAAGGGAATTGGAGATGATCTTCTAGGTGATGGGCTTTACTAATGAGAAGGAGGTTATCTTTGCTACATATATGCTAAAGGATGAAGCTGAGTGTTGGTGGCGAGGGGCTAGAGAGCTACAGACTCACCCGAGGAGGCAGATCACCTGGCAAGTGTTTAAGGATATTTTCCTATAGAAGTACTTTCCAAGTACTGTGCAGGTCAAGAAGGATATTAAATTTCTCCAACCCAGACAGGGCAACATATCGGTAGACCAATACATCACTAAGTTCAAGGAGTTGTCTAAGTTCTCCTCTTACCTGAGGTTTATACCTGATGAAGCATGGAAGGCTGTTAAGTTTGAAGCAACACTACACCCAAAAATCAATAATGCTGTGATAGCCTTGGAAATAATGGAGTTTGTGCCCTTGAGAAACAAATCTAGACTTTTGAAGAAGTGTTTAAGGGTAGTGGAGGACGAGAAGCTAAGGCGAAACCTGTGGAAGAGGTAGAAAAGTTTCCCCAACCTTGGCAAAAACATGAGAGGGAGAGAATATAGAGCTAGTAAGAAGCCATTAACTTCGGGTCCCCAACCTTTCCAACAAGACCTCGCCACAGTCAAGTGCACTAACTGCGGACATATGCCAGTTAACCAGCCATGCTACGTAGGACCAGATGTCTGCTTCAAATGTGGACAGAAGGTTTATTTTTTGAAAAATTGCCCACAGAATGTGAGGAAGCAGCTGAAACAGAGGTTGTAGGTGAAAGGAAGGGTTTTCACCCTAAGCGGCCAAAAAGTAGCTCAATTCTCTGAAATGATTCAAGGTACGTGCTACATCTATGGATTTGCTCTTATGGTGTTGTTTGACTCTAGTGCTAGTCATTCGTTTATATCAAAAGAATGTATTAAAGAGCTTCAGTATCCTATTGCTAAAACTCCCAATGTGCTATCTGTAGTAACTCCCACAAGGGAAAGGGTCTTAACTTCCTTTATATGTAAAGACTATCAGGTCACCATCTAGGAGAAAAAATTTTATGTAGACCTCATCTGTCTACCTTTAAGTGATATTGATGTTATTCTAGGGTTAGACTGGATGTCTAGAAATCTGGTCTTGCTAAATTGTTACACCAAGACCATTGAATTTACCTAGGAAGAAGTAACATTGAACTTGCCATATTAATAACACCAAGATTTCCTACAATTTCATTAAAATGTTCAACATAAGAGTTTTAGAGGATTGTCTTAGCTTTAACTAGACACCAAGATCACCTCAATTCAAGTTAAAATGAGAGAGTTATGCTCTGATTAATGAGAGATGAAAATAATATTTAAGAAAGAAGAAAAATCTTATAAATTAAAACAAAATAAATGACTAATGTATGCCCTAGCCATTGCCATTCTATGAACTCCTTACCATCTTAAGTGCATAATTTTGACATGAAAATATTTTCTAAAGTGATATTTGAAAATGATTATGTTCATCGCATGATTACCAATGATTTTTGGTAATTATTATAATTTGATGATAAATTATGGCATGTGAGTATAATGAACATACTTGTTATTAAAATCATAATTTTGGCTATTAATTTGAAAAGAAAAGAGACAAGCACGGTCACACGGCGGTCCGTGTGGCGCACCCGTAGCGGACACCCAACTCACGGGTATGATTATTCTAATGAGAAAAGAAAGAGAAAGTGTGTCATGTCGGACGGAGTGAGAAAATCCCATACAGGAGAATAGAAAGTACTCACCCTGACTGGGGTAGCTTGTTATGAAAATAAGTTGATATCCATCATATGATATTCTAAAAATAGTTACTCATGCCATATATGTCATTACTGCACGATTTTCATGTGTATAGATAAAGTGCATTCATATGACCTAAGATATTTGCTGTAGATTATATAGATGAACATGATGTGACGAGCAATATTGATTATGATTATGATTTATTGTTGAATCTACTTGGATTTAATTCTCACTATATTTCTATATCAAGTTCAGAAAACTAGTTTTGCAAAAAAATATTCTATGGCTCTCGTTTTTAGTGCACGTTGGATCGAGTTTACTCTATTTTGGGCATATCCCATAAATTAATAAGTTGTTTATGGTTGAGTTGGCTAAGATCCTGGTGATGTTGCAACCACCCACACTCGAATCTTCGAAATTGGTCAACATGGATGAATAAGATGTAGATATTTAAGTGTTTGACTTTTGTATGAACGTTTTGATTAATGATGTGTATGTGTTCTCAGAATTGTATCAGTATTAATGGTAGACCTTAAACCTTGATTATGCTTGCTTAAATTAATTGAATGTTATTATGAGTTAAGTAATTAGAAGTAAAGAAGTAATGACTTCATAGGACCTTACAAATATATTTTTTTAAGATGGAGTTGTTAAATAATTGGTATCAGAGTAGGTCGATCCTAGATGGCTAGTAGGTGGATGGTTATATGAATCGATCTTATTGTGTCTTGAGTATGTTTGTGGTTATGTTGTATGGGGGATCATTGATTTCATATAGGTAAGAAATTACTAGTGTTTCCTATCTATATGCGAGGTGGTGTTATGACTAATGTAAATATTTTCAAATTAACTATTGGACTTGATCACCTCAATTGCAGCATAACTCTGTTTTGGCCACAGTAGGATATGGCACTACCAAGGAGGAACCCTGCAAACAATGCAGAAGAAACCCTGCACAACTTGGTTACAACAATTTTAGACCTAGCCATAGCCACCAATCAAATTTTACAACATCTCTGGAACAAGAACAACCTGATTGGAGAAAATAATGCAAACAACCGAGTGGCTGGAAATGATAATGGCCTATTTCAGTTCCTGAGAATCAGACTACCTTTTTTCCAAGGTTGCTATGACCCAATAGTAGTTAAAAGGTGGATAAGGGAATTGGAGATGATCTTCTAGGTGATGGGCTGCACTAACGAGCAGGAGGTTATCTTTGCTGCATATATGCTAAAGGATGAAGCTGAGTGTTGCTGGTGATAGGCCAGAGAGCTACAAACTCACTAGAGGAGGCAGATCAACTGGCAAGTGTTTAAGGATATTTTCCTAGAAAAGTACTTTCCAAGTACTATGTGGGTCGAGAAGGATATCAAATTTCTCCAACTCAGACAGGGCAACATATCGGTAGACCAATACATCATTAAGTTCAAGGAGTTGTCTAAGTTCTCTTCTTACCTTAGGTTTGTACCTGATGAAGCATGGAAGGCTGTTAAGTTTGAAGCAAGACTGAACCCAAAAATTAGGAATGCTATGACAGCCTTAGAAATAAGGGAGTTTATGGCCTTGAGAAACAAATTTAGACTTTTGGATAAGAGTTTAAGGGTGGTGGAGGACGAGAAGCTAAGGCAAAACCTGTGGAAGAGGAAGAAAAGTTTCCCCAACCTTGGCAAAAACGTGAGGAGAAGAGGATATAGAGCTAGTAAGAGGCCATTAACTACGAGTCCCCAACATTTCCAACAAGACCTCGCCACAGTCAAGTGCACTAAGTGCGGACGTATGCACAGTAACCAACCATGCTACATAGGACCAAATGTCTGCTTCAAATGCGGACATAAGGTTTATTTTTTGAAGAACTACCAACAGAATGTGGGGAAGCAGTCGGAATAGAGGCCGCAGGTGAAAGGAAGGGTTTTCACCCTAAATGGCCAAGAGGCATCTCAATCCTTGGAAATGATTCAAGGTACGTGCTACATCTATGGATTTGCTCTTATGGTGTTGTTTAACTTTAGAGCTAGCCATTTGTTTATATCCGAAGAACGTATTAGGGAGCTTCAATATCCTATTTTTGAAACTCCCAATGTGTTATCTGTAGTAACTCCCACAGGGGAAGGGTCTTAACTTTCTCTGTATGTAAAGACTGTCAGGTCACCATCTAGGAGAAAACTTTTTTTATAGACCTCGTCTGTCTACCTTTAAGTGATATTGATGTTATTCTAGGGTTAGACAGGATGTCAAGAAATCTGGTCTTGCTAAATTGTTGCACGAAGACCGTTGAATTTCTACCTCCTACTCTACAAGTGGTGATGCAGTTATTAATGCTAAATGGTAATCAAGTCAATCGGGAGTTGAAGAGGGGAGTACTTGGTTACATTCTCCTGTGTTTATCAAACCTAGAAGTTGAACCAAAGCTTAATGAAATCCCAATAGCTAATGAGTTTCCTAAAGTATTTCCACTAGATATTCTAGGCTTATCTCCTAGGAGAGAGATAGAGTTCTCTATTGATCTCGTACCCAAGACAAGGCCTATCTCTATTGCACCTTATAGAATGGCCTCGAAGGAACTACATGAACGCAAGAAACAATTAGAGGAACTATTAGACAAGCAATTCATTAGATCAAGTGTATCACCTTGGGGAGCTCCTATATTGTTTATTAAGATGAAAGACGGGAGCCTTAGACTATGTATAAACTATAGACAGCTAAAAAATGTAACTATAAAAAACAAGTACCCTCTTCCTAGGATAGATGACTTATTGGATCAACTGAAGGGAGCCTCCATCATTTCTAAAATTGACTTGAGATCGGGATACCATCATATTAGGATCAAGGAGGAAGATGTACCAAAAACTACCTTCAAGACTAGATATAGGCACTTTGAGTTTCTCGTAATTCCCTTTAGGTTGACGAATGCACCTACCATTTTCATAGATTACTTGAATCGCATTTTTAGACCCTACCTAGATCAATTTGTGGTGGCATTCATTGATGACATCTTTATATATTCTAAGAATGAGAAATAACATGAACAACATCTCCAAATCGTGTCGCAAGTGCTGAAAGAGAAAAAGTTGTATGCCAAATTGGAGAAGTATGAATTTTGGTTGACAGCGTTGAAGTTTCTCGGACATGTCATCTCTAATAGAGGGGTAGCTGTAGACCTTAGCAAGACGAAAGTAGTGATTCAGTGGAAAAGACCAAAGATGGTTACAGAAGTTAGAAGTTTCTTGGGTTTTATAGGATACTACAGAAGGTTTATACAAAACTTCTCTAGTATAGCCTTGCCATTGACTAAATTGACCAGGAAGGGAAGTCCTTTCAAATGGACTGATCAATATATGCTACTTTCCAAGAGCTTAAGACAAGATTGACCACTCCTCCTACTTTAATTATTCCAGACCCCACGAGACTTATTGAAGTGTATATTGATGCTTCAAAGAAAGGGTTGGGTTGTGTGCTGATGCAAGACAAGAGAATAGTTGCTTATACCCCTAGGCAACTAAGACCCCATAAAAGAAATTATCCAACCAATGATCTTGAATTGGCAGCAGTGGTATTTGCCTTGAAGATTTAGTGACACTATTTGTACGGAGCAACATTTGAAGTATATTGTGATCAAAAGAGTCTTAAGTACCTCTTTGATTAGAAGAAGTTAAATATGTGGCAATGATGATGGGTAGAATTCTTCAATGACTACAAGTTTAAGATAAAGTATCATCCAAGAGAGGCGAATGTTATAGATGATGCCTTGAGTCGAAAATCTCTGCACATAGGTTAGATGATGGTGTATAAGATGCAGATGCTAGAGGAATTTCAAAATTTGAAGTTGGACACTATTTTTACTCCAAAGAAGCTAATCATCAATGCGTTGAGTATAGAGTGTAACCTTAGAACCTAAATTAAAGAGGCTCAAGATCCCAACCAATACCTACAAGATTACAAAGATCAAGATAATTTTTCTGTCTCGGAAGATAGAGTGATCATGTATAAAGGAAGGGTTTGTGTCCCTCAAGAACAAGAGTTGAGGACTGAGATCCTGCAGGAAGCACTTTAGAGTAAGTACATAATCCATCCTGAATCCACTAAAATGTATCAGGACTTAAAGAAGATGTATTGGTGCCTAAGGATAAAAAAGGACATTGCTGAGTTTGTGGCGAAATGTTTAATTTGTCATAAAGTGAAGGTAGAGCATCAAAAGCCAGCAAGATCTTTACAATCTCTTGAGATCCCTAAATAAAAATGGGACAATATTTTGATAGACTTTGTGGTGGGCTTACCTAAGACTTCAGCTAGATATGACTTTATATGGGTAATAGTAGACAGATTAACTATTCACTGGACAAATTGGCCAATTGTTTGTCTAGGAAATAGTTAGATTGTGTGGAATTCTCTTAAATATCATTTTTGATAGAGATATAAGGTTCACATTGAGTTTTTGGAAGACGTTGCAGGAAGCTTTTGGAACCTAATTATGGGTCAATACTGCCTACCATCCTCAGACTGACGGGCAGACAGAACAGACTATTCAAACCCTAAAAGATATTATGAAGGCCTATGTGATAGAGCAAGGTAAAAGATGGGATAAGTACCTACCTTTAGGGCTCATTTGGTGGTCAAGATAGGATATGATAGTAGATAGGATAACAGCAAGATAGGATATAGGCCTGATAAGCTCTTATCCTATCTTATGTTTAATGTGCAATAGGATAGGCATTATGATATCCTATCCTATATTTGGAGTAAATCAAATAATGGTAGGATATTATATAAATGGTATAAAATGACAAAACTACCCTTATAATAAAATTGCATATATAGTTATTCAAAATCAATTTTAATACAATTAACAAGAAAAAATAAACAGCTTAAATAGAGGCCATGAAGCCAAGAATGGCATGCTCTTTACTACTATGTTGGTTTGAGGTAGGAGAAAAGAACTTGCTTGGTCCTGACCTAGTTCAACAAACCACTAAACAAATCAAGATGATACAAGAAAAAATACTTAGAGCTCAGAGTTGACAAAAGAGTTACTATTATTAGGGACATAGATCTCTGGAGTTGAGGAAGGAGACCATGTATTTTTGAAGGTTTCCCTGACTATTGGAGTTGGTAGGTCTCTCAAGACTAGAAAGCTAAGTCTTTGATATTTGAGACCCTACCAAATTTTGAGGAAAATGGGGATGTCAGCATATCAAGTTGCCATCCTACCTAATTTGAGCAACCTACATAATGTTTTTCATGTATCATAGCTCTAGAAGAATCTTCCAAATTCTTCACATGTAATACGGGATGAACCAATCGAAATAAATGAAAACATGACATACCAGCTAGTACCGGCATCTATATTGGACACTGACATGAAGCAATTGAGGAATAAGACCATTTCCCTAGTTAAGGTTTTATGGGAAGGTTTGACTTCGGAAAAAGCAACTTGAGAGCTGGAAGAAGTCATGAGGAAGAAATATCCGCAATTGTTCTTATAAGGTAATTTCTGAAATTTTGAGGACAAAATTTCTTTTAGGGGAAGAGACATGTAACATCCCTAATTTCGTTTCTTTTATTAATAAAGGTACATAAATATTTAATTAAGGCAATAAAATTTATTAAAAAATTTTTAGATAACTAAGGAAATATAAACCTTAGAAATTCTTCACCTTATGTGTATGCATAGAAAATGTTTCTAACATTAAGGGAATAGGTAAAAAGAGAAAAATGTCGTGTGTGTTTTATAAATAACTGTAAGCACACGGCATAGTTGTAGCTAGTCTTGCGAGTATGGTCATCTCCCATAAAGAACAATTGTCAACTATTAGAACTATACGAAATATGTTGTCTAAATCGATGCAATGCGATGAGAGTTTGTCACAATTAAGTAAATAGGTAATTTAATCAGCAAAAGCCTAGGGTTAGGGTTTACCACACTTATGATATTCAACATTCAATATGTACCTCTAATTGTAACTATCTAGGTAATTAGGGATGGTTTAACCTTAATTAACTAATAACCTCTTTCGAGCATTACTAATCATACCTAGGTTAATCCAATTGCCTAATTTGGTGGTTCTTAATTCAACCTAAGTCCATTAAGTTCTATGCCAACCATGGAATTCAATTAATCAGTTTTCTCATGCCCACTAATTAATTCATTCCTAGATAACCTTAAATTACTTTCATGATTAAGATATCCCTAATTAACTATTAAGTTCTGATATTAATTTTCACCTTACAGTTCATCAATTAATATCCTAAGACGTGATAAAATGTTGGCCAGACATTCATCAACTCATATAATTAATGTATAATAGTCAATCCTAATTAACCATGGATAATATAATTACGGTTCCAACAATCAATTCAATAGTTCAGTATCACCAAAACCCTAGATCAAATCAACTCAAGTATAATATAAACAAAAATCAAAATCATATTCATTAAATAAACCATAGGTGTTCAATACAAACCAAGAGAAAGGAGTAAAAGAAGAAGTAAGTGTAGAATAGAAAGATAAAACCTGGTTTGCAGAATGAATTACAGATACAATGTTGAATCAATCTCAAATCTAACCTAAGATCATGAAAGTAAACACTAATCCTACTCTAAACCTAATCTAATGGTGTTTCTTAAGCCTAAAACTGAGTTAAAGTGAGTATCAATGTGTCTGCTTGTGTTCTTCTGCATTTTTCCATGTATATGTACCATCTTGGTTGCTCAAAACCCTAAAAATCACACGGCCTGGCTGTGCTTCGGGCTGGATTCTGGGTATTCTCTCCATCTTTTGCACAAAGCATGGCCTGGCCATAATTCATGCACACCAAGCACGGTCTGGCCGTGTTGGGGGCTACGGTGCGCACTGTCGCAGGTACACCCAAATTGATACCTTACCTCAAAACTAACTTGTAGTAGTGGGAGTAAGGGTCAATCGCACAGAGACTGGTATTACCTTATGTGATTGAAAAAGGGGGGAATTGATAATTGTAAATAAAATCAAGTAGACAATAATGAAAGTAATTAAGAGAAAGTAATTAATGATAAAGACGTTGGTTTTGGTTGATATCCACTGTTAAAGGATTACATTGATCATTGACAACATAATCAATCTGTAATTGAATATCTATCATTGGGGTTCTAACCATGTTTCTCCTTAAGTCTAGTAAATTAATGACAATCGCACTAATTAAACCCTAATTAACAAGCAATCCTTTAGCACATCGGTAAAACATAACTTGTTAACCGCATGAAGAACTAGAGAAACTGACAGAGCTAAACAAATATAAACACATTGGTTATATCTAATTTAGTTAATCATTCATCATAGGTTCAATGATTTATAATCCAAAATCCTCAAACGTATTTGCCTCATGAATCGCAGAATTGAAGACTTTGTTCAAAACACAATTCAGCGGTAGATTAAGACAGACAATATACTAGTAGTCCTCCTAGCAATCATATGAATAATCATTAAGAAGAAGAATAGATGAATAATCAATACTCAATTCAAATTGAAATAATAAAATCAAATCCAAATCTCACAATGTATGAAAATCCCTTGAGGTTTCAATCTACCTCAACCAACTAAAAAGAACTAGCCACGCAGGGCCATAAGAAAATCTAAAGAAGAATTGAAGAATATAACTAAGAATTTGGATGAAAGATTGGATGACTTCTCTGCTTGCTTTACTCCCTTTTTATAGATTAACTCCTCCTAATCGAAGTAGGAGTGTTTCTAGGTCAAATCCCGGCCCATCGGGCTTCAATTGGAGTCAAGAAACCCTAAAAATAAGCTTATGGAAATCCCAGTTTAATTCTCATGTCCCTTATATTTCTGAATGTCTGCATAGGAAATAGGTTTTATTGGTTGAATCGTGCTGCTACGAAATAGTACCAAGCTTTAGCCACTTTATTCATGTCGGCCCTAGCAAAATACAGTGGCTGCCCATTGCTATCTAACTTCTAGGAAGCCCCTTTGAAGCAAAGAGTGGAGATAATCTCTTCAAAGTCGATGTCCGATTGGATGAAGGCAGAGTACTCATCATCTTCAATGTCAGGCATAGAGTAGAATTCATTGATAGCATGAAGATTAAAATTCACCATCTTGTCTCTAATCCGTGCTTTCTGGTATTCATGAACTGTAGCATTGGAGTAAAACTCCTGTACCACGGGAATGACTCCTGGTTCGGGGCTCTTGCAAAAAATCTCCCAATGCCTGTGGAGGATATTGTCTCTATGAGGAAATCCAATGGTGACAATGAAACCCCTCTCAGGAACGATTGATTTATGAACCACCACCTTACTATGATGTTGATAGACTTCTTCACTCACAAATGTCGTGCTCTCAAATGTTGGAGGGTCCTCCGCTCTGTTCTTCCTTTTTGAGAGGCCTAATTTGGAAGTTTTTGGGGCCTTTGCACTTGGCAAATTCATTGGGACGTTTTATCAAACACTTGGTGTGCGCTCTTGAAAAATTGGGAGAATGGATGGTAGATTCGTAGCTTGAAGTCCCAATGCAGTGAAAACCAGTAGCAATGAAGTATGGAGATCAACTTCAGCACGATAAACAAATCAAATCGTACCCAACTCAGCTTGATTTGTGGCTGAAAAGTGCAAGATCAAAATTGCTTTAGAACCCTAGAAAATTGCCATTGAATCTAACCCAAAACCTGAAAGAATTATTTAATCCTACAAAAGAAGATGAAAAACCACTCCATTCAATCAAATAAACTTAATGGGAGGTTTAGATGGTTGATTAGCTGTAAGAAATTGGGATTTAGGGTGAGAAAGAGTGAAGAAATGTGGGCAGCAAAAGAAGAGGCCGTGGGCCTCTTATAGAGAGCGCCGCGGCGCTCTCTGCTAAAATGCGGGGCGCCGCGGCGCCCTGGGTGAGCGCCGCGGCACTTGCCCAATCTGGGTTCCGAGCGCCGTGGCTCTATTCATGAGCACTGCGGCGTTATCCGACCTGGGTTCATAGCACCACGGTTCTGCTCTTGAGGGCCGCGGCGCTCACCCGATCTAGGTGATGAGCACCGTAGCACTCGGTTTGGACGCCGCGGCGCTTGTGCGTCCACAGTTCTGTAAAATTTTTAAAAAAAAATAAAAAAAATTTAAACTATGAATAAAAAAATAAGAAGAAGAAGAATGGTTGTTGGGTTGCCTCCCAACCAGCACCTGTGTTTTATGTCGTTGGCTCGACATAAACTAAAAAAAAAATCAAGGAGGATCTTGAAGAGTTGTCCATTGTGATTCTTCTTGTTGAAATCCTTCATAATATGGTTTAAGCCTATGCCCATTCCATCCTATTGCAAATTTGTACTTTTGAATTGATTTTTCCTCCTGATTAGTTTCAAGTTTGTTGGAAATTTTATCGGGAGGTATTTCTATTTTCCCCAAAAACACATATTGGAGAGGATCTGGAAGAGGCTTCAATTCAGGAGTAGGAACCTGCACAACAAAAGGTAAAAGAGTGGTATCAGTGAGTGGTGATTCTATGTAAGCAACCTTACCTGCAGCTGGGTCCTCTTTTGTTTCTATATCTTGCTCTATCTCACCATTATCTTCCTCTATGGATTTGCTCACAATCACTTCCAGTTTATCCTTTCCATCTACTTCATGTGTCAAAGAACTAATGACATTGATAGAATAAACAGGAATATCATCACTTGGGTGTTTCATGGTCTCATACATATTAAACTTTATTACTTCACCATCAAATTCCATAGTGAGTGTGCCATTGTGAACATCTATTTTAGTTTGAGAGGTTTTCAAAAATGGTCTCCCTAATAATATTAGAGAAGTAGGATCTCCATTTTCCCTATCAAGTACATAAAAATCTGCAGGGAAAACCAAATCATCTACCTGTAACAAGACATCCTCAATTACTCCTTTAGGATATGTATTGGACCTATCTGCTAGTTGAATTATCAAATTTGTTGAGTTTAAGGGTCCCAATTTCAAAGAAGTATATACAAAATATGGCATGACATTTATGGAAGCTCCTAAATCTCACATAGCCTGTTTAACACGAGTGTTCCCAATTTTGCATGGAATAGTAAACATACCTAGATCCTTGCATTTAGTGGGAAGTTTTGTTTGTATCATGGCAGATACATTCTGACTCATCTGTACCTTTTCAAATCCCTTCAATTTTTGTCTTCTCTTTTGAGTACATAGTTCTTTTAAGAACTTTGCATATCTTGGCACCTGTTTAATAGCATCTAGAAGGGGAATATTATCTTCACATTTTCTAAAGGTTTCATACAAATCAGAAGTCTTCTCATGTAACCTATTCTCTTTAAGAGCTTCTGGAAAAAAAGGCACTACTTCATAATTTAGAGTAGATAGAGACTTACCTATAGATGCTTCTTTCTCCTTGTTTAATTTCTCTTGCTTTTCAAAGGAAGAAACGGATGGTAGACCTTCAGCTTCTTTACCATTCATTGAAATAATTGCACTGACATTTTCTCTAGGATTTACCACAGTTTGAGAAGGTAACTTACCTGAGTTTTGAGCATTTAATCGACTCAATGTGGTTGCTAACTGACCTACTTGAGTTGTTAGGTTCTGAATGCTGGCTCTTGTCTCTTGCTGAAATTGATGAGAATTATGTACAAGAGTTTTCACAATATCTTCCAATGGATTACTTACCTGGTGATCCTGGGATGCATTCTGTCTAGGATAATAGGCTTGCTGATTTTGTTGAAAATTTTGTCCTGCAGTCCTATTTTGTACATTCCCATATCTGAAATTGGGATGATCCTTCCATCCAGGATTGTATATGTTTGAATAGGAATCATATCTCACTTATTGTGGTTCAGGGAAACCACCAACCATATTTACCTGCTCAAATGACTCATCATAGAAAGTTAGGTACCCAATAGATGGATGCTCCATGATTGAATGGTTTCCATAGAAATTTTCTCTTTGCATATTTTCTACACGTTGACGAACAAGAGAGGTTAAATTTGCAAGTTGCTGTTCAAGGGAAAAACTACATACCGCACCAGCATGTCTTAATAGAAACCCTAGCCTAGTGCCAAATTGTTGAAAATTAGCTGCCATATTCAAAGTTATGAACAAAAAGAAAAAACTAAAATAAAATAAAATCACAAAAGGTAAATAGACACAATCCCCGGCAACGGCGCCAAAATTTGGTGCGCACTATCGCAGGTACACCCAAATTGATACCTTACCTCAAAACTAACCTGTAGTAGTGGGAGTAAGGGTCGATCGCACAAAGACTGGTATTACGTTATGTGATTGAAAAAGGGGGGAATTGATAATTGTAAATAAAATCAAGTAGACAATAATGAAAGTAATTAAGAGAAAGTAATTAATGATAAAGACGTTGGTTTTGGTTCATATCCACCGTCAAGGGATTACATTGATCATTGACAACATAATCAATCTGTAATTGAATATCTATCATTGGGGTTCTAACCCTATTTCTCCTTAAGTCTAGTAAATTAATGACAATCGCACTAATTAAACCCTAATTAACAAGCAATCCTTTAGCACATCGGTAAAACATAACTTGTTAACCGCATGAAGAACTAGAGAAACTGACAAAGCTAAACAAATATAAACAAATCGGCTATATCTAATTTAGTTAATCATTCATCATAGGTTCAATGATTTATAATCCAAAATCCTCAAACCTATTTGCCTCATGAATCGCAGAATTGAAGACTTTGTTCAAAACACAATTCAGCGGTAGATTAAGACAGACAATATACTAGTAGTCCTCCTAGCAATCATATGAATAATCATTAAGAAGAAGAACAGATGAATAATCAATACTTAATTCAAATTGAAATAATAAAATCAAATCCAAATCTCACAATGTATGAAAATCCCTTGAAGTTTCAATCTACCTCAACCAACTAAAAAGAACTAGCCACGCAGGGCCATAAGAAAATCTAAAGAAGAATTGAAGAATATAACTAAGAACTTGGATGAAGGATTGGATGAATTCTCTGCTTGCTTTCCTCCCTTTTTATAGATTAACTCCTCCTAATTGAAGTAGGAGCGTATCTAGGTCAAATCTCAGCCCATCAGGCTTCAATTGGAGTCAAAAAACCCTAAAAATCATGAATTTCATGAGCTAGTGCAGCGGCGCTACGGAAATATACTCTCGGGATGTCGCAGCGCCCATGCAGCACCACGGTAGGCTGGGTCGAAGATGCTCGAGCGCCACGGCGCACTGGGTTGAGTGCCGCGCCCCTCCCACCTGGGTAGCTTCGCTCCACGGCTCGCTGGGTAGCACCGCGGCGCTCCGGATTTGCCTTCACACGGTGCCGCGGTGCTCTCTTGTAAGCGCCAAGGTGCCCAGAATATTCTGGATTTTGCCAAAGTTCCAAATACAAAAGTTGTAGCGCTATGTCTCTTCTTTCCATAGTAGCTGAAATCACCTTAATCGGAGTCCAAATGAGTGAGATATGCCTCATTTAGTGACAAAAGGTCAGAAATTAGCATTTTTCTATGATTTTCTCTCTATTTTCCTCTTCTTTTCTTCTTTATTATTCCTAAAACACAAAACACAAAACTCAATTAATTCATATCTATTTTCTACTAAAATTAAATAAAAAGCAACTTAAAACATGTCAAAGACATGCTTATTTTATAGCATGTCAGGCTGCCAAGCTCAAAATTTGCCAATTTCTTTAGGGTTTGTTCCTTGCTTCCTCCTCAGCTTGTTCCAAGTCCATATGGCACTTCTCATGAGTGGGTTCCCTTGCTTTTTGGCCTCTTTTGCTCACCTACAAACATAAAACACACCAAAGCAGTATCCAAAGCAAAGCACAACCAAAAGTAGGGAAATAATCATAAGCTTACTTTAAATTAGGGGATAAAATATAATCATTAAGCACTCAAATTTCCCCTTTATCAACTACCCCATGCTTAAACATTTTCTTGTCCTCAAGCAAATAACATGTCATATCAGTAGGAAGGGGGAAGATGTATATAAATTCTAGATAATAGATAAATACAATACAGAAAATTTTTCACTCAATCAATGTACACACAACAAATATATGAATGAATAGACACTTATCAAATAGTCTCTGTTCTTCTAAGACTAAATCCAATTTTTTCTATTATATATCTACTTCTATTGTTACCATTGGTTGTATGCATCAAATTGATTTTCAGACACTGAAGTAGCCTACCTTATCCTTTAGAACTCCCTATGTTTCCTTACCCTTATTTCTATTTTATCACTCTTTTTCTTTTTCTCACTCATACGCTTTCATTTCTCACTTTCTTTTTCTTTCTTTTCTCTTTTTCATTTATTTAGCATTTTTTTATAGAAATATGCAGTGAGTGCATTTTATGCTCCATCTCATTAGGGTAAAGGCATCTAGGTACTCATACTAAGGCCTTTTTGGTGCCTTGAAGGGGTACTCAGAGTGAAAATTTTTGGGATCCATATTCCCTCATTTTTCACCTCTCCCTTCCTTTACACTCTCATAGTGTTAAAATCAAAAAGGGCATACAGTTTACAGCACAATAGGAGAGATATTTTTCAAAAAATTAAAGTTTTAATACTAGAAGAGAGAGACTAAAATGATAACCACCTATTTTATATTATATTGTGCATCACATGTTCATAAGCTAATATCAACCTTTATTACATCAATCTATCTTTGAAACAGCAAACTATGTGACTTTGCAATGAAACAAGAGAGATGCAATATATACGGTATATACATGCAAGACCAGAAATTCAACCAATGAAGTCCACAAACTTAAAGTCTACTACTCCATGCTTAAACTTGACATCGTCCTCAATGTCAATAATAATAAAAGTACAGGCAAAGGGAGAAGTAACTTACTTGCTTACTGGTCTTTTAGAGGAGGTGGAAGTTCAATTCAGTTCAAAAGGGGAGTGGGATAAGTATGATCAAAATCCAATTATCACACTAATGCAGCCATATAAGTATGCTATTTAATTGCCAAATTCAAACTTAGGATGGCAATGTAAAAGAAATTAGAGGATAGATCAATTGCCAATTTCAAATCTAAAATAATGTAAGCTAGCAGAATTCTATCAGATATTCAATATGTTCTAAACAATGCTCTTGTGCAATTGGAATCAAATCAAAACAATATGGTTAAACCAGAAATCAATTCAAAGCAAGTTGCTCATGCAGTTCAAAGCTAGGGAAAACAATCCAATCAAGCAAATGTTAAAGTCTAGGTAAATTGTAGTGTTGCAATATTTAAACTAATGATTTACCAGCAGCAAATTACAGCAAGCACCCAACTTTAACCGGCAGAATTCAGTATCTATGTATCCCAAAACTAGGGCAATTAAGCCTCTAGTGCAGCAATGATCATGGCATGATTGCATTTTACCAATGATTTTTAGTAATGATTATGCTTTGATGATAATATGGCATGTGAGTATAATGAACATACTTATTATTGAAATCATATTTTTGGCTATTAATGTGAAAAGAAAAGAAAAGAAAAAATATGAGTATAATCACATGACGGTCTGTATGGTGCACCAGTAGAAGATGCCATACTCACGGCTATGACTATGATAATGAAAAAAGAAAGAAAGTGTCACATGTCGGACGGAGTGAAAAAATTCCGTACTGGAGAGTAGAAAGTACTCACCCTGACCAGGGTAACTTGATATGAAAATAAGTTGATAGCTATCATATATATTATGAAAATGGTTATTCATGCCATACATGTCATTACTGTATGATTTTCATGTGCATAGATAAAGTGCATTCATGTGACCTAAGGTATTTGTTGTAGCTTAAATAGATGAACATGACATGATAAGTTATATTGATGATAATTATAAATTATTGTTGAACCTACTAGGTTTTAATTCTCACTAAATTTCCATACATGTTCAGAAGACTAAATATACAGATATTCTCTATAACTGGCTTTTAGCGCATGTTGGGTCGAGTTGGCTAAGATCCCAGTGAAGGTGCAACCACCTACACCCGTATCCCCGAAACTAGTCAATATGGATGAATAAGATGTAGACATATTTGTGTTAATATTTGTATGGAAATTTTTAATTAATGTTGTGTATGTGAACCTAGAGTTGTATCAGTGTTAATAGTATACCATAAACCTTAATTATGCTTGGTTAATTTAATTGAATGTTATTATGAGATAAATAGTTAGAAGTAAAGAGGTAATGACTTCATGGGATTTTACAAATTTATATATATATATATATATATATATATATATATATATATGCATATATGTAAAAAAATGGAGTTGTTACAGTTATCCTCTGATTGTGTTCTTTGATTCGAGTGCCAGTCATTCTTTTTAACATCTGCTTGTGTGGAGAAACTGCTTTATCACGTGTCTGATTTGACGTTAAAGTTGATAGTATTAACCCCTACGATAGGGAAAGTGAGTACTTCTTCAATTTGTAAAAACTGCACACTTGAAGTATATGTCAGATCTTTTATTGTAGATCTGATTTGTTTACCTTTGGAAGATATAGACATGATTTTAGGGGTAGCCTGGCTCAGTCGTAACCAGATCCTTTTAGACTACTACACGAAGACTCTTGAGTTCCTACCCAGATCTGAGAAGGAGTTCAATGGTAGAAGTAACCTGCTCAATGAACTCTAGAAGGAGTTAGTTGATGAGGATTTGGACTGTACTTTTTTATGTTCTCTTAACCCAAGAGCCGAGCAAGAACTGGTTAAGATTCCAGTAGTTCGTAATTTTCCTGAACTCTTTCCTTTGGAAATTACTGAACAGCCACCTAGGCAAGAGGTGGAATTCTCTAATTATTTGATACCAGGAGCAACTCTTATTTCTATTACACCTTATAGGATGGCTCCTGTGGAGTTAAAAGAGCTTAAGAAGCAAATTGAAGATCTATTGAGAAAGAACTTTATTCGGCTTAGTGTTTCACCTTGGGGAGCTTCGATGCTATTTCTAAAGAAGAAAGATGAAAGTCTACGATTATATATTGACTACAAGTAGCTCAACAAAGTGACCATTAAGAATAAGTACCCGTTACTGAGAAAAGATGACTTGTTAGATCAAATAAAAGGGCTATCATTTTCTCCAAGATAGACCTAAGGTTAGGATACCATCAAATTCGAGTGAAGGAAGAAGATATTCCTAAGACAGCCTTCTGATCTAGATATGGGCATTATGAGTTCTTAGTCATGCCGTTTGGAGTTACTAATGCACCCGCAGTCTTTATGGATTATATGAATCGTATCATTCGACCCTACTTGGATCAATTTGTAGTGGTTTTCATCAATGACATTTTAATATACTCGAAGGGTGCAGAAGAGCATGAATGTCATCTTCAAACAGTACTTCAAGTCTTGAAAGAACAGAAAATTTTTGCTAAGTTAGAGAAATGCGAGTTTTGGATGCAAGAAGTAAGGTTTATGGGGCACATTGTGTCAAAAGATGGTGTATTAGTGGACCTTAGCAAAACAGAAGCCATACACAAGTGGGAAAGGCCGAAAACAGTGACTAAAATTTGAAGTTTTCTAAGTCTGGCTAGATACTATAGAAGATTCATACAAGGCTTTTCATAAATAGTGTTACCCTTGACCAGATGACTTGGAAGGGAAGTTCGGTCAAATGTACATAAGAAAGCGAGAATAATTTTCTGAAGCTCAAGACTCGGCTTGTAACAACTCCATTTATGTAACAATTTTTTTTTCTATATTTGTAAAATTCCATGAAGTTATTGCCTCATTACAACTTAACTCAAAATAACATTTATTTAATTTATACAATACTGAGTTTACATACACATCAATAATTTACAAACATCTATACAAAAGTCTAACATATACATATTAAACCTAATCATCCACGTAGACTACTTCCAAGGACATTGGTGCGGGTGGCGGCACCTTCACCGGAATCTCAGTCACATCTATTACAGATATATTCGATATAATTGGTAGTTGCCTAAGGCAGGGCAGCTCGATCCAACGTACAACCATAAAAAGTGTCATGGAGAATAGCTGCATAGTTAATCTTCTGAACATGATAAGGAAAAATAATGAGAATTAAATCTCAGTAGGTTCAACAATAAATCATAATCATCATCAATATAGCTCATCACATCATGTTCATTTGTATAAGTTACAGCAAAAACCTTTGGTCACATGAATGCACTTTATCTATGCCCATGAAAATTGTACAGTAATGATATGTATGGCATGATTAACTATTTTCAGAATATCATATGATGGCTATCAATTTATTCTTATATTAAGCTACCCCGGTCAGGGTGAGTATTTTCTACTCTCCGGTACGGGCTTTTCTCGCTCTGTCCGACATGGCACACTTTCTCTTTCTTTTCTCATTAACATAATCATAACCGTTGGTAGGGCGTCCCCTACTGGTGCACCACACGGATTGCCATGTGACCGTGCTCAGTTCTTTTCTTTTCACAATAATAGCCAAAAATATGATTTCAGTAACAAGTATGTTCATTAAACTCACATAAAAATATAATTATTACCAAAAATCATTGGTAATCATGCCATAAACATAACCGTTTCAAATATCAATTTATAAAATATTTTCATGTCAAAATTACACACTTAAGACGGTAAGAAGTTCTTGCAATAGCAATGAATATAGCATATACTAGTCATTTATTATTTTTATTTATAAGATTCTTCTTCTTTTTAAAATATTATTTTTATCTCTTTATTTTCTTGATGCAGGTTTTCATCCTATCTGACCTTATCTTACTAATTAGAGCATATCTCCCTCATTTTAACACCGATTTAGGTGAACTTAGTGTTAATTTAAAGATAAAACAATTATCTAAAACTATTATATTGAATAGCTTAGCCAAATATTAACGATTCTGGGTGATATTACTCCCTCAAGTGACAGTTTATTCCTTCTCAGGTAGGTTCTGACCTCTACTTACTAATCTATCCATATCTCTCTCATAAGAATTAAAAATTGAGTGATTCCAGTGGCTAACATTCCGTGACATATATATCTATAATTTTTATGTTACCGAGTTATTTTAATTCCTTATAGAATGTTCCTATAAATTCAAACACAGAAGCTTTCCCAACAGATTCTTCCCTGATTAATCATTTTCTGACCACTGCTTGCTAATCGGACCATATCTACCTCATATGGACTCCAAATTGAGTGATTTTAGTGGTCTCAAATCCGTGAGACATAGATCTATATTTTTTATGTTAACCATTGATTTTAATTCCTTATCGATTCTTCCCCAAATTTTAAAAAATATAAGCTTAAAATTTTTCCACCCATAACCATACCTATACAGAACTATCTACACAAGCCTAAGTATTTAAACATACATCACATGCAAGATCAATATGTAACATGATATAGCAACATCCATGACCAATCATCAAAGTTCTAATATCAAAATCCCATATAAATGTTACAAATTTCAAAACTTTTCAAAAATAAATATTGTTAAACCTACCTAAGGATCTCCCTAACTTAGTGAATTTGTTTTCTTGTTTCCTCTTGAAAGAAGTAGCAAGATTCCTCCCTTCCCTTAGCTTTTATAGCAGTTTAAAAAAGAGAAGGAGGTTGAGTTTTTGAACCTCAAGGATGAAGAAGAAAGATGGATTCAAGTGGAGATTAAGCTAACTTACCTTGAGTACTTAGTCCTTTAAACTTATTCTTCTTCCTTCCTTTCTTCTCCTCTCTTTCTCTCCTTTCCTCACTCTACCTTGCTTCTATTTTTTCCTCTCCCTCACTTGGACGAAATTATAATGTTATAGGGATGGGTTTTGCTTAAATAAACTATCAAGTGGTTCAACTCTCATGATCATAAGTCTACCTTATCACAAATAGGATGCACTTGGTTGATTTTTGAAAAACAAACAACTCATGTTCTTGTCTTCCTCATCCATAGTCAAGATATGCATAGCAAAAGAAGATTTGTATTTTGAAAATTATGATAATATGTTCTTAAGACAAGGAACAAGGTCCCTTTGATTTAGGGATTCATTTCCTTTTTCTTTTGTCTTAATCAAGTATGATAGGTTTTTTTTTTAGGTGGCAAATTTCTAACCCTTGAATCTTCCTTGCTTAGCTGAAATTATTTGTGTAGGATAAGGATGTTTTGTCATAATGCTATGTATTATTACCCACTTGCTAAAATTATGAGTGTAGGATATAGATGTTTTGTCTTAATTCCATGTATTATCATAGCACTTGCTAAAATTATGAATGTAGGATATTACACCACTTACTAAATTTTTGTCTTAATTCTATGTAACATAATCTTTATTATTATTACACTATTATTTCATCACATGATTTATTTTATTTTATTTTTCATCTTGGATTTGAGCTTATTCCTACCTATTTCTTTTGCTTTGGATAAAATTCTACCTTTCTTGGAGGGCTTGGTCACATTTTCATAATTTTTGGGCTACCGGTCCAACTTCTATATCTTAGTCCAAGTCTATGTTTTATTTCTTGCTTAGGTTATCCAATGGGTTTGCTAGAAACTTATGTGAAGTGGAAAAACTCTATATGAAGTGTCCATACGTGAAAGCCTAATTTATGGGTGGAGATGTTAAATTTAGAAATTTCTAACTCTTAAATTAGGAAAAATTACCCTAATCCAATCTTCTTAAAATTTTAAGACCTTCACTTACTTCACAAAAATTTAGCTTCCTTACCAAAGAATTTCGCCTATCTTTAGTATGTTATTTCTAATTTTTCCTATTAGGTTTTCTCTCTTTACTTGTTCCCTTAATGTTAGAAACATTTTCTATGTATACACATAAGGTGAAGAATTTCTAAGGAATATATTTCCTTAAATATCTAAAAATTGTCTAATAAATTTTATTTCCCTAATTAAATATTTATGTATCTTTAAAGAAACAAAATTAGGGATGTTACATTAAATATTTATGTACCTTTATTAATAAAAGAAACGAAATTAAGGATGTTACACAGCTTACTACACCCCCGGTTTGGTTCTCCCAAATCCTTTGGGATGCTTTAAAGTTTATACCGATGCTTCCAAACAAGGACTGGGGTGTGTTTTGATGCAAGAAGGTAGAGTAGTTGCCTATGCCTCCTGGAAACTGAGGCTATATGAAAAACGTTACCCCACTCATGATCTAGAGTTGGCTACTATAGTTTTTGCCTTGAAAATTTGGCTGCATTATTTATACAGTGCAGTGTTTGAAATATACAGTAATCACAAAAGTCTGAAATACCCTTTCAATCAGAAAAAATTGAACATGAGACAAAGAAAGTGGATGAAATTCATTGATGATTATAAATTTAAACTAAAGTATCACCTGGGAAAAGCAAATATGGTAGCAGACGCGTTAAGCAAAAAATCTCTGCACTTGAGCCATATGCTAATGAAAGAGAGGAGTTTGATCGAGGAATTTAGGAATTCAAGGTTGTTGGTGGTAACTACTCCTAAAAGTTTTTTTGTTTATGACCTACAAGTGGAATGTGATTTGAAAACCTAAATTAAGGAAGCGCAAGCACAAGATTCCTTTCTTCAAAGTCGATATAATTCTCTAAAATTCATAAGGTCAGAAAAGGGGAGTATCCTCTACCAAGGAAGAATGTGTCTACCACAGAGAGAAGACATATGGATAAAAATTCTAGACAAGGGACATCAGAGTAAATATGCTATCCATCTGGGAGTCACAAAGATGTATCAAGACATAAAGAGATCCTATTGGCGGCTAGGAATGAAGAAGGATATAGCAAAATACATAGCAAGGTGCCTAACTTGTCATAAAGTCAAAATTGAACACCAGAGGCCTTCTAGAAAGCTACAATCCTTGGAGATTCCCAAGTGGAATTGGGATGGAATTGCCATAGATTTTGTCGTTGGTTTGTCCATGACTTAAGTTGGTCATGATGCCTTTAGGTAATAGTGGATAGATTGACAAAATCTGCACACTTTTTACCTATAAGAATTAACTACTCGTTGGATAAGCTAGCACACATGTATGTGAAAGAGATTGTTCGATTGCATGGGATTCCAAGCAGCATCATTTCGGATCAGGACCCTAGATTTACCTCCAGATTTTGGAAGGCTCTATAGGAAGCTTTCAGTACTAAATTACGATTCAATACTACATATCATCCATAAATGGACGGTCAAACTGAAAGAACAATACAAACGATGGAAGACATGTTGTGAGCATGCACCTTAGACCAAGGAAAAGAATGGGATAAGTATCTTCCTCTAATGGAATTTGCTTATAATAACAACTACCACACGAGTATTGGGATGGCACGTATGAAGCTTTGTATGGAAAAAGATGTAAGTCACCTCTATGTTGGTATGAAGTGGGTGAGAGAAAGATGTTAGGTCCTGAGTTAGTTCAGCATACTATAGAGTAAATACCCATTATTTGAGACAAGATGCGAACTGCTCAGAGTCGACAAAAAAGCTATTATGACCAGAAGAGGAAACCTTTGCATTTTCAAGAAGGGGAACACGTGTTTTTGAAGATTTCTCTGACTATGGGGATTGGTCGAGCCCTAAAGGTTAAGAAATTAAACCCACGTTATATAGGACCTTATCAGGTACTCAAGAAAGTTAGGCCATTAACATATCAAATATCCTTACCCCCAAGACTATCAATCCTGCATAATGTGTTTCATGTCTCTCAACTTCGGAAGTATCTGTCGGATCCGTTGCATGTAATTCAAGAGGAAGAAGTAACGGTAAAAGAAAACCTGACTTTTCAACAAAACACCATTGCAATCTTGGACAGAAGTGTAAAACAACTACGTAGTAAAACTGTTCTGCTGATGGTGTTATGGAGAGGGCTATCCGAGAAAGAAGCTACCTAGGAAAAGGAGGAAGATATAAGGCACTCTCATCCATAACTCTTTGAGGACAGATAAATTTTTAAATTTTGGGGACAAAATTCCTTTTAAGGGGGGAGAAATGTAACACCCTAGATTTCCTATTAATTATCTCTACAAAATAAAATTTTGAGAAGGGTTAAAAAGGATTAAATGGAGCATTTTTAAGGAAATAATTATGAATATTGAATAAGGAAATTCTCATTTTTAAAGGAAAGATCTAAGGATGGAATAGTAATTTCTTCGCTTGCAAGACTAGAAATGGGCAGCGATAAGAGGGATAAGGAACTATGAAAAGAGTTGCACAAAAAGCTATTGGAGTATGCCTCAAGTGAAGATTAAACACTTAGTAAAATTCCTTACAACCAAACAATGCCTTATCTAACCAAATAGTTCAACTTTAATAGCATGGCATGATTGTAATTGTTAGCAAAAGGAAGGGCTTGGTTTAAGGGGGAAGAAGCTTCTCCAAGAAGCTTCAATTTTTTTATTATTCTTTGGTTAAATTGGTGGAAAAGTCACCATCCTCAAGGAGAAGAAACACCAGCCACGGCAAGGAGAAAGAAGGAGAAAGAAAGAAAAAGGGAAAAGAGAAGAAGAGAGAGAGAGAAGAGGAAGAGGAATGAGAAAGCAAAAACAAGAAGGGAAAAGAGGTAATCTAAATCTCTTAATCTTGGATTTGATCTTGAATCTTTGGAAATAAGTGATGGAGAAATTTTTTTGTAACTTGGGGTTGAAGGAAGAGAGAAAGAGATCAACCATCTAGTGAGAGAAACAAGTATTTTTGGAATATAAGGTAAGATCAACACCCTTTTATGAACTTTCTTGATTAAATGACTTGGTGTGTGTCTTATGTGCATTAATGGAAGCATGATAGTAAAATAAATGAGAGCATTGATGAAGCATTTATGGTGTTGATGGCTGACTTTATAAATGTGCTTGATGTGGTAATTGGTGAGAAATTGTTGTGGATGTATTTTGAGTTTATTTCATGTTTTTTAGGGATATGTGTGGCTGTAAATTTGGATTTTTATATGCCTAAGATGCATGATTGGTGATTTTCTAGTTTGATGGCTGGTTTGGGAAGAAAAAGAAGACTTTTAGAACTTTTTTCACCTAGAGCAGAGCCGTGCTCGGAGCTGATTGGGGAAATCCTAGTATAAAGCATAAATGCAACACGATCGTGCTTGGGGGCTCTGTTGTGAGGAGCACGGGAATGAAGCACAGTCGTGCTTCATGCTGTTTACTCATTTTGGTTGTTTTATTTTTCTTTTTGAATTTTAACCAAGAATCAATGTTTATGAGACCATAATTAGAGTTCCATGAGCTATATATTAGAGAAAATTTAAGTGTTACTTGGTTGTGTAATATCCTTTTTGAATTAACTATGAATGCAAGAAAGTATGGTGTATGAATACTACATTTAAGTGTCATAAATTACTATTATGTGCAACCAAAAAAGGTAAATGATATGTGTATGTTATGGGAAGATGTAGATGCATGAGTACTTTATCTTATATTATATAACAGGTCTTTGTAGCATACATAAGAACAATGGTTGATCATGCTTGTGATGATTAATAATGTGTATTTTGTTAAGACAAGTGGTTGCAAAATATGTAAAAGACATGTGCTGGTGAAGAGGGCCCTCTCTAAAGCAAGGTGGCTTCGTAACATGTGTCACTTTGCTATGTTGAGGTGACTGGCGGTCAGAATGATCCTCTTCAAAGCAAGGTGCCCTGGAAACAGGTGTCACTTTGCTTTGTTGAGGATACTAACAATTCCAGGATGACCCTTACTGACCAAGGTGACCCGACGACATACGGTATATTGTGAATGTAAGGCGACTGAAGGGTCGTGGCTATGATACGATATTGGAATAGGGGATACCCTATAGCCTAGAATGGTCAATGTGGGAAGGACTGTGCCGACCAAGGAACCCAATGGTGGGTTAGTAGTTGAAGGGGGTAATGGCTCATAGCACACTAAGGTTAGATAATTTGAGAACTATCAAATGATGAGCCACTATTAAAAATGTACAAGTACCTTATTAATACATGAGTTGTTACATTTATGTGATATTGATGCATAACCTGTATAAAGACTGCATGTATATACTATACCTTTATTGTACAAAAGAGAAAATGTTTTCTGTAGTTTATACAGCTGAATATAACACATGATTTTTCTGTTATATTTCTATTTGCTGGATGTTGACCTTACCGGGATTTTATATCTCATTATGTTGTGGTGTTATGTTCAGATCCTTGACATGTCGCTCAATATTTTGACCCTCTTAATAGAGCTATAGACAGTGGATGTCCCTTACTTGGGATAATTCACAGTCTTGGTGAACTTGCTAGTCATTAATATGATGGAAGTACTTGCGGCTGGGCCACCTCCTCCACCAGCTGTACCGCAGGGGTGATGGCTATAGGAGTAGTAGTGTAGTAGTTTCCTTTTGAGTATATGCTTAGTACCTAGGGTTACACGTGTATATACAAGCTAATCCTTTATGTGTTGTAGACTCGTATACACACACACACACACACACACACACACACATATATATATATATATATATATAAGATGCATATATTTTGAATGGTTGCTTATTTGTTACATGATTTGCCTAAAAAAACACGGTCGTTACACAAGCAAGCAGAAACCAACAACCCAAAAGTAAATGCTCCTCATGCTTAAACTAGGCATTGTCCCTAATGTCACAAACAATGAAAGTACGGGCTATGAAAAGGGAGAAACTTATCGAATCATTGGTCTTCTAGTGGTGGATGCTGGGTAAGGTGCCAATTATACCAGGTTTACATTATTTGATGCAAGGAACCCACCATATTTTCCATTGAGTTCATTCTGGCTTGTATTTATTGGATGGAGTAGTTCATTGTGTGCAAGTAGTCCTTTAGTGCAGTTGCTCTTTCTTCATTTTACTAAGCTATAAGGAGAATGTGTCTTGATCAGTGGGATGCATATAGGAAAGACCTACAGAATCAAATGGAGTGGATGAGAGGTGTGGGGGTAGAGGCACTAGCTGAGGTTGAAAGGGTTGTTCATCCTCTTCAAAGTCAAAAATATCATCATCATTACCTTATTCCATAAGTATATCTAGTTATCTTGATTGGTAACCACCATTCTATCTAGGCTAGGTAAGTAGAAAAGATTATGCCCTCAAATATGTAACCAATAGTCAACATTTTTCTTTGTAATTAATTTCATGTTTAGGTAGGATTCTAAATGAATCTATATGTTGCCAACTATCGGTTGCAAGTGCTATAAATGTTGGTCTAAGCTTAGCGCTCTAGCTATGGCAGTCACTAATCTTTCTATTACAATCTTACCATGCATTGCATTACCCACTTTGGCCATCTATTGGGCTATGAATGCCCATATCATAGCCCAAAGAAAATATAATTCTTGTTGATTTGCAACCCCATCATTTTCAGCCCTACCAAAAATGGTATGGGCCATTAGGCACAATAATTATCTGAAGCAGGGGTACAAATTGACAAAGTTTTTAAAACTGATGCATTATACTACCCTCTAGGGAAATTGAGTTCAAAAATTCATTTGTATTAAAACCTTGGGGAACTGCTTTGGGACCCCTAGGAGGTAATCTAAATAGTTCATTAAATTGGGCTAATGATAAACTATAGCTACAGTGAAATAATCAAAAATTAACACGGCATTGATTAACGTCGAGACCTCAGACAAGACCACGCTAATAGAGCTAAAACATTCTAAGGTTATTCTGGCATATGTTGTATAATGCAACCTTACAAATGCTGATCAACCAATCCTATCAACAAGGTAGTAGACATCGTTAATCAAGCCCAATCGATCCAAACATTCTTCCTCAAGATATCGAGTACTCAGTATTCCCCGTCTAACTAGTGTATTGTATCGTGTCTGTTGATTATCATCACTGAACACAAAACCATATTGGTTTCTTTTATGAGGAAGTTAGATTAATCTAAGGCCTCATCCTCTATGAGGTTGTTGGGATTAGGAGGTTCTAGCTCATTTTAGGGCCATTGATATATAGTAAATTTAAAACAGGGATGAGCAATCACAAAATGAGCACAACACCAACAGCACTTAGCAAACAATCCAGAACAACTAGTAATGATAGGCAATCAGATAAATTTAGTCCCAGGCAAATAACAAAGTCAGTATCAACGCCAAAAAATTGACTAGAACATGTAAATTCACTACAATAGCAAACTCAGTCTCAATCCAAACAGTGTGGAATAACAATGTAATCTAGAAAATCAGATTCATAACAATGTAGTTACAGTCCAATAGCACTATAATGCAAAATTCATAATGGTGTAATTCAGTGCAAGAGTTAACTGGAAAATAGCAATGGCAGTTAAATAGAAAACTAGTATAATACCAAAATTATTATGATGTAAACTAGAAAATAGCAATTTCAATTCTAGGATAGGAAAATTTTGCAGAATGATAGAGTAATTCAGCAAATCTAAATAACTTAACACTAAAGGCAATAACTAGAATATCCAAAAACAAGAAAAAGTAACTACATTGTCAGTAAAAATCAAGGATTCTTATGAAAATTTCATATGCAGCTAGAAAATTTAAAGAAAGTAAAAATAAGAGGTGAAGGGAGAGTACATGATGGAGAGCTATGAGACAGCAAAGGATTAGCGGGTTAAAGGGAAAGGTTGAGGCTCAGGCATTAGGGCTAGTAGAAGGCCATGGGGTTGGAGGCTTGTGGTCTGAAAGAAGACGATTGGGGTTCAGGGGAATAGGGGAAAGAAGATACTAGAGAGAGGGCTCAGGGATTGGCAAAAAGAGAAGGGACTCCCAAAGTTTGGGCATAAGGGGGAAGGTGCTATGGAGGGGCTTAAAGTGGTGGATGGTGGGGGGAAAAGGAGAGTATGAAGATAGGGGGAGAAGGGATAGGTACGATAGAGCTCGGTGAAGGGAATTTTAGGGGCTTGGGCACAAGGAAGGGGGAAAATATGGGAATTAGGGTGGGGGACCGATGGTAGGGTGTTATCAGCCAGGGAATGGCCTAACCGTATTTTAGGTTGCTTACACTCTTCCTCATCTTTTTTTTAAATATACCTTAGGCATGGCTAGGGCATGGCCTAGGCTAGAAAACATCACATAGACATGCTTCAAAGTATAGTCTAGCCATGTTAGGTATGGTATTGACACTTGCCTAGGGCACGGCTGTGTCCTAGGAAACGACTTACCCGTGTTAAAGGCTAGAATTCCCCAAATTTTGCGAGGATTGGACATAATCGTGTCCTAGACCACAGCTTGCCGATGTTTGGTGTTGAAAATTTTCTTTTCTTTAGTTTTTGTCACTTTTCAAAATTCCTCTTAAGCTTATCCTTTTTCCACCATCATAACATATGAGTTTTTACCTAAAAATCTCCAAAAACACATCTCACCAACCAAAATAAAGAAACTAAGATATTTAAAGTGAAAATAAGTTCAAGAAAAAAATCAAAATCAATAAAATGAAATGAAATTTAAGACTAAAATGTGGGCTGCCTCCCACAACGTGCTCATTTAAGGTCGTAAGCTTGACTCTTTTGGCATGCTATCAGCTTAAAGGGCGCTCTGAGAGAGTTTGGGTAACTCCCTTCTCAATCAGTTGTCACGTATCATAATCCTTGAAGTGTTGCATGATTGGTTATCCTATATCAAAATACTTGAGGTGTTGCCCATGAGCCTTGAATGATCCAATTTCCTCACTCCATATTTCAATTGCTCCATACCTCATGTTGGGAGGAGGTGGTTTAAGTTATACCTTTGGAGTTTTAATTTCCTCCTTAATTGCTCATTTTTTGTTGCGGTTCACTTTGAGTTTTTCTACCTTTGCCTCTAAAGGGAAAATGGGACTCTCGTCAAGCATCTTTGCCTATGTAACATGTAACATTCCTAATTTCGTTTATTTTATTAATAAAGGTACATAAATATTTAATTAAGAAAATAGATTTATAAGACAATTTTTAGATATATAAGGAAATATAAACCTTAGAAATTCTTCACCTTATGTGTATGCATAAAAAAAGTTTCTAACATTAAGGGAATAAGTAAAGAGAGAAAACCTAATAGAAAAAATTATAAATAACATACTAAAAAGAGGAGAAATTCTTGGGTAAGGAAGATAAATTTTTGAAGTAAGTAAAAGTCTTAAAATTTCAAGAAAATTGGATTAGGGTAATTTTTCTTAATTCAAGAGTTAAAGTTCCTAAGTTTAACATCTCCACCCATACATTGTTGGGCTTGCACATGAGTTTCTAGCAAGCCAATTAGATAGCCCAAGCAAGAGATAAAATATAGACTTAGATTAGGATATAGAAGTTGGACCGACAGCCAAAAAATCATAAAAAGGTGACCAAACCCTCCACGAAAGGTAGAATTTCAGCCAAACCAAAGGAAATGGGCAAGAATGAGCCCATATCCAAGAGGGACAAATAAGAACTATGAGGAAATAGTAGTGTACTAATAATAAAGATTATGTCACATAGCATTAGGACAAAACATTTATATCCTACATTCATAATTTCAGTAAGTAGGTAATTATATATGGCATTAGGACAAAACATCTATATCCTACATTCATAATTTCAACAAGTAGGTAATAATACATGGCATTATGATAAAACATCCTTATCCTACACAAATAATTTCAGCCAAGCAAGGGAGACTCAAGGGCTGGAAATTTGTCACCTAAAAAGGCAAACCTATCATACTTGAGTGAGACAAAAGAAAAAGGAAATGAATCCTTAAATCAAAGGGACATTGTCCCTTGTTTTAAGAACATTTTATCATGATTTTCAAAATACAAATCTCCTTTTTCTATGCATATCTTGACTAAGGGAGAGGAAGACGATAACATGAGTTGTTTTTCCCCAAAAAACAACCAAGTGCATCCAAATTGTGATAAGGTAGACCCATGATTATGAGAGGTGAACCACTTGATAGTTTATTTAAGCAAACCCCATCCTTATAACATCATAATTTTGTCCAAGTGAGGGAGAAGAGAAATAGAAGCATGGTAGAGTAAGGAAAGAAGAGAAAGAGAGGAGAAGAGAGGAAGGAAGAAGAAGGAGAATTCTAGAGAACTAAGTACTCAAGGTAAGTTAGTTTAATCTCCACTTGAATCCATCTTTTCTCTTCATCCTTGGGGTTACTCAACCTCCTCTTATTTAAGCTGCTGGAAAAGCTAAGGAAAAAGAGAAATCTTGCTACTTCCTTCAAGAGGAAATAAGAAAAAGAATTCACTAAGTGAGTTAGGGAGATCTTTAGGTAGGTTTAACAATATCTCTTTTTGAAGAAAATTTTTAAAATTTATAACATTTATATGAGATTTTGATCTTAGAACTTTGATGAAATTTGCAATATTTGCTACTTTGATGATTGGCCGTGGATGTTGCTATATCATGTTACATGTTGATCTTGCATAAGATGGATGTTTTGAATACTTCGGTTGGTATGGAAAGTTCTGCATAAATATAGCTTTGGGTGGCAAAAAGTTAGGGATTTTATGTTGCTGTTATGTATATTTAAATATGGTAAAAATGGATGGAAGATGGTTAGGTTGGTAAATTAAGTATGGCCTTAAACACCTAAGGAAAAACCATGAGAAATTTCTGTTAAGAAACACCCTTAGTGATGCATGATTTGATTCTGCTTTTTCTTTTGAAGTGGATGATGGAATATGTTAAATTAAGTAAGAAATATAATTAAATGTTGAGATAAGTAATTCTATGGTTAGGTAGAAATTTAGAAGAAATGTAACATCCCGTAATTTTTAGATATTTTTCTTAGAAATTCTTCACCTTACATATATGCATAGAAATGTTCTAATATTAATGGAATATGTAAAGAAAGAAAACCTAAGAGGAAATATTAGAAATAAACATGCTAAAGAAAGATGAAATTCTTAGGTAAAGAAAGATAAATTTTTGTGAAGTAAGTAAAGGTCTTAAAATTTCAAGAAGATCGGATTAGGGTAATTTTTCTTAATTACTAAGTTTAGTATCTCCACCCGTAATTGGGCTTTAACCTATGGAAACTTCATATAGAGTTTTTCTACTTCACATGAATTTTTAGCAAGCCAATAGGATAGCCCAAGGAAGAAATAAAACAGACTTGGACTAAGATATAGAAATTGGACCGGTAGCCCAAAAATCATGAAAATGTGACCAAGCCCATTATGAAAGGTAGAATTTTAACCAAAGTAAAGAAAATGGGCAAGAATGAGCCCAAACCCAAGAGGAAAAATAAAAATAAAAATAAAATTAAAGTGATGAAATAATAGTGTAATCAAGATTAGGTGACATGGCATTAAGACAAAAATTTAGCAAATGGTGTGATTCTACATTCATCATTTTGGCAAGTGGCATAATAATACAAGGCTTTAGGACAAAAACATCTATATCCTACACTCATAATTTTAGCAAGTGATATGATAAGACATAGCATTAGGACAAAACATCTCTATCCCACATAAATAATTTCAACCAAATAATGGAGATTGAAGGGATAGAAATTTGCCACTTAAAAAGGCAACCTATCATAATTGATTAAGACAAAAGAAAAAGTAAATGAATCCCTAAATCAAAGGGACCTTGTCCCATATCTTAAGAACATATTATCATAATTTTCAAAATACAAATCTCCTTTTCCTATGCATATCTTGATTAAGGAAGAGGAAGACAAGAACATAAGTTGTTTGTTTTCCAAAAATTCAACAAAGTGTATCCTAATTGTGATAAGGTAGACCCATGATCATGAAAGGTGAATTATTTGGTGGTCTATATAAGAAAACCCACCCATACAACATTAGAATTTCGTCCAAGTGAGGGAGAGGAAAAATAGAAGCAAGGTAGAGTGAGGAAAGGAGAGGAAGAAAGGAAGAAAGAGGAAGGAGAAGTCTAGGAGACTAAGTGCTCCAGGTAAGTTTAACAATATTTCTTTTTGAAGAAAACTTTTGAAACTTATAATATTTATATGAGATTTTGATCTTAGAACTTTAATGATTGGTCATGGATGTTGCTATATCATGTTACATATTGATCTTACATGTGATGTATGTTTGAATACTTAGGGTGGTATAGAAATTTCTGCATAGGTATGGCTATGGTGGCAAAATTTTAAGCTTCGGTGTTTTAATTTCTGGGAACAATCTATAAGGAATTAAAATAAATGGTTAACATAAGAATTAAATATATATGTGTCACGGATATTTAGCCACTAGAATCATTCAATTTGGAGTCCATATGTGGGAGATATGAACTGATTAGTAGGCAAAAGTCAGAAAATGGTTCATCAGGGAAGAATATGTTAGGATAGCTTCTGTATTTCAATTTCTGGGAATTATTTGTATGGAATTAAAATAAATGGTTAACAAAAGAATTAAAGATATATGTTTCACGGATTTTAGCCACTGGAATCATTCAATTTGGAGTCCATATGAGGTAGATATGAGCAAATTAGTAGTCAAAGGTCAGAAAATGGGTCATCAGGGAACAATATGTTAGGATAGCTTCGGTATTTTACGTTCTGGGAATTATCTGTAGGGAATTTAAATAAATAGTTAACATAAGAATTAAAGATATATGTGTCACGGATGTGTAGCCACTAGAATCATTTAATTTGGAGTCCATATGAGGTAGATATGGTTCGATTAGTAAGCAAAGGTCAGAAAATGGTTCATCAGGGAAGAATATGTTAGGATAGCTTCAGTATTTTAATTTCTGGGAACACTCTATAAAGAATTAAAATAAATGGTTAACATATGAATTATAGATATATGTGTCACGGCGTTTTAGCTACTGGAATAACTTAATTTGGAATTCTTATGAAGGAGATATGGATAGATTAGTAGGTAAAGGTCAGAACCTATCCGAGAGGAACTAACCTGTACTTTGAAGGAGTAATATCACCTTGATGTCTTAATATTTCTCTAAACTGTTCAACATGATAGTTTTAGATAATTGTTTTATCTTGAAATTGACACTAAGATCACCTACATCGGAGTTAAATTGAGGGAGTTATACTCTGATTAGTAAGAAAAGGTTAGATAGGATGAAAACCTGTATCAAGAAAATAAATAAATAAAATTAATATTTAAAAAAGAATATGAATCTTATAAATTAAAATAATAAATGACTAGTATAGCCATAGCCATTGCCATTGTATGAACTTCTTACCATCTTAAGTGTGAAATTTTGACATGAAAATATTTTATAAAGTGATATTTGAAATGGTTATGTTCATGGCATGATTACCAATGATTTTTGGTAATAGTTATATTTTGATGAACATACTTGTTATTGAAAGCATATTTTTGGCTATCATTGTGAAAAGAAAAGAAATGAGCACGGTCACATGGCAATCTATGTGGTGCACCAGTTGGGGACGCCCTACCAACGGTTATGATCATGATAATGAGAAAAGAAAGAGAAAGTGGGCCATGTCGGACGGAGCAAGAAAAGCCCGTACCGGAGAGTAGATGGCCATCATATGATATTTTGAAAATAGTTAATCCTGTCATACATATCATTACAGTATGATTCTTATGTGCATAAATATAATGCATTCATGTGACCAAAGATATTTTCTGTAGTTTATACAGTTGAACATGACGTGATGAGCTATATTAATGATGATTTATTATTGAACTTACTGGGATTTAATTCTCACTATATTTCCATATCATGTTCAGAAAAATTAGTTATGCAGATTTTCTATAGCTCTGGCTTTTAGTGCACATTGGATCGAGTTACTTTATGTTGGGCAGATCTCAGAATCAAATAAGATGTTTGTGGTCGAGTTGGCTCAGATCCCGGTGAAGGTGCAACCACCCGCACCTGTCTCTCCGGAATTGGTCAACCAAAATAAACAAGATGTAAATATCTATGTGTTTGATATGTTGCATGTACGTTTTGATTAATGACATTTATGTGAACTCAATATTGTATAATAATAAAGAAAAAAAAAAGGTTGTTACAAGAAACATAGAAGATGAATTAATAAAAGGATGAACTAGAACTTTAGGAAAGGCCAGGCTAAGAAAACTGGATTTCGGAGTAACCAAGGAAGCTTCTGTTTTTGAAATACTAAGAAGAATCAGTTTGGAATTAAAAGAAATGGTTAACATAAAAAATGTAGATATATGTCTCACAGAATTTTAGCCATTGGAATTACCAAATTAGAAGTTTAAATGAGGAAGATATGGTCCGATTAGTAAGCAGTGGTCAGAAAATGGTTTACCAGGGAAGAATCTGTCAGGTAAGCTTCTGTGTTTGAATTTTTGAAAAAAATCTATAGGGACCTAAAATGAATAATTAACATGAAAATACACACACACACACACACACACACACACACATATGTGTGTGTGTGTGTGTGTGTGTCTTAAGAATTTTTAGCCACTGTAGCTTATACAAATGAACATGAGATGATGAGCTATATTGATGATGACTATGATTTATTGTTGAACCTACTGAGATTTAATTTTCACTATATTTCCATATCATGTTCAGAAAACTAATTTTGCAGATTTTTCTATGGCTTTGGCTTTTAGTGCACGTTGGATCGAGTTACTCTATGTTGAGCAGATCCCAAAAATTAATAAGGTGTTTGTGGGTCGAGTTGGCTAAGATCCCAGAAAAGGTGCAACCACCCACACCCATATCCCCGGAACTTGTCAATATGGATGAATAAGATGTAGACATATATGTGTTTGATTTTTGTATGGATGTTTTTAATTAATGATGTGTATGTGAACCCAAAATTGTATTAGTGTTAATAATATACCATAAACCTTAGTTATGCTTGGTTAATTTAAGTGAATGTTATTATGAGTTAAATAGTTAGAAGTAAAGAGGTAATGACTTCACGAGATTTTAAAAAAATATATATGTATATATGTAAAAAAAAATGGAGTTACATAACAACTTTAACATGTTCATCACATGTCAAAGAACTTTTCACAAGGCATAGCTCAAGTGGGTCAATAAAATAGAGACTCATAACATCATTAGTTATATTATGGTTAACCAAGTCAATCATACAACAGGATTTATCTAGAGATGGGTATTTCATTACATTTATTAAATTAAACTTAATTTTCTCATCCCCTATGTTCAAAGAAAGCTTTCCATCTTTTACATTAATAATAGCACCTATTGTAGCTAGGAAAGGCCTTCCAAGAATGATGGGGATTTGATTATCTTCCTCCATCTCAAATATCAAGAAGTCTACAGGTATGAAAAACTTTCCAGTTTTTAGAGGAATATACTCTAAAATACCCACCAGATGCTTAACAGATCAATCCACCAACTATAGAGAAAGAGTGGTTGGCTTTAGGTCACCCATTTATAGCTTCTTTCATATAGATAAAGGCATAAGGCTCACACTTACTCTAAGGTCACGTAGGGCTCAGTCAATGTGCATGCCTCTAATGGAACAAAGGATAAAGAAGCTTCCAAGATCCTTAAGCTTTAATGTTAGCTTATAAATTAATGCACTATATTTCTCTGTTAATACCATTGTAGCTTAATCTTCAAATTTTCTTTTTTTTTAGAGGATCTCCTTTAGAAATTTGGCATATAAAGGTATATGAGAGATAGCTTCCAAGAAAGGGATATTGATGTGTAGCTTTTTTAACACATCCAAGTATTTTCTATACTATTTCTCTAATATAGCTTTAGCCAATCTCTGGGGAAAAAGAATTGGTGGCTTGTGTGGTTTAGGAGCCATATACTTAAGCTCTTCTTCCTTCTTTTCCTCCTACTTTAACTCTGCCTCTTTGAAATCTTCAAAATTAACCTTCGATTCTTCTTATTTTTTCTCTCCTTTTCCTTCTAGTTCATTCAACTGCTTACCAATCCTTAAGGTTATGGCTTTACAATGCTCTCTGGGTTTCTCAAGTTGTCCAAGAAGTTTTCCATAGTTTCTATTTGATAAGCTAGCTTGTTATGCAATTTGTCTCAATCATTTTATTATGTGTAGCTAGCGAATCAACTTTAGAGGCTAAGTCTTTTATGGGTTCATTCATTGTGTAATTCTAAGCTTTGATCTCTCATTTTGCTTTGACTATTTCATTATAAAATTTTCCATCAGACCTTCCAAATTAGATTTTGGCAGGGGTGGAGGATAAAAAGACCTTTGATTCTAAAACTTTGGTGGTAGTATGAAATTATTATGAGGAGGCTGGTTGGCATTAGGTTTATAAGAGAAATTAGGATGGTTCCTCTAGACTAGAATGTAAGTATTGCTAAAAGGATTGTTTCTTTAGTTATTGTTGACGAAATTCATTTGCTCATAATCTTGAAGTATAGGATTCCCAAGCTGAAAATCATTGGTAACATGGCCAATACATCCACAAATCTCACCAGTACAAGAGGAAAAAGAACTAACAGCATTGACACTCAACTTGTCAAACTTCTGAAACAATGCGTTAACCTTATAAGATAGATGGTCAAAAGCATCAACTTCATATATACCTATCGATTTCCTTAATGGCTTTCGCTCATTAGACCAAGAGTAATGGTTATGTGCCATATCTTTAATCATCTCATAGGCCTCATCAATTGTTTTATTTATTAAGGCTCTTCTAGCTATAGCATCCATAGACATACGTGCACTGTAAATCAATCTATTGTAGAAGGTATGGATTATTAGCCATTTTTCCAATCCCTGGTGTGGACATAATCTAAGGAGTTCCTTAAATTGTTCCCATGCTTTATATAAAGACTCCACATCCCTCTGAGCAAAAGTAGTAATCTGATTACGTAGGTGAGTTTTCTTACTTGGAGGAAGATACTTGGCTAGGAATGCATGTGACCATTGTTGCCAAGTAGTTATAGACCCTAATGGAAGAGAATGCAACCATACTTTGGCTTTATCCAGCAAAGAAAATGGAAATAATGTGCCACAATACTTTAAGAACACTGAGAGGTGGAGGTTTTGATCTTCAGTAGGGAAACCTTTAAATTGGTTATGTTGGACCATTTGTAAGAGTGAAAGTTTCAACTCAAAGTTATTAGCTTTAACTGCTGGTCTAACTATACTAGGGTTCAAAACTTGAGTGTTTGGGGTGATAAAATCTTTCAAATAACAATTATTACGGTCCGCCATTATAGGTTATGCTTGTTGTTTCCTTCTTTTTCTGCATAATGTTCTTTAAATTTCAGGATTGAAGTTAGCAAAATGTTCACAGTCTCTTCACATAAAAGGACAACACACCCACAAAGTAAAACAAGAGATATAATCAGCAAAATAAAAAATGAAAATAAGAAGAAAAGTAAGACGAGGATATAGTATATCTATTTCGCAAACTAAACTAATATTGACATTAATTAGTCCTCAACAATGACGATAAAAACTTGTTTATCATGTTTAAATACCGCAGGTGCACAGCGTAGTTGTAGCTAGACCAAAAAATACAAGTAATGTCCCATAGAAACCAATGTGTCAATTATTAATATTTCACGAAATAAACTATCTAAATCAATAGAATTCAAGAAAAATATTGAATGGCAATTCACAAACAATTAAAGTAAATAAATGATGAAATTCAATTATAAAAGACCCAAGACTAGGGTTCACCACACTTATGATATTCAACAACCAAGATAAGTATTTCTAATTGCAATTATTTGAGTTATTGGGGACGGTTTAACCTAAGCTCATTACTAGCCTATTTCAAGGTCTAATAATAGTACCTAAATTAATCTAATTATCTACTTTCATGGTTTAAATTAATCTAAAACCTTTCAGATTTCTACTAACTAACAGGTTCAATTCCTAAAGGATACTTTCGTGATTAATGGTGTGTTTGGTTTTGCGGTGAATCCCCCCCAAAGCCCATTTTCAACGTGATTTTTGCAGAAGCAACAAAATGTTGCTTCTGCAAAAATCACATTCACGTTGGGGGAAAAGCCAATCCAAACACACACTAAAATGCCCCTAATTAACTATTAGGGTTTCAGCAATAATTTTCACCTTTTAGTTCACTGTTATATACCTAAGATTGAGATAAAATGGTAGCTAAACACTTCATCAAACATATATCATGCATAATAGCCAATCCGATTACTGATAAACAATCATAACGAAAATTCAATAATTCAACATCAGTATATCATAAGTGGGTTTCCTCCAATCCTAGAATAAAATCTACTCAAACATAATTGAAATAAAAATCAAACTCAATTTCATTAAGTAAACCATGAATGTTCAATACAATCTTTGCTAAAGAGAAAATGAGACAAAGATAAAGAGATAAATCCTGGTACAAAGTAATGTAGATGAATTCAATGAGATACAATCTTCAATCCCACGTAAATTCTAACCTAAAGCATAAAGAAACTCAAAACTTAACCTTCGAATGTCCTCAATACTAGAGAAAGTTGAGTCCCCCTATATATAACCTCTTGGTTGCATTAAAACCTAAAAAACACAGAGCTTTATGGACCCGAAGCACGGCTTTATCCTAAGACATAGCCAAGTCGTGCTTCGAGCTAGTTTTGCAAAGGCTACACACAGGTTCTAGCACAAAACAGGGCAAAGCCATGTTTGAAGTCACAAAACATGGCCTGGCCGTGTTGGATTATGTGGTTCCTCCTCAGCCTGCTCCTAGTCTAAAGAACTCTCCAAATATGCATTTTTCCTTTGTTCTTAAGCCCTTTTGCTCACCTATAAAAGGAAAACACAGTCGAGTAGTATCCAGAGCAATAAAATAAAATTAAACGAAAGTAGGAAAATAATTACAAGTTAACAATAAGTTAAGGGTTGAAAAGTGACAAATAAACACACAATTTTCCCATTTATTATGGCCTGAGAAATTCTGTAGCTTATACATCTGAACATAACATGATGATTTATATATATGAGTGTGATATATTATTGAACCTACTAGGAATATCAATTCTCACTATGTTTCCATGTTATGTCACTCTTTTTGTTTGCCCTTACACTTTTACGAAAATTCCAAGTATGTCACTCTTTTTTTTTCATTTCCAATTTTACCCTTATGGTTTTATGGAAATCCTATTTATATCCATCTTTTTAATTCCCAATTTTGCCCCTAATTTTTTTAAAATTTCCAAGAGTACCACTCCTAAAAATATTATTTTTCCTTCGACAATTTTGCTTTTTAAGTAACCTAGAAAATGACCAAAATACTCTCCTCATCTCTATATTCATTTCAGTTGAATTTATTGGAAATTTCCAGCAAATTGGCATCACTTTGCATCTCCAAAAATAGGCCAAAATATTCCCTTTCCAAAGGCCATTTTCCTTCCCAATAATTCAGCCTAATATAACACTTTTTATATAGCTTAAAACTACTCTTTGGTGATAGGAACCACAGAGAAGTGCAACTCCAAGTTTCAAACAAATTTTGGGTGTTACTAGAGGTGAAGATAGCTTAAGGTATAACTTGGGACCCTTGAGATTTTGGATGTCATATGAAAATTCTGGGTATCTATTTGTGTTTAGGACATAATACCATATAACCATGCAAATTTTCATGCATGAATAACATAATTTTAGCACTTAAATCTCAAGAAACCTAAGTTGTGAACAGTACCTGTGAAAATCTTCTTGTCTCTTGAGTTGTCCTAATGATGGTATATAATTTGGAAGTTTAAATAATAGTTTAAACTTGAAAAATTACTTAAGGTAATGGCTTATTTTGAGGCTTGAAATGGTGGTTTAGAAGTGGGAAAAGTTGTAAAATTAGGAAGGTTGTCTTGCACTTGAATTTCATGGTATGAATATTGTGTGTAATAGATTGGTATGACATTATTAATTGGAATATGTTGAAGGCCCTAATGATTTAGCCGAAATGCTAACAATTTTAGAGGGGAGTTTCAAGAAGTGATATGCATAGGGAAAGTGGCGAAGTGCATGGTTTAGGATTAGTAATTTTGCTCCATGGTTGCTTACTAATTTTCGTATATGAATCACTAGGTGTTGGAGCATTGCAAAGGTGATTTAGAACCAAGTTGGCTTATGGAGCTACCAAAGAAGTGGAAGGAATTTAATTGTTTTGGATCCTCTAAATTGTGAGTGGATATTATTAGCTATGACATATTTTGGGAATTTGATTCTTGCTTAATTTATATGCCATCCTCTAATTTATAAAATGGTTGCTTAAGTTGCACCTATTATTCTTTATGTGATTTTATATATTTAAAGTATGGTATAATTTATCTAATTTTTATATTTAATATGTTTAATGTAAATGTATATTATGAATTTCCATTCTTGGGTAGTTATATTTGTAGGCCAGGCCTCCAAAATAAATCCCTCCATGATATGTAATGTGAAATCATGATTTGGCCAATTGCTACTTTGGTGCATACATGCAATGGAGTTCATGACCATTTTTTTAATTAGAAGGGTGATGTGAAACATGTTATCACATTGTGGCATTATCCCATGACCTGATACCTAGATATATATATATATATATATATATATATATATATATATATATATATATATATATATGAGACATGTTTCTTACATTACCTATGATGCATGAATTTAATGTCGTTTGTATACAAGACTTTGCTGCCAAGTTTGATTATCATGAGCGATATGAAATATGGAAAGGAATATCTAGTTTTTGATTATCCGTGCTAAGGATTACGATCTACGGGCCAACCTCTTAGAGCCCGTTTGGTTTATTGGAATGGAAAGGGAGTGGGCAATGGAATCTCAGATTCCATCGTTTGGTTAAGTGTAATGAAGGAAGGAAAACATTCTATGGAATGCCTCATTCCACTATATGGTGGAATACTGATTTCATCCAAAAATTGCTGGAATCCGGTATTCCCTCTGCGATTAAAAGAAAAAAAACACCTTATGTTCTCATTATTTGTTCTCAACACCCAACACATGACAGCTGTAACAACTGTTTTATTTACTTATTATTCTACAATATAGAGTTTACATACACGTCATTAATCAAAACATACATACAACATATCAAACACATAAATATCTACATCTTATTTATTATGGTTGACCAATTTCGAAGATACAGGTGCGGATGGTTGCACCTTCACCGGAATTTGAGCCAACTCAACCACAAACATTTTATTTGATTCTAGGATCTGCCCAACATAAAGTAACACGATCCAACATGCACTAAAAGCTAGAGCCATAGAAAAATCTGCACAACTAATTTTCTGAACATGACATGGAAATATAGTGAGAATTAAATCTCAGTAAGTTCAACAATAAATCATCATAAATATAGCTTATCACGTCATGTTCATCAGTATAAACTACAGAAAATATCTTTGGTCACATGAAGGCATTATATCTATGCACATAAGAATCGTACAGTAATGACATGTATGATAGGATTAACTATTTTTAAAATATCATATGATGACTATCAATTTATTCTCATATCAAGTTACCCCGGTCAAGGTGAGTATTTTCTACTCTCCGGTACGAGCTTTTCTCGCTCCGTCTGACATGGCACACTTTCTCTTTCTTTTCTCATTAGCATAATTATAACCGTTGGTAGGGCGTCCTCTACTGGTGTACCACACGGATTTGCCATGTGACCGTGCTCATTTCTTTTCTTTTCACAATAATAGCCAAAAATCATTGGTAATCATACCATAACCATTTCAAATATCATTTTATAAAATATTTTCATGTCAAAATTTCACAGTTAAGATGGTAAGAAGTTCATGCAATGGAAATGGCTATGGCATATACTAGTCATTTATTATTTTCATTTATAAGATTCTTCTTCTTTTTTAAATATTAATTTTATTTCTTTATTTTCTTGATGCAGGTTTTCATACTATCTAATATTCTCTTACTAATCAGAGCATAACTCCCTCAATTGAACTCTGCTTTAGGTGATCTTGGTGTCAATTTCAAGATAAAACAATTATCTAAAACTATTATGCTGAATAGTTGAACAAAATATTACGAAATCATGGTAATATTACTCCCTCAAAGTACAGGTTATTTCTTCTCGGGTAGGTTCTGACCTCTACCTACTAATCTGTCCATAACTCCCTCATAAGAATTCCAAATTAAGTGATTCCAATGGCTAAAACTCCGAGATACATATAGAAATAATTGTTATGTTAATCATTTATTTTTATTTCTTACAGAATGTTCCCAGAAATTAAAACACAGAAGCTATTCTAAAATATTCCTCCCTGATTAACCAATTTCAGACCACTGCTTACTAATCGGAACATATTTGCCTCATATGGACTCCAAATTGAGTGATTCCAGTGGCTAAAAATCTATGACACATACAGCAATAATTCTTATGTTAACCATTTATTTTAATTTGCTACAAAATGTTTCCAAAATTTAACACACAGAAGCTATTCTAACATATTCTTCCCTGGTTAACCATTTTCTGACCACTACTTACTAATTAGACCATATCTATCTCATATGGAGTCCAAATTGAATGCTTTCAGTGGGTAAAAATCCGTGAGATATAGATCTACATTTTTTATATTAACCATTTCTTTAAAGTCCTTACCGATTCTTCTCAGAATTTTAAAAAACAGAAGCTTAAAATTTTGCGACCCATAGCCATACCTATGCAAAACTATCTACACCAGCCTAAGTATTCAAACATACATAATATATAACATGATATAGCAACATCCATGACCAATCATTAAAGTTCTAAAATCAAAATCCCATATCAATATTACAAGTTTCAAAACTTTTCTTCAAAAAGAAATATTGTTAAACTTACCTTGAGCACTTAGTCCTCTAGACTTCTCCTTCCTCTTTCTTCCTTTCTTCCTCTCATTTCCTCACTCTACCTTTCTTCTATTCTTCCTCTCCCTCACTTGGAAAAAAATTCTAACATTACAAGGGTGGGTTTTGCCTATATAGACTATCAAATAATTCAACTTTCATAATTATGGGTCTACATTATCACAATTAGGATGCACTTGGTTGAATTTTGTGGAAAACAAACAACTCATGTTCTCGTCTTCCTCTTCCTTAGTCAAGATATGCATAGGAAAAGGAGATTTGTATTTCTAACCCTTGAATCTTCCTTGCTTAACTAAAATTATTTGTGTAGGATAAGGATGTTTTGTCATAATGCTATGTATTATTACCCACTTGCTAAAATTATGAGTGTAGGATATAGATGTTTTGTCCTAATGCCATGTATTATCATACCACTTGCTAAAATTATGAATGTAGGATATCACACCACTTGCTAAATTTTTGTCTTAATGCTATGTCACCTAATCTTGATTACACCATTATTTCATCACTTTATTTTATTTTTATTTTATTTTTCCTCTTGGGTTTGGGATCATTTTTGCCCATTTTCTTTACTTTGGTTAAAATTCTACCTTTCATAATGGGTTTCGTCACATTTTCATGATTTTTGGGCTACCGATCCAATTTCTATATCCTAGTCCAAGTCTATGTTTTATTTCTTCCTTGAGCTATCCTATTGGCTTGCTAAAAATTCATATGAAGTAGAAAAACTCTATATGAAGTGTCCATAGGTGAAAGCCCAATTTATAGGTGGAGATACTAAACTTAGTAACTTTAACTCTTAAATTAGAAAAAATTACCCTAATCCAATCTTCTTGAAATTTTAATACCTTTACTTTCTTCACAAAAATTTATCTTCCTTACCCAAGCATTTTGCCTTTCTTTAGTATATTTATTTCTAATTTTTCCTCTTAGATTTTCTCTCTTTACCTATTCCATTAATGTTAGAACATTTCTATGCATACACGTAAGGTGAAGAATTTCTAAGGATTATATTTCCTTAGATATCTAAAAATTGTCTAATAAATTTTATTTCCTTAATTAAATATTTATGTACCTTTATCAATAAAAGAAATAAAATTAGGGATGTTACTTTGAATACATGAAACGAAATTAGGGATGTTACAACAGCACCCCTTTTCATCGTTTCTCTCTACGAGAGACTAGGGGGAGGAAAAACAGGAAGCAAGCAAGGGAGGAGATTTCAACGAGAACATATAGGCGAAGCAGAGTCTCTAGGCGAAGAAACCTATTTTACGAAGGAGAGCCATCTTTGTTCTGCTTCACGTCCTTCTTCTTCAGCGTTCAAGCTAGCAAGGGAGGAGATTTTAGCAAGAACATATGGGCGAAGTAGAGTCTCTGGGCGAAGAAACCCATTTCGTGAAGGAGAGCCCATGACCTCCATTTCATTGATGAGCTTTCGCTATCTTCTCTCTTTTCTCTACGATTATGAAGTTTTCCTTTGCTTTACAAACCGCCACTAAGCAGCTACCGCTGGCCCAAGCCCAGGCATTTCTCTTCATGTCTTAGCTTCTCAGAACATGCACCTTATTCCTCTTACTTCTTGCATCTGCTTAAGTTTTCAATCCTCGGGTACCCATCTTTCATAGAGGTCAGTATCTTGTTCATCTTGCTTCTGTTTTCTTCATTAAGTTATGCATTTTTGAACAATTTCATACCAGCTTTGCTTCTATTGCTCTTTCTATTTTATAATCTGACTGCTATTTAGTTACTTACATAGCTTGACCTTGAACCATGTGGCTCTCCAAGTTGAAACTAGTATGCATATTTCAATTGGGAAATTTTGCTACTGTCTGCCGTTTTTATATTGGAATTGAACTTGAAGTGCTTTTCTTGGGAGACTTTGATTTCGCCCATGGGTCTTGGGGTCTTTGTCAATGGAATTGTTTTGTCTATATATGTTAACTAAAGTTTTTGACATGAGTTCATACTATTTTGGATGTAAATTATAGGACTTTTCTGTTCAAGTTCGATTGTTGAAGTATAATGTACGTTATTTGTCACAAAAACAAGTTCTTGCCTAGGACAAAGATAAGAAATCATTAAAGTTAGTCACAAAGCTAGAAATTAATAGATATATTATGTCTTCATTTTTTTTTAAGAAAAATTATTTTTTTATATTTTTTTATTTAAAAAATTAATTTAATTATTTTATATTAAAGGTAATTTAGTCATTTTACTTATCCTATCTTTTCATTCTTTAAATTTATCCACCAACCAAACAAAAGAATATTACATTACCTAGTTCTTTCCATTGCATACCAAACAAGGTAATAAGCATTCCATTCCCTTTTTCTATTCTCACTTCCTTTCTTCTTTCCATTCTACTGAAATTCATTCCACTCAACCAAACGGGCACTTATGTTGTGCCTATCACATGCTTCCACTTAGGGGGTCATGACACAATAAAGGCTACTGTTGGGATACAAGTTAAAACAAACTAGTAGAACCAGAGGACAGGCCTCAAGATGTTGAGGTGACATTATCACAGGTTTTGAAGTTAGGGCCATCAATTTTTTTTGAATTTGACAATAGTGAGGGTCCATAGTGGTTTATGGATGCGATAAAAAAGAGTTGCAATGCTATTAGGTATTCTAATAGGAGATATGTGGAGTTAGTATCATTTTACCTATCAGATGTGGCCCAGGTGTAGTATGATACTTTAATCAAGGGAAGGAAAATTGTTGCACTGCCAATGGAATGGGAGGAGTTTAGAGAAACATTTATGGAGCATTTTCTACCTTAAAGTTTAAGGGATGCCCGTGTTAAGGAAGTTGAGGAGTTGAAACATACTTTAAATATGATTATCACCGAGTATCATGTTTGTTAAATTAGATATCAAATTCGTAATTGTTTGATCCCTCTAATTTGTGAAATAACGAAGGTTTAATAATTTGTGCATTAGGAATTGTTAGATCTTAGAAAGAATAATTGACTAAATTAATTGCAATCGCTTGTTCTTATTTTGTTTAGCTCCACTTATCTCTCTAATTCATTAATACTGTTATTAGATTAAACTTTTAGCACTTTTTGGGGTTGTTTAATAGTTAGAGTTAATTGGATCACTTATTTTCTAATTAACTAAACCTAAGGAGGGACATGAATTTAGTTCCAATGGTGAATATTGAAATGTGAATTGATATATGTATCGATGATTAGTGGTAAATTCTAATGGTGAAAGTTAACCTAAACCAAGGCTCATTCTATTTAATTAATTTCGATATTTTTCTTGTTTTCCTTAACTAACTATTTTCTTTGCATTCAAAATTCTCATCTCCATTCACAAAAACATAAAAGTAAGTTACACACTCTATGTAGGATCAACCCCTTGCTCACACTACTACAAGTATTGTTATTATAAGTTTTAATAATTTTTGGGTGCTTGTGATAGCTCATACCATAAATTTTTTTAGTCAAATAAGGAAATTCGAAATAGAAAAGTTTTCTAGTTAAACAAGGAAACTAAAATAATTTAAGCCTCTTGACTTTAGTTGAGCATGCCTCTTGGTTTTGATACATATTCGGATTGACTTTGATGATGTGGACCAATCTTGGCCCATCTTCAGTTAGACTTATTAAATTAATTCATTAAGTTTTTTTTTTACTCTTTTAATTTGAATTTTTGTAATTAATCAAACTAGAATTTGAAGCAGGCAAGGGTAATGGTTTGTTTGGTCTTTCTTACTTTCATTTTCATTAAAAACAAAAAAATGTGATTGAAAATCTATTTGGTAGAGTTTAGAAGAAAATATTTTCTAAAATGGGTGAAAATAAAAAACCACTAAAAAAAGTTTTCAGTGTTTTTAAAAAATAAAGGGTGCCATTTTTGTAATTTTAAAAGAGAATATGTCATAATTATTAAACAAAATAAGAATAATATTATAATTATAGAATATCAAACTTAAAATTAAGTAATGTTTATAGCCAACTATGTTAATTAGATTTGATAATGGCGCGGCTAACAAATGAAAATGGAATGCACATTTGCTTCAAATTCTAGTTGGACTTATTACAAAAATTTGGGTTAAAAGGTTTAAAAAAATATTTAATGACTTAATTTAATAAGTTTAACTAAAGGTGAGTTAAGATTGGTCTATATCATCAAAGTTAATTTGGATATGGATCAAACCAATAGGCATGTTCAACTAAAGTCAAGAGGCCTAAATGTTTTTAATTTCCTTGTTTGACATGAAATTTTTTCTATTTTTAATTTTTTTTGTTTGACTAAGAGAGTTTTCGGTTGAAGCGAGTATGCATTCAATTCATTTGTTAGCCGTGCCATTATCAAAGTTAATTGACATAGAGGACTATAAATATTACTTAAGTTTTAAGTTTGATCTTCTATAATTATAATATTATTCTTATTTTATTTAATAATTATGATATATTCTCTTTTAAAATTACAAAAATGCCACAAGTTATTTTTTAAAAACACTGAAAAGTTTTTTTTAGAGGTTTTCTATTTTCACCCATTTTAGAAAAAAAAATTTAGAAAATATTTTCTTCTAAACTCTACCAAATAGATTTTCAATCACATTTTTTGTTTTTAACGAAAATGAAAGTAAGAATGACCAAACAACCCATTACCCTTTAAGCTTTTTTATTTGCCTTTTTATCGTCCAAAGATCATAGTATATATAGGTTGCTTATTATAAAAAGCACAAAGCAGCATATCTAAATAATTAGGGAGATATTATCGAATTAAATGTTGTTAAACTTGTCTTGTTTCAACAGTAAATAATTTATACTTAAAGATAAATCTCACTATGTTTTTATTAGAAAATTTAAATATCTCAACAATTCATTCTTTCATGCTCACGTACACTATTATCTTTTCTCGTCTCCCTTCTCTTTAGTAGCCCATTTTCATTTTATTTTATTATTCTCTTTTAAGACTTTCTTTTCTTCCTCATTTTTTTCTCTCTCTAATAATATAAAGAGAAACCAGGTCACTTGTGAAGCGGATTAAATGAAAAAGTTGTGGACAAGCTTCAAAAGTTTGACATACGAATAATCAGAAGAGGAAAAAAAAGGAAGAGTGAAGTAAAAAGAGAAGATTGAACGTAAGACCAAGGAGTGTGAAATAAGAATATATTAAGATATTTTGGTTTTTTAATTAAAAATATTTAGATTTATCTTTATATTAAAATTACTTAAATACCCACAATGTTTTATATTTTATGTAAAAAATGATAATTTTTTTTTCTGAAAAGATATAAAAATTGTTACTTCCATGACTTGAGGGTGTGAACGAAGAAAAAAAATGAGTGTAGAAAATAGAAAATTAAAATTGGACCAACTAATCCAATAGAGTGAACTGATAGAGAAATTGATAGAGAAATTAATTTGATTTAACTTTATATACCGATAAGTGAAAAATCAATGAAGCGGTCAAAATATAATTAAAGTTGGTAAAAAAAGTGAATTGAAAATTTCACTTTTTTATTTATAAATTTTTCTTATTATTAAAATAATATAGTTTTAAATACTTTTTAAATGAAAAAAATGTCAATTTGGTCAATTGCTTAATATTAATGACAATTATATATGTATTCTAATTTTTTTAATTAAAATAATATTACATTAATTATTATTAATAATTGAATATTATATTATATAGAAGTATTGAATAGTTGTTAATAAAATTTTAAATATATAAGAATATATTATTTGAATATTTTTTATCTTTAATATCTTATTTTATTAATTTTATATATTTAAATTTTAGTATATCATATTTTATAATATAAAAATAAAAAATTATATATTTTATTATTAGTCGGACACCCAGTAGACAAATTAACCTAAATTTATTTCTCCAATCTAATAACTTAATCATTTTTTAAAATATTAAAAAATTAAAATTGACCAAAAACGAGAAATCGCTGACAAAAAACGTGACATGAAGAAGTAGAAGACGAGCGCGATGGAGGGAAGGAAGGGAATTTATTAATTTAAATAATTGCGTAATGCACCACAGTGACATTTGAGGGTGGTGGTTAGCAGAGAGAGAGAGAGAGAGAGAGGCAGGTTGCAGAACTTTGAAGCTTTTATCCGCGCAGAGTTGAGAATTGTATGGTAAGTCGCGAATGTTTTTTATTAACAATTGTGCCTATAATTTTTGTTTGAATATCTGAAACCCTTATGAATGAATCAGCAGGAACGTATGGGACAACTGATAACTGATTTGGACACTCAGGGGGTGTTTGATAGAGGAATTTTTTTTGAATTCTTGGGAAATTGAATTTGAGAAAGTTTAATTCCTATGTTTGGTTTTTAAATTTTAAAACAGGATTCTCAGGAATTCTGGATTCTTGAAAATGATTTTTTATAAGGATTCTCACCTAAAGTTTTCCATGTAAGAGGGTGGGAATCTAAGTTTTTCATGTCATGGAAATCTTTTTTAAATATAAAAAGACAATAATATCTTCTATTTTGTCATTTTTTCTTTTATCTCTCTCTTACGCATCTCTCTCTCTCTCACTCATACTTTCTCTCTCATGCTTTTCTCTCTTACTTTCTTTCTCATAATTTTTTTTATTTTTTCTATCACTTTCTCTGTCATTTTTACACTTATTTTCTCTCTCTCATCTTAACATAAGTAAGGATATTTTTGGAAAAGTACTACAATCTTCAGGAAAGTTCTATTATAACCAAACGTAGTAATAAAAGATTCTCAGATAAATATTTAAAGCCAACAAAATGCTTTTTGCACATTCCCAGTAATCATCATTCTCAGAAAACATGTTTCCCATGAAAGATGATTTTTAAGAATGAAAAATGTTACCGCATACCCAACACCCCCTTAGATGGGGCCAAGAGTTGCTTCGGATCCCAATGTCAGAAATGTCGGAGATGCCACAGCTGATTTGGAAGATTTTAGGCATTCCATCGGTGAAATTCTCATCACTGTTGATAAGGTGAACTTGATTTGCCAATTGAAGGTTTTTCATCAATTTGTGTGATTGATGATTCTCAAGTTGGCCTCATTGGACATAAATTGAATGTTTCTTCTTCTTAGGCGCTATATGGGTACATGAAACTGCAATGCTTTTCAAATTTAATGTTGTGATCGTAAACTCAATGTCTAAAACTGAAAGTAGACTCTATGATTTGTCTACGCGGATTTTGTTTTGTTCTATGTCTCAAAAGTTAAATTTACCGTGCTGATCCTAGACCTAATTTCTGATATTACTGCAATTGTTATTGTCACTTGTGACTAAAGATAAAACTTTTCCCCTTAAATATGTTGGCATGTTTTCCATGAAGTATAAGTTAGTTTAGGGAAAAAAGAAAAACAATACTGGGCATTTTGTTGTTTTATCATATACCGTGGGTATAAATTCTCGGAAATTGTATCTTGAGATTCACCTTATTCTAGGGTCATATTTCCTGATGTGTTTGTCGCCATTGTCCATACTGAATTTAGGCAAATAATGGCTCTATTACAGTTTTGCCACACCTCAGGTCCAATTGGTGAAATGACTCAAATAAACTGAAATATGCTAAATTACATGGCTTAAATGCTAGCCTGAGTTATCTTTGTAATCAACTCTTGGTTCTTATATACCATTCTTTAATCCCTCTTACATATCCTTATATGGGAGAGGATATTATTTTTTCAAGGATTATTTCATCCCAAAAGCTTAAAATTTTGGGATGAAGTGGTCGACAGTGTTATTGAAATCGTATGGGTGTATAATTCTTAGGTAGATGTGCAACAATAACAAGCCTTTGTGATACATATCACAGGATGAATTGGGAAATCACACAAATTGATGGCTGAAACTCATGAATCAGTGTGATTTCAATCCTATATGGATGAATTGTGTAACAACTTTTTTTTTAATTATTATTATACAATATAGAGTTTACATACATGTCATTAATCAAAACATACGTACAACATATAAAACACATAAAAATCTACATCTTATTTATTCTAGTTGACCAATTCCGAAGATACAGGTGTGGGTGGTTGCACCTTCACTGGGATCTAAGCCAACTCGACCACAAACATTTTATTTGTTTCTGGGATCTGCCCAACATAAAGTACTCGATCCAACGTGCACTAAAAGCCAGAGTGATGTGATCTTAATTAAGCATGATATTAATACCTTTAAACTTAATCTTTGTTTGATTTAAGTAAAATATAATTAGGAATTAGTTTAATTTTATGTTTTGTGTTGTAGGAACAAAGGAAGAAGAAAAGAGAAGAAAAAGATAAGAAATTCATGGAAAAATGCTACATTGTAGGGATTCCATACCTTTCCGCACTGTTTTGCGCATATTTCCCTCTTATGAACTCCAATCAAAGTAATTCAAGTGGCTGTGAAACGATAACACGCTCATCTACAACTTTTATGTTGAACACTTGGTCAAATTCGGGAGATTTCATAGCGTTAAAGAGCTTGCAAATCAGAATCACAGTGCAGCAAGATGAATTATGACATTTGGTCACTACTTTTGTCATATCTCCTTCAATTCAGATCCCATTAAGCCAATTCTAGTGGCTCTGGAAAGAAGCGACATAGAGCTACAACTTTTGTGTTAATCACTTGCGCAAATTCTAGAATTTTCTGCGTACCACGGCGCTCGTAAGAGAGCGCCGCGGCGCTGCGTCATTGCAGGTCTGTAGCGTCGCGGCGCCCGAGTAGAGCGCTGCGGTAACGCCGCCGTACAGGTCGTTAAAATCACGACTTTTAGGGTTTTTTGACTCGAATTGAAGCCCGATGGGCTGGGATTTGACCTAGATACAATCTTACTTCGATTAGGAGGAGTTAATCTATAAAACGGGAGGAAAGCAAGCAGATAATTCATCCAATTCTTCATCCAAATTCTTAGTTACATTCTTCAATTCTTCTTTAGATTTTCTTATGGCCCTGCGTGGCTAGTTCTTTTTAGTTGGTTGAGGTAAATTGAAACCTCAAGGAATCTTCATGTATTGTGAGATGTGGATTTTATTTTATTATTTCAATTTGAATTGAGTATTGATTATTCATCTGCTCTTCTTCTCAATGATTATTCATATGATTGCTAGGAGGCCTACTAGTATATTGTGTGTCTTAATCTACCGCTGAATTATGTTTTGAACAAAGTCTTCAATTCTGTGATTCATGAGGCAAATAGGTTTGAGGATTTTGGATTATAAATCATTGAACCTATGATGAATGATTAACTAAATTAGATATAGCCGATGTGTTTATATTTGTTTAGCTCTGTCATTTTCTCTAGTTCTTCATGCGGTTAACAAATTATGTTTTACCGATGTGCTAAAAGATTGCTTGTTAATTAGGGTTTAAATAGTGTGATTGTCATTAATTTACTAGACTTAAGGAGAAACAGGGTTAGAACCCCAATGATAGATATTCAATTGTAGATTGATTATGTTGTCAATAATCAATGTAATCCCTTGACGGTGGATATTAACCGAAACCAACGTCTTTATCATTAATTACTTTCTCTTAATTACTTTCATTATTGTCTACTTGATTTTATTTACAATTATCAATTCCCCCATTTTTCAATCACATAAGGTAATACCAGTCTCTGTGGGATCGACCCTTACTCCCACTACTACATGTTAGTTTTGAGGTAAGGTATCAATTTGGGTGTACCTGCGACAGTATGCACCAAATTTTTGCACCATTGCCAGGGATTGCGTCATTACTTTTTGTAATTTTTTGATTTATGCCTGTAACTCGTTCTTTTAATTCTCAAGATTTACAGTTCAATCCAAATATTGAAAAATCTGTATATAGGCACAGAAGAGAAATTCAAGAAGACGTTGATCAGGACAAGGAGGAAGTGATTATGGCCAGACACCCCACTCTGAAGGAGCTTGCAGCTCCTGATTTGCATCAGCAACCCTTATGCATTAATTTTCCTAATCTTGATGACAATGTTAATTTTGAGTTGAAATTTGGATTAATTCATCTCTTACCAAGTTTTCATGGTCTTACATGTGAAGACCTACATAAACATCTGAAGGAGTTCCATGTGGTATGTACCAGTATGAAACCCCCTGGAGTAACTGAGGGACAAATAAAACTCAAGGCTTTTCCTTTTTCCTTAAAAGATTCAGCCAAAGATTGGTTGTATTATTTTCCCTCTGGTACTATCACTACCTGGAATGAGATGAAGAGAATGTTTTTAGAACGTTATTTTCCTGCATCTAGAGCCACTACTATTAGGAAAGAAATATGCGGCATTAGGCAATTGCATGGTGAAACGCTTTATGAATATTGGGAGAGGTTTAAGAAACTTTGTGCAAGCTGCCCACATCATCAGATTAGTGAGTAGCTACTAATCCAATATTTTTATGAAGGTCTTTTGCAGGGAGATAGGAGAATGATAGATGCAGCTAGTGGAGGAGCACTAGTAGATAAAACTCCTGAAGCAGCCAGAATCCTGATATCAAATATGGCTACCAATTCACAATAATTTGGCATTAGGCATGATCCTCCTATTAGGCATGCCCATGAGGTAAGTACCACTTCTCTACAGAATCAAATATCTGAACTTACTTCTCTTGTACGCCAAATGGCTACAGGTACACTTCAGCAAGTTAAAGTCTGTGGAATATGTTCAGTGATAGGGCACCCTACTGATATGTACACTATACTTCAAGAGGAATCCATAGAACAAGCTAACGCTGCAGGAGGTTTTCCTAGCCAACCAAATAGGTATGATCCTTATTCTAATACATAAAATTCTGGATGGAAGGATCATCTGAATTTCAGGTATGGGAATGCACAAAATAGGCCTGTAGGACAAAATTTTCAACAAAACCAACAGGCATATTATCCTAGACAGAATGCATCCCAGGATTATCAGGTAAGTAATCCATTGGAAGACATTGTGAAAACTCTTGTATATAACTCTCATCAATTTCAACAAGAGACAAGAGCTAGAATTCAGAATCTGACAACTCAAGTAAGTCAGTTAGCAACCACAATGAGTCGATTGAATGCTCAAAACTCAGGTAAGTTACCTTCACAAACTATGGTAAACCCAAGGGAAAATGTGAGTGCAATCATGCTACAAGGTGATAAAGAAGTTGAGACCCCAATGCAAGAGTTACATGCACCAACTGAGCAAGAGGAAGACAAGAATGATGCAACCATGGTAGGTAAGCATCCAAAAGGTAAGTCTGAACCTTTCTCTGAATATAAATCTAAACCTCCCTTTCCTAAAGCTTTGAAGGAAAATAGGATGAATGAGAGAACTTCTGAACTATATGATACCTTTAGAAAGTGCGAGGTAAATCTTCCTCTTTTGGATGCAATCAGTCAGGAACCTCACCATGCCAATTTCTTAAGGGAATTACACACCCAACAGAGGAAGCAGAAGTTGAAAGGAGCTAAGAAAGTAAAAGTAGGTGAGCATATTTCTGCAATTATTCAGAGAAAACTCCCTACAAAATGCAAGGACCCAGGTATGCTTTCTATTCCCTGCTCTATAGGTAACAATAAATTTGATAAGGCCATGCTAGATCTAGGAGCATCTATTAATGTCATGCCATACTCTATCTATGCATCGTTAGCACTAAGACCTCTGAAAGAAACTAGTGTTATAATACAATTGGCTGACAAATCTAACACCCTCCCTGAGGGTGTAGTTGAGGATGTTTTAGTGCAAGTTGGTGATATGATTTTTCCTGCTGATTTTTATGTACTTAACATGAAGAGTGGTGATCAAACAACTCCAATTTTGTTAGGGAGACCATTCTTAAAAACATCCAAGGCCATAATAGATGTTCATAGTGGCACACTGACAATGGAATTTGAAGGAAAAATTATGAAATTCAGTAATTGCAGTGCCATGAAAGATCTCACTGCCTATGCTATTAATATGGTAAATTCTCTAGCATAGGATGTTGAGCCTATAGAGACAAAGGTTGAGAAATCAGCTTTGAGTGTTCACTTGCAGGAGAATATTGTAGAAGCTCCAAAAGTGCAGCAAACAGGTAAGGATCCCTTTACCTCAGCACCAAATTCTAATGCAAATGCACCTTCTATTTTGTAGGATCCTGGATCTAATTTGTCACCTATTCCCAATCATTTGAAATACTTGGAAGTAGGAGATGCATCACCTATTTTAGTTGCCAAGAATTTGGGTATTAAAAAAGAAAAGGAATTGATGCATATTCTTCAAAAAAAAAATGCCATTATAAAAACAATTACAAACCTTAAAGGCATAGACCCGACTGTAGAGTTGCATCAAGTTCTAGAAATCAAAGGGGTTAGACCCCTTAAAAGTAAGAAATCTCTCCCTTGGTTAGGACCACTTGTTATTACTAATGTGGCTTCTGATTATGCAGTTGAATTTCAAGGATTGAATCAGTCCCAGAAATTTAAAGTGAACATCAAAGAGCCTCCATGAACAAAGATAGGGAGTTGGGTCGAGCCAACGACATTAAACAAAGGCGCTTATTGGGAGGCAACCCAACATAATAAAAAAGAAAAAGTGGGAATCAGAAATATTCATGGTCTAGTAATGCAACATACTCATTCCACTCCAAACAAATTCAGGGAAGTTCACTTAACTCATATGTTTTTCTATATCTTTTCCTAATTCTTATCTTTCTTTTACATTAAGGACAATGTAAAGTTTGAGTGTGGGGGTGGAAGTTTATTTGTCTGAATTATTGTGACCCTATTATGAGCATTAATTTTTTTATTTTCACTATTAATGTATTTTTATTGCGTTTAGCAAGTTGAGTGATTGTGTGAGTGTTTCAATTTATGTTTTGGGATGTTAGGCACAACCAACAGCCAATGATATGACTATCAAAAAAAAATTTAGCTCTTGAAAAATGTAGAAAATTCATGGTTATATGCAATTTTATCCCTTTTGCAATTTATTACTTTTGACTTTAGAATCCTGAAATATTTTTGCACAATAAATTTGGGCATTCAATTTATCTTTTACTTAGAGAAGGTTTATATAATTCAAAAGTATTTCATGATCTCAACAGGATTCTAGAACTTATTTGAATGCTACTTGAGGTGAAATCCTAGGTTAATACTATTATTTAGGAGATGATTTAAGCATTATTTGATAGATTGCGCCTTTCAAGCCTAACCTAAGCAATAAAATATCCTTTGTTCCTCTATCTTGAGCTTAATGAACTTTTCCCTCTAAAAACCACAAATGAGCCAAAAGCCAAATTTTGTATGAATATCCTTATTTTTCTTTATCCCATTCACTCACTCTATGATTATTTTGCTAAATACTTGTTTTGTAGAGCTTAAATTGACAAAAGGGTGGAAGGGTAGAGCAAGGAAAAGAAAAGAATTATGCAAAGAAAAAAAAAAGAGAGAATTATGAAAAAGGAACAAAAGAAAATTCCAAAGAGAATAAAAGCATATGTTGTGGGTGAAAAAAAAACTTTTTGAGAATCAAGGAAAAGTATGGATCAAACTCAATTGACGTAAGAAAAAAAATGTGGGGGAAAGTCCTCCAAATTTAGGAAAGCTCAAGAGATCAGATTTAATCATGTGGTACTGGGTGATTGAGCCAAAATTTGTATCCTTTATCTTACCTTATACACTGGCCACATTACAAGCTAAATAAAGTCTTATTGATCTTAGAGGTAGTTTTGGCCTACATTAGTGGAGAGTGGCATGAAAAATAAGCATATGGAAATCTTAAACTAATTAGAGATCTACAATCAAAATTTTGGGATATATAAACTCATCCAGGTAAAAAGAAAATTTATTGACCCAAAAACACACACACACTAGGGATTCAGAAGCATAAAATAATAGATTGCATTTTTGTTAATCTCGTGCATGATTATGACCTTTCAAAATTTTTCTAGAGTATATTTTTATGTTATGAGGCAAACGTTTGGTAAGCCTAACACTCACTACATTATTGATTGTTGTTTTTTTGTCTTTAGGGATTATTTTGCTTGAGGACAAGCAAAAGGTTGAGTGTGGGGGTATTTGATGTGATCTTAATTAAGCATGATATTAATACCTTTAAACTTAATTTTTGTTTGATTTAAGTAAAATATAATTAGGAATTAGTTTAGTTTTGTGTTTTGTGTTGTAGGAACAAAGGAAGAAGAAAAAGATAAGAAATTCATGAAAAAATGCTACATTGCAGGGATTCCAAACCTTTCATCACTGTTTTGCACATATCTCCCTCTTATAAACTCCAATCAAAGTAATTCAAGTGGCTGTGAAACGATATCACAATCATCTACAACTTTTATATTGAACACTTGGTCAAATTCGGGAGATTTCATAGCGTTACAGAGCTTGCAAATCAGAATCACAGTGCAGCAAGATGAATTATGACCATTGCTCACTAATTTTGTCATATCTCCTTCAGTTCAGATCCAATTAAGGGGATTCTAGTGGCTATGGAAAGAAGAGACATAGAGCTACAACGTTCATGTTGAACACTTTTGCAAATTCTAGAATTGTCTAGGAACCGTGGCGCTCGCAATAGAGCGCTGCAGCACCCGAGTAGAGCGCCGCGGCGCCGCCACCGTACAGGTCATTAAAATCACGACTTTTAGGGTTTTTTTACTCGAATTGAAGCCCGATGGGCTGGGATTTGACCTAGATACAATCTTACTTCGATTAGAAAGAGTTAATCTATAAAAAGGGAGGAAAGCAAGCAGATAATTAATCCAATTCTTCATCCAAATTCTTAGTTACATTCTTCAATTCTTCTTTAGATTTTCTTATGGCCCTGCGTGGCTAGTTCTTTTTAGTTGGTTGAGGTAGATTGAAACCTCAAGGGATCTTCATGCATTGTGAGATGTGGATTTTATTTTATTATTTCAATTTGAATTGAGTATTGATTATTCATCTGCTCTTCTTCTCAATGATTATTCATATGATTGCTAGGAGGCCTACTAGTATATTGTGTGTCTTAATCTACCGCTGAATTATGTTTTGAACAAAGTCTTCAATTCTGTGATTCATGAGGCAAATAGGTTTGAGGATTTTGGATTATAAATCATTGAACCTATAATGAATGATTAACTAAATTAGATATAGCCGATATGTTTATATTTGTTTAGCTCTGTCAGTTTCTCTAGTTCTTTATGCAGTTAACAAGTTATGTTTTACCGATGTGCTAAAGGATTGCTTGTTAATTAGGGTTTAATTATTGTGATTGTCATTAATTTACTAGACTTAAGGAGAAACAGGGTTAGAACTATTCAATTACAGATTGATTATGTTGTCAATGATCAATGTAATCCCTTGACGGTGGATATCAACCGAAACTAACGTCTTTATCATTAATTACTTTCTCTTAATTACTTTCATTATTGTCTACTTGATTTTATTTACAATTATCAATTCTCCCCTTTTTCAATCACATAAGGTAATACCAGTCTCTGTGGGATCGACCCTTACTCCCACTACTACAGGTTAGTTTTGAGGTAAGGTATCAATTTGGGTGTACCTGCGACAGTACGCACCACAGAGCCATAGAAAAATTTGCATAACTAACTCTGAACATGATATGGAAATATAGTGAGAATTAAATCCCAGTAAGTTCAACAATAAATCATCATCAATATAGCTCATCACGTCATGTTCAGTTGTTTAAACTACAGCAAATACATTTGGTCACATGAATGCACTATATCTATGCACATGAAAATCGTACAATAATGACATGTATGACAGGATTAACTATTTTCAAAATATCATATGATGACTATCAATTTATTCTCATATCAAGCTACCCCGGTCAAGGTGAGTATTTTCTACTCTCCGATACGGGCTTTTATCGCTCCGTCCAACATGGCCCACTTTCTCTTTCTTTTCTCATTAACATAATCATAACCGTTGGTAGGGCGTCCCCTACTGGTGCACCACATGGATTGCCATGTGACCGTACTCGATTCTTTTCTTTTCACAATGATAGCCAAAAATATGGTTTCTATAACAAGTATGTTCATCAAAATATAAATATTACCAAAAATCATTGGTAATCATGCCATGAACATAACCATTTCAAATACTATTTTATAAAATATTTCCATGTCAAAATTTCACACTTAAGATGGTAAAAAGTTCATACAATGGCAATGGCTATGGCATATACTAGTCATTTATTATCTTCATTTATAAGATTTTTCTTCTTTTTTTTAATATTAATTTTATTTTTTTATTTTCTTGATGCAGATTTTTATCCTATCTAACCTTCTCTTACTAATCAAAGCATAACTCCCTCAACTTAACTCCGATGTAGGTGATCTTGGTGTCATTTCAAGATAAAACAATTATCTAAAACTGTTATGTTGAACAGTTTAGCAAAATATTAAAAAAAATCAAGGTGATATTACTCCCTCAAAGTACAGGTTATTTCTTCTCGAATAGGTTCTGACCTCTACCTACTAATCTGTCCATATCTCCCTCATAAGAATTCTAAATTAAGTTATTCCAGTGGCTAAAAATCCGTGACACATATAGCAATAATTTTTATGTTAATCCTTTATTTTAATTCCCTACAAAAGTTTCTGAGAAATTAAAACACAGAAGCTATCCTAACATATTCTTCCCTGATTAACCATTTTTTGACCACTGCTTACTAATCAAAACATATCTACCTCATATGGACTCCAAATTGCGTGATTCCTGTGGCTAAAACGCTGTGAAACATATATCTATAATTCATATGTTAACCATTTATTTGGATTCATTACAGAATGTTCTTAGAAATTAAAACACAGAAGCTATCCTGACATATTCTTCCCTGATTAACCATTTTCTGACCACTATTTACTTAACAGACCATAACTACCTCATATGGACTCTAAACTAAGTGATTCCAGTGGCTAAAAATCCGTGACACATATATCTATAATTCATATGTTAACCATTTATTTGAATTTTTTACAGAATGTTCCCAGACATTAAAACACAGAAGCTATCCTGACATATTCTTTCCTGATTAACCATTTTCTGACCACTATTTACTTAACAGTATCTACCTCATATAGACTCCAAATTAAGTGATTCCAGTGGCTAAAAACCCGTGACACATATATCTATAATTCTTATGTTGACTATTTATTTTAATTCCCTATAGAATAGTGCCAGAAATTAAAACACAGAAACTTAAAATTCTTCCAAACATAGCCATACCTATGCAGAACTATCTACACCAGCCTAAGTATTCAAACATACATAATATGTAATATGATATAGCAACATCCATGACCAATCATCAAAGTTCTAAAATCAAAATCTCATATAAATATTACAAGTTTCAAATCTTTTCTTCAAAAAGAAATATTGTTAAATTTACTTGGAGCACTTAGTCCTCTAGACTTCTCCTTCCTCTTTCTTTCTTTCTTCCTCTCCTTTCCTCACTCTACCTTGCTTCTATTTTTTCTCTCCCTCACTTGGACGAAAATTCTAATGTTGTAAGGGTGGGTTTTGCTTAAATAGACCATCAAATAATTCACCTTTCATGATCATGGGTCTACCTTATCACAATGAGGATACACTTGGTTGAATTTTTTTTTAAAACAAACAACTTATGTTCTTGTCTTCCTCTTCCTTAGTCAAGATATGCATAGCAAAATGAGATTTGTATTTTGAAAATTATGATAATATGTTCTTAAGATAAGGGACAAGGCCCCTTTGATTTAAGGATTCATTTCATTTTTTTTGTCTTAATCAATTATGATAGGTTTGCCTTTTTAGGTGGCAAATTTTTTGCCCTTGAATCTCCATTATTTGGTTGAAATTATTTGTGTGCGATAGAAATTTTTTGTCCTAATGCTATGTATTATCATACCACTTGCTACAATTATGAGTCTAGGATATAGATGTTTTATCCTAAAGCCTTGTATTATAATAACACTTGCTAAAATTATGAATGTAAGATATCACACCACTTGCTAAATTTTTGTCTTAATACCATGTCACCTAATCTTGATTACACCATTATCTTATCACTTTATTTTTATTTTTATTTTTATTTTTCATCTTGGGTTTGGGCTCACTCTTGTCCATTTTCTTTACTTTGGTTAAAATTCTATATTTCATAATGGGCTTGGTCACATTTTCATAGTTTTTGGGCTACCGATCCAATTTCTATATCCTAATCCAAGTCTATGTTTTATTTCTTGCTTAGGTTATCCAATGGGCTTGCTAAAAACATTATGTGAAGTGTAAAAACTCTATATGAATTGTCCATAGGTGAAAGCCCAATTTATGGGTGGAGATACTAAACTTAATAACTTTAACTCTTAAATTAGGAAAAATTACCCTAATCCAATCTTCTTGAAATTTTAAGACCTTTACTTACTTCACAAAAATTTATCTTCCTTACCCAAGAATTTCAAATTTCTTTAGCATGTTTATTTCTAATATTTCCTCTTAGGTTTTCTCTCTTTACCTATTCCATTAATGTTAGAACATTTCTATGCATACACATAAGGTGAAGAATTTCTAAGGATTATATTTCCTTAAATATCTAAAAATTGTCTTATAAATTTTATTTCCTTAACTAAATATTTATGTATGTATATCCATAAAAGAAATGAAATTAAGAATGTTACTTTGAATACTTTTTTTACTTTTATTAATACATAAAATGAAATTAGGGATGTTACAAATTGCACGATTGTGCAATTCAAGCATCTGCACAACTTGAATTTTGTCTAGGTTGAGCAGTTGAATCCATTGCAACTTGTAGATCTCGGTTTAATCCCTAGAATCATCGAATACTTATCCCATCTTAATTGTAAATAGCTATAATTAGTAGGATATCAAGAAAAGGGATAATTGTCATAAATAAAATCTTTTAGGTTAGGTTGTCCTGATTTTTAGGGATTGATTGTTATCATCGAATCTTTATTTATGTATAGTTTCTGCTTTCAATAAAGAGTGGAAAAATTATTCCCCAAAATTTTTCATGATATCAGAGCACCATGGAAACACTAGGAAAAATCGGTGACGGTAAGCCCAGTGCACACACATCAGTTATCTCGTCTCTCGGTGAAAGTTCCTCTCTAGTCATTATAAATTGTAGGCTAGATGGAAAAAACTTCCTTCATTGGTCTCAATCTGTCCTCATGGTGATCAGAGGACATGGCAAAATGGGGTACATTATTAGTGAAACCAGTATACTCAAACTGGATGATCTAAGCTATGCTACTTGGGAACTCAATAACTCAATGGTCATGTCGAGCTCATTAATTCTATGGAGCCACACATCAGTCGCACTTATCTCCTGTTCAAGACAGCCAAGGCTATTTGAGAGGCTGTCAAGGAAACCTACTCAGACCTTGAGAATGCATCTCAGGTTATAAAGATGAAGTTAAAGGATTTTCAGCAAAGAAAGCCTAGATGTCACAGGTTATTACAATTCCTTGAAAGTTCTTTGGCAAGAATTGGACTTATTTTATGAAGTAGATTGGGGAGATGTAGATGATCATATCAAGTTTAAGGCCCACTTGGATAAAGAACGATTGTTTAAATTTATGGCTAGTTTGAATAGAGAATTGGATGAGGTTCATGGGCGGATCTTGGGAAGGAGGCCTCTACCATCAATTGAAGAGGCATTTGTAGAAGTTAGACATGAGGAAAACTAGAAATTGGTCATGCTTGGAAAGGGAAAAGGTCAACTTATTGGGGAAAAACCTGCGGAGACTACTGCACTTTATACTAAAGGTAGCTTTGAGGCAAAAGTCAAAGGAGATAACAAGCAACTAAAGATTGGAGAACGCCTTGTATGCAACTATTGTAAGAAAGTAAGACACACTCGTGAAAAGTGCTTCCAACTTCATAGAGTACCACCAGGATGGAAACCGAAGAGCAAGAAAGAGGGGAAGGCACATAGAGTTTCCAGCGAATGTGCATAAGGGGAGACTTGTGAGGAAGCAGAAGTTTCTAGTGTCCAACTCGCTAAAACCCAATTAGAAGTTCTCCATAAGTTGCTCAGTATTTAGTCTGATATTCCTACTTGTACCCTAGCCCTCAAAGGTATAGCTCTTTCTATTTCTAACCCTATACCTGATTATACTGCTCCCTACATTTTTTATTCTGGAGCCCTAAACCATATGACAAGTTATCTCTCTTTTATTCTCATATAAACCTTGTACTTATGATTACCAAGTAAAAGTTGCCAATGGATCTCTTTCTCCTGTTGCTGGAATGGGGGTAATCAAATTGTTTGAAATCTAACCCTTCACTTTGTTCTTTATGTGCCAAATTTAACTTGCAACCTTGTATACATTAGCAAGTTAACTAGAGGTTCCAAATGCCTTATAAAATTCACCCCTGAATGTTGCATCTTACAGGAGCAAGCTATGAGAAAGATGATTGGCAGTGCTAGTATGTTAGAAGGGTTTTATCTCTGGAAAACCAATAAACACTTTAATAATCAAGCTCTCATTGTGACTTAGTCCAAGATTGATCAAATTATGTTGTGGCACTGTAGGTTAGGGAATCTTAATTTCTTGTTTCCAAAATTATTCATCAATTAAAGTTTAAATTCCTTGTCTTGTGAAGTGTGTAATTTAGTTAAACACCCTCGGACTCCATACAATGCAAAAACCTATACTACATCTAGACCTTTTATTCTAGTTCATAGTGAAATTTGGGGACCCTAATGTATAAAAAAATGTGTTAAAGGCAAAGTGGTTCATAACTTTCATAGATAACCATACTAGAATCTGCTATATTTACCTTCTAAGAGAAAATTTTGAGGCTGCTCAAATCTTCAAGAATTTCCATTCCATGATCCAAAATCAATTCAAAATCTCTATCCAGATTTTAAGAATTGATAATGGCAAAGAATATTTTAACTCAATTCTTAGAGAATACCTTGTTTCCCAGGGTATAATACACCAAAGTTCTTGTGCAAATACTCCTCAACAGAACGGTATATCAGAAAGGAAAAACTGTTATATTTTAAAAGTGGCTAGATCTCTAATGTTCACCATGAGTGTTCCTAAATATTTATAGGGTGAAGCAGTTCTTACCTCAGCATACCTCATAAATAGGATGCCATCTAGAGTTCTTGATTTCCAAACTCCTATCTTGGTTTTGCAGCAGTGTTTTCCACACTTCAGCCCCTCTACTCTTCCCACAAAGGTTTTTGGTTGTAAGGTGTTTGTTCACTCCCAACTACCTGTCTAAACTTGATCCTAGGACATATAAATGTGTTTTTGTTGGATATTCACCCACACAAAAGGGATGTAAGTGTTATTCTCCAACTTTCAAACACTTTTTTGTGTCTACAAATGTTAATTTATTAAAACTGAACCTTTTTTCCTTCCACAGCCACCCAACCTATCACTACCTCTGAATAGTCTGATAATAGTGGGACTGAAGATCCTCAGAGACATCCACAACTACTAGTTTATTCCAGAAGAAACAAGGGCTCAAGGTATGATACTTTTGACATACAACAAGGCAAAAAATCAGGACGAGTAGAGTGCTCCAATAACCTTAATGATGAGGATCTTCCTACACAGGCATCAACAGAAACATAAGTTTAGCCTATTGTTGAACAGCCTAACTCACATCAACCTTTGGGAGAATTCCCTATTGCCATCAGAAAAGGGGTAAGAGCTTGTACCAAACATCCTATTTCAAAGTTTGTGTCCTATGGTCAATTATCTTCCAAATTTCATGCTTTCATTACAAATCTCTCCAACATAGTGATGCCTAAGAATATTTATGAAGCTCTTTTAATACCTTAGTGGAAACATGCCGTCTTAGAGGAAATGCAAGCTCTTGAAAGGAATTGTATTTGGGAATTCAAAAGCTTACTTATTGGTAAGAGAACTGTTGGATGTAAATGGGTGTTTAATGTTAAATATAGAAGTGATGGCAGCATAGATAAATATAAGGCTCGGCTAGTTGCAAAAGGATTCACCCAAACCTTTGGCACAAATTTTTAGGAGACTTTTGCACCAGTTGCAAAATTTAATACTGTGAGAGTTCTCTTGTCTTTGACAGCAAATCTAGATTGGGCACTTCATTAGATAGATGTAAAAAATGTCTTTCTTAATGGAGAGCTGAGTGATGAAGTTTATATGGATATCTCCCCAAGCTTTAAAGGAATAGAAGGAAAAGTGTGCAAGCTAAGAAAGGCCCTTTACGGCCTAAAACAGTCTCCTATAGCATGGTTTGAGAAACTTGCAAGAGTTGTGAAGAATAGAGGATACTACCAAGTTCAAATTGACAATACCATGTTTTCTAAACACTCATCAGGAGGTAAAGCTGCAATCCTCATTGTATATGTAGATGATATGATCATAACAAGGATGATATCATTGAAATAAATTAGTTAAAGAATTATCTTAGCAAGACCTTTGAGATGAAGGAACTAGAATCACTGAAATATTTTCTAAGGATGGAAGTGGCAAGGAACAACATTAGAATATCAATCTCTCAAAGAAAATATGTATTAGACTTGTTGAAGGAGATAGGAATGTTGGGCTACAGACCATCAAACACTCCGATGGAACCAAATAAGAAGTTAGGGGGAGAAGATGATGGCAAAGATATTGGTGTAAAAAGGTATCAAAAACTTGTGGAAAGGCTCATCTATCTCTCACACACAAGACCAGATATTGCCTTTACTATAAGTGTGGTAAGCCACTTTATGCATTATCCCAAAGAAGCTCACATGGATGCTATCTACAAAATTTTGAGGCACCTAAAGGGCACTGTAGGAAAGGGCTTGTATTTTAAAAAAGGAGGATTAAGGGATATTAAAATCTTCACATATGCAGATTGGACAAGCTCTATATTAGATAGGCACACAACTTCTAATTATTGTGCCTATGTTTAAAGGAATATAGTAACTTTGAGGAGTAAGAAGCAATCTGTTGTAGCTAGAAGTACTACAGAAGTAAAGTTTCGGGCATTGGCATATAGAGTTTGGGAAGATATTTGGCTAAGGAGAATATTAAGTGAACTTCGGGTCCTTATTACACAGCTTCTGTTTGTGTATTGTGACAATCAAGCTGCAATCAATATAGCCCCCAACCTGGTCCACCACAATAGAACTAAACATGTGGAGATAGATCCAAACTTCATCAAAGAAAAAATTGATAATGGGTTTATTAATTTGACCCATCTACCCACAAAGCAGCAGGTAACTGATCTGCTCACTAAGAACCTACCTGGACCTCAAGCTAAAGAGATAACAAGCAAGCTGGACATGATTAATATCTATGTCTCAGCTTGAGGGGAGTGCAAAAGATCTCGGTTTAATCCCTAGAATCATTGGATGCTTATCCCATCTTAATTGTAAATAGCTGTAATTAGTAGGATATCAAGAAACTCTGCCTATATTCGTATAGTCAGTCCCAAGCCCAGATAAAAGAGGAGGGTTATGTTTGGCGTGCGATAGCCAACATAAAACTTTGTTGTAGCTACATGAATATGGATAAACGAAGCAATAGTATTATGGCTAGGTCGTTGTTGTTGTTTTAATTAAACTCGCAAGCACACGAATCTGTTGGAGTACAGATTTAATGGTATGTAAGGTCGATCCCACGAGGATTGTCAATTGATAGGAAACTCTAATTTGAATCCAAATAAATAACTCTAATCTAGTTGTCAAAATATTTGTTTTGTGAGGAGAATATTAAATCAAGTGTGCAGGGAATTGATGTGCTCAAATTAAATTGAAATATATTCAAGGTAAAAAGAATGCTAAGGTTAAGGGATCTACTCCTGGTATGAGTAATGATAAATTTAACTCTTTTATCACTCAATTGGAATCTTCACATGAATAAGGTTCCAATCGAAAAATGTGTTACTTTGAGCTCACTTTTGTTTATACATGAATTATATTTACCTCCTTTTGCACCATTAATACATGCTTATAAAATGGATTCAAGGGTACATTGTGCCAATTATTATATTGTCTACAATAAATCAAGATTGATTCAAGAATTTATTGTGCCAAAAATTGTCTACAATGTATCAAGGTTCACACCTTACAATATTAAAATGAAAAGAGGTACGAAGAAGAAACATAACAAGAGATAGGTAGCGAGGTCAACCATAAACATAATAAGAGATAGGCGGTCTGATAGAACCAGCCAATAAGATAACAAGAGATAAAAAGAAAGAAAATAAATACAATAACATAATATAACAAGAAATAGGTGGTTTGGTAAAACCAGCCAATTAAAAATAACAAGAAATCGACGGTCTGATAAAACCAGCTATTAAGAAATAACATGAGAAAAGAAATAAGAAGGTAAATACAATATCAAAGATAAACATTAAGATTAAGAGTTAGATTAATTATTATTCTCATACCAAGAGTTTCACCTTTTACCTCAGCATAAGGAGATTAGTTCTCCATATTCAAATTAAGAAAGAAAAAATGAAGATGAACAAGCATGATGATATTATGAAGGGATAACAAAGTATCTAAAAAAATAAGAATATTACAATACTAAAAAGATGAAATTTATGGTCTCAAAACTACACTCTCTTCAGCTATTTTCAACCTCCTTCTAGCACACAAGACCCCTATATTTATAGATACAACTAGTGAGGTAAGTAACAAAGCAAGTTGCACTAAAGTTGATAGGTTGGATTGCACTAAGTCCACCGAAAGTAATCATTATATTCCTCTTTGATAGCCACCGAATTTGCTGCCTATGTGAAAAGAAAAGTTGTAGCAAATTGTATCAGCTATCTACTTGCCAAATTTCGTATACATTAACTGCTTATTTTATTAGATATGGCTAAATAATGCAGCAAGGTTGGGCTGGACTGCACCAGTAAGCAGATTTTCTTCTAGCCCAATTTTCACCCTCTTAGTGTCCGAATTTACTGATCATGTAAACATAAAAGTTGTAGAAAATTGTGTTAGCTATTCACTTACCAAATTTCATATATATTGGATATGTAATTTATGATTTATGAATAAGATACTAGAGTAAAGTCAGGCAGAAAAACAAACAGCAAATAGATTTTCAACATTGGAGGTTTCTTGAATCTTTATATTTAAGTTCTTTTGAAAATATAGTCATAAATCAAGATTGGATTGATGTACATATCCATTAGGATGCGTCTCAAGAGTCAAAAAGAAAATGCTCCTTACTCAGCCATCCTTAATGAATTCAACTTAACCGCTTGGTTTATAGACATCATTTTCAAAGAACCACAATTTAACTTTGATTTCTCCAATTGAGTCAATTTTCTATTTTATTCTACATCTGTAGAAGATGCATAAAACTAGAGATAAATACAAAAAATAAGTGCTTAAATATGACAAACATGAAATTGTTTAATTCATGATTATAAAACTCACTCATCAGTCGTTGCCCGGAAGCAACGCGCTATGTAGCTCAAGTGTAGTGTCAAAAGAGTAAGAGCCGCTGCATCGATACTCAGGTGCAGTGAAAAATAAGTAAGGGTTCTCACACTTTAATGAACGGGTGTGGGCAAAGAAGCTAGTTCATGAGTGTAGGATTCATTTTGGAACTTGAAATGTAGGCACACTTACAAGGAAATCAATGGAGATAGTTGATACTATGATTAGGAGAATGATCAATATCATATGTCTACAAGAAACTAAGTAGGTATGAGAAAAGGCAAAGGAATTAGATTCTTCGGATTTTAAGCTTTGGTACACCGATAAGATAAGAATTAGCAATGGTGTAGGTATAATAGTTGATAAGGAGTGGATAAACAATGTGGTAGACATGAAAAGATTAGGAGATAGGATTATAGCTTTAAAGTTTGTAGTGGAGCATGATACTTTTAATGTGTTTAGTGTATATGCACCTCAAGTTGGTTTAAAAGAGCATCACAAGAGAATTTTCTGGGAGGATCTAGAAGGTTTGTTTCAAGAAATACCTCTAAGAGAAAAGATTTTTTGAGGAGGGGATCTAAATGGACATGTAGGGAGGTAATCTAAAGGATACGAGGGTATATATGGAGGTTTTAGATTAGGAGAAGCAAATAAAGAGGGTAAAATTATTTTGGATTTTTCTTTATCCTTTAATTTTACTATAGCAAACACTTGCTTTAAGAAGCAGGTAGAACATCTTATTACATACAATAGTGGAGGAATAAGCTCACAAATAGATTTCTTCTTGGTAAGGAAATTAGATATAAAGTTTTACACAAATTGCAAAATCATACCTGGAGAGAGTTTGACTACCCAACACAGAGTTTTAGTTTTAGACGTACGCGTTAAGAGAAGAGTAGAAAGGAAGAGCAAAAAAATAGTTTCCAAAATTAGGTGGTGGCTTTTAAGGAATGAACAACAAAGGAGTTTTCAAAGAAGAGTAGAGGAAGAGGGGATTTGAGAAGTTTAAGAAAATGCTAATAATATATAGAACGAGATGGCCAAAGGAATCAGGAATATAGTTAGAGAGATACTTGGAGAATCAAGAGGTGTTGGACCAAAGGGTAAACAATCTTGATGGTGGGATGCAGAGGTGCAAGATAAAATTAAGGATAAAAGAGTGTTATAAGGCGTGGCACTTATGTAAAGATAATAAAAATTGGGATAAATATAAAATTTTTAAGAAAGATGTTAAGAAGGCTGTGAGTGATGCGAGATTTAGAGCTTTTGAAGGGCTATACTAATCTTTAGGAACTAAAGATGGGGAAAGAAAAATTTACAGGTTTGCAAAGGATAGGGAAAGAAAGACAATAGACTTAGATAAAGTGAAATGTATTAAAAATAAATAGGGTAATATTTTGGTAAGGGAGCAAGATATCCAAGCACGATAGAGGAGTTACTTTCAAAGGCTTTTTAACAAAGGACATGAGTTGACCTGTGACTCTGACAGGCTAAATGTTGCTAAGGAGAATCGTAATTATATTTTTTATCGTAAAATTCAGAAGTTTAAAGTAGAGAAGGCTTTGAAGAGAATAGAAAATGGCAAAGCAGTTGGACCCGATAATATACCTATTGATGTGTGGAAAAGTCTAAGAAGAAAATGTATAAGTTAGCTCACTAAGTTGTTTAATGTGATAATGAAATCTAAGAAAATGCCGGATGAATAGAGGATAAGTTCTTTAATCTCTATCTATAAAAATAAGGGAGACATATAGAATTATGCTAACTATCGGGGGATTAAGCTCATGAGCCACACCATGAAGTTATGGGAGAAGATCATTGAGCAAAGATTAAGACAAGAGACTCAAGTCACAGAGAATTAATTTGGTTTTATGTTAGGAAGGTCAACTATGGAAGAAATTTACTTATTGCGGATGGAAAGTTATCAAAGAAGACAGAAAGATTTGCATATGGTTTTTATTGATCTAGAAAATGCATATGATATAGTGTTAAGAAAGGTTTTATGGAAGGCTTTAGAGAAGAAAGGAATACGTATTGCATATATTCGAGCAATCAAAGATATGTATGATAGGATCACGACTTACGTGAGAACAAAAAATGAGAACACAAAGGATTCTCTCACAACTATTGGATTATATCAAGGGTCTTCTCTGAGTCCGTATCTTTTTAATTTGATTTTAGACATAATTACTGAACATATACAAGATTTGGAGCCTCGATGCATGATTTTTGCAGATGATATAGTCTTAATTGGTTAATCGAAAGAGGAAATAAATATGAAGTTAGAGTCATGGAGACAAGCTTTGGAAATACATGGTTTTCGTATAGGTAGAAATAAAACATAATATATGGAATGTATTTTTAGTAAAAGATGAACAAATACGAATTTAGAAGTAAAACTTTGAGATCATATATCAAAACAAGTTACAAGTTTTAAATATCTTGAGTCTATTATATAAAATGACGGTGAAGTAAAAGAGGACGTAAACTATAGGATTCAAGCAAGATGGATGAAATGAAGAAAAGTTTCGAGTGGCATTTGTGATAGAAAAATGGCACTCAAAGTTAAAAAAAAAAAATTCTACCATAGAGTTATAAGACCTGCCATATTGTATGGTACCGAATGTTGGACGGTTAAAAGACAACATGAGGATAAACTCAATATTGCAGAGATGAGAATGTTGTGCTGGATGTGTGGACACACCAGAAAAGATATTATCAGAAATGAGTGCATTAGAGATAAAGTTGAAATAGCACCTATTGTGGAGAAGACGGTAGAATCTCGTTTAAGGTGATTTGGACATGTGTAGAGAAGACCTACAGAAGCCCTATTGAGAAGAGTAAATTAGATAGAGAATAATCCGATAGTTAGAGGTAGAGGGAAGTCAAAGAAAACAATAGGTGAAACTATTAAGAATGATTTAATAGTTAATAACCTATCTATTGAGTTCATCCATAATAGGCCACTGTGGCGTCATTTGATCTATGTAGCCGATCCCACATAGTGAAAAAATGCTTAATTGTTGTTGTTGTTGTTATAATAGGATATCAAGAAAAGAGATAATTGTCATAAATAAAATTCCTTAGATTAGGTTGTCCTGATTTTTAAGGATTGATTGTTATCATCAAATTCCTATTTATGTATAGTTTCTATTTTCAGTAAAGAGTGAAAAAATTATTCCCCAAAATTTTTCACAACTTGACTGTAAAACCCCATATTTTATCCTTTTTATTCTCTATTTTTTAACATTCAAAAGCATATGGAGAGTCACTTAGATTAAAAAAAACCACCAGGTTTTACGTCATGAGAAACATGGGGTTTTTTTTTATTGCCAATGCTTTGAAACTGTGTGTTTGCCTTTGCCAAATTCTAAGCAGAGGTCTTGTAGATAGAATATATATACAAGATTGAATTTAAAATATGTACTATTTCTTAGCTGAGATAAAAATAGATTTAGATTACGTAATGATTTTTTAATGATAATTCCGTAAATTTTTTATGTTTAATATAAGATGATATCCATTTTATAATTAAAAATAATTTAATATATGAAGCATGTCTCAGGAACTCAATTTTGATTAGGTTCCTTTTATATCACAAATGGAAAAGCTTTTTCCGAATAGTAATTTTTATTCAAGTTAACTAAATCCAACCTATATTATAAATTCATTTAATATGTATTGATATTGTTGTATCTGTTATCCAACCCTATAATAATTAATTATTATGTCAATTTTATACTGAAATTATTGATTAGCCTTCAGTTATTTTACCAAAACAATTACACATTTATACATAATAATTTTAAAGAATATAACAAGAAGATAATCAAAATAGAATTTTGAAGAAGTTCTTCATATATTAAATTATTTAATAATATAAAATTGATTTCTTCTTGTATTAAAAATAGAAATATTAATGGAATTGTAATCAAAATAACAATTTATTATGTATCTATATAATTTTGCAGCTCAGTTAAAAAATAGTACATTTTTTTTAATATTCAACCTAAATTCTCGGCTCTGTCTATGGGACCTCTGTTTTGATTTTGGCAGAGGCAAAGTGGTAAATTCACACTGCATAGTTTCTAGGCGGAAGGCAAAAGGCTCAGTTTTCATGATGAGTCAAAGCTGGTAAATTTTTTATTTTTTATTTTTACTTCGAGTGACTCTTTGTATGATTCTAAATGTTTTAATTTGAAATAACAAAGACAAAAAGAGCTGAAATTTAGGTTTTTATTATGATGGACGCGACTATTTGACATGGCCAAAATTCAGGTTTTCTGCAATTATTTGAATAACAGAATAGTGCAATTTATCTATATAGAATTTAACCACACCAATTCATGTGATTCAACCATAAGTTCATGTGGTTTCCGATTCATCCTATTATATGTGTTGTTGAGGGTTGTTATTGTTGTGAATTGTACAATCCGAATTGGGAATCATTTGATTTCAATAACATTGACCCTTAAAGTTACTATATATAAATTTGTAATTTTTCTGTAAATCATAACATAATTATTAATTATACCCCACTAATCATATTGACACAAATTCATTTTAATTATGAGTCATATGATGATGTAAGAAAGAAAATCAAAGTTATTATATACCACAATACCAATACTTATGGATAACTTATTCACCTTTATAGAACTCCTCTTCTTTCTTTATTGAAATATCTTTTCTTATTAAAAAAATACCAATGCTTATTAAATGTATATATAGGGATAGATTTGGTTAACTTGAATTAAATTTACAATCTTTAGTATTTTGTTTATGTTATAAGTATATGCATATTTTATATTATGTTTTTTAAACTATTTTTTTATTTATCATTGTATCTTACAACGATTTATCATTTGGAAATAAGCCTTTCACTTGGCATGAATGAATACACCTTTATGAATCATGACTAAGCATTTAGTAGTTCAATCCTTGCAATCCCATTCTTCTTGTTAAATTTAATTTAAGCATAAAGCATGTTGGGCTTGTGTTTCTATCTACACTTAAAGCCCAAATCCAAATTGCTTTGGCATGAGAGGGCATGTTAGTTATATATATCAAAACCAGATCTAGTCTCTCTCCTAACAATTTAAACTTATGGGATGAAATGGTTCTTAATGTATAAATTATTGTCATCTTATGGATTTTTAATGAATTTTATTTAGTTATTTTGTGTAGTTTTTTTTATCAATGGTAGAAATGGAGGATGTGTTGTAGGATAATACAAAGGTTAGGAATTGTTGAAATATTTAGACTATATAAGTCCCACATTGGCTGTATTTCAAGATAGACAACCTTCACTCTACTATGAATATATGTAATAGAAGCCACTCAATATATCAAGGCTTTTCAAAGCATTCTCTCTCTTTCTTTTAATTTTTACACAGTATCAGAGCTTAGAGAGAGAGAGAAGCATTAAGCTTGTTTATGTAGATTTTAGGGCTAGAGCTTTGCTCACTTCTTTGAAGGAGCAGTGGCCCTTCTTCTCTAGTGGATTTCTAGTCACCATCATCTGGTTGTTTCTCGGTAGTTCTTTGGTCACTTTTCCAACAAAAATACGATGTCTTTTACAAAGATATTCCTGGTATTTCTTTGTCCACTTTCCGTTGTTTCTCCAATCACTTTTCTAGCAAAGTCATGGAGTAATATTGGAAGTAAAGGAGTCTGGGATACTATTGATCCATATACAGTTTCAATCGTCTTTGATTGAGCAGGTGAAAAGGTATAGGAAGAGGATGTCTATTTATGCAAGAAAACTGAAGAGGTGAAGAATAGCAGTGATGTTGAATTTACTGTAGATTCTGAAGAAATTCTGAGATTGGATAAGCAGTTGTGTGTACCTAATAAAAAAACTTAAAAAAGAGATTTTCAAAAAAGCCCATAGATCCATATATACCATTCATCTTGGGGTAACTAAAATGTATAAAGATCTAAAAGAAATTTATTGACAGGAAGGTATGAAAAAAGACATACTTGATTATGTCTCTTGATGCTTAACTTACCAGCAAATAAAAGTAGAACGTTAAAGGTCTGTAAGATTACATCAACAGATAGAGATACCTGAATGGAAATGGAAAATAATAACTATGAATTTTGTTACAAGGCTACTGCAAACACCAAAAGGATTTGATTTAATATGGGTGATCATTGATAGGTTGACTAAAACATCACATTTTCTACTAGTAAAAACCATATACAATGTAACTCAGTATGCAAATATATATTTGAATGAGATAGTGAGGTTCTATAGAGTGCCATTATCGATTATTTCTGATCGAGGACTATAGTTCACATCTCGTTTTTGGAAAACCTTCTAAGAAACTTTGGGCACAAAGTTAAATCTCAGTACTACTTTCTATTCTCTAATAGATGGACAGTTTGAGCGAATTATTCAAATGTTAAAACACATGCTTCAGGTATGCGTGCTAGATTATCAAGGTAACTAAGAAAGATTCTTGCCCTTAGCTGAATTTACTTATAATAATAACTACAAGGCCAGTATACAAATAGCCCTTTTTGAGGCATTATATGATAGACGTTGCCGTTCTCCGATGGGATAGTTTGAGATGGACGAAACTAAGATTTTATGACCTGATTTGGTACAAAATGCACTTGACAAGGTAAAGTTAATTAAGGAAAGGATATTAATAGCCTAGTGTAGCAAGAACACTAATGTTGATAATAGATGTCGACCATTGAAATTTGCTATAGGTGAACATGTCTTCTTAAAGATATCTCATATGAAATAAGTAGTAAGATTTGGGAAGAAAAAGAAGTTAAGTCCACAGTACATATGACCATTTGAAATTCTTGATAGGATCAGCCCAGTAGCTTATCGTTTGGCTTTGCCACCTGAAATGGATAATGTCCATCCAGTCTTTCATGTGTCTATGCTACGAAAGTACTTACCAGATTCTACACATGTTATGTAATATCCCATAATTTTTATTTTTTTAAATGATAATGTTTTGCTATAAATAAATATATTTTTATTTATTAAAAAATGATTATGTTATGCTAAAAGCAAGTATACTTTTAATTAAAGTAATTATTATTTTACTTAAAATAATTATATTGGCCTTTAATAAATTTTTGTTTTATTTTTAGAAATATTATTTCTTTTATTATGTATAAAGATATTTATTTTTTGTTTTGTTTTATTAAAATTTTTATTAAGAAAAAACATGATTTAAGAGTTTAAGTAAATGTTTATGAGAATGTAAATTTTTAGAAATTTTTGAGATATTTTAGGATGAAAAACGGTATTTATATGAATATATATAAAATAAAATAAAAATAAATCTAAATATTTAATTATTAAATAATAATAATTATTATTATTATTATTATTATTATAAAATGAAAAAATAAAAAGAAGGAAAGGGGGAGGGGAGACGGAATGCAGAAATCGCAGAGAAGGTGAATAGTGAATAGTACTTCCATATTTTCTCCCTAGATTTAGAGTGCTTATTGGCTTTTGATCTCAAAATTAATGGTACCAATGGATTTAGGACAAAGAGTACTACGATTTTGACCGAACAATTTCTCAAATCAGCCGTTGAATCGCAGCAAATTAGAAGTAAAAAATCTCAGAAAAAGGTAAACTCTGAAACTCTTACTTAAAGACCTCAAATTAAAAATCTGACACCGTAGATGTATTCAGGAGCTAGATAAACTTTAGGATTTAAAAATTTTCAGCTATCTGACAACTTTTTATTCTTGTTGAATAGTATTATTCAGCGATAAATAGTATTTTCTGACGGTAAATAGTATTTTTCAGTTATGAATAGTGATCAAGTTCTCGGAGTCATTTTTTTTTATTTTTAGACCATCCGGACACGTTTTTGAAGTCTGTTTAGTCAAATGTGGATTGGAAAAGTACAATTTAGAGTTGTCCAATCTAGAGCCCTTATCTTGTGAGTAGATAATTCTTTCTATGACTTGCTTTATACTCTTCTTGATCTTTAAATGTGTATTTGATTATGTTTATAAGATATTACACTTTTATATATTTCTGTTATGCATTAAATTATCTAAATTGCTTACAATTTGGAATATAGTTCAAGAAGAGTATAGTTTTGAAAATGGATTTCTGAACTCATGGTACATCTAATTTTACATGTATTTCTCATTAAATGATAAAGTGAATATTTATGCACGTGGCATTGATTTATAAAGCTATATGATTTTCCTCGAGAAAGGGCATGTATATGTGATAAACCCTAATTGGATAATTTATGACAGGTGAGTTGTATTAAGAAGTTTATACTAGATTATATGGCATATGTGCATATGATATTTTCTGTGAAGGAATCTTATTGGAAACACTGTCTGCTAACAGCAGGTGATATTAGCATTGGTGCACCTTGATAACCCAACTAGTAAGGGGTGATGCTAGCCTCATGTGTCGACCAACACACAAGATATTATATGTAAAGGAGAGCGGGATACCTCCTATATGGGCAAAATGCCAACTATATGAGATGTGATTTGCCTTCCCTTGCTGTGTGCTTAGAAAATACCCATATTAAAGTACCTTCGCATGTCCTCTTGAATGGTGGTAGGGTAAACCTCAGTGGGATGCTGAGTTTAGGCAAATCCTACACCAACAAAGTACGGAAGGTCCTGAACTTTGATATGGTGGTTCTGATATGGGATCCTCCTAATATTTTCATGTGAAAGATTTTGATGCATTACAATATTTGAATAATGATCAATATCGTATTGCATATGATTTTGAATATCTGAATGTGATATGAACTGAGAATATTTGAAATGTGGGTCTCATATGAATGTACTTCTGAACTGTATTTTTTGTGTCAAATTTTAAAATATGAGTACATTCATATATTGACCTAAGAGGTCATAGGAGGTATTATCTGCTCACTGAGTTGTCAAACTCACTACACGATATTTATATATTTTTCAGATAAGGATATAGAGTTGATCATTCCCCTTCAGATAGTTGACCAGCTAGATGACATGATCTCTAGGTGAGCCTATTTTGTTTCCATGGCTCATAAATTTTGATTTATATTATATTTGTATTTTAGAGTATACTCTAAACACTACAGGCAGGATCCCTGTTTCTGCTATACTTTGATGTTTATGAACTTGATCTGTATATGGTATATATATGGGAGAACCTATATGTATCTATTTCCTTGATAAATGATTGGAATATTCATATTTATGGAAAATATATGTTCATGGTATACGTGTTTCACGTGCCATAACATTAAGGCCGTGACATGTTATACAGTGCCCATATATTCAGTTACGGGAAGACTTAACTTATGAGAAATAACCAGTAGTGATAGTGGACAGACATGTAAAGAAATTGCGTTCACAAAAATACCTACAGTGAAAGTGATATGGAAAAATCACTCTTCTGAAGAGGCTACTTGGGAAAGAGATGATGATATGCGCGGCAGATACCCACATCTTTTTGAATCATGAGGTTAGTTTTTATTGTAAATATGGAGATGAAATTCGGGGATCAAATTTTTTTAAGGGGGGAAGAATTTAATAACCTTAAAATAAAGAACAATTATGAATGTAAGTAAAGATTATGATAAATGGAGATAAGTACCATTAGAAATATGTTTATTTATTATATTGTTTTAGAAATTATGAAGGTAATATTAGGGATAAAGTTTTGGGGCCAAATCTTGTAATTTTTTTAAAATAATAATGTTTTGCTATAAAAAAAGATTTTTATTTTTAAATGATTATGTTCTGCTAAAAGCAAATGCCCTTTCAGTTAAAATGATTTTTGTTTTGCTTAAAATAATTATATTTGGCTTTAAATAAATTTTTGTATATTTTCTAAAATTACTTCTTCTTTTTTAATTTTTTGTTAGTTTAGAAATATTAGATATTAATTCTTGAAATTTTTTTATATTTTTGCTTGATTTAAATGCTATTTTCTTAAGAATCATGAGAAGGAGTGGAGAGAGGAGTTGAGAGAGAAGTGTGAGAGAGAGAAAGATTAGATAGAAAAGATGAGAGAGAAAATGGAAGATATAACCCCCCTAATTTATGAGCACATGAAACAAATATTTTTTTTCCGCAATCAGATATTTTCCATAACATGCATAACACTATTCTTTGTCATGGCAAAAGATACATATAGGTTCTCTCATGTATATACATTATACAAACTAAGTTATAAATGTCAAAGTAACAACATAAAAAAAGATCCTGCCTGTGGTGTTCAGAGCACACTCTAAAATAGAAACACAGTATAATTCAAAAACTATGAGTTTTGGAAGCAACGTAGACTCACTCAGAGAATATGTCACCTAATTGATCACCTATCTATAGGATCAGACTCTGTATTCTTATTTAAAAAAATGTGAAAATATCGTGTAGTGAGTTTGACAACTCAGTGAGCAGATAATACTTCCTATGACCTTTTAGGTCAACATATGGATGTACTCATGTCTTAAAATTTGTCACATAGAAAATACAGTTCAAAAGTACATACATATGGGACCCGTATTTCAAATATTCTCAAATAAAAGGATATTCAGATATCCAAAACCATATTCAGTATGGTATGATCATTAAACAAATGTTGTTATGCTCAGTTGTATAAGTTATAATAAAATATTAAACTTTTGAGATAAAGTCATAACTTTTGTTGATGCATAATTATCATACTATATATGCATTGAAAATCTATTCTTTTTATATAATGCTCAAGCATATTATAGCTCTCAATACACTCAATTCACTCATTTGTTGTACGCATAGTGACCGATTGACTACAGTCACAATAAGTGATAAGAGAATGTGAGTTTATCACCTATCTGTCTCCTCACATTACCACTATCACTTGGTTGGAGCGGCCCTCTCTTGACTCACTCAGGCTAATAGGGTGTCCCCTACTCGGTACCGTCTTAAACCATACAACCCGTCAATATTCATCTATACATATAAATACATATATATAAATGCATATTCATCAAATGCAATATATAATTATCAAGCAACTCGTCATGAACTTTACGCTTGTCATTCAATCATAATCAGCAATTTTAAAGTTTTACAAATCAATACCTCATGCACATAATATTTACTTTACCAAATAATGATAAATACATTTAGAACCACATATTCAATGAGTTTCAAAATCTATTTGTAAAACCATACTCTTTTTGAACTATGTGCCAGTTTGTAAGTAAAATAGATATTTTAACACATTTCAGAAACTTATAATATCATAAATAATTTGTAAATAGAACTAATTATACATTTTAAGTTCAAGAAGAACATGTGATAAATTATAAAAAGAATTATCTACTCATAAGGTAAGGCTTCAGATTGCACAGCTCCAAAATATACTTTCCAAATCTAAATTTGATCAAATAGACTACGAAAATGAGTCTGGAGGGTTCAAAAACCTAGAAAATGACTCGAAAATCACGAAATTTGGCCTTCTGGAGTTTGGTCAATTGATGGGATACTATTTACAGCCAGAAATCACTATTCATATCGGCCGGATTTACTATTTACGACACACATAAAATTGTCAAATGATTGAAAAATTTTATATCCTAAGGTTTATCTATCTCCTGAATCTATCTATGGTGTCAGATTTTGAATTTGAGATCTCTAAATAAAAGTTTCAGAGTTTACCTCGAAGATTTTCCACTTTTGATCTACAGCGTTTCTGCAACTGATTTGAAAAATTATTTGGCAAATATCGTAGTACTCTTCGTCCTAAATTTAGTGGCACCCTTAGTTTTGAGATCAGAAGTCAGTAAGCACTTCAGATCTAGAGAGAGAATATGAAGCAGAGAAAAATAATATTCACACTATTCACGAAAGTTTCTGAGTTCTTTATAGGGGTGTACGTAAACCGAACCGGACCGAACCAAACCGAAAAAACCGAACCGAACCGATTAAAAATCGAACCAAACCGATTAAAATCGGTTTGCTTCGATTTTTTTAAAAAAACTGATCGGTTCGGTTCGGTTCTCGGTTTGGACAAAAACCAAACCGAACCGAACCAAACCGATCGATTTATTTTAAATATATTAAATAATTTTATTAAATTTAATTTTTATATATATTTTACATGTTTTATCTTTCATATTTGCCCTAAATTCTACTGTGCCTTCGAGCTACGGGACCTGTATTCTTTTCTTCTTGTTGACGCGAGACTTTCTTGATTTTCTTCCCCCAAATCTGAAATCCCTAGGCTGCGCTCTCTGTGGCCTCCAGCTGAGTAATCGATCTCTCCTTCGGCTACCTACTGGGCCATTGCAAACTACTGGGAGTCTCGAGCTGCGTTGCTGGTCTGGTTCATTTCGAGCCTTCCCCGCCACCTCGCCACATCTGCTCACTTGGTCTACTACCTCCGGCGCTGGCTGAGGCCTTAGTATGATTTCTATTTCTCTTGCAGATCCTTTAAATTTTAATGCTTTTAATTTCTTATGACTGTTTGATTTAAAATCTTCGGCGGCTTCCTCCCCTGTGACTTATTCAGTCATAATAATTAAGGTAGGGTCTGATAAATTTGACATTAACTTGTTGGGGTTTGATCGATCATTCATGGTGTAATTTCAGTGGTTTTTGTGAGGAATAATGCATTCCATAGATTTCCCTCCTTGTGTGGAAAAAGACAACGAAGGATCGATAATGGAGGGGTTGTGTTCATTGGATTCTAGATATATAGAATATATGAAGAAAAGAAGATTATTAGAGAGATTAATAAAAACTTTATATCTTTGTCCCTTTCTATTTGACTCCCACCCTCAGGACTAGTCGCTTGCTCCTAAAAAAAACAAATATCTAGGTTGAGGTATGTGTGTTGGTTGAAGTTGAACACAAATGGTATGTGTGTTGGCTTCGTCATTTTTTCATGGTTACAGAGTTCCCAGGCTGAATATCTTGGCATCTGAGGTAATCTGTCGTTTTATTTTGCCCCAAAATTTATACTAGCAATTTTGTTCCTCAAATCCATTTCATTTATTCTTGAATCTTATAGATGATTGTTATATAAGAAAATTAAATACATTTCAATTACTGTTATAGCTTAATGTTTGTTGGGATTCCTATTTTATGCCTTTTATAATTTCTTTTTGGGTAGAAAGTTAGAGACAAAGAGTAGTCAAATATGAATGAGTCAGAAGAAATACAACAAAAAAATTTGGAGGATGCAAATGCCACTGAAGGATCAAGATCTCCAACTCCAAGTGTGCATGAAGTAGCTTCAGTGCCTTCTAAAAGAAATAAAGATATCAATACGTCAACTTCGAAGAAGAAAAAAGTGCAAGAGGGGCAAAACAATGAAGATGATGACATTGAAGAAGGTAAGAGAAAATCCACTAGACCTGAATCTTGGGTATGGCAGCATTTTACTAGTATTAAGAATCGTGATCCAAATTGGCCTAGAGCTTCATGTAATTGGTGTGGGGCTAGCTATGCTTGTCATAAAAAAAGAAATGGAACTTCTAACATGGCCCACCATTTAGAAAAGCAATGCAAAAAATTTCCTAGAGAATCATTAGACTCTAGCCAAGCTATTCTTTCTTTCCAACCAAAAAGAAAAGAGCAAGGGGAAGGGACTGGGAGTAATTTATCAGCAGTTAGTTTTGATCTTCATGCATGTAGGCAAGCTCTAGCTAGGATGACTATTGTTGATGAATTACCCTTCAAGTTTGTTGAAGGTGAAGGGTTTCGGTATTTTATGAGCATTGTTCAGCAATTATTTTCTATTCCGTCTCGTGTTACAATGGCTAGAGACTACTATAGGCTTTTTTTAGATGAGAAAAGAAAATTGAAAAATGTGTTATCCTTGAATTCTCAAAGTGTTTGTTTGACTACTGATTGCTGGACTTCTGTGCAAAATTTGAGTTATCTTTGTCTTACTGTGCATTTTATTGATGATGAATGGAAGTTGCATAAGAGAATTTTGAACTTTTGTCCAATTGCTAGTCATAAAGGAGAAGTAATTGGTCAAACCATAGAAAAATGTCTTACTGATTGGGGAATTGAACGAGTTTTCACCATAATAGTTGATAATGCTAGTTCAAATGATGTTGCCATAGCATACTTGCGGAGGCAAATAAATGAGTGGAATGCAAGCGTGATGAAGGGGGAATACATGCATGTTAGATGTTGTGCTCACATTTTAAATCTTGTTGTTGCTGATGGCTTGAAAGAAATGCATGAATCAATAAGTAAAATTAGGGATGCTTGCAAATATGTGCGTGCTTCTCCTGCACGAATGCAAAAATTTAAGAAATGTATAGAGCTTGCTAAGATACAAGATAAGAGCATGGTTCAATTGGATGTTCCAACAAGGTGGAACTCTACTTATCTTATGCTTGAAAGTGCCTTGAAGTTTCAAAAGGCATTTCTTAGGTTAGAAGAGTGGGATGCTCAATTTCTTTTTGATTCTCCACTTGGTCCCCCAAACACAGAGGATTGGCTTAATGCAAGACATTTTGTGAAGTTTTTGAAGATTTTTTTTTATGCAACTAAAAATGTTTCAAGCTCTTTGCATGTGACTTCTTCTCAATATTTTCATGAATATTGTCTTATTGTGAAGACTTTGAAGGGTTGGTCTGAGAGTGATGATGATGCACTATTAAAGAATATGGCTATAAGAATGAAAGCTAAACATAACAAATATTGGGGGAGTTTAAAAAATATGAACATGTTTATTTTTGTAGCCATAATTCTTGATCCAAGATACAAGTTGAAATTTGTTGAATGGAGCCTTTCAAAACTCTTTGATCAAGACTTGGCTACTTCTATGGCTGACAAAGTAAAGGAAATACTCAATGGTATGCATGATAAATATAAATCTTGTTATGGTGTTAAAAAATCAGAAGATGTTGGTCAATCTTCCCAATCTAGTAGAGAGGTGAATATTTCATCAGTGGATGCTAAAGATTCTTTTATTATGGAATTTGACATGGATATGAGTAAGGATGATAATTTAGAGCACAAATATGAGTTCGAAACATATTTAACGGATCCCCTAGAAAAGATGTCACCAAAGTTTGACATTCTTAGTTGGTGGAAGGTGAATTCTACTAGATTTCCCATTCTTGCTCAAATTGTTAGGGATGTATTGGCAATACCAATGTCAACAGTTGCTTCTGAATCAGCTTTTAGTACAGGGGGCCGAGTTCTTGATCAATATAGGAGTTCTTTATCTCCTAAAACAGTAGAGGCTCTTATTTGTGCACAAAATTGGTTTCGGTCTACTCCTTTATCTCTTAACATGGAAGAGCAAGCAGATGACATTGATAAGGCTGAGATAGGTAATATTATTTTTGCTTAACTAGCATTATTTAATAAATTACTTATGGTTAAAAGGGTTTGTAATAATTTTTTTTCTTTCTTGACTTAATATGTCTATTCAATTATTAGATGAAGCAGGTCCGTTGGTTGAATCAGGATCAGATTTAGATTTGTAAACGAACGTGTTTTAAGTGGTATGGGCATTATATTTAACCAAATAAATTATTTATGTCTTTTTACCCAATACATTTTACATTGTACTAATTATGTTTTAATTATTGTTATATTTTAACAGGTTATGCACTTGGTTATGGGAATCTTAGTCTTAGAGAAACATGGAATTATTATGTTTTATGGACTTTCTAATGATAGCATAGCATTATGGACTTATTATGTATGTTTATGAATTTTTGTTGGTAGTATTATGTAATCATTATAATTTTGGAGTTCTGTTGGTAGCATTATAAAATCATTATGTTTTATAGACTTCTATTGGTAGTATTGTGGAATCAGATTTAGATTTGCATTATGGAATTATTATTTTCTTCTTGCATTTCATCTGCAATTGCAAATGGCCAAGTCTCTGTCCTCTCCCACATCTTCCCTATACAAAGATTCACAACAGGTGATTTCTCTATTTCCTATATGTGAAGAAAAACCAATTATATTATAGCTTACATGTAAGGGATTCAAGAAATTCACGTATACAATACCATAAACTAATATGTTTTGGTTTTCTAGGTAGGTATGACAAAGACAGATGCAGCTGTACAAACTCTCACAGATATAAACCCTGATGTTGTGCTTGAAGTAAGTATATTGTTCTGTTTGTAGCCACTGTGGTTGATTGCATATTTTGAGCTTTTATTAAGTCAAATCTTCATTAGCACCTTTGTTGAGAAATGTTTTGTTTCTTCTCCTTCCTTGCTGATTATTCCCTTTTCCTTGTTTTTTAGAGCTATACACTGAACATCACAACGGTCGAAGGTTTTGACACCTTTATGTCAAGTTTGAAAAATAAATCATTTTGCCCTAATATACAAGGTAGTGGTGTGGATCTTGTCTTAAGCTGTGTTGATAATTACGGAGCAAGAATGGCTGTTAATCAGGTATTCATAATTAAATATATGCATAAATTTTTTTGATTTTGCTTATAAATTTTTATGCTTGACTGACTTTTATAATCACTGTGCAGGCCTACAATGAACTGAGCCAAACATGGTTACTGGTTAGAGTAAGGTAAGGAAAAGGAGCTTGAACTGATAATATTCTTGGGTTAAGATAAAACCCAAGAATATGAGAATTATTATCTGTTACCCGATGATCTAGAAATAGACATGTTTCTTGTAGACATGTTCCACGGTGAACTAGCTTGTCCTTTACAAACTGTTTCCTTTAAAATTACATATCTAGATAAATGGACAATATATTTTGGGTGGAAACTCATATAAAATATAACAATTTGAACAGGTGTGTTTGAGGATGCTGTTTCTGGTCATATTCAGTTACTTATTCCTGGTGAAACTGCTTGTTTTGCATGTACACCTCCTCTGGTATGTCTGACCCTTATTTGAATTTGAATTTTTTTTAACAATTGACGATAGATGACCTTAAAGTATTAAATTTAATTTGTTCTGGTGACATGTGAAGTTCCACAAGCTGATCTAAATGGTATTGATCAGTGGACTCTGTAACTAAATCTATGGATACATACTACTACATCCACCTTACAATGGATATAAAATTTTTAGCAGTATGTACAAACATTTGAAGCATACAATTATTTTTTCCTCCTAGGTTGTGGCATCTGGGGTAGATGAACGCACACTCAAGCGTGAAGGGGTTTGTGCTGCATCTCTACCTACCACCATGGTAAAGTATATTTCTACTTACCTTACATTGGATGCTTTTCTTTTGTACAGTTTAAATAGTTTTTTTTTTGGGAACCATTCATCTTTTCTCTACGCTGAATCTGGTGCACAGAACTAAATCTTAGATCCATCTATACTACTCTGTTAATCTGTTTCCTTTTAAACAAACGTGTTTGAAGTTCTCTACTATCTTTAGTGGCTTTTGCAGTTATCTTTTTTACAGTCTAGAATATAGGTCTATTTTATTTTATTATCATCTGACTTTAGTAATTCTGATTTGGCTTTCCAGGGGGTTGTTGCCGGGCTGCTAGTCCAAAACACCCTCAAATTCCTGTTAGGTTTTGGACAAGTCTCCCCGTATTTGGTAAATTCAATGCTCCCTCTGTTCATTTGAGTTAATGTCCCTTTTCTGTCTTTTTTTAGTATAAAGAAACTGATTTTATTCTTAAAAGAGGAGCATATTGGAGCCACCTATAATAAAGGACAGCAGCTTCTGACATGATTTGATAATGCCTACTATATCAAATATGTGACTTACTTTCTCAGAAACATAATAGCGGTTTGCTGTTGTTCTCTCTTCACTTCTGTTTACTTGTCATTAGGGATATAATTCTCTTAGAGATTTTTTCCCAACCATGCAAATGAAGCCAAACCCTCAGTGTTCAAATGTAGCTTGCTTGAAAAGACAGGTAAGGCATTTTAATCCCGGTCCTGTTGCATGAACTTGATCTCATGAATAAACTCACTTCTAGGTCCTTCTGGTTGTTTAACTATAAACTTGTTCCTGGCGCAGTATGAGTTTGGCTTGAATTCTTGCTTTCACGAGGATATTAGGCTTCTAATTGTCAGGGTTACTCTTGGGTAAGTCTTAAGTTATGTCTTGTTCCAGTGTCCGCTTCGTTATTGAATAATTTTCACAAAGCAATGCGGAACTTCATTTCTGCAGACTCGGAGCCCAATTTGTGTGCAGCTACGTCACACTTCCACTCTATGCGCTAGTTACTCAGGTGCAGTCGTCATTTCATATGTACGAGGTTTTTGCATACGGTTTTGTTTTGTAGTTTGAGGACCGGCAAAGGAATAAGAATGAGCAGACAGTATTAACCAACCTTGTCTTACTGCAATTGGTGTTTTATTGTGTCATTTGTGTTCTACCAAATTTTACTAGTTCACATGATGGATGTGCAATTGCTTGCATGTAAAGTAAAGCTGATGAATGATTGGTAATCTCAGATGGGATCCACCATTTACAACTGGTTTTTGTACTGTATTTACTTGGTGCTTCATATAGATTTTCATTTTAAAGTGCTTTGGGATGACTTACTGTTTTTGGTTTGTGACCGGTGTCATATGGTGTTAGAAGTATTGATTGCAGTCACCTTATGGATAATAGTTAAATCTGCATAGGTCTGGCTGATGCTTGTAATTTACAGGTTGTTTTGCTAGAGGGTTCTAGAGATATTTCTACATCTGTTCCATTTCTTGTGAAACTATGGCAAGAGGTATTGCTAGACTAACATCTGCCTTGCCATAACTTATCCACTCCCTTGTTTTGGTTTTATAGTCCCTCCATCTGATTGCTTGCAGATAAAAATTTCCCATTTGGATGTTGTTGGTAGACCTGTTGTTGTGCTGTAGAAGAACAATGTTGTGCCTGAGCATAATGAACATTTTCAGGTATTGCTGTTGCATTGATACAAGCCAGCCTCCAACTATACAGAATGTATTTTTAATTTAATATGTTTCACAATGGTCATTTTATTTTGTGTTTAGAAACCAGCATTGTTACTATTGTATGTTTCAAGATGCCCTGATTGTTCCCACAGAATAATATTAATTGTTATTTTGTGTTTAGAAACCAGCATTGTTACTATTGTATGTTTCAAAATCTGTCCATATATTACAGATGCCCTGCCAGACACCATCAGGTGCCCTGATTGTTCCTGCAGAATAATATTAATTGGAAGTGTTCATCTCCTACAAGTGCTGCCACAATGAAACAGCTACTAGACATTTCAATGTAAGTTAAAGGAGGCAGGATGGGTGTTGTGAATGGAATGCATCCCAATGGAAAGGTGGATGAGACCTGCATGCAGTCTCGAGAACGAGAAATATGGACGGGTGCTTATGGACATAATCCACATATCTCCTGCTAATGCAAGTGTCAGAAAGATTGCACCGAAAGCAAGTTGCTTTGAAAATTTTGTGTTTCATTGTGCTTGCTGATTAATGTTAATGCTTGTACATATGAAGTTTTGTATAGACTAAATGCTGAGCATTAAACCTCTGCTTAAGTGCTTATGACATTTAATGTTGAAAGACATATACTTCTAATTTATGGGAATGGTTTTATTTGTTAGAAGCTGGTTTTATATAAGCTTTTCGTTTAGTAATCAGATGAAAAATATTTCACTAGCATTATTGAAAATAAAGTGGTTTTCTCTATTAATTTTACGTTATTTAAAGATATACTTTCATATAAATTCAAGTAATATAAATATAAGAATAAATAAAATAGTAGAGAAGAGAGCCGTTCAAAATAATTCTTGTAATTTAAACAGTGACAATAAATCCAGTTTGAAATCATATTTTGAAGCTAGCTGATCAGATAATAGATCTAAGCCCAAGCGCCATTCACAAAACAGTAAGAAAAGTGGATTAACAAAAAAGTTGGTTTTGGGTCAAACAAAACATTGAATGGATACAAAAAATTTGAAGGAATGGGCTCAAAAAAATTTTTGGGCCAAAAAAACCAAAAATTTGACCCAAAAAAAAAAATCAGAAAACCGATAAACCGAACCAAACCGAACCGCCATTTAGACGGTTCGGTTTTTAGGACATGAACCGAACCGACCAAGCTTAAATTTTTTTGCTTTTTAATGGTTCGGTTCGGTTTGATTGAGACTCCAAAACTGAACCAAACCGAACTTTGTACAGCCCTAGTTCTTTACGCTGCGTCTCCCCTTCCTCCTTTTTTTTTCTTTTTTTTACTTATTATTATTTAATAATTAAATATTTAAAATTTATATTATTTTTATTATATATATAATAATATTATTTTTCATCTTAAAATATTCCAAAAATTTTTAAAAATTTATATTCTTGCAAAACTTTAATTGAACTCTTAAATCATGATTTTCTTAATAAAAATTTTAATAAAAAAATCACAAAATAAAATATCTTTCTGCATAATAAAAGAAAGAATATTTTTAAAAATAAAACAAAAATTTATTAGAAACAAATATAATTATTTTAAGCAAAACAAAAATCATTTTAATTAAAAATATACTTTCTTTTAGCAAAATATAATCATTTAAAATAAAAATATATTTGTCTATAGCAAAATATTATTATTTAAAAATAAAAATTATCGGATATTACATTCTTCCTCCCTTAAGAAATTCGGTCCCCGAATTTCAAATTATCCTATCACAAGTAAAGAATAAAATCAAGGCATAAATTATAGTTATTAATTTCATTACTCAAGCAATTAGAGATATCTCTTTACTTGAGTGATTTTGCCATATAACCTTAACCATAGGAATTTCCTTCAATCATAAGTTCTTTACTTATCAATTAACAATAAACATCAGATTTTTTCCCCCCATAATTAAGCAAAATTCTTGTCTAATTAAATTTCTTAGAATTAGATAACATAAGAAGAATCTAATAAGTACTTCCTTAACATTAATGCAAGAAAGACTGTACCAACATCACCTAATCTTAATGCTAAAGTTAAGCGATATATACTATGCATACTTTGTTCAAAATTCTAAAAGAACCTATATATTAAATTTTAACTTTGTCTTTCTTTCCAAACTTAATTACCTCTTCCATGGGTGAGTCTTTCAAGAATATTTAGTCACCAGCTGATATTTTTTTTTAGTACTCAACATTCTTGGTCTTTAAAGATTTTTGATTTGTATTGAGTTTCTTGTATTCTTTTTTTTAATCAATTTTACTTTATCAACGACCTCTTACAATAAATCTGACTCCAATTAGTCATTTAACAGAAAGTTTATAACATCTCTTACATAAAGTTTTAAGTCATTCAATATCATTTTATTATAGGCAAATTCTGCTAAGAGATCTCTCACCAAACTCGAAAACATATATTTAAAACATGCTTTCTAAACTAATATCATTAATTTAAGTTAGTCATATTCTATCTATTGTATGTTATTTCAAATTAAATTTCAAAAGTTTAACTTTACTTAACTCACTCACCTATTAGAAGAATTACAATGTTTCATGTATAACCTCAAATAGTGTCATTTATATATTGGTTTGATAACTACTAATATGGAAAATTCAACTAAGGAGAAATAACTTCTCTCAATTTTCACTAAAATTATATAAAGATACCTTAAGCATAACTTTTAATGTGTAAACACATAATTTAGATTTATTATCAGCTATACTATAATATAACAAAGATCTTTAGGCTTCCTGAATAACTTTCCTGAAACAAAATATTCAAATTTTTTTTTGCCGATACACCGAACAAAAAAAAATATCACTTGTATGTTCTTTTTACCATTATACTAGTACAATTTTTTTATATCTTAGTATATCCTTATTGCCTTGGGTTATCCATATTCACAATCTATGGTTTCTTCTGAAATCTCCTTTCTCAACAATTATTCATGCGTGAATTTTTAATCTCAACATAAGTCATATCCTAGATACTAAACTCAACTTAGCATGGTATAAACCCTTAACACAAATACCTTGATCACGTACATTATTTTCGAACATGGTTCTCAAAATATTCTCTATATTTCTAAATTACGAGTTCAAAGATTAATTTAAATCTTACTTCTCATATTTTATTTTTCAAGAACTTCAACACCACTAATTCACTTGATTACATTCCTCAAAGCACCATAAGGCCATCATCCGTTTATTTCTTTTAAAATCTCTATTATTTTAACATACTAACCACTTGAACACCATAATAATTGAATTTTAAAGAAAGAAAATTCACCCTCCTTGTAATAAGGAAGAGAACCTTACATTTAATGCCAAATATTAATAAGAATGACACAGCAGAAAAAGAGAAATACATAATAGAGGATGGTGCCAAAATAAGAAGTCATAAGTTTGGACAAAGCATTGAAAAAAAATTAAAACCAATGGCCGTAATTCTTAAAAATCTGTAAACATAATTTAGCTGCTATTTTAGCAAAAATCAGTGACCGCAAATCTTAAATATGTATCAAAATCTACTTTAAATCTGTTGATATTCAGTAAAAAAAATAACACATGGAAAAGAAACATTTCTAAACTTATAAAAGTTTGTGAAGAACAAAGAGCACGTAGTTAACTGGTATGATGTAGTTGGTTGTTACAAAACAGATGTAATCAATCAACTGTAAAATAATCAATCTAAATTAAAAAATTTCAAAATAGCTAATCGACTTAATAATATCGATAGTCGACTGGCAAGAATATTGAAAAAAAAAATCATTTGATTGTCCCTTTTCAATAATTAACTGGTTTGCACTTTCACTCTTTTTTTTTCTACAATAACACCTATCACCTATAACTTCTCTACAATAATCAAGACATCAATGCTTCATCAAGGACAACAAGGAAAATGAAATTTTTTTGTGATATCTTAACCTTATTCTCTTTAAAAGAAATATTTCTAAACTTATAAAAGTTTGTGAAGAACAAAGAGCACGTAGTTAATTGGTAAGATGCAGTTGGTTGCTTCAAAACAGATGTAATCAATCAACTGTAAAATAATCAGTCTAAATTAAAAATTTCTAAAATAACTAGTCAACTTAATAATACCAATAGTCGACTGATAAAAATATTGGAAAAACAAGAAAAATCATTTGATTGTCTCTTTTTAACAATTAACTGGTTTGCACTTTCACTCTTTTTTTTCTATAATAACACCAATCACCTACAACTTCTCTACAAGAATCAAGACATCAATACTTCATCAAGGACAACAAAAAAAAGAAATTTTTTTGGTGATATCTTAACCTTATTCTCTTTATGTGTTTAATATGAGTCACAATCACAACTACTGTATATATGCATTCATGCTGTTAAATTTTTCTTTTAAATTTTCACCTTTAATTTAGTTTATATCTACCAATCACTCATATAGTTGTTCTAATTATGTCCGGCTTATTCGTATAACTATTGTAAGTATGCTCTTCTCTGAGTTCTATAAATCCTCACGTTAGTATCTTTACCTTCATACTCAAAGTTAGGGTGTGTGTAGTTATAAAGGTAATCACATTCTGTCATATTTAAAATATTTGTGTCTTTTGTGGTTCCAATCTTGAAAAAGATGGAGAGTATGTGAAAGCTGCACAAAATCTAGGTATGGTGCTGGTCAAGAGAAAAATTCATTTAGTCTATGGTAGAAGTAACCGTGGGTTAATGAGGTGCATGTCTACAGCTGCACATGTAGGAAGATGTCAATTTTTAGGTATTATTCCTACAACTCTAACTTCATTCAACATCATAGGGAAGACAATTGGAGAAGAATTTATGGTAGCTTCTATGCATGAGCGCATAGGTAGAATGATGAGCAATGTTGATGCCTTTATTGCCTTACCAAGAGGTTTTAGTACTTTAAAACAAAATTTTCAAGTAGTCTCCTGAGCACAACTAAATATTCATCACAAATCGATAGGTTTGTTACATGTTAACTACTTCGTTGATGGTTTGTTAGCTTTTCTTGATCAAGCTGTGGAACAAAGGTTTATCTTACATTCAGCATGACGAATTCTCATCTCAGCTTCAAATGCTGAGGAGTTGATTGATGCTTTACAAGCATTTGTTCATGTACCTGATTCAACTATGGCTCAAATAGATTAGAAGACAAACAACCGCAAAAAGTGCAAGCTAGACTTAGATCTTCATCTATAGCTGTAGTAGGACATGAATATTATTGTATTGCTTCTACTTTCTCAGGGTCAACTTGGATACTATCTTGCCAAACATTCTCCCTGTTTTTGTTTTAATTAAATTCGCAAGCGCACGAATCTATTAGAGTACAGATTTAACGGTATGCAAAGTCGATCCCACGAGGATTGCCAATTGAAAGGAAACTCTAATTTGAATCCAAATAGATAACTCTAACCTAGTTGTCAAAATATTTGTTGTGAGGAGAATATTAAATCAAGTGTGTAGGGAATTGATGTATTCAGATTAGATTGAAATGTATTCAAGGTAAAAATGAATGTTAAGGTTAGGGGATCCACTCTTGATATGAGTAATGATAAATTTAACTCTTCTATCACTCAATTGAAATCCTCACATGAATAAGGTTCCAATCGAAAAATGTGTTACTTTGAGCTCACTTTTATTTATACATGAATTATATTTACCTCATTTTACACCATTAATACATGCTTGTAAAATAGATTCAAGTATACATTGTGTCAATTATTATATTGTCTATAATAAATCAAGATTGATTCAAGAATTTATGGTGCCAAAAATTGTCTACAATGAATCAAAGTTCACACTTTACAATATTAGAATGAAAAGAGGTATGAAGAAAAAATATAATAAGAGATAGATGGCAAAGCCAACCATAAAAATAATAAGAGATAAGTGATCTGATAAAACTAACCAATGAGATAATAAGAGATAAGAGGTAAGAAAGTAAACACAATACCATAATATAACAAGAAATAGGCGGTTTGATAAAACTAGCCAATAAAATAACAAGAAATCGATAGTCTGATAAAATCAGCCATTAAGAAATAACATAAGAAAAGAAATAAGAAGGTAAATACAATATAAAAAATAAAAATTAAGATTAAGAGTTAGATAAATTATTATTCTCATACCAAGAGTTTCACCCTTTAACTTAGCATAAGGAGATTAGTTCTCCATATTCAAAGTAAGAAAGCAAAATTGAAGATGAACAAGTATGATGATATTATGAAAGGATAACAAAATGTCTAAAGAAATAAGAACATTACAATACTAAGAACTCAAATTTATGCTCTCAAAATTACACTCTCATCGGCTATTTTTGACCTCCCCCTATCGCACAAGTTCTCTATATTTATAGATACAACTAGTGAGATAAGTGACAAAACAAGTTGCACTAAAGTTAATAGATTGGATTGCACTATGTCCACCGAAAGTAATCATGATATTCTTTTTTGATAGCCACCAAATTTCTGTCCATGTGAAAAGTAAAATTGTAGCAAATTGTGTCAGCTATCTACCTGCCAAATTTTGTATATATTGACTGCGTATTTTATGAGATACAACTCAAATACTGCAGCAAGGTTGGGTTAGACTGTAACAGCAAGAAGATTTTCTTGTAGCCTAATTTTTGCCCTATTAATGTCAGAATTTGTTAATCATGTAAACATAATAGTTGTAGAAAATTGTGTCAGCTATTCACTTACCAAATTTCATATATATTATATATGTAATTTATGATTTATGGTTAAAATACTGGAGTAAGGTCGGGCAGAAAAACAAATAGTAAACAGATTTTCAACATTGGATATTCCTTGAATCTTTATGTTTAAGTTCTTTTGAAAATATGGTCATAAATCAAGATTGAATTGACACATATATCTATTAGGATGCGTCTCAGGAGTCAAAAAGATAATGCTCCTTACTCAACAATTCTTAATGAATTTATTTTATCCGTTTGATTTATAAACGTCATTCCCAAAGAATCACAATTTTATTTGATTCTTCCAATTGACTTTATTTTCTATATTTTTTTTCTCCATCTATAAAATATGCACAAAAATAAAGATAAATACAAAAAATAAGTACTTAAATATGACAAACAACTAAGATGAAAGTATTAAATATGACAAACAACTAAGATGAAAGTATTTAATTCATGGTTATAAAACTCAAACATCACTCCCTTAAAGTTTGTAAAATTATTTTTAAAAATTGCCTTATGATTCTTTGAACTCTTAGAACATTTTAATATATCATCAATAAATACAATAATAAATTGATCCAGAGATGACTTAAATACTCTATTTATTAAGTCCATGAATGCAGTTAGGCATTTGTCAAACTAAATGTCATCACTAAGAACTTATAATGTGTAACAACTTCATTTAAGTATCAATTTTTTATATATTTGTAAAATACCATAAAGTTATTACCTCATTACAACTTAAATCAATATAACATTTATTTAATTTATACAATACAGAGTTTACATACATGTCATTAATCACAACATACGTACAACATATCAAACACATAAAAATCTACATCTTATTTATTCTGTTTGACCAATTCCGAAGATACAGGTGCGGGTAGTTGCACCTTCACCGGGATCTAAGCCAACTTGACCACAAATATTTTATTTGCTTCTGGGATCTGCCCAACATAAAGTACTTGATCCAATGTGCACTAAAAGCCAGAGCTATAGAAAAATTTGCATAACTAATTTTCTGAACATGATATGGAAATATAGTGAGAATTAAATCCCAGTAAGTTCAACAATAAATCATCATCAATATAGCTCATCACGTCATGTTCAGCTGTATAAACTACAGAAAATATCTTTAGTCACATGAATGCATTATATCTATGTACATAAGAATTATACAATAATGATAGGTATGACAGGATTAACTATTTTCAGAATATCATATGATGACTATCAATTTATTCTCATATCAAGCTACCCCGGTCAGGGTGTGTATTTTCTACTCTCCGGTACGGGCTTTTCTAGCTCCATCCGACATGGCCCACTTTCTCTTTCTTTTCTCATTAACATGATCATAACTGTTGGTAGGACATCCCCTACTGGTGCACCACACGGATTGCCATGTGACCGTGCTCATTTCTTTTCTTTTCACAATGATAGCCAAAAATATGCTTTTAATAACAAGTATGTTCATCAAAATATAACTATTACCATAAATCATTGATAATCATGCCATGAAAATAACCATTTCAAATATCACTTTATAAAATATTTTCATGTCAGAATTTCACACTTAAGATGGTAAGAAGTTCATACAATGACAATGGCTATAGCATATACTAGTCATTTATAAGATTTGTCTTCTTTTTTTAAATATTAATTTTATTTTTTTATTTTTTTAATGCAGGTTTTCATCATATCTAACCTTCTCTTTATGCTTGGCCTTAGTCATTTTCTTCTTATTTATATCATTTCCAACACATGTTCTTACAAATTTATATAGTATTGTTCCCCAATTTGATTTCTACTATTACCCTATAGTTAAAGAGGTTCATCTAGGGTAGAAAAATGTTAAAAATAGGCTTAACCAGCTTCCAACACGGTCTAGCCATATTCCAGGACATGGCCATATTTTAAAAATACTTCAAATGTACTTAAAAACAGCCCCGAATATGGCTAGCCCGTACTTGAAGCACCCAGAACACGGCCTGACCGTGTTCTGTGACCTTTGCTCACTAATCAGAGCATAATACCCTCATTTTAACTCCAATTGAGGTGATCGTGGTGTCTATGAAAAGTTAAGACAATTATCTAAAACTATTATGTTAATCATATCAGCAAAATAGTAATAAATATGGGTGATATTACTCCCTCAAAGTACATGTTATTTCTTCTCGGGTAGGTTCTGACCTCTACATACTAATCTATCCATATCTCCCTCATACGAATTCCAAATTAAGTGATTCCAGTGGCTAAAAATCTGTGACACATGTATCTATAATTCATATGTTAACACTTTATTTTAATTCCTTATAGAAGTTTCTCAGAAATTAAAACACCAAAGCTATCCTAACATATTCTTCCCTGATTAACCATTTTCTGACATTTGTTTACTAATCGGACCATATCTACCTCATATGAACTCTAAATTGAATGATTCTAGTGGCTAAAACTCTGTGACACATATATCTATAATTTATATGTTAACCATTTATTTTAATTTCTTATAGATTGTTCCCAAAAATTAAAACACCAAAGCTTAAAATTCTGCCACCCATAGCCATACCCATGCAGAACTATCTACACCAACTTAAGTATTCAAACATACATCACATGCAAGATCAATATGTAACATGATATAGCATCATCCATGACCAATCATCAAAGTTCTAAGATCAAAATCTCATATAAATATTATAAGTTTCAAAAATTTTCTTCAAAAAGAAATATTGTTAAACTTACCTTGAGTTTTTAGCCTTCTAAACTTCTCCTTCTTCTTCCTTCCTTTCTTCTCCTTTCTTTCTCTCCTTTCCTCACTCTACCTTGCTTCTATTTCTCTCTCTTCCTCACTTGGACGAAATTAAAATGTTGTAGGGGTGGGTTTTGCTTAAATAGACCACCAAATAATACACCTTTTCATGATCATGGGTCTACCTTATCACAATTAGGATACACTTTGTTGAATTTTTGGAAAACAAACAACTTATGTTCTTGTCTTCCTCTTCCTTAGTCAAGATATGCATAGGAAAAGGAGATTTGTATTTTAAAAATTATGATGATATGTTCTTAAGATAAGGGACAAGGTCCCTTTGAATTAGGGATTCATTTCCATTTTCTTTTGTCTTAAACAAGTATGATAGGTTTGCCTTTTTAGGTGGCAAATTTCGAGCCCTTGAATCTCCATTATTTGGTTGATATTATTTGTGTGGGATAGGAATGTTTTGTCTTAATGCCATGTATTATCATACCACTTGCTAAAATTATGAGTGTAGGATATAGATGTTTTTGTCCTAAAGCCTTGTATTATCATGCCACTTGCCAAAATGATGAATGTAGAATCACACCACTTACTAAATTTTTGTCTTAATGCCAAGTAACATATTCTTTATTATTATTACATTATTATATCATCACCTAATTTATTTTATTTTATTTTTCCTCTTGAATTTGAGCTTATTCCTACCCATTTTCTTTGCTTTGGATAAAATTCTACCTTTCTTGGAGGGTTTGGTCACATTTTCATAATTTTTGGGCTATTGGTCCAATTACTATATCTTAGTCCAAGTCTATGTTTTATTTTTTACTTAGATTATCCAATGGGCTTGCTAGAAACTTATGTGAAGTGGTAAAACTCTATATGAAGTGTCCATAGGTAAAAGCCCAATGTATGGGTAAAGATTTTAAACTTAGTAACTCTAGTTTTTGAATTAGGAAAAATTACCCTAATCCAATGTTCTTAAAATTTTAAGACCTTTACTTGTTTCTAAAAATTTATCTTCCTTACCTAAGAATTTCACCTTTTTTTAGCATGTTTATTTCTAATATTTCCTCTTAGGTTTTCTCTTTTTATTTGTTCTCTTAATGTTAGAAACATTTTCTATGCATATGCATAAGGTGAAGAATATCTAAGGATTATATTTCCTTAGATATCAAAAATATTGTCTAATAAATTTTATTTTCTTAATTAAATATTTTTGTATTTTTATCAATAAAAGAAACGAAATTAGGGATGTTACATAATGCCCATACCAAGTCCTAAAAGCAATTTTTTTGTAATATCCTCTTCCCTTATCCTTAATTGGCGATACCCAAATCTCAAATCAGTTTTTGAAAAATATTGAGCATCCTATAACTGATCAAACAGATAATCTATACAAGGTATTGTGTATTTATTACGCACTGGCACCTTATTCAACTGTTTATAATCTATGTACAATCACAGTGATCTATTTTTCTTTTTCACAAATAGAACAAGAATTACCCAAGGAGAAGTATTATGGCGTATAAATCCCTTGTCTAAAAAATCTTGTAACTAATTTTTTTTCCAGTTCTTTAAGTTTAGTGGGTGCCATTCTATATGGGAATATAGACACTGATTAAGTTTCACAAAGTAAATCAATACTAAACTCAATTTCTCATTCTAGATGTAACCCTAGCAATTTCTTAAGAAATACATTAGGGAATTCTTTAACCACTAGAACCGGCCCTACGTTGAAGTACTTATATCAACATCTTTGACTACTGCTAAATACCCTTGGCATCCTTTTTGTAATAACTTATGAGCTGTTAAAGTAGAAATTAAATTATTCGGTACTTCACTACAATTACCTTGTATCATAAAAGGAGATTCTCCGAAAATATTGAATTTAATTCCCTTAAGATGACATTCTAAAATAACATGACATAGTACCAACCAATCCATTTCCAATATCACATCAAAGTCTACCATATCTAGACATTCAGGTAAAATGGATATTATATTCAGAAATGATCATATTTGGCATTTGTCTCAATTCTTTAAATTCTCTGGGACACCTATCCTTTTCACTTTCAGACAGTAATTGACCTATAGATACCTCTTAAGATGTCACAATATTTAATCAACTTTATATTATGAAATTTAATAACTTGGAATAAAAAGGAAATTGAAACCCTATAGAATCCTTTAGCAACACTTGAAGTATAAATATGTCCGGCTCATATTCATACTAAATGTCCTACTAAAAAATCATTTGCTTCGATAGCCACAAAATTTTTTCGAATATTTTCTTAATCCATAAGGTTTATCTATCTCCTTAATCTATCTAAGGTGTCAGATTTCAATTTGAAGTCTCTAAATAAGAGTTTCAAAGTTTACTTTTTTCGAATATTTTACATTTCCGATCTACGGCGATTCTGCAGCTGATTTGAAAAATTATTCAGTCAATATCGTAGTACTTTTCATCCTGAATCCAGTAGTACCCTTAATTTTAAGATCAGAGGCCAGTAAGCACTCCAAATTTAGAGAGAGAATATGGAAGAGAGAAAAATACTATTCACATTATTCACGAAAGTTTCTGAGTTCTTTACGCTGCGTCTCCCCCTCCCCCTTTTTTCTCTCATTTTTTTCCTTATTATTATTTAATAATTAAATATTTAGATTTATATTATTTTTATTATATATAATAATATTATTTTTCATCTTAAAATATTTTAAAAATTTCTAAAAATTTATATTCTTGCAAAACTTTAATTAAACTCTTAAATCATGATTTTCTTAATAAAATTTTTAATAAAACAAATCACAAAATAAAATATCTTTATCCATAATAAAAATAATATTTTTAAAAATATAAATTTTTTTATTAGAAACAAATATAATTATTTTAAATAAAAAAATTATTTTAAGTTAAAATATATTTACTTTAAGTAAAATATAATCATTTAAAAATATATATTTGTTTATATCAAAATATTATTATTTAAAATTAAAATTTTTGAGATATTATAAAAGATTGAAGAGAGAAAGAGATAAGAACGAAAGTAAGTGTGTGATAATAGAGAGACAATGTATGTAATTTTTTATTATTATTATAATTATATTATTAATTAATGTCATATTTATTTTTAATATTATAATTTTTTTTAAGTTAGGAGAAATTAAGATTCTCATTTTTTTTATAAAATTTTTTTTGTGAGAAAGTTATTCATAGATAATTCTTCAAAATTTCAATTTCTTAATAATGTATTTTTAAAAGTTTATATTAAATATTAAAGTTGGGTAGGGTCCGGGTTTGGGATAGACGGAGCGATCCATCTCATGTACCAAAACAATAATCTTACTTTTTCAAAGTGAAATTTTCATAAAATTAAAAATAATTTTTATACCAATCGCTGCCTTTTGAGAGATTAAGACGGACCCGGTAACCAAAAGCCTCCATTCGGTGAAGTAGAAGGGGACAGAATAGCCATTTATCTGGAAATACAGGGAGACCGTACAGTTTTGAATACTTTTTTTCTTTTTTTTCTTTGCAGTTTGTGATATTTTATTGAAATTTAACTAACAAAAAAGCGAAATAACCTCACAAGTGAGGCACTTTTAGTGTTTTGCCAGGGACTGGGGGAGAGTATCCTTTGCTGTACTAAAAATCATAACAGAGCGTATTAAACTCAGAACGGTGATGTTCTGATCGTGCAGCATCCCTCCAAACTTTTTTTGTGTGCAAAACTAATTTTTTATTTATGTTTTTTTAAGTTAAATTTAAATAACTTTTTTGATATTTTTTTTTAAATTTAAATAAATTTATTGTCAAGATTTAATATTTTAAATATAATTTATTTTTTATTAAATTTGGATGACAAAATAAAAATTTTTATTTTGTAACTATGTATCTCATAATACAATGATTCTATTTAAATTTGATAGAAAAAAGTGTACATAAAACATTATTTTAATTCAATAAAAAAAATTGTATTCAAATTTGTCAAATTTTTAAAAAGGACCATGCTTAATGTAAAGGTCAATATTATAAAAATAAATATAACTTTATAATAAATAAAATTATTGAATATTAAATTTTATATTCAAATTTATTCAAAACATTTTAGTACTAAATTTTAAGAATTTTGGTATGATTTTTTTGGTCTTTTTATGTTGTTATATAATAAAATTATTTTTTTTGTAAAACTATTTAAATTAAAATTTGTTTGTTTGTTTTATAATACTGTATATTAAAATATAATAAAATAATTTAAATTTGACAAAAAAATTAATGTACACAAAATACTATTTAAATTTGATAAATTTAGAAACAATTTTTTTATTAAATTTAAATAGTATTTTGTGTCTAATTTTTTATTAAATTTAAATAATTTCATTAATATATTATTATGAAATAAATTTTTTTTATCGTTTAAATTTAATAAAAAATAAATTATATTCAAAATATTAAATTTTAATAATAAATTTATTTAAATTTCACACACAAAATATACTAAAAAATTATTTAAATTTAACTTTAAAAAATATTATATTTTTATAAAAAAATAATTAAAAAAAAAAGGTATACTGCACCTAAAATATCACCATTCTAGACACAGTACACTCTGTTGTGCTGAAACTTTTCAACACAGCAGAGAATCCTCTGCCGTCTTTGCTGTTCTTGTACTTAAATTCTCTCTCCTCACTTTCTCTCTATCTTTCTGCCACATCACACTCAACAGTCGCAGCATTGCAGCCACTGCACCGCTACTGCAGCTTCAGCCCTGCAGACGGGCAAAAGAAAAAAAAAAAAGAAATGAAAAAGAAAAGAGTTTAAAAAAGGATGAAGGAAAAAAACAATTTTTTAGAAGACTCCAATTTGGATCCCAATGAAAGCATGATTTGATGCTTCCAGAAAACTCATTCACCCGTTCATTCAAGTTCACTCTCTCTCCAGCAAAAAAGAAAAATGAAAAGGTAAAAGAAAAGAACCCCTAAAAGAAAACAAGGGTAAAACAGCAAAGTGATAGCTCAGTGGGGCTGGAGGAGAGAGAGTAGATACAGAACGAGGGTCTCTTTCTTTGAGAATTGGGTCAGCTTCTTTTAGCAATGCCAAAGGTGCTCACTCCTCACGCTCTCTGAAAATGCAGGCATGAAATCACTCTTTGAAATCTTTTCCTCTTCATTTTTCTCCAAAGGTCTTATTCTCACCTACTGTATAAGCAGCTTCTTCTTGTTAATAGATTCGCTAACATTGTCACCAGGGCTTTGTTTCCATGGGGGGTTTGATCGATCTTAACACTACAGAGGACGATGAAACGCCATCATCGGGTTCTTCTGCTTCGTCCTCTCACTCGGGTATAAGCAATTCGGCTTCGGCTTCAACTTTGGCTCCTTCTTCGGTGTGCTTGGAGCTATGGCACGCGTGTGCGGGCCCCATGATCTCGTTGCCGAAGAAAGGTAGCGTGGTTGTGTACTTCCCACAGGGCCACTTTGAACAGGTTCAGGATTTTCCGGTCACCACCTATAATATCCCACCTCATGTGTTCTGCCGCGTTGTAGATGTCAAGCTCCATGTAAGTATTCTAGTCCTTCTTTCCAGTACACAAAGTAAATTCTGTCTCTAATTGGTCGGGTCTAGATTCTTTTTGAAATTTTGTTCTTGGTTTTTATATCCGGATTCTGTTTGCGTGCTGAGAGAAGTGATGGAAAAAGATTTGTAGGTGACCCATATTCTTTTATCTACATACTATAATGTTGTTGAATCTGTGGAAAAAGAAAACAATCTTCTGCTCCTTCTCTTTCCCTCTTCGTTCTTTTACTTATTCTTTTGGGTGAACCGTGGAATGGTGACTAGATGCTGGTTTATTTTGAATTGTAAATTATACATGAAATTTGTATGTTTCTTCTGGGCAGGCGGAGGAAGGGAGCGATGAAGTGTATTGCCAGGTTTCGTTGGTTCCTGAAAGTGAGGTAAGGTTTATGATTTTAATTTGGTTTGATATCGGACAAAGTACTGAAAACGAAAGAAATCTGAACTTCTGAACCTTGAATTCGTAGTCACAAGGGTCACGTAAAATTTACTAAGCAAACCAATTATATGTACTTGCCTAATTGAGATAAGTGTCATATTTCTGAAAACCATCCATAACACGTAATATGCATATGACTATCCTCTGTCCATGTTGGTAGTTCTTTCAACAATACTCACCTGAGGAAAAGGGAAGGACAAATTTACTTTTACTACTAAAGGGGAAAAGGAACAATGAAGAGTTACAATTTACATGTTGAATAGAGTTACTTTATTAATTTACTATGATTTTGCATGAACTTGGCCTTTGTATTTAGCAAGCGGAGCAAAAACTGCCTGAAGGGGAAGTTGATGCTGATAGTGAAGAGGAGGATACTGAAACTGTAGTGAAGTCCACAACACCCCACATGTTTTGCAAGACTCTGACAGCTTCTGACACTAGCACTCATGGTGGATTCTCTGTGCCTCGTCGTGCAGCTGAAGATTGCTTTCCTCCCCTGGTAATTATGGTTTATGATGCATTCCAGTTCCCTCTCTTGTTAGTGTCACACAGCACAATTGTATCTGTGGTAACTGTTTCTATTTATCATAATTTTTTTGTTACAGTTACCGTTAAATTATATAATCATTTTGAGGGTGGTGACTTTTTCCAATTTGAAAAATTGCACTTATCATGACATCAGATGTCAAATTTCATAAAGTATGCTCAGATAATTATATCATAGCGTTTTGAATCTAAGTGAATTGTTACTTTAGGATTACAACCAACAGAGACCTTCCCAAGAGCTTGTGGCAAAGGATCTACATGGCCTGGAATGGAGGTTCCGGCATATCTACAGGGGTATGCCATTATTATGCCATAATGTTTTTATTCTTCAGATGTTGGGCTGTGATTTTTAAGGAAACAGAATGTGTATATTCAAATACCATTTGACTGTTTGTACTTGTACTTCCTGTCTTCATATGAGCAGGTCAGCCAAGGAGGCATTTGCTCACAACTGGATGGAGTGGATTTGTAAACAAGAAGAAGCTTGCGTCTGGAGATGCTGTGCTGTTTCTGAGGTATGGAGACTCTAATTTCAATCACACATTAACTAATATTCCAAACCAGGATTAACCTTTTGAATTTTGTGGTAGGGGTGAGAATGGAGAACTAAGATTGGGAATTCGTAGGGCTGCTCAATTGAATAGTGATGGTACATTTCCAGTTCCCTCGGCCCAGCAGTCGAATCCCAAAACTCTCATGGATGTGGTTAATGCTCTAACTACAAGATGTGCCTTTAGTGTGTGCTATAATCCCAGGTATTTTCTTGTTCTCGTACTTTTCTCTGCAGTTAATGAGATGATATGTGTCACTTGCCCTGTGTAATTGCAGAGTATTATGTTGGTTTAACATGAGGATGCAGAAAGATGTTTCCTGTATATACAAAAAGGGATAATAGGCATGTTCTCATTTTAGCTTGTCTCTACTAATTTGAAGTGCTGGCCAGGACGTTTTGATTATATGGTTAGGAAGGATATAATGCACTAATGAAGCTCAACTCCTTCCCACCTTTATTTGTTTTTACGCTTTATAATATTGTGTCTAGTTCTTTTCCACATGTAGATTTAGTTTAATTGAACCCCTTTTATTATAACCTCTATGACTCTATAACCCTTCCGGTTTCTCCAGATAATTCGTAGGACACTTAACTTTCCTTTTCAAATTCTAAATCACTAACCACTTACCATGTTTTCTCCTATTTGGATTTCTAAGCAACAATAACTATTAAGCCTTTTCTCACTTAAGTGGGTTCGGCTACTTGGATTAAACAATGCCACAGTGACCAATTATAAATGAAGTTAATAGAAAGATTATTAATTGTTAAATCTTTAATAGTTTCACCTATTATTTTTTTTGACTTTTCTCTACCTCTGACTATCGGGTTACTTTCCATCTAATCTACTCTTTGTAGTAGGGTTTCTATAGCTTTTCTCCATATATGGCTAAACCACCTTAAGCAAGATTTCACCATTTATTCACAATAGGTGTTACTCAATTTTCTCTCTAATGCACTCATTTCTAATCATCTCTTTTAGTGTATTCACACATTCAACACAATATTCTCATCTCTGCAATATTGAGTTTATCTTCATGTTGCTTTTTTAATAGTTGATTATTCATTACCATGCAATATTGTCAGTTTTATAGCTGTACGGTATAAATTTTTTTTTGACCTTGAGCGTCACTTTTAAATCACTAACACTTGAAACCTTTTTCTATTTTATCTATTCTGCTTGAATTATATGGATTATGTCATCCTTTACTTCTCCGTCATTTTGTATAATAGACCCAAAATATTTAAAACTTGTGACTTGTTTTGTAAGATGGTCTCTAAGTTTTACTTCTAAAATAATATTTGTTCGTTTTTTATTAAAATTATATTTTTTATATTCTATTTTATTTCTACTTATACAAAAACTATGTATTTTCAAAGTTTGTCTCCACGACTCTAATTTCATATTTATTTCTTCTTTCGATTTATCAACTAATACTATATCTGTAAAAATTCATACATTGAGGCCCTAATTCTTGAATGTGCTTAGCAACTAAATCTAAAATCAAGTTAAAAAGATTTAGATTTAGGGATGAACCTTGATGTAGTGCTATAGACGTGGAAAAGTCTTTTGTGTTCTCGTTTTGTGTTCTCACGCAAGTTATGATCCTATCGTATATATCTTTGATTGCTTGAATATAAGTAATACATATTCTTTTCTTTTCTAAAACCTCTCTCAGCACTCTATCATGTCTTTTTTAAATCGATGAAAATCATATGTAATTTTTTTTTATTTCTTTGATATCTCCTCATCAATCTCTGTAATAAGTAAATTACTTTCATGGTTGACCTTTTTGACATGAAACCAAATTGATTCTTTGTGACTTGAATATTTTGTTTTAATTTTTGTTCAATGACTTTATCCCATAACTTCATAGTATAGCTCTGAACTTAATCCCCTTATAGTTGGTACATTTTTTTATGTCCTTATTTTTACAGATAGGGATTAAATTATTCTTCCATTTATTCAACATTTTCTTAAATTATATTATTTTATTAAACAACTTAGTGAGCCAACTTATATTTTTCTAGTTAGACTTTTCTACATCTCAATAAATATATTATCAGGTCCTATTGTTTTGTCATTATCTATTTTTTTCAAAATTTTTTCTATTTCTAACTCTTGAATTATACGATAAAAGATATAATTTCGGTCATTTTTTACAATATTTAATCTATCAAAGTAATAGGATGTCCTTTGTTAAAAAGCCTTTAAAAGTAACTCTTCCATCGTATTTGGATATCTTGCTCTCTTACCAAGACATTACCCTCTTAACTTTTCTTGCCTAGACTTCAACATCTTACCTTCCAACATATGACCTATTATACTCCCCTACTCAACTCTTCAGTGCAACCAATGTTGCTTTTGTTGCTATTGCCTGATTTTACTTGAGTCACTTCCACAACAAATAGATTCTTGATGAGAACAAGTTGAGGAAGTATGCTCAGATTATGGAGTTTTGAGTCTCATGCCAGCTGAACTCTTGAATGTTGAAATTGTGTGTGTGTGTGTTTTGACCAATGCTTCAGTCAGTTACATTTACCATCTTGGTCCAAATTTTCATTAGTTTCTTGTAATGCCCTGAACATTTTTTCTTGTTTTTTCCTCGCTGCACATGCTTTCTGATTATTGTCTTTATATTTAACTTCTTTGTTGTAGGTTTAGCTCATCAGGATTCATAATACCCCTCCACAAATACTTGAAGAGCCTTGATCATTCACACACAGTTGGAATGAGGATCAAAATGCGTTTTGAAACTGAAGATACTATAGAGAGAAGGTTTTTCTTGCTTGTGCTGCCGGCATTTAAATAATCTATCAATAAAACATCTTAGTCAAACTTCTTTTGGGCAGGTGCACTGGATTAATTGTTGGAATGAGTGATGTGGATCCTGTTAAGTGGCCTGGATCAAAATGGAGATGCCTATTGGTATGTCATTGGAATCTTTCTAACTTTCTTTAATATTTCTATTATATGCATGCAAGAGTTGGTTATTCCTATGTGTCGTAAGTTTTATGCCTTGTGGATTTATTTGGTTTTAAGGAATCACGTTTGGTTTTGTTATGTGAGTCATAGTTGTTAATGGAAAGTGAGCCATGGCATGTGATGCTACGCATTGCAACATTGAAGTGCAGTGCATATAACTATATAATCCAAATTAAAAAAAAACCTACAAGATAACACATGTATAAAAATATTAATTCGTACTTAAAACATAACTTATAAAACATATATGTATAAACTATAATTGTAAGAGAAGAAAAACTCAAACTGGGGAAAAGGAAAGAGAAGAAATCAAAAAATATTTATCATATTGATGGAACCCCTGCACTAATCTCCTATACTACCTAGGAAATAGAATAATACTTCCTCAAAGTTAATGAAAGATAGAGATATAGTTGTATTACAGTGGAATTATCAAGAAAGAGTACACCAACACTTAGCTATGTTATTAGTCTAGAGTGGTTCTCTGAGTAAGAACAACAAAATAGCAAAATCAAAGAAAAATGGGAAGATGGTATCACATATGAGAAATCTTGACACTAAGCAGTCAGTTCCATTTCCTAACTTCAATTCCTCCCTATCCGTTTCTCCCCTTCTGTTCGTGCTTATAACCACCTTGTTGCTTCCTCTCTCCTCCTTTCCTCCACTATTTCTGTCTCCATATCTAACTCTATTTTGCTCACGTGATTTTCTCTTCCTCTCATATGTTATCAAGGGCCTCCTGGCCTTACAGTATTGGTTCCATTCTTCCCCCTTAGTTCTTGCTCATCTGCCCTAGGCTTCATCTTCCTTGAATACACCTTATTGATCCCAACATTGGACTATTGGGCCCCATCAATACCACCCTTGTAGCTTGCATCTTTCGTCAAGGTGAAATTTTGGGAATTGGTTTTGAATTGTCTCTGCATCCTCCCAAGTGTTGTCACAATGTGGTCAGTGCTGCCACTTAATAAGTACTTTCATTTTTCCATTAGTCATTCCTCTAGTCTGTATTATTGCCTCTGGTTTAGCCATCATTTCTGAGTCTTCACTTAAGAAGGGTGGAAGATTTTGAGTTGGAGTGGTTGGATGTACGGCATGTTTGAGTTGGGATATATGGAAAACATGGTTGATTCTAGAAGTCGCACAGAGCTGCAGTTTATATGCTACTGGTCCAATTTTTTCTAGTATCTGAAATGTCCCATAGAATATGGGAGCAAGCTTTTTGTTTATTTTTTTGGCCAAGAACTTCATTTTGTATGGCTAGAGCTTCACATACACCCATTCTCCTTTTGTAAGAGTCATGTCAGTCCTCTTTTTATCAGCAACAGTTTTCATTTGTTGTGATTTCTCCAGGTGACATTTCAACTCATCCAGAATTGCATTTATGGTGTTAAGCTGTTCATTCACCTCCTCTACTAGGGAGGTCTCATTTGTGAACCTTGAGATAGTAGGAGGATCACGACCATAGAGAGCCTTGAACGATGTCATCCCAGTCGATCGGCTATACGATGTATTGAACCAAAAATCAGCAAAAGGAAGCTATTTTACCCACTGCTTGGCTTATCCCCTACAAAGCACTTAAGGTAGGTTTCCAAGCTCTTGATTGTTACCTCTGTCTATCCTTGGATGTACGAGTTAAGAAAAGAGTAGAAAGAAAGAGTAAGAAAACAATTTCCAAAATTAGGTGGTGGTCTTTGAAGAATGAACAACAAAGGAATTTTCAAAAAAGAGTGGAGAAAGATTGGAGAAGATGGTGGAATCTCGCTTAAGGTGGTTTGACCATGTGTGGAGAAGCCCTAGTGAGAAGAGTAGATTAGATGGAGGATAGTCCAATAATTAGAGGTAGAGGGAGGCCAAAGAAAACAATAAGTGAAATTATTAAAAATGATTTAATAGTTAACAACTTATCTATTGATCTTATCTATGATAGGCCACTATGGCGCCGTTTGATCCATGTAGCCGACCCCACCTAGTGGGAAAATGCTTAGTTGTTGTTGTAGTGGAGGAAGAGGGGTTTTGGGAGGTCCAGGGAAATGCTAATGATATGTGGGACGAGATGGCCATAGGGATTAGGAATATAGCAAGAGAGATACTTAGAGAATCAAGAGGTGTTGGACCCAAGGGTAAAAAATTTTGGTGGTGGGATGTAGAGGTACAAGATAAAATTAAGGTTAAAAGAGAGTGTTATAAGGAGTGGTACTTATCTAAAGATAATGAAAATTAGGATAAATATAAAGTGGCTAAGAAAGACGCTAAGAAGGCTGTGAATGAAGCGAGATCTAGAGCTTTTGAGGGGTTATATCAATCTTTAGGAACTAAGGATGAAGAAAGAAAAATCTACAAGCTTGCAAAGTGTAGGTAAAGAAAGACAAGAGACTTAGATCAAGTGAAATGTATTAAAGATGAAGAGGGTAACATTTTGGTAAGGGAGCAAGATATCCAAGCACAATGGAGGAGTTACTTTCAAGGACTTTTTAATGAAAGACATGAGTTGACCTGTGACTCTGACAGACTAAATATTGCAGAAGAGGACCGTAATTAGATTTTTTATCATAGAATTCAGGAGCTTGAAGTAGAGAAAACTTTGAAGAGAATGGACAATGACAAAGCAGTAGGACCCGATAATATACCTATTGAGGTGTGGAAAAGTTTAGGAAGGAAAGGTATAAGTTGACTCACTAAGTCGTTTAATGTGATAATGAAATTTAAGAAAATGTCGGATGAATGGAGGAGAAATATTTTAATCCCTATCTATAAAAATAAAGGGGACATACAGAATTGTTCTAACTATCGAGAGATTAAACTTATGAGCCACACTATAAAGTTATGGGAGAATATCATTGAGTAAAGATTAAGACAAGAGACTCAAGTTACAAAGAACCAATTTGGTTTTATGCTAGGAAGGTCAACTATGGAAACAATTTATTTACTACGGAGATTGATGGAAAGGTATCAAAGAAGACAGAAAGATTTGCATATGATTTTTATTGATCTGGAAAAGGCATATGACAGAGTGTTAAGAGAGATTTTATGGAACGTTTTAGAGAAAAAAGGAGTACGTATTGCGTATATTCGAACAATCAAAGACATATACGACAGGATCACGACTTGCGTGAGAACACAAAATGGGGACACAGGATTTTCCTACAACTATTGGACTACATCAAGGGTCTTTTTTGAGTTCGTATTTTTTTAACTTGATTTTGGACGCAGTTACTGAACATATACAAGATTTGGGGCCTCAATGTATGATTTTTGCAGGTGATATAATTTTAATTGGTGAATCGAAAGAGGAAATAAATATGAAGTTAGAGTCATTGAGACAAGTTTTGGAAATACGTGGTTTTCGTATAAGTAGAAATAAAACAGAATATATAGAATGTATTTTTAATTAAAGACGAACAAATATAAATTTAGATGTAAAACTTGGTGACTATATACTAAAACAAGTTAAAAGTTTTAAATATTTTGGATCCATTATATAAAATAACGGCGAAATAAAGGAGGATGTAAACCATAAGATTCAAGCTGGATGGATGAAATGGAGGAAAGTTTCGAGTGTCATTTGTGATAAAAAAGTGTCATTCAAAGTTAAAGGAAAATTCTACCGTACGGCTATAAGATCTGTTATAGTGTATGATATTGAATGTTGGGCGGTCAAAAGACAACATGAAGATAAACTCAACGTTGTAGATATGAGAATATTGCACTAGATGTATGGATATACCAGAAGAGATATGATTAGAAATGTGTACATTAGAGAGAAGGTTGGGGTAACACCTATTGTGGAGAAGACAGTGGAATCTCGCTTAAGGAACCGGTCATGTGTGGAGAAGACCTGTGGAGAAGACCTGCAGAAGCCTTAGTGTGAAGAGTAGATTAGATAGAGAATAGTTCGATAGTTAGAGGTAGAGGGAGGCCAAAGAAAACAATAGGTGAAATTATTAAGAATGATTTAATAGTTAATAATCTATCTATTGATCTCATTCATAATAGGCCACTGTGGCGTCGTTTGATCCAGGTAGCCGATCCCACATAATAGGAAAAGGCTTAGTTTTTGTTGTTGTTGTACCCATGACTTTGAAAAGCTCCTTCTAGAAAAAACTGATAAAAACTCTATCTCTATCGGAAACAATTGATTTTAGCACCCCATGAAGTCGAACAATTTCCTTGGCAAATAGTTTAGGTACGTCCTCGGTAGAAAATGGATGCACAAGCAGTAGAAAGTGAGCGAATTTTGAAAATTTGTCTACGATGACTAGTAGTGTCACACCCTTGAGATTTTGGGAGTCCTAGGATGAAATCCATGCTAATATCTTTCCAGACTTGGGGTATGGAGAGAGGATGTAGCAACCTTGCAGGACTCCTTGCTATGGATTTCTTTTGTTACAAGTCTCACAAACAGCCACATAATTCTGTAATTCTTTCTTCATTCTTTCCCAAATGACAATATGAGATAGACGTTTAGTTCTAAAGTATCCAGTGTGTCTACGAAACTCGCAGATGGTGAATTTTTGGGTATGACTACTCTGCCCTTAAATAGCAGAATTCTAGCCCTTAGATTATAATGTGTAGGTGGTTGCTGCCTTGTTATTATCTGCATGATTATTTTAGTCAATTGTTCATCTTTTTGCGCTTCCATAATCCAATTTTCCAACTCCCTTGATTGCCATATGGAGAAAGCATTCAGTTCCACCTCTTCCCTTCTCCTTGATAAGGCATCTGCCACTCAATTTTCACACCCCGGTTTGTATTGAATTTCAAAGTGGAATCCCAGCAGCTTTGTGACCCATTTTTGTCGGTCAGTACCCATAGCCCTCTGTAGCCCTTTGTTCTAGAAGAAATTTTAGGCTTTTCTGGTCTGTCTTGATTATAAAATGGTGCACGAGGAGGCAGTGTCTCCATTTCTGAACTGCTAGAACCAGAGCCATTAGTTCAGGCTCATATACTGAGGATTGTCGAGCTTTGGCAAACAAAGTTTGGCTGAAGTATGCAATTGGTCGGCTCTTTTGCATCAAAATTGCTCTCACTCTTTCTTGAGGCATCAGCCTATAATTCAAATGGAAGGTCAAAATTAGGCATTGCTAAGATAGGTACTGATACGATTGTTTCCTTAAGCTGATGGAAGGCTGTTTGAGCTTCCTCACCCCACCCAAAAGCATCCTTCTTGAGCAAATTGGTAAGTGGGCTATTATCTGCCCATAATTCCTTATGAATTTTCGATAGTACCCTGTGAGTCCTAAAATTCCCCTCAAACTCTTCAAGTCCTTGGGAATAGGCCATTTAACCATGTTTTCTATTTTTGCCAGATTTGCCTGGACTCCTTTCCCAAAAATGATATGGCCCAACTATTTTAGTTGTGGTTGGGCGAAGAGGCTTTTTTTTTTTTGCGATTAATAACCAGGCTGTGCTGCTACAAAACTTCCATGACCTTCCTAAGGTGGAGCAAATGAGAGGGTAAATCATGACTATAAATGAGAATGTCATCGAAGAAGACTAAAACAAACTTCCTTAAGTACTATTTGAATATGCCATTCATGAGAGGTTAGAAGGTAGAATGGGTATTGGTGAGGCCAAAGGGCATCACCAAGAATTCATAATGCCCTTCGTGTGTTTGGAAAGCAGTCTTGGGTTCATCCCCTGACTTGATTCTTATCTGATAATATTCGGACTTCAAGTCTAGCTGAAGACTATTGATCCCTCCAACTCATCCAAGAGTTCATCAATGGCTGGTTTTGGAAATTTGTTTGGTACAGTTAACTTGTTCAATGCCCTATAGTCGACACTAAATCGCCATCTCCCGCCCTTCTTTTTATATAGTAGTATAGGACTTGAGAATGGGCTGTGGCTTGGCTAAATAATCCCTACCACTAACATTTCCCCAACCAATTGTTATATTTGATTTTTCTGTGAATGTGGGTACTTGTAGGGGCGAATATTAGGAGGGACACTTCCTTTCTTCAAAAGGATAGTATGGTCTTGAGCTCTCAGGGGAGGTAATCCTGTGGGATGTTCAAATAAGGTTTCAAACTCCTTCAGTAGAACCTCACCTTCCCAGTTCACCCCTTGTTCCTCTTAAACTGAAAGTTGCCCAAATTCTATTAGGTAGCTCTGTTCTAACTTCTTCATGGTTCTTATCATCGTCTTGAGGGACACCAAAGTTTTGGTTAGAGAGGGTCCCCTTGTAGGTGAACTTTCCTCGCCCCACTTTGAACTTCATTGACAATTTACTCTAGTCCGTATGCACCTCTCCCCGTGAATCCAACCATATCATCTCCAGAACCACATTAGCTTTGCCCATATCAAACGGAAATAAGGATTGAATCACCTGAACCTCCTGTAACTCCAATAGCACATTCAGGCATACTCCTATGCCGCGGATAGTGTATCCGTTTCCTACCGTGACTCTAAAACCTTTTGTCTTGGTTACTGGTAGAGACAATTTTTGCACTACCCAATTGGAGATGAAATTATGAGGCCCCATTGTCAATTAGCACAATGACATCTGCTCACAAATGTTCCCTTTGATCTTCATAGTTCTCCCCATGGACAACCCCACAATTGAATTCATTGACTCCCTTTGATCTTCATAGTTCTCCCTATGGACAAACCCACAATTGAATTCATTGACAACTTCATGGGTGTCTCTTTTTGCACTTCCTCCCAAGTTGCTTCCTAGAACTCAGCATTCTCTGTCTTTGTATCTTCTTCTTTAGATAATATGAGTACTTGCAGCTGTTTGTTTTTGCACCGGTGCCCTAGGTAATATCTTTGATCACATCTATAGCATAATCTTTGCTCCCGTGTTTGGTGGCTTCCATGGTTGTCAACTTTTGATACCAGCCATAGGTGTGCGTCGAAGAAGTTAGAGATGCCATTGTCTTTGGCTCACTGTTCTCTGGTTTGGACACGGGTATCACCATAGTGGGTTTGTACGATTCGTCGTTGTCGGATATCCTGGTACCGAGAACATAGGTTCAAAGACCCATGGAAGTTCATCCTCACTTTTGCTTTAATATCTTTTTTTAGACCATTTTTGAAAGCTCCAATCAATTGGCCTTAGTTGTGTCCTTTGGGGGAGTCAAGAGGAGTTCAAAACGCTCCCTGTATTCGGTGATCGTGGACTTCTTCCTTAACGCCATTAGCATTTCGTAACCGTCTCTGCTATGAGAAGGTTGGAATTGTTCCTATCAATTCCTGCGTGAATGTTCCCAATCCGTCATTGGGGCTCTGGATTCCAGCCACTGGAGCCAGTTAACTGCCTTTCCTTCCAGACAAGTGCTGCTACTTCCATTTTTTCTTCTTCTCCAACGCCATTCAAGGAGAAATAACTTTCTACTCAAAAGATCCAGCCAATGGGGTCCCCATAGTGAACACTGGTAACTCCAACCTTTTGAACTTGCTTCCTCTCATACCTTTTTTCCGACTCTCCACCACCACCTTCCATCTCTATAGAAACGTGGGAGTTAGGTTGCCCTTCCATAGATATGCTTGTGTTTGTCCTTCGTTAAGCCTCTACCCTCTGGTTGTGCATATCTCTCTCACTTCAAGCATATAGTCCCTGACTACATTCATCTCCTCCTTTAAGATTTCTAATCTTGAATCCATCCTTGTACTTACCATTACCTAGATTGACCAGGCTCTGATACCAAAATTGATGGAACCCCTGCACTAATCTCCTATACTACCCAAGAAATAGAATAATACTTTCTCAAAGTTAATGAAATATAGAGATATAGTTGTATCATGTTTTGTGTATTTCACTAAATACTGCAAGCGCACAACATAATTGTATCTAATCTAGCGAGTACGGGTCGTATGCCACATATTCCAATGTATCAATTACCAGTGTTTTACGAAACGCACTCTCTAAATCAATATGATTCGAGAGAATTAGTGAATCAAAATTTTACTCAATCAAACAAGAGGTAACAAAATTCAATCAAGCGCTAATGACTGTACTTAAATTAATCCAATTACCTACTTTCGTGGTTTTCAGTTTAATTTAAGTCCATTAAGTTTTGTGTCAACTAAGTGAATAATTCCTATTAGAGGTTCAATTCTTAGATGATCTTAAACTACTTTCGTGATTATATACTCCTAATTAACTATTAGATTTCGGCAATAACTTTCATTTTTATTTAGCTAAGTTGTGATAAATATTGGCTAGACATTCATCCACACATATACATGCATAATAGTTAATTCTGATAAATCTCAAATAATCACAATTGGGGGGCTTCAACAATTCAATTCAATTCAGTATCATTATACCATAAGCGAGTTTCTCCGAACCCTAGATTAGAATCTACTAGTGCATAATTAAAATAGAAATCATAATCAAATTCGTTAACCAATTCATAAATGTTCAATATAAAGTATGTAAAAGAGAAGTAAAGATGGAGATAGAAAGATGAATCTTGGAACAAAGTGACGGAGATGAATACAATCTTCAATCCAATGTGAAATCTAATCTAAAGTGTAAAGAAAACTATAATTCTACTCTAAAATCTAACCTTGGAGTGTTTTCTGTGTCCAGAATACGTATGAATGTAAACGATACAAAAGATCCCAAAAAGAGGTTGAGTTCCACTATATATAACTTCAAAAACTCTAAAAAATACGGTGGCGTATAGTCTCGCAGCACGGCCGTGTCTTATGATACGGGCTGGTTTTTGGTGAAGTTGCACTCCTTTTGGTTAGAACACGGCATTGCTGTGTTTTGGGTGTGCCAAACATGGCTTGGCCGTGTTGGGGGGTTTTGTGGTGCATTTTTACTCATTTCTTCTGTGTTTTCTCTTTGATCCTCCTCAGCTTGTTTCTAATCCAAATAACTCTTCAAATGAGCTTTTTTTTCTTAATTCTTGATCTCTTTTACTCACCTGCTAAAAGAAAATAAAGTCAAGTATCAGAACAAGCAAAATAAAATAAAACCAAAACAGGAAAATAATCACTAGTTAATATTGAGTTCTCAGGGCTCTAATACCATGTGAAATTCAAAGAAGAATAGGAGAAAAATAATATTGAAGGAATGTGGTCCGTGAATTAGACCTACATCAGTGTCTGTAGGGAAAAATATAGATAAGTCATTAATTACATCATAATTATAATTCCCTAAATAAAGGGATATCTATATCAAGGGATATTACTGATCTCAACCTATTTATATTAATTCTAACAGAGATAAATAAAAAATTGATTTTTTTATATTGTTTAGATCATATATAACACATAAATTTTAAAATTTTCATATTTACTATACTCAAATATCTTAAAAATATCTTTAGTTATTAACCTTCATGCTTGGATTAAAGCATAAGCCTATGTGTCTTGCTGTATTAGCTTACATTTAAGGTGTACACTTTAGGCAACAAAAAGTATATATTCTTTCCATCATTAGATAGCCCAAAACTATTTGGAATTTTCCTTTTGTGTCCTCTTGTCTTGCATCAGTTGGATTTTCTGACTTTTGTCTTCTAATGAGGATAGTTTTTGAATTTCAATGAAGGATTATTCCGGGGGGGACTTGTTGAGGCAATATTCAAGTCATTTTAGCCTCTGAAATGCGACTTTTTTCTTTATATTATCTTTATATCAAATATTTTCACTTTTGTGGTAAATATGCTCATGCCTTTGATAAGTTTCTGACTAATTGTAAAAAATCCAGCATCCAAACTCATCTGGGTTTTAATGGCTAATAATTCAAAATTGTATATTCTCTACTTACAATAGTTACTACTATTTTAAACTTTGGGTTCTTATGGAAAGGGGGCAATACTAGAAAGAACTAGTGCTTATATTTTCTTCTTTGTCCTCCACTCAATCATTGAATTCCCTATTTTAGAACAAGCTGTTTTTGTTTTTGTTGTCATTTTTCTAAATCTCTAAACAAATACCAAGTCCCTGATTGTCCTTTGTTTTGATCTTGTTCATTAATAATGGATGCTGCTCTTATGCTTCTTTCTTTCAAATTTTCGATATTGAATTGGATTTGCTGACTCTTAATGTTGAAGGTACTCCCATATATCTCCCTTTCAGCATGCAAACTAAATACTGCTAGTTGCATACCTTACCTCGAAGTTAACTAATAATAAAACATGTATAGTTAGATTTATTTGAATAAATCATGTGCCTAAAAAGTTGGAAATTTCTTTTTCTTTGGTTGTACATACTATAGAGTTGATAGCTAGTTTCTCAAGTATCACGTTGGATTCTCAAATTAAAATTGTAGTTCACTGTATATTATTTGTGATAGATAATTATAATTCAAATTACTGGAAAACAGCAAATATTCATTTTAATTTGAAACAAAATATGTTTTTGAAAAATATTGATTTACATAAATAAAATATTGTAATCAAATCAGAATTCTTGAACGATGGGTAAGTTTAGTATTCCAAATCCTGAGACCTAAAGAGTGCTAGTGATGAACCCTGTTTGGACCTTCACTTAATTGCTCAAGGGTTTGCATAAAATTGGTTTTTGATTGGGTATTAAAGCCTTCTGTGACCGAGAGGTCACAGGTTCGACTCTTGCCACCTCCCTCTTCATGTTTCAAACCTAAATTAGCTTTTACATGAAGGGTGTGTTGAAAGGACAACCATTCTTGGTCCTTCCACATATTGGTTCTTGATAGGGTGGCATGTTCCTTGATTACTAGTTGAAGATAGAAAATGTAGCTTATGATGATACTTGATTGAAGCTTAGTACACATTTGTCTAAGATTCCTTTTTAATCTCTGACAATAAATAGTAACTGGGTATGCTCGCAGCTTAACTCCTCACTTACCAGCTGTTAATGACTTCATTTCTTCGTTTTTAGCAATCAGAATCTTAACTTCTTCATGTATACTGTTTTTCATTTTAGCTGCTATTAATTATAACTTGCAATGTGATGTCTTTCCTGTTGTTTTTCTTATCTTTGCAGGTAAGGTGGAATGACATAGAAGCCACTAGGCATAACAGGGTTTCCCCTTGGGAAATTGAGCCATCTGGTTCTGCTTCCACTTCCAATAACTTGATGGCAACTAGTTTGAAGAGGAACAGGATCGGGTTGCTTTCAGCAAAGCTTGAATTTCCAGTCCCCAGTTAGTCTGTTAGGAAATATTTTTTGTTCTTATTTTTGGCCGTGGTGTGGGGCTAGGTGGGTTGGTACTGTTATTCCTCCCATCTCATGCATACTAAGTCTAACTCACTTTCTTCTACAGATGGGATTGGAACATCAGACTTTGGGGAATCTTTAAGGTTCCGAAAGGTCTTGCAAGGTCAAGAAATTTTTGGTGTTAATACTCCTTATGATGGTATTAATGCTCAGGGTCACCAGTTATCTGAAACAAGGAGGTACTATCCTGGTTCAAACTTTTCCGGAATTGTTGCAACAGGAAATAATATCAGAGTCCCACAAGTAAGTTCTGATGTTTCCTGCCATGGCATAGGCTTTAGTGAATCTTTTCGATTTCAGAAGGTCTTGCAAGGTCAAGAAATACTTCCAAGCCAACCATATAGAAGAGCCTTGTCTATTGACGAGGCTCGAAGAAATGGTTGTGTTGGAGTTTTGGATGATTATCAATTGCTTGGCTCCCAAAATGGATGTTCTGCCCAGATGCGGGATAGTTCTGCACATTTACATCCATCTGGGCAAGTTTCATCTCCGTCATCTGTGTTATTGTTCCAGCAGGCAGTCAATCCAGTTTCAAATTTTGATTACAGTAATAAAAGTAATCAGGAGATAGGGGGAAAAACCCACTACCAAGGTTCATATGCTTCTGAAGTGAGAGGTAGAAAGTTTGCATTTTCCCCATCTTATGAGCCTATTTTCTGCAGCCAAGTTCAGCAAGGAACAAATTCTTTTGGTATGTTAAATATGCATAATCATCTGGTTACTGCACATGCAGATGATCCTCTTTCACTACTAAGAGGCAGCCAAGAGTTGGTTTCCTCTTGCAAAAGTAACTGCAGACTCTTCGGCTTTTCATTAACTGAAGAAAATCCTATTGAACTTAAAGAAGCTGACTCCTCTAACATCCCTTGTCAATTGAATTCTGGACCTTCTTTTACAAGACATGTTGGAGATGAGTTTCATCCAGAGCATTCGCTCAAGGGCAAGGTGGGTGGAAGCAACTGTACCAAAGTAAGCAACTTTAATCCTGTAAGAAATCTGATATTTGACATAATATTAGTGTGCCTTTTGTTAAATATGGCCCATGATTCACTAGCTGGAATTGTTGGTTGACAAGATAATTGACTTATCTAGTCATGGTTGATATGAATATGTGAAATCTAAACTGCAATTAGGAGTATAAAAATGATATGAATAGGGCATTGACTAGAGCAGAAAACAATGAAAAGTTAACAAAGAATGATGTGAAAAAGAAATGCTGATGGGAGATAGCATATGACAGCAAGTGCTGAACTATTATTTTCCTTGCCAAAGCCGATAGTCATCCGTAGTGTTGTTTTTACAAACTGCCTTTCTTGGCACATAACATCAAATGTAATATATAACTTTACTAGCTGACTTAGCCATGGCACCTGGTTTGAAGTGCTTCTCATACATGATGTAAGTTTTAGCTATCTGGCCTAATAGTGAGTTTCTCTAAGCAGTTTTCAGCTCATGCTTGCCTTTCTGGTAAATAATTTTTTATATTGTTTGCAGGGTGTACTGCAGGTTTGACTTGAGAATCATGATGTATGTTAGCAGTTTGACACTGGCACGAGGTAGCACAAGAGAATGTTGATAGTGGCTCCAATTACGGGCTTGCATAAAAACTATTTTAGGAAGGAAAGAATGTATTATTTGCTAAATTACCTTGAATTTATCTTAAATTGGCTGGGACCAAATTAAAGTGCTTGTATTAATCTCTTGCGTTCACTTATATGATCCTTTAACAGGTACCAGAAAGATGATGCATCTTTATCCTCATTTCTGGGTTATATAGTGAACGAAATCTAGGTCATAGATGATAATTCTTTCTTGACCGAGGTTTTCGACAATCATGTAAGTTATACATGATTAATATATCAATTGGGATTTGGGTATATTGGGATTTGGGTATATTGAGATGAATAAAATTCGGAGAATTAATTTTTTTTTATCGAAACAAATTATATCATTTTAATTAAAATTATGTTGCGAAATGTTTTGGTAGAAATATTGTTTCGATAGAAATATTATTGTTTTGATAGAAAATTTTTTATTTTGAGTAGCTTCGATGGAAAAATATAAATTAATTTAAAAAATAAAAAAATTGACTATGAAAATAGATAAAAGTAGTATTACGTTATATTTGACACTAAGTTATTTAGATTTGTTTTATTTATCTCTCAATTTTTTTTATAAGTTATAATATCTTTGTCAATTTTTTGTTTGTTTATGATATTGTTTTTTTTTATTGTTTTTATTTTAAAAAGAAAATTATAAAAAAAAAATGAAGAGAGAGATTGAGAGATGAAGAGAGGTAACTATTTGAGAGAGATATTTGAAAATAAAGATATAGTTATAGTTACATGGAGACTGAAAGAGAGATTTAAAAATAGAGGTTGCTAAAGAATTGAGAAAATAGAAATATAGATACAAGATTGATGTTAAATTTTGTTGAGATTTGAGTCGAATTTTTTATTGGAGTAGTTTGTTTTATTTATAATTTAATTATAAATATTAATTTGAATTAATTTTAATATAATTTTATATATTTATATTATTAATATTATGATAAAATATTTTTTTATAAAATTTTTGAAATATTTTGAAATATTTTTGTTTGTATGATATTTTAAAATAAAATTTAATATTTTTATAAAATTAAAATTATAAAGTGTACAATGTGTGAAAATGGGTAGGGTATTTTTATAGAAAAAAATAAAGAACAAAACAGCCATGTAACATGCCATTATGGACGATATCTATTATCTTTGATCAACGGCAATATGTATAGATGACCAACGGGTGGAGAAAAGAATATATAGAGCTTTTTATGCTTGCATATATATGTTATATTGTACAAGAGTAGAATAGTGTGAAAACATGAACATGAATGTTATATATTATGTGGGATGCTTTGGGTAAAGAAAGGTGCCAGAGGGGAGTTTTGTCGACATCCCAGTTTAAGGTTGAGGGCAAAAACAATGTGCTGTTGGATTGTTGTGTTTTGAAGATGATATGTCGTGGACTCTAATTGAAACTAGTAGTGACTCTAATAGAAACTAGTAGTGTGAGAGAGGGACTTTCTATTATTTAGCTGAAGAGATATTACATAGATAAGAGTATTTATAGAAAGAACTGTTAAGTAGATGGACAATTAATTTTTAACTAACTAACGACTCATACTACTCTCTTACACTGCTGTTCAATGTAATATACTTAATTTTATTTTTTTATAAATAAAAGTATATAAATATTTAATTAAAGAAATACAATTTATTAGACAATATATATATATATATATATATATATATATATATATATATATATATATATATATATATATATATATATATATATATATATATAATCTTTAAAAATTTTTCATCTCATGTGTACGTATAGAAAATGTTTTTAACATTAAGGGAATAAATAAAAAAGAAAAATCTAATAAAAAAAAAATTAAAATAATATACTAAAGAGGTGAAATTTTTGGGTAACGATGATAAATTTTTAGAAAGTAAGTAAATGTCTTAAAATTTCAAGAAGATTAGATTAAGGTAATTTTTCTTAATTAAAGAGTTAGAATTTTTAAATTTAACATCTCCATTCAAACATTGGACTTTCACCTATAGACATTTGATATAGAGTTTTTTTTCACTTCACATGAGTTTCTAGCAAGCCAATAAGATAATCCAAGCAAGAAATAAAACATAAACTTGGACTAAGATATAAAAATTAGATCGATATTCCACAAACTATGAAAATGTGATCAAACTCTCCATGAAAGGTAGAATTTCAGCCAAAACAAACAAAATGGGTAAGAATGAGTCCAAATCCAAGAGGAAAAAATAAAAATCATGTGAGGAAATAGTAGTGTAATAATAATCAAGATTAGATCATATGACATTAGAATAAAACATTTATATCCTACATTCATAATTTTAACAAGTCGGTAATAATACATGGCATTAAGACAATACATCTATATCCTATATTCATAATTTCAATAAGTAGATAATAATACATGGCATTATGACAAAACATCTTTATCCTATACAAATAATTTCAAGTAAGTAAGGGAGATTCAATGGCTGAAAATTTGCTACCTAGAAAAGCAAACCTATCATATTTGAATAAGACAAAAGAAAAAAAAAATGAATCCCTAAATCAAAAATACTTTATCCCTTATCTTAAGAACATTTTATCATAATACTTAAAATACAAATATCCTTTTGCTATGCATATCTTGACTAAGGGAGAAGAAGACAAGAACATGAGTTGTCTTTTCTAAAAAATAAAATAACCAAATGCATTCTAACTGTGATAAGGTAGACCCATGATTATAAAATGTGAACCACTTGATAGTTTATTTAAGCAAAACCTGTAACAACTTTTTTTATTTTTTATTATTATACAATATAGAGTTTACATACATGTCATTAATTAAAACATACGTACAACATATCAAACACATAAAAATATACATCTTATTTATTATAGTTGACCAATTCCGGAGATTTAGGTGCGGGTGGTTGCACCTTCACTGAGATCTAAGTCAACACGACTACAAACATTTTATTTGCTTCTGGGATCTGCCTGATGTGATCTTAATTAAGCATGATATTAATACCTTTAAACTTACTTTTTGTTTGATTTAAGTAAAATATAATTAAAAATTAGTTTAGTTTTGTGTTTTGTGTTGTAGGAACAAAGGAAGAAGAAAAGAGAAGAAAAAGATAAGAAATTTATGAAAAAATGCTACATTGCAGCGATTTCAGACCTTTCAGCACTGTTTTGAGCATATCTCCCTCTTATGAACTCCAATCGAAGTGATTCAAATGGCTGTGAAAATATAACACAATTATCTACAACGTTTATGTTGAACACTTGGTCAAATACGGGCGATTTAATAGCGTTACGGAGCTCGCAAATCAGAATCACAGTGCAGCAAGATGAATTCTGACCTTTGGTCACTAATTTTGTTATATCTCCTTCAATTCAGATCCAATTAAGGCGATTCTAGTGGCTATGGAAATAAGAGACATAGAACTACAACTTTCGTGTTTGGCACTTTTGCAAATTCTAGAATTTTCTAGGCGCCGCGGCGCTGCGTCATTGCAGGTCTATAGCGCTGCGGCGCCTGAGTAGAGCACCGCAGCGCCACTGCCATACAGGTCGTTAAAATCACAATATTTAGGATTTTTTGACTCCAATCGAAGCATGATGGGCTGGGATTTGACCTAGATACAATCCTACTTTGATTAGGAGGAGTTAATCTATAAAAAGGGAGGAAAGCAAGCAGATAATTCATCCAATCATTCATCCAAGTTCTTAGTTACATTATTCAATTCTTTTTTTGATTTTCTGATGGCCCTGCGTGGCTAGTTCTTTTTAGTTGGTTGAGGTAGATTGAAACCTCAAGGGATCTTCATGCATTGTGAGATGTGGATTTGATTTTACTATTTCAATTTGAATTGAGTATTGATTATTCATCTGCTCTTCTTCTCAATGATTATTCATATGATTGTTAGAGAGGCCTACTAGTATATTATGTGTCTTAATCTACCGCTGAATTATGTTTTGAACAAAGTCTTCAATTCAGTGATTCATGAGGCAAATATGTTTGAGGATTTTGGATTATAAATCATTGAACCTATGATAAATAATTAACTAAATTAGATATAACCGATGTGTTTATATTTTTTTAGCTCTGTCAGTTTCTTTAGTTCTTCATGCGGTTAGTAAGCTATGCTTTACCGATGTGCTAAAGGATTGCTTGTTAATTAGGGTTTAATTAGTGCGATTGTCATTAATTTACTAGACTTAAGGAGGAACAGGGTTAGAAACCCAATGATAGATATTCATATATAGATTGATTATGTTGTCAATGATCAATGCAATCCCTTGACGGTAGATGTCAACCGAAACCAACACCTTTCTCATTAATCACTCTCTCTTATTTACTTTCATTATTGTTTACTTGGTTTTATTTACAATTATCAATCCCCCCTTTCTCAATCACATAAGGTAATACCAGTCGCTGTGTGATCGACCCTTACTCCCACTACTATAGGTTAGTTTTGAGGTAAGGTATCAATTTGGGTGTACCTGCGATAGTACACACTAAATTTTGGCGCCGTTGCCGGGGACTGTATCTATTTACCTTTTGTGATTTTATTTTATTTTAGTTTTTTCTTTTTGTTCATAACTTTGAATATGGCAGCCAATTTTTAACAATTTTGCACTAGGCTAAGCTCTCCATTACGACTTGCTGGTGAGGTATGTAGTTCTTCTCTTGAACAACAACTTGCAAATTTAACCTCTCTTGTTCGTCAACGTGTAGAAAATATGCAAAGAGAAAATTTCTACAAAAATCATTCAGTCATGGAGCATCCGTCTATTGGGCACCCAACTTTCTATGACGAGTCATTTGAGCAGGTAAATATGGCTGGTGGTTTCCCTGAACCACAACAAGTGAAATATGATTCCTATTCAAACATATACAATCCTGGATGGAAGGATCATCTCAACTTCAGGTATGGGAATGCACAAAATAGTCCTGCAGAACAAAATTTTATAAATTTTCAGAATACCCAATAGGCTTATTATCCTAGACAGTCTGCATATCAGGATTTTCAGGTAAGTAGTTCTTTAGAAGAAATTGTTAACTCTATTGAACATAATACTCATCAATTTCAACAAGAGGTAAGGGCCAGCATTCAAAGCTTAACAAATCAAATTGGGCAACTTGCAACAATAATCAATCGATTAGAGGCTCAGAATTCAGAAGTTGAAAGTCTAGCTCCAGCATCATTAGTGCAAAAAGAGGAAAATTCTGCACTTAATAAAAAAGATGACTTGAAAGTTGACAATAGTAAGCCTACTAATAAAGAGGCTGTGGAATCTACCCTGAATGCCAAATTCGAAGAGAATATTACAGCAGGAGAGCAAGCACCAGATGTGCAGCAAACAGGTAAGGATCTTTTTATGTTATTACCAATTTCTAATAAGATTCCTGTACCTTCTATTTTGCAGTATTCTGACCTAGGCTTAAAGAGCCTCCCTAGCCATTTAAAGGGCATATATAGTAGAGAACCACCCCCAGTGATAACCTCAAATAAATATTCCCTACTCAAAGATAGAGGAAAGCTGCCCCCTGCTTTGGCAAGAACTCAAAAAGATGAAATTAAATTGGATGCCAAAAGCTACTTAAGACATCAATTATTTCTAGGTAAGTTGAGTTCTCATTTAATTAAACCTTTGACTAATGCTGACTTTCCTCTTCATAATGCAGCTGAACCTCAAAATTCTGCACATTCAAAGGTAAGCCAATTCAAAGTGGACATTAAGGACCCTCCTTGAATGACATAAGGAGCTTTGAGTCGAGCCAACGACATTAAACAAAGGCGCTTATTAGGAGGCAACTCAACATAGTAAAAAAAAAAGTGGAAAGCAGAAAATTCAGGGTCCAGTAATGCAACACGCTCATTCTAACCCAAACAAATTCAGGGAAGTCCACTTAACTCATATGTTTTTCTATATCTTTCCCTAATTCTTATCTTTCTTTTACATTGAGGACAATGTAAAGTTTGAGTGTGGGGGTGGAAGTTTATTTGTCTGAATCATTGTGACCCTATTATGAGCATCAATTTTCTGATTTTCACTATTAATGCATTTTTAATGCGTTTAGCAAGTTGAGTGATTGTGTGAGTGTTCAATTTATGTTTTGGGATGTTAGGCACAACCAACAGCCAATGATATGACTGTCCAAATTTTTTTTAACTCTTGAAAAATATAGAAAATTCATGATTGTGTGCAATTTTATCCCTTTTTGTAATTTATTACTTTTGACTTTAGAATCCTGAAATATGTTTGCACAATAACGTTGGGCATTAAATTTATCTTGTACTTAGAGAAGGTTTATATAATTCAAACATTTTTCATGATCTCCATAGGATTCTAGAATTTATTCGAATGCTACTTGAGGCGAAATCTTAGGCTAATACTATTATTTAGGAGATGATTTAGGCATTATTTGATAGATTGAACCTTTCAAGCCTAACCTAAACAATAAAATATCCTTAGTTCCTCTCTTTTGAGCTGAATGAACTTTTCCTTCTAAAAACCAAAAATGAGCTGAAAGCCAAATTTTGTATAAATATCCTTATTTTTGATCCTATTCACTCACTCCATGATTATTTTTTTGAATACTTGTTTTGTAGAGCTTTATTTACATAAGGGTGGAAGGGTGGAGCAAAAAAAAGAAAAGAATTATGCAAAGAAAAAAAAAGAGAATTACATAAAGAATAGAGAAGAAAAATACAAAGAGGACCAAATTTTGTGGGTGAAAGAAAAAAAAATTTTGAGGACCAAGGAAAAGGATGGATTAAACTCAATTGAAACAAGAAAATGAGTGTGGGGGAAAAATCTCCCTAAATTTAGGAAAGCTCAAGAGATCAGATTTAATCATGTAGTGCTGGGTGATTGAGCCTAAATTTGTATCCTTTATCTTACCTTATACCCTGGCCATAATACAAGCTAAATAAAGTCCTATTGATCCTAGAGGTAGTTTTGGACTACATTAGTGGAGAGTGGCATGAAGAATAAGTGTAACATCCCCGATTTTTTCTTATGTTACTAATTGAAATTTATTTCTTTCAGAGAGGAGAACGGATTTTGGATCTCATGGGAGGATTAAATTATTTTACTTAAGTCAAATAAGATAGTAAGAATGGTTAAAATGTCATTTAATTTATAGAAAATAAGGGGATGGCATTAGTGTAATTATGGATGGTGGCAAGGGTATTTTGGAGATAAGGAGGTGGTAGGTAGGGGGTAAGAAGGGAAAAAAAAATAAGGGGATGGCATTAGTGTAATTATGGATGGTGGCAAGGGCATTTGGGAGAAAAGGAGGTGGTAGGTAGGGGGTACGAAGGGAAAAAAATAAAATGGAATTAAATAATAGAAGATAAGAAGGAGAATGGGGAAGTGACGGAGGGGAAAAGAGAAGAAAAAGAAAAGGAGGAAAAAGAAAAGAGAAGAAAAAGAAAAGGAGAAAAAGAAAGGGGAAGAAGAGAAAAGGGGAAGAAGAAGAAGAGAAAGAAGAAAGAAGAAGAAGAGAAAGAGGAAGAAGAAGGAGAAGGAAGAGGAAAGATAAATCAAGGAATCGAGCACCGGTTTAAAAGAATTTGAGGTAGGTTTAACATTTATTAATGAATTTTGTACAAGATTATATATACATTTTTAGATTTATTTAGATGTGATTTTGGATAACATGTGGTCTGGATATTTATGTGAAATTCTATTTTAGATGTTTGTATATGCATATGCGTGCATGGGATTATATAAAAGAAAATCAAAAGAGAAGATAAAGTAAGCTGAATTTCGGAATAATTGGGAAGCTTCGGTGTTTGAAATTTTGGAAAGATTTGATAAGGATTTTAAAGAAATGGTCAACATATGAATTGTAGATATATATCTCACGGATCTATAGGCTTTGGAATTACTTAAATTGGAGTTCATATGAGGGAGATATGACTGATTCATTGAGCAGAGGTCGGAAGTCAGGATAGTAAAAATTAGCGTTTTATTTTATTTTTTTAAGAACAATATGTAGAGAATCTGAAGAAATTATAAACACAAAAGTTGTAGATAATTGTCTTATCTTTCCATAGGATTTGAAATCACCTCAATAGGATTTCGTATGAGGGAGGTATGATTGAATAAGTGAAGGAAGGTCACGGAACACCGGCAGGCCGTGTTCTGGGTTGCTTCAACACGGGCAGGACGTGTTCGGGGTTGTTTTTAAGAATGTTTAAAGTGGTTTTCAAGCATGGCCATGTTTTGAACATGGCCAGGCCGTGTTGGGAGCTGGATTATCATACTTTTCACTGTTTTATGCCTAAAAATAATCTTGTTTGTTGTAATATTTTTAGGAAACATATATTCAAGAAAAATACTTTTAAAATGATTATTAACCATTTGGTATAAAAATGATGCATCATATTATAAATGAAATTGAATGGCAAGCGTAAAGCTCATGGCAAGTTGCTTGATAATTATGGCAAGCGTAAAGCTCATGGCGAGTTGCTTGATAAGTTTACATTCTATTTGATGAATATGCATTTATATATATGTATTTATATGTATGGATGAATATTGACGGATTGTATGGCTTGATACGGTACCGACTAGGGGACGCCCTATTAGCTTGAGTGAGTCGGGGGAGGGCCGCTCCAACTGGGTGACAGTGGTAATGTGAGGAGGCAGTTGGGTGATGTACTCACATTCCCTGATCACTTATTGTGATTGTAGTTGATAGGTCACTATGCATATAGCAAATGAGTAAATTAAAAGCTGTGATATGGCCGAGCATTATAAAAAAAATGATTTTCAGTGCTTGTGAAATATGATAATTATGCATAAACAAAAATTACGATTTTATCTCAAAATCTTGATATTTCTCTGTAGCTTATATAGCTGAACATAACTTATGTTTTCTCATCATATTTTATTTATGTTAAGTCTACTGGAAACCTTTGTTCTCACTATTATTGTGGTGTTATGTTCAGATAAAAAGAAATGAGATGCAACACAAAATGAAGTTACTGATGGAGATCTAGATATTAGCACCACCTCCTCACCCTTTGTATTTTAAGGGTGAAGTGCTGTATAAAGGCTCTTATTTATGTACTGAAATGTTGTATTATATAAATATAACATGTGTGAGGTTTGTAATGTATATGTAAACATACATATTGTGTTTTGAAATGTTGTATTGAATAATTATAACATGTATGAGGTTTGTAATAAATATGTATATATATATATATATATATATTGTGTTTATACATATGGCGTATTTAACATGCGTAATGAAAAAAAAAACCCGGACGTTACAATAAGCATATGAAAATCCTAAACTAATTAGAGATTTACAACCAAAATTTTGGGATATATAAACGTATCTGAGTAAAAGGAAATTTATTGACCCAAAAACACACACACACTAGGGATTCAGAAGGATAAAATAAAAGATTGCATTTGTGTTAATCTTATGCATGATTATGACCTTTCAAAATTTTTCTAGAGTATAATTTTATGTTATGAGGCAAACGTTTAGTAAGCATAACACTCACTACATTATTGATTGTTTTTTTTTGTCTTTAGGGATTATTTTGCTTGAGGACAAGCAAAATGTTGAGTGTGGGGGTATTTGATGTGATTTTAATTAAGCATGATATTAATACCTTTAAACTTACCTTTTGTTTGATTTAAGTAAAATATAATTAGGAATTAGCTTAGTTTTGTGTTTTGTGTTGTAGGAACAAAGGAAGAAGAAAAGAGAAGAAAAAGATAAGAAATTCATGGAAAAATGCTACATTGCAGCGATTCCAGACCTTTCAGCACTGTTTTGAGCATATCTCCCTCTTATGAACTCCAATCAAAGTGCTTCAAGTGGCTGTGAAAAGATAACACAATTATCTACAACGTTTATGTTGAACACTTGGTCAAATGCAGGAGATTTAATAGTGTTATAGAGCTTGCAAATCAGAATCATAGTGCAGCAGGATGAATTCTGACCTTTGGTCACTAATTTTGTCATATCTCCTTCAATTCAGATCTAATTAAGGCGATTCTAGTGGCTATTGAAATAAGAGACATAGACCTACAACATTCGTGTTCGGCATTTTTGCAAAGTCTGGAATTTTCTGGGCGGCGCGGCGCTGCGTCATTGCAAGTCTATAGTGCCGCGATGCCCGAGTAGAGCACCGCGGCGCCACCGCCATACAGGTCTTTAAAATCGCGATTATTAGGGTTTTTTTTGACTCCAATTGAAGCCTGATGGGCTGAGATTTGACCTAGATACAATCCTACTTCGATTAGGAGGAGTTAATCTATAAAAGGGAGGAAAGCAAGCAGATAATTCATCCAATCATTCATCCAAGTTCTTAGTTACATTCTTCAATTCTTCTTTTGATTTTCTGATGGCCCTGCGTGGCTAGTTCTTTTTAGTTGGTTGAGGTAGATTGAAACCTCAAGGGATCTTCATGCATTGTGAGATGTGGATTTGATTTTACTATTTCAATTTGAATTGAGTTTGATTATTCATCTGCTCTTCTTCTCAATGATTATTCATATGATTGCTATGGAGGCCTACTAGTATATTATGTGTCTTAATCTACCGCTAAATTATGTTTTGAACAAAGTCTTCAATTCAGTGATTCATGAGGCAAATAGGTTTGAGGATTTTGGATTATAAATCATTGAACCTATGATGAATAATTAACTAAATTAGATATAACCGATGTGTTTATATTTTTTTAGCTCTGTCAGTTTCTCTAGTTCTTCATGCGGTTAGTAAGCTATGGTTTTCCAATGTGCTAAAGGATTGCTTGTTAATTAGGGTTTAATTAGTGCGATTGTCATTAATTTACTAGACTTAAGGAGGAACAGGGTTAGAAACTCAATGATAGATATTCATATATAGATTGATTATGTTGTCAATGATTAATGCAATTCCTTGACCGTGGATGTCAACCAAAACCAACGCATTTCTCATTAATCACTCTCTCTTATTTACTTTCATTATTGTTTACTTGGTTTTATTTACAATTATCAATCTCCCTTTTCTCAATCACAAAAGGTAATTCCAGTCTCTGTGGGATCGACCCTTACTCCCACTACTACAGGTTAGTTTTGAGGTAAGGTATCAATTTGGGTGTACCTGTGACAGTACGCACCATTGCCCAACATAAAGTACTCGATCCAACGTACACTAAAAGCCAGAGCCATAGAAAAATCTGCATAACTAATTTTCTGAACATGATATGGAAATATAGTGAGAATTAAATCCCAATAAGTTCAACAATAAATCATCATCAATATAGCTCTTCACGTCATGTTCAGCTGTGTAAACTACAACAAATATCTTTAGTCACATGAATGCATTATATCTATGTACATGAGAATTGTACAATAATGACATGTATGACAGGATTACCTATTTTCAGAATATCATATGATGACTATCAATTTATTTTCATATCAAGCTACCCCGGTCAGGGTGAGTATTATCTACTCTCCGGTACGGGCTTTTCTTACTCTGTCCGACATGGCCCACTCTCTCTTTTTTTTGCTCATTAACATGATCATAACCGTTGGTAGGGCGTCCCCTTTTGGTGCACCACACGAATTGCCATGGGACCGTGCTCATTTCTTTTCTTTTCATAATGATAGCCAAAAATATGCTTTCAATAACAAGTATGTTCATCAAAATATAACTATTACCAAAAATCATTGGTAATAATGCCATGAACATAACCATTTCAAATATCACTTTATAAAATATTTCCATGTCAAAATTTCACACTTAAGATGGTAAAAATTTCATACAATGACAATGGCTATGTCATATGCTAGTCATTTATTATTTTCATTTATAAGATTCTTCTTCTTTTTAAAATATTAATTTTATTTCTTTATTTTCTTGATGCAGGTTTTCATTCTATCTATCCTTCTCTTACTAATCAGAGCATAACTCTTTCAATTTAACTCCGATGTAAGTGATCTTGGTGTCAATTTCAAGATAAAATAATTATCTAAAACTATCATGTTTAACAGTTTAGTGAAATATTAAGAAATCAAGGTGATATTACTCCCTCAATGTACATGTTATTTCTTCTTGGATAGGTTCTGACCTCTGCCTACTAATCGGTCCATATCTCCCTAAAAAAAATTCTAAATTAAGTGATTCGAGTGGTTACAAATCTATGACACATATATCTATAATTAGTATGTTAACTATATATTTTAATTCCATACAGAATGTTCCCAAAAATTAAAACACAGAAGCTATCGTAACATATTCTTCCCTGATTAACCATTTTCTGACCACTGCTTACTAATCAAACCATATTTACCTTATATGGACTCAAAATTGTGTAATTTAAGTAGATAAAATTTCATGACACATACATCTATAATTCTTATGTTAACCGTTTATTTGAATTTCCAACATAATGTTCCTAAAAATTAAAACACAGAAGCTATCCTAACATGTTATTCCCGGATTAACCATTTTCTGAACACTGCTTACTAATCAGACCATATCTACCTCATATAGACTCCAAATGGAGTGATTCCAGTGGCCAAAAATCCGTGACACATACATCTATATGTCTTATGTTAACAATTTATTTTAATTCCCTACAAAAAGTTACCAAAAATTAAAACATATAAGATATCCTAAAATATTGTTCCCTAATTAACCAATTTTTGACCACTGCATACTAATTGGACCATATCTACGTCATACAAACTCCATGTTGAGTGATTCCAGTGGCTAAACATCCGTGAGACATAGATCTAGATTTTTTATGTTAACCTTTCCTTTAAATTCCTTACTGATTCTTTCAGACATTTAGAAACATAAGCTAAAAGTTTTGCCACCCATAGCCATACCTATGCAGAACTATCTACACTAGCCTAAATATTCAAACATACATAATATGTAACATGATATAGCAACATCCATGACCAATCATCAAAGTTCGAAGATCAAAATCTCATATAAATATTATAAGTTTCAAAATTTTTCTTCAAAAAGAAATATTGTTAAAATTACCTGGAGCACTTAGTCCTCTAGACTTCTCCTTCCTCTTTCTTCCTTTCTTCCTCTCCTTTCCTCACTCTACCTTGCTTCTATTTTTTCTCTCCCTCACTTGGACAAAAATTCTAATGTTGTAAGAGTGGGTTTTGCTTAAATAGACCATCAAATAATTCACCTTTGATGATCATAGGTCTACCTTATCACAATTAGGATACAATTGGTTGAATTTTTGGAAAACAAACAACTTATGTTCTTGTCTTCCTCTTCCTTAGTCAAGATATGCATAGAAAAATGAGATTTGTATTTTGAAAATTATGATAATAGTTTTCTAAGATAAGGGACAAGGTTCGTTTGATTTAGGGATTCATTTCCTTTTTCTTTTGTCCTAATCAAGTATAATAGGTTTGCCTTTTTAGGTTGCAAATTTCTAGCCCTTGAATCTCCATTATTTGGTTGAAATTATTTGTGTGGGATAGGAATGTTTTGTCTAATGCCATGTATTATCATACCACTTGCTAAAATTATGAGTGTAGGATATCACACCACTTGCTAAATTTTTGTCTTAATGCCATGTCTCCTAATCTTGATTACACCATTATTTCATCACTTTATTTTTTATTTTTATTTTTATTTTTATTTTTCCTCTTGGGTTTGAGCTCATTCTTGCCTATTTTCTTTACTTTGGTTAAAGTTCTACCTTTCATAATGGGTTTGGTCACATTTTTATGATTTTTGGGCTACCAGTCCAATTTCTATATCCTAATCCAAGTGTATGTTTTATTTCTTCATTGGGCTATCCTATTGGCTTGTTAAAAAATTATGTGAAGTAGAAAAACTCTATATGAAGTGTTCATAAGTGAAAGCCCAATTTATGGGTGGAGATACTAAACTTAGTAACTTTTACTCTTAAATTAGGAAAAATTACCCTAATCCAATCTTCTTGAAATTTTAATTCCTTTACTTACTTCACAAAAATTTATCTTCCTTACCTAAGAATTTCACCTTTCTTTAGCATGTTTATTTCTAATATTTCCTCTTAGGTTTTCTTTTTTTACCTATTCCATTAATATTAGAACATTTCTATACATACACATAAGGTGAAGAATTTCTAAGGATTATATTTCCTTAGATATCTAAAAATTGTCTAATTAATTTTATTTTCTTAATTAAATATTTATGTACGTTTATCAATAAAAGAAATGAAATTATGGATGTTATTTTGAATACTTTTGTACTTTTATTAATACATGAAACGAAATTAGGGATGTTACAAAATCCACCCTTATAACATTGTAATTTAGTCCAAGTGAGGGAGAAGAAAAACATCAGCAAGGTAAAATGAGGAAATGAGAGAAAGAGAGGAGAAGAGAGGAAGGAAGAGGAACGAGAAGTCTAGAGGACTAAGTATTCAAGGTAAATTAGCTTAATCTCTACTTGAATAGATCTTTTCTCTTCATCCTTAGAGTTCAAAACTCACCCTCCTTCTTTTATTTAAGCTGCTTGAAAAGCTAAGGGAAGGGAGGAATCTTGCTACTTCCTTCAAGAGGAAACAAGAAAAATAATTCACTAAGTGAGTTAGGGAGATCTTTAGGTAGGTTTAACAATATCTCTTTTTGAAGAAAAGTTTTGAAATTTGTAACATTTATACGGAATTTAAATCTTAGAACTTTGATGAAATTTACAATATTTGATACTTTGATGATTGGTCATGGATGTTTCTATATCATGTTACATGTTATCTTGCATATGATGAATGTTTTGAACTTTTCGGTTGGTGTGAAAAATTTTGCATAGTTATGGCTATGGGTGACAAAATTTTAGGATTTTTATGCTACTATTTTTTATATTTCAATGTGGTGAAAAATTGATGGAACATGATTAGATGTAAATTAGGAAGAAAATGGAAGATGACGTAATATAATGATGAATTAAAACCTTACGAAATGTTTGGTTAGGAAACTAGATTTCGGAGTAACTAGGGAAGCTTTTGTGTTTGAAATTTTGGGAAGAATTGGTTAGGAATTAAAAGAAATAGTTAGCATGAAAAATGTAGATCTATGTCTCACGGAGTCTTAGCCACTAAAATTACTTAATTTGGAGTCCAGATGATGGAGATATTGTCTGATTAGTAAGCAATGGTCAGAAAATAGTTAACTAGGAAAGAATCTATTAGGTATGCTTCTGTGTTTGAATTCCTAGGATAAATCAGTAGGGAATTAAAAGAAATGATTAACATGATAAATATAGATATATGTCGCATGAATTTTTAGCCACTAGAATCATTCAAATTGGAATCAATATGAGGGAGATATGGTAAGATTAGTAAGCATATGTCAAAAACTAGCTAACTAGGAAAAAATCTATTAAGTATGTTTATGTATTTGAGTTTTTGTGCATAATCTATAGAGAATTAAAGGACAGTGTTAACATAATAAATGTAGATATATGTATTACGGAGCTATATGCTTTGAAATCACTTAATTTGGAGTCCATATGAAGGAGATATGACTGATTAATGAGTAGATGACAGAATTAGTCTAGAATCTAGGGTGGTAAATGTAAGCGTTTTTGTTTTTGCGTTTTTGGGAGTAATTAGTAAGGAATTTGAAGAAATGAACGTGAAAGTTGTATTTAAGTGTCTTATCTTTTTATAAGCTTTGGAATCATCTTCATTGGAGTTGGTATGAGGGAGATATGGTCAGATTAGTAAGTAAATGTCTGAACCTACCCGAGAAGAAATAACATTGAATTTGAGGGAGTAGTAACACCATGATTAATTAAGATTTCACTAAAATTTTTAATATAAAGGTTTTAGAGGATTGTCTTATCTTTCAATTGACACTAAGATAACCTCAATCAGATTTAAAATAATGGTGTTATGCTCTGTTTAGTGAGAGATGCAAATAATATTTAAAAAAGAAGAAGAGTCTTATAAATAAAAATAATAAATGACTAGTGTATGGCATAGTCATTGCCATTGCATGAACTCCTTACCATTTTAATTGTGTAATTTTGACATGGAAATATTTTATAAAGTGATATTTGAAAATGATTATGTTCATGGCAAGATTGTATTTTACCAATGATTTTTTGGTAATGATTATGCTTTGATGATAAATTATGGTATGTGAGTATAATGAACATACTTGTTATTGAAATCATATGTTTGACTATCAACATGAAAAGAAAAGAAAATAAAAGAAAAGAAAAGAGACAAGCACGGTCACATAACGGTCCGTGTGGTGCACCAGTAGGGGACGCCCTACTCACGGCTATGGTTATGTTAATGAGAAAAGAAAGAGAAAGTGTGCCATGTTGGACGAAGCGAGAAAATTCCGTACCGGAGAGTAGAAAGTACTCACCTTGACCGGGGTAGTTTTATATGAAAATAAATTCATAATCATCATATGATATTTTGAAAATAGTTATTAATGCCATACATGTCATTTCTGTATGATTTTCTTATGCATAGATAAAGTGCATCCATGTGACCTAAGATATTTACTGTAGCTTATACAGATAAACATGACATGATGATCTATATTAATGATAATTATGATTTATTGTTGAATCTACTTGGATTTAATTCTCAATATATTTTCATATCATTTCAGAGGACTAGATATGCAGATATTCTTTATGACAGGTTTTTAGCATACATGGGGTTGAGTTGGCTAAGATCCTAGTGAAGGTACAACCACCCGCACCCGTATCCCTAGAACTGGTCAATATTGATTAATAAGATGTAGACATATATGTGTTTGATTTGTGTACGGATATTGTTAATTAATGATGTGTAAACCTTAATTATGCTTGGTTAAATTAATTGAATGTTATTATGAGTTAAATAGTTAGAAGTAAAGAGGTAATGACTTCATGGGATTTTAAAAATATATATATGTATATATGTTAAAAAAATGGAGTTGTTATATAATTGGTATCAGAGCAGGTTGGTCCTAGATGGCCAGTGGGTGGATGATTATCTGAATCGATCTTATAGTGTCTAGAGTATGTTGTGGTTGTGCTGTGTAGGGGATCAGTGATTTCATTTAGGTAAAAAATTACTAGTGTTTCCTATCTAAATGTCGATGTGGTGTTATGACTGCTGTTAAATATTTTTGATACTAATTATTGGGCTTGATAACCTCAATAACAGCATAACTTTATTTTTGCCATAGTAGGAAATGGTACCACCAAGGAGGAATCCGGCAAACAATGCAGAGGAATCCGGCAAACAATGCAGAGTAAACCTTGCATAACCTTACCATGGTAATTCGAGACCAAGTTATGACCACCAACCAAATTCTACAATACCTATAGAATGCTAATAACCCGAATGGTGAGAATGATGCTAATAACTGGATAGCAAGAAATGATAACGGCATATCCGAGTTCCTAAGGATTAGATCACCTTCTTTTCAAGGCGGCTTTGACCCGATTGTAGCTGAAAGGTGGATAAAAGAACATGAGAAAATATTTGAAGTGATGGGTTGTATTGAGTTGTCTAAGTTCTCCTTTTACCTGCAATTTAAACCCGACAAAGAATAGAAGGTTGTTAAGTTCGAAGCGGGTTTGAATCCGAAGATAAGGAATGCTGTTGTAGCTATGGAGATCAGGGAGATTGTACTTCTGATAAATAAATGCAGACTCCTAGAGAAGAGTTTGAGGGCAGTGGAGGATGAGAAAAAAAGACATAATTTTTGGAAAAGGAAGAATAGACCACAAATATCTGGCAGAAATGTCAGAGGAAAAAAACAAGATATTGGCAAGAGGCCATTATATGCAAGTCCCCGACCCTTCCAATAGAACTTTTCCACAGTCAAGTGTACTAAGTGCGGGTGTATGCATAGTAACTGACCATGCTTCATGGGATCAGATGTTTGCTTCAATTGTGGATAGAAGAGTCATTTTGCAAAGAACTTCCCACAGAATGTAGGGAAGCAGTCGAAATAGAGGCCTTAGGTGAAAGGAAGGGTTTTCACCCTGAGCAGCCAAGAAGCAACTCAATTCTCTGAAATGATTCAAGGTATATGTTATATCTATGGATTTGCTCTTATAATGTTGTTTGACTCTGGTGCTAATCATTCATTTATATTGGAAGAATGTATTAGGGAACTTCAGTAACTCCCACAGGGGAAAGGGTCTTAACTTTCTCTATATGTAAAGACTGTCAGGTCACCATCCAGGAGAAAACTTTTTTGTAGACCTCGTTTGTCTACCTTTAAGAGGTATTGATGTCATTCTAGGGTTAGAATGGATGTCTAGAAATCGTGTCTTGCTAAATTGTTGCACTAAGACCGTTGAATTTCTACCTCTTACTCTACAAGAGGAGATGCAGTTATTGATGCTAAATGCCAATCAAGTCAATCAGGAGTTGAAGAGTGGAGTACTTGGTTGCATTCTCTCGTGTTTATCAAACCTAGAAGTCGAACCAAAGCTTAATGAAATTTCAATAGCTAATGAGTTTCTTGAAGTATTTTCACTAGATATTCTAAGCTTACCTCCTGAGAGAGAGATAGAATTCTCTATTGATCTCCTACTCGGGACAGGACCTATCTCTATTGCACCTTATAGAATGGCCTCGAAGGAACTATATGAACTCAAGAAATAGTTGAAGGAATTATTAGACAAGCAATTCATTAGACCGAGTATATCACCTTGGGGAGCTCCTATATTGTTTTTTAAGAAGAAAGACGGGAGCTTGAGACTATGCATAGATTACAGACAGTTGAATACGGTGACTGTAAAAAATAAGTACCCTCTCCCTAGGATAGATGATTTATTAGATCAACTAAAAGGAGCCTCCATCTTTTCTAAAATTGACTTGAGGTTGAGATACCATCAGTTTAGGATCAAGGAGGAGGATGTACCAAAAATAGCCTTCAAGACTAAGTATAAACACTATGAGTTTCTCGTAATGCCTTTCGGGTTAACAAATGCACATGCAATTTTCATGGATTATATGAATCGCATTTTTCGACCCTACCTCTATTAATTTGTGGTAGTGTTTGTTGATGACATCTTGATATATTCTAAGAGTGAGAAAGAACATGAACAACATCTCCGAATTGTGCTGCAAGTGCTAAAAGAGAAAAAGTTGTATGCCAAATTGGAGAAGTTTGGATTTTAGCTGTCAAAGTTGAAATTTCTCGGACATGTTAGTTCCAATAAGGGGTAGCTGTAGACCCTAGCAAGATGGAAGCAGTGATTCAGTGAGAAAGACCAAAAACGGTTACAAAAGTTAGAAGTTTCTTGGGTTTGGTTGGATACTAAAGGAGGTTTATACAAAATTTCTTTTGTATAGCCTTGCCATTGACTAAATTGACCAGGAAGGGAAGCCTTTTCAAATAAAACAATTAGTGTAAAGCTAGTTTCCAAGAGCTTAAATCAAGATTGACTACTCCTGTTTTAATTATTCCAAACCCCATAAGACATTTTGAAGTGTATAGTGACGCTTCAAAGAAAGGGTTAGGGTGTGTGCTAATGCAAGATAAGAGAGTAGTTGCTTATTCCTCTAGGCAACTAAGACCCCATGAAGGAAATTATCCAACCCATGATCTTGAATTGATAGCGGTGGTGTTTGCCTTAAAGATTTGGTGACACTATTTGTACGGGTTAACATTTGAAGTATACTATGATCATAACAGTTTAAGTACCTTTTTTATCAGAAGGAGTTAAATATAAGGCAACGAAGATGGATAGAATTTCTCAATGACTATAAGTTTGAGATATAGTATCATCCAAGAAAGGCGAATGTTGTAGCTGGTACATTGAGTCAAAAATCTCTGCACATGGGTTAGATGATGGTGTATGAGATGTAGATGTTAGAGGAGTTTTGAAATTTGAAGCTGGTCACTACTCTTACCCCAAAGAAGCTAATCATCAATGAGTTGAGTATAGAGTGTGATTTTAGATCTAAGATTAAAAAGGCTCAAGCTCATGACCAATACTTACAGGATCACAAAAAATAAGATGATTTTTCTATCTCAGAAGATAGAGTAATCATATATCAAGGAAGGGTTTGTGTCCCTCAAGAACAAGAGTTGAGGACTAAGATCTTGCATGAAGCACATCAGAGTAAGTACACAGTCCATCCTGGATCCACTAAAATGTATTAAGACTCAAAGAAGATGTACTGGTGGCCAGGGATAAAAAAGGACATTGCTAAGTTTGTGGCAAAATGTTTAATTTTTCTGAAGTTGAAGGTAGAGCATCAAAAGCCAGTAGGATTTCTACAACCTCTTGTGATCCCTAAAGGGAAATAGGACAGTATTTTGATGGACTTTGTGGTGGGCTTACCTAAGAATTTAGATGGACATGACTCTCTTTAGGTAATAGTTGGCAGATTAACCAAATTTACTCACTTTTTGTCCATAAATATTAACTATTCACTGGACAAATTGGCTCAGTTGTACGTTCAGGAAATAGTTAGACTATATGGAATTTCCTTAAATATCGTTTCTGATATAGATCCGAGATTCACGTCGAGGTTTTGAAAGGTGTTACAAGAAGATTTTGGAATCCAGTTGCGGTTTAGTGTTGCCTACCCTCCTCTGATTGATGGATAGATAGAACGGACCATTCAAACCCTAGAAGATATGTTGAGGTCTTGTGTGATAGAGCAAGGTAAAGGATGGGATAAGTACCTACCTTTAGTGGAGTTTGCTTATAATAATAGCTAGCACTCTAGTATTAAGATGACCCCATACGAAGCTTTATATGGTAGGAAGTGCCGATCTCCACTATGTTTGTTTGAGGTAGGAGAAAAGAACTTGCTGGGTCCTGATTGTAACATCCCTAATTTCGTTTCTTTTATTGATAAAGGTACATAAAAAATTTAATTAAGGAAATAAAATTTATTAGACAATATTTTAGATATCTAAGGAAATATAGTCCTTAGAAATTCTTCACCTTATGTATATGCATAGAAAATGTTTCTAACATTAAGAGAACAAATAAAGAAGGAAAACCTAATAGGAAAGAAATTAGAAATAACATACTAAAGAAATGCAAAATTCTTGGATAAGGAAGATAAATTTTTAGAAACAAGTAAAGGCCTTAAAATTTCAAGAACATTGAATTAGGATAATTTTTCCTAATTCAAGAACTAGAGTTACTAAGTTTAAAATCTTAACCCATACATTGGGCTTTTACCTATGGACACTTCATATAGAGTTTTTCCACTTCACTTAAGTTTCTAGCAAGCCATTGGATAATCTAAGCAAGAAATAAAACATATACTTGGACTAGGATATAGTAATTGGACCAATAGCCCAAAAATTATGAAAATGTGACCAAGCCCTCCAAGAAAGGTAGAATTTTATCCAAAGCAAAGAAAATGGGTAGGAATAAGCCCATAATGGGTAGAAATAAGTCCAAATCCAAGAGGAAAAATAAAATAAAATAAAATAAAATAAATGATGATATAATAATAATAATAAAGATTAGGTTACATGGCATTAAGAAAAAAGTTTAGCAAGTGGTGTGATTCTACATTCATCATTTAGGCAAGTGGCATGATAATACAAGGCTTTAGGACAAAAACATCTATATCCTACACTCATAATTTTTGCAAGTGGTATGATAATACATGGCATTAGGACAAAACTTTCCTATCCCACACAAATAATATCAACCAAATAATGGAGATTCAAGGGCTAGAAATTTGCCACCTAAAAAGGCAAACCTATCATACTTGTTTAAGACAAAAGAAAATGGAAATGAATCCCTAAATCAAAGGGACCTTGTCCCTTATCTTAAGAACATATCATCATAATTTTCAAAATACAAATCTCCTTTTCCTATGCATATCTTGACTAAGGAAGAGGAAGACAAGAACATAAGTTTTTTGTTTTCCAAAAATTCAACAAAGTGTATCTTAATTGTGATAAGGTAGACCCATGATCATGAAAGGTGAATTATTTGGTGGTCTATATAAGAAAACCCACCCTTAAAACATTATAATTTCGTCCAAGTGAGGGAGAGGAAAAATAGAAGCAAGGTAGAGTGAGGAAAGGAGAGGAAGAAAGGAAGAAAGAGGAGGGAGAAGTCTAGGGGACTAAGTGCTCCAGGTAAGTTTAACAATATTTTTTTTTGAAGAAAACTTTTGAAACTTATAATATTTATATGAGATTTTGATCTTAGAACTTTGATGATTGGTCATGATGTTGCTATATCATGTTACATATTGATCTTGCATGTGATGTATGTTTGAATACTTAGGTTGGTGTAGATAGTTCTGCATGGTTATGGCTATGGGTGGCAGAATTTTTAGCTTCTGTGTTTTAATTTCTGGGAACAACCTATAAGGAATTTAAATAAATGGTTAACATATGAATTATAGATATATGTCTCATGGATCTTTAGCCACTGGAATCATTCAATTTGGAGTCCATATGAGGTAGATATGTTCCGATTAGTAGGCCAAGGTCAGAAAATGGTTTATCAGAGAACAATATGTTAGGATAGCTTTTGTATTTTAATTTTTGGGAATTATCTGTATGGAATTAAAATAACTAGTTAACATAAGAATTATAGATATGTGTGTCACGGATTTTTACCCACTGGAATCATTCAATTTAGAGTCCATATGAGGTAGATATGGTCTGATTAGTAAGCAAAGGTCAGAAAATGGTTCATCAGGGAAGAATATGTTAGAATTGCTTCAATATTTGAATTTTTGGGACATATCTGTGGGGAATTAAAATAAATGGTTAACATAAGAATTAAAGATATATGTGTCACGGATTTTTAGCTACTGTAATCATTCAATTTGGAGTCCATATGAGGTAGATATTGTCTGATTAGTAAGCAAAGGTCAGAAAATGGTTCATCAGGGAAGAATATGCTAGGATAGCTTCTGTATTTTAATTTCTGGAAATTATCTGTATAGAATAAATGGTTAACATAAGAATTATAGATATGTGTGTCACGGATTTTTAGCCACTGGAATCACTCAAGTTGGAGTCCATATGAGGTAGATATGGATAGATTAGTAGGTAGAGGTCAGAACCTATCTGAGAAGAAATAACCTATACATTTACGGAGAAATATCACATTGATTTCTTAATATTTCGCTACAATATTCAACATAATAGTTTTAGATAATTTTTTTATCTTGAAATTGACACCAAGATCACCTATATCAGAGTTAAATTGAGGGAGTTATACTCTGATTAGTAAGAGAAGTTTAGATAGGATGAAAACCTACATCAAGAAAATAAAGAAATAAAATTAGTATTTAAAAAAGAAGATGAATCTTAATAAATGACTAGTATAGCCATAGCCATTGCCATTGTATGAACTTCTTACCATCTTAAATGTGAAATTTTGACATGGAAATATTTTATAAAGTGATATTTGAAATGGTTATGTTCATGGCATGATTACCAATGATTTTTGGTAATAATTATATTTTGATGAACATACTTGTTATTGAAAGCATATTTTTGGCTATCATTGTGAAAAGAAAAGAAACGAGCACGGTCACATGGCAATCCGTGTGGTGCACCAGTAGGGGACACCCTACCAACGGTTATGATCATGTTAATGAGAAAAGAAAGAGAAAGTGGGCCATGTTAGACGGAGCGAGAAAAGCCCGTACCTGAGAGTAGAGGATACTCACCCTGACTGGGGTAACTTGAAAAGAGAATAAGTTGATGGCCATTATATGATATTTTAAAAATAGTTAATCCTGTCATACATATCATTACAACATGATTCTTATGTGCATAGATATAATGCATTATGAGACCAAAGATATTTTCTGTAGTTTATACAGCTGAACATGATGTGATGAGCTATATTGATGATGATTTATTGTTGAACTTACTGGGATTTAATTCTCACTATATTTCCATATCATGTTCAAAAAATTAGTTATGCAGATTTTTTTCTATAGCTCTGGCTTTTAGTGCACGTTGGATCGAGTACTTTATGTTGGGCAGATCCTAGAAGCAAATAAAATGTTTGTGGTCAAGTTGGCTTAGATCCCGGTGAAGGTGCAACCACCCGCACTTGTATCTCCGGAATTGGTCAACCAGAATAAATAAGATGTAGATTTTATGTGTTTGATATGTTGTACGTATGTTTTGATTAATGACATGTATGTGAACTCTGTATTATATAAATTAAATAAATGTTATATTGAGTTAAGTTATAACGAGGTAATAACTTCATGGTATTTTAAAAAAAAATTAATACTTAAATGGAGTTGTTACACTGATCTAGTTCAACAAACCACTAAAAAAATTAGGATGATACGAGAAAAAATACTTATAGCTCAGAGTTGGCTAAAGAGTTACTATGATAAGAGACATAGACCTCTGAAGTTTGAGAAAGAAGACCATGTATTTCTAAAACTTTTCTCGACTACTGGAGTTGGTAGGTCTCTCAAGACCCAGAAGCTAAGTCTGCGATTTTTGGGACCCTGCTAAATTATGAAGAAAGTAAGGACATCGGCATATCAAGTTGCCCTCCCACCTAATTTGTCCAATCTACATAATGTTTTTCATGTATCACAACTCCAGAAATATCTTTCAGATTCATCACATGTAATACGGGATGAACCAATCCAAATAAATGAGAACATGACATACCAGCTTGTATCGGCATCCATACTGGACACCGATGTGAAGTTATTGAGGAATAAGACCATTCCCCTGGTTAAGGTGTTATGGAAAGGTTTGACTCCAGAAGAATCAACTTGAGAATTGGAAGAAATCATGAGAAAAAAATATCCGCAACTGTTCTTATTAGGTAATTTTTAAAATTTTGAGGAAAAATTTCTTTTAGGGGGAGAGAAATATAATATCTCTAATTTTGTTTCTTTTATTAATAAAGGTACATAAATATTTAGTTAAGGAAATAAAATTTATTAGAAAATTTTTACATATCTAAGGAAATATAATTCTTAGAAATTCTTTACCTTATGTGTATGCATAGAAAATGTTTCTAACATTAAGGGAATAAGTAAAGGGAGAAAAAACTAATAGGAATTTTTTTTTGAAATAACATACTAAAGAGAGGCAAAATTCTTAGGTAAGGAAGATAAAATTTTGGGAAGTAAGTAAAGGTCTTAAAATTTCAAGACGATTGGATTAGGGTAATTTTTCCTAATTCAAGAGTTAGAGTTCCTAAGTTTAACATCTCCACCCAAACCTTGGGCTTTCACCTATGGAAACTTCATAGAGTTTTTCCACTTCACATGAGTTTTTAGCAAGCCAAGAGGATAGCCCAAGCAAGAAATAAAACATTGACTTGGAGTAGGATATAGAAATTAGGCTATCAGCCCACAAACCATGAAAATGTGACCAAACCCTCTATGAAAGGTAGAATTTCAGCCAAAACAAAGAAAATGGTTAAGAATGAGCCCAAATCCAAGAGGGAAAAATAAGAATCATATGAGGAAATAGTAGTGTAATAATAATCAAGATTATGTCACATGGCACTAGGACAAAACATTTATAGCCTACATTTATAATTTCAGCAAGTAGGTAATAATACATGGCATTAGGATAAAACATCTATATTCTACATTCATAATTTTAACAAGTAGGTAATAATACATGGCATTATGACAAAACATCCTTATTCTACATAAAATTTTTTAGCCAAGCAAGGGAGATTCAAAGACTGTAAATTTGCTACCTAGAAAGGTAAACCTATCATACTTGAGTGAGAAAAAAGAAAAAAGAAATGAATCCCTAAATGAAAGGGACCTTGTCCCTTGTCTTAAGAACATTTTATCATAATTTTCAAATTACAAATCTCCTTTTGCTATGCATATCTTGACTAAGGGAGAGGAAGACAAGAACATGAGTTATTTTTCCCCAAAAAAACAACTATGTGCATCCTAATTGTGATAAGGTAGACGCATAATGATGAAAGGCAAACCACTTGATAGTTTATTTAAGCAAAACCAACCCTTATAACATTATAATTTTTTCCAAGTGAGGGAGAGGAAAAACATAAGCAAGGTAGAGAGTGGAAAGGAGGGAAAGAGAGGAGAAGAGAGGAAGAAAGAGGAAGGAGAAGTCTAGACTATTAAGTACTCAAGTTAAGTTAGCTTATTCTCTACTTAAATACATCTTTTCTCTTCATCCTTAGAGTTCAAAACTCACCCTCCTTATCTTATTTAAGCTGCTAGAAAATCTATGGGAATATTGGAATCTTATTGGTTCTTTCAAGAGGAAACAAGAAAAAGATTTTACTAAGTGAGCTAGGGAGATCTTTAGGTAGGTTTAAAAATATCTCTTTTTAAAGAAAAGCTTTGAAATTTGTAACATAAATATGAGATTTTGATCTTAGAACTTAGATGAAATTTATAATATTTACTACTTTGATGATTGTTCATAGATGTTGCTATATCATGTTATCTTGCATATGATGAATTTTTTGAACATATCTGTTGGTGTGGAAAGTTCTGCATAGGTATAACTATGGTTGGCAAAATTTTAAGATTTTTCGTGGTACTATTTTGTATATTTGAATGTGGTGAAAAATTGATGGAATATGATTAGATATAAATTTGGAAGAAAATGGAAGAGAACGTAATATAATGATGAATTAAAACATTAGGAAAGGTTTGGTTAGGATACTGGATTTCGGAGTAACTAGAGAAGCTTATATTTTTGAAATTATGGGAAGAATTAGTTAGGAATTAAAATAAATGGTTAACATGAAAAATGTAGATCTATTTCTAACGGATTGTTAGCCACTAAAATTACGTAATTTGGAGTCTAGATGAGGGAGATATTGTCCAATTAGTAAATAGTGGTCAGAAAATAGTTAACCAAGGAAGAATTTGTTAGGTACGCTTTTGTGTTTGAATTTCTTGGATAAATATATATGGAATTAAAAGAAATTCTTAACATGATAAATATAGATATATGTCTTGAAAATTTTTAACCACTGGAATAATTCAAATTGGAATCAATATGAGTGAGATATGGTCAGATTAGTAAGTAGAGGTCAGCAACTAGCTAACTGGGGAAGAATCTATTAAGTATGATGTGTTTGAATTTCTGGGCACACTCTGTACGGAATTAAAAGAAATTTTTAAAATAATAAAAATAGATATATGTATCACAAATCTATAGGCTCTGAAATCACTTAATTTGGAGTCCATATGAGGGAGATATGACTGATCAATTAGTAGAGGTCAGAATCAGTCTAGAATCTAGGGTTGTAAATGTAAGCATTTTTTATTTATTTTCTGAGAATAATTAGTAAGAAATTGGAAGAAATGATAAACCTAAAAGTTGTATATAAGTGTCTTAGATTTTTATAGGCTTTGGAATCACCTCTATTGGAGTTCATATGAGGGAGATATGGTCAAATTAGTAAGTATAGGTCTGAACCTTCCCAAGAAGAAATAACATTGAATTTAAGGGACTAGTAAAACCATTGCATGAACTCCTTACCATTTTAATTGTGTAATTTTGACATGGAATATTTTATAAATTGATATTTAAAAATAATTATGTTCATGGAAAGATTGTATTTTACCAATGATTTTTTGGTAATAATTATTCTTTGATGATAAATTATGGCATGTGAGTATTGAAATCATATTTTTGGCTATTAACGTGAAAAGAAAAAGAAAAGAAAAGAGATGAGCACGGTCAGATGGCGGTCCACGTGGTACACCAGTAGGGGGCATGCTACTCACGGCTATGATTATATTAATGAGAAAAGAAAGAGAAAGTGTGCCATGTCGGACGGAGTGAGAAAAATCCATACCGGAGTGTAGAAAGTACTCACCTTGATCGGGGTAGCTTGATATAAAAATAAGTTGATAGTCATTATATGATATTCTAAAAATAGTTATTAATGCCATACGCGTCATTTATTTATGATTTTCATGTGCATAAAAAGTGCATTCATGTGACCTAAGATATTTGCTGTAGCTTATATAGATGAACATGACATGATGATCTATATTATTGATAATTATGATTTATTGTTGAATCTACTGGGATTTAATTCTCACTATATTTCCATATTATGTTCAGAGGACTAGATATGCAGATATTCTTTATGACTGGCTTTTAGCGTACGTTAGGTCGAATTGGTTAAGATCCTGGTGAAGGTGCAACCACCTGCACCCGTATATCTGAAACTGGTCAATATGGATGTATAAAATGTAAACATATATGTGTTTGATTTGTGTACGGATGTTGTTAATTATTGATGTGTAAAACTTGTTTATGCTTAGTTAAATTAATTGAATATTATTATGAATTAAATAGTTAGAAGTAAAGAGGTAACGACTTCATGAGATTTTATATATATATATATATATATATATATATATATATATATATATATATATATATATCTGTGTGTGTGTGTAAAAAAATGCAGTTTTTATATTCAAACCAAGGGAAGATAGTTTAGCTACACTGAGTTGAATTCTGAAATTTTCAAACTGAGACCGAGAGAGTGCTTTTGTTAAGCCATGTGCTACCAGCTTAGTTGAAGGAATATGACTAATAGTGATTTCTCTTAGAAAGTGAATATCAAGTTCAATATGTTTAGTTGATGAAGTATGGGATTTGCAAACATCATTACGGTTGATAAGTTGTCACAATAAATGATTGGACTCAGCAATACAATTTGTAAAGATTCCTATATTCTACTTCAGTGCTAGAGTGTGAAACAGTGGGATGCTTTTTAGATGACCATGAAATTGGGTTAAGACCAAAGTAAATGCAAAATTCAGCTACAAATCTTCTATCATCTGGGTCTATATCCCAGTCAACATAAAAAAATTCAGTTAATTCCATGAAAGTAAAAGAGGAGCGTTGTAGATGAAGTTCACCACAATCTATGGTTCATTTCAAATATTTGAGAATCCTTTTTATATCTCTCCATCACACTTCCAAAGGATTATGCATAAACTGGCTAGCTTTGTTAACAGAATATGCCAACTTTAGCCTAGTTACATGATATATTGTAATGCTCCTGCTACTACTCAATACAGTTGTGGAAAGGTTTAACATCATCACTGTGGTTAATATTGCAGCTTCCAATGGCAAACAATTTCTCCATTGCTAGCATAGTTGTATCAATTGGTTTAGCATCGATCATCTTGGCTTTGAACAAAAGATCTTGTACGTATTTTTCTTGAGATAATATAACGCTTCCATCACTTTTTTTGAACAACCTTAATTCCAAGAAAATAATTGAAAGGTCCTAAGTCCTTGAGAGGAAAGGCTATATGAAGGTCTGAGGTCAAGGAAGAAATTGCTGAGGAATTGCTACTGGTTGTAAGTATGTCATCAACATATACCAAGAGATAAGTGATTTCACGAGGTGATATTCTAATAAACAAAGACAGGTCAGACTTGCTGAAGACAAACCCAAAACCACAAATTTTTGTCAATTTTTTGAACTATGCTCTAGGTGCTTGCTTCAGCCCCTAGTGCCATTTGTGAAGTTTACATACTAAAGTTTGATTAAAACTCCAAAAACTTGTACTAGTTGATACTAAAATCAACTAGTGAAAGACGCGAATCACCCTGAAGATAATGAGATATCCTTGCTTTAGTCTAAGCCACACCATCAATTTTTTTCTAATATATTTGTGTGTTTATTTTTTTATTTTTTAGGTTGCTCGAACAACAATATGCATAAGATAACTACCTTATATCTCAATTCCCCTTACTGTATAAAAATGGAGCCCTTGATGCTTGGTTGGATTCAGTCATTGATATAAAGCTAAAATTTTGCAGTAAGTTCTTCTATAGTTTGGATTGCAAGACATTTTCACCAGCTTAAATTGGGTTGACACCGTTCAAAACATTATTTGAAGAAAACATACACCAGCAATAGGTTTATTATCACAGGACATAAGCAACAAAGCCCAAAGGAAATGGCGAAGATATCATACCATATGACTCAACCTATTTCTAAACAAGCAAGTTATTGACCTACTTCATTTCTTTATCCGCTCGTGTGAACAAATAGGAAAGCAGAAAGAGATTAAGCAAGGTAATCTTGTATCAATTAGAAGGAGAGGGATAGTCGATAAAGAGAGGATGGAAGGAAAGGGATAAACCAGTAAAGAGAGAGTAAGGGGGCTGAGAACTTACTATTAATGCCATTAAACTATGGTCACACAAATATCAAAGTTAGGGAGTTCACTGCAAAGCGAACTGTGTTGAATGGTTTGTCATAAAAGGTGAATAGTTAAAAGAATGTTTAATGGTTTATAGATTTACCAACTTTAAAAAAATATTATTACTTAATATATATTTAAATAACTTTGACATGAATATTTATTAACAATTTTTTTTCTTCAGATATACCTCTTTTAAGAGTAGTTATTTCTTGGACATGAATATTTATTAATAGTTATTCAGATATATCTATTTAAGAGTACTTATTTGATTTAAGAGAGAAAACTGTTGAATAGAATGTAACAGTTATAACTTTTAAATGATGGTTCTTCACTTTATATAACATCTTTTACTATTTCTGATTATTTTATGAAGAGTAAGAAGTTCTTAGAGGCTTTGTTGTATCATAGAAGAGACTTGTCGATTTTCCTTTAAGAGAGTATGTAAGCAACATCTCTTTTTTTAAAAAATGATTTTTGTGCCTCAAAGTTCATCAATATTTCTTACTTTCTAATAATGTTAAGGAGATATTGTAACAACCTTTTTATTATTATTATTATTATACAATATAGAGTTCGTATACACGTCATTAATCAAAATGTGCATACAAAAAAATCAAACACAAAAATAACTACATCTTATTTATCCTAGAAATTAAAACACAGAAGCTATCCTAACATGTTCTTCCTTGATTAACTATTTTCTGAACACTGCTTACTAATCAGACCATATCTACCTCATATGGACTCCACATTGAGTGATTCTAGTGGTTAAAAATTCGTGACACATATATTTATAATTCTTATGTTAACCATTTATTTTAATTCTCTACAACAAGTTACCAGAAATTAAAACACAGAATCTATCCTAAAATATTCTTCCCTAATTAACCAATTTCTGACCACTGCATACTAATTGGACCATATCTACGTCATACGAACTCCATATTCAGTGATTCCAGTGGCTAAACATCCGTGAGACATAGATCTACATTTTTTATGTTAACCTTTCCTTTAAATTCCTTACTGATTCTTTCTAGACATTTAGAAACATAAGCTAAAAGTTTTGCCACCCATAGCCATACCTATGCAGAACTATCTACACTAGCCTAAGTATTCAAACATACATAATATGTAACATGATATAGCATCCAGAAGGGTTAGGAACAACTAGAATAGGTGGAGAAGTCAATTTGACTTTAAGCTCTTGGAAACTATTCTCGCATTCTTCAGTCCAATTAAAGAGACTTCCTTTCCTAGTCAATCGAGTCAAAGGCAAAGCTATTTGAGAGAATCCCTGTATAAACCTTTTGTAATATCCTGCTAAACCCAAGAAACTTCTAATTTCAGTTATAGTTTTTGGTCTCTCCCATTTCAGCATTACTTCAGTTTTACTGGGATCCATCGACACACCATCTTTAGAAATTACGTGACCCAAAAACTTCACTTCTTCTAGCCAAAATTCACATTTTTCCAACTTAGCGAAAAGTTTTTTTCCCTTCAAAACCTGAAGTACTAATCGGAGATGCTGGTTGTGTTCTTCCTCACTCTTAGAGTAGAATAAAATATCATCTATGAATACTACTACGAATTGATCCAAGTAGGGTCTAAAAATGCGATTCATATAGTCCATAAAGACTACAGGTGCATTTGTAACCCCAAAAGGCATAACTAAAAATTCGTAGTGTCTATACCGAGTTTTGAAAGCTGTTTTTGGAATGTCTTCTTCTTTAACTCCGATCTGATGATATCCTGACCTCAAGTCTATCTTAGACAAAATAGTAGCTCCCTTTAATTGATATAATAGATCGTCTATTCTAGGCAACTGATACTTATTCTTAATAGTCGCCTTATTCAATTTCCTGTAATCAATACACAATCTCAAACTGCCATCTTTCTTCTTTATAAACAATACAGGCGCTCCCCAAGGTGATACGCTAGGTTTGATAAAATTCTTTTCTAATAGCTCTTCGATCTGCTTCTTCAGCTCTTGTAGTTCCACAGGAGACATTCTATAGGGAGTGATAAAAATAGGCCTCGCCTCTGGTGCTAGATTGATGGAAAATTCCACTTATCTCTTCGGTGGAGGTTCAGAAATCTCAGAGGGAAAAACCTCTGAAAATTCACGGACTATTGGAATCTCAAGCAATTCCTGTTTCATATTTGGGTTGATGGTATACAGGAAAACACATCTCAGATCTGCATCCCTCATCTCCTTATAGAGACGGTGAGCACTAATAATGCTATACTTTTGGTCCTCTGGTGGGTCCGAGAGAAACTCAAAAGTCTTATTGCAACAATTCAGTAGGACTTGGTTCTGACTTAACCAATCCATACCCAAGATGACATCTATACCGTCCAGAGGTAGACAGATAAGATCCACTATAAAGGATCTATCATTCAATACAATGGGACATTTCAAACAGACTGAGGAGGTAATTATTTTTTCTCCTGTAGGTGTCACCACCGCTAACTTGTATGGTAACTTCGCAATAGAGTGTTGTAACTTCTCCACACATTCTATTGCTATGAAAGAATGACTTGCACCAGAATCAAACAATACAATCAGAGGCAGATTATTGATACAGCACGTACCTTGCATCAAATTAGGAGTTGTCTTTGCTTCAGCACAGCTCAAGGTGAAAACTTTTCCTGTCATTTGTTGAGTTCGTGCAATACCTTTCCCATTTCCCAGTGGACAATATCGTGCCATGTGTCCTGTAACAATTTATTATTATTATTATACAATATAAAATTCACATACACATCATTAATCAAAACGTACGTACAACATTTCAAACACATAAATATCTACATCTTATTTATTTTGGTTGACCAATTCTGGAGATTCAGGTGTGGGTGGTTGCACCTTCATCGGGATCTGTGCCAACTCGCCCACAAATATTTTATTTAGGATCCGCCCATCATAGAATAACTCGATCCAACGTGCACTAAAAGACAGAGCTATAGAAAAATCTGCATAACTAATTTTTTGAACATGACATGAAAATATAGTGAGAATTAAATCTCAGTAAGTTCAATAATAAATCATTATCAATATAGCTCATCACGTCATGTTCAGCTGTATAAACTATAGTAAATAACTTTGGTCACTTGAATGCACTATATCTATGCACATGAGAATCATACAATAATGACAGGTATGACAGGATTGATTATTTTTAGAATATCATATGATGACTATGAATTTATTTTCATATCAAACTATCTCGATCAGGGTGAGTATTTTCTACTCTGCGGTACAGGCTTTTCTCGCTCCGTCCGACATGGCCCACTTTCTCTTTCTTTTTTCATTAACATGATCATAACCGTTGGTAGGGCGTCCCCTATTGGTGCACCATATAGATTGCCATGTGACCGTACTCATTTTTTTTCTTTTCACAATGATAGCTAAAAATATGCTTTCAATAACAAGTATGTTCATCAAAATATAACTATTATCCAAAAATAATTGGTAATCATGCCATGAACATAACCATTTCAAATATCACTTTATAAAATATTTCCATGATAAAATTTCACACTTAAGATGGTAAGAAGTTCATACAATGGTAATGGCTATGGCTATACTAGTCATTTATTATTTTCATTTATAAGATTCATCTTCTTTTTTAAATATTAATTTTATTTCTTTATATTCTTGATGCAGGTTTTCATCCTATCTAACATTCTCTTACTAATCAGAGCATAACACCCTCAATTTAACTCCAATGTAGGTGATCTTGGTGTTAATTTCAAGTTAAAACAATTATCTAAAACTATTATATTGAACATTGTAGCGAAATAGTAAGAAATCAAGGTGATATTACTCCCTCAATGTACAGGTTATTTCTTTTCGGATAGGTTCTGACCTCTACCTACTAATCTATCCATATCTTCCTCATACAAATTCAAAATTATGTAATTCCAGTGGCTACAAATCCATGACACATATATCTATAATTCATATGTTAACCATTTATTTTAATGCCTTATAGAATGTTCCCAAAAATTAAGACACCGAATCTATCCTAATATATTCTTCCCTGATTAACCATTTTCTGACCTTTGTTTACTAATCAGAACATATCTAACTCATATGAACTCTAAATGGAATGATTCCAGTGGCTAACAATCTGTGACACACACACACACACACACAGATATATATATATATATATATATATATATATATATATATATATATATATATATATATATATATATATAAAATTTATTTGTTAACCATTTATTTTGATTCCCTACAGAAAGTTACCAGAAATTAAAATACAGAAACTATCTTAAAATATTCTTCCCTGATTAACTAATTTTTGACCACTGCATACCAATCGGACCGTATCTACCTCATATGAACTCCAAATTGAGTGATTGTAGTGGATAAAAATCCGTGAGACATAGATCTACATTTTTCATGTTAACCATTTGTTTTAATTCCTAACCGATTCTTCCCAGAATATTAAAAATAGAAGCTTAAAAGTTTGTCATCCATAACCATACCTATGCAGAACTATCTACACCAGCCTAAGTATTCAAACATACATAATATGTAACATGATATAGCAACATCCATGACCAATCATCAAATTTCTAAGATCAAAAAGAAATATTGTTAAACTTACCTGGAGCACTTAGTCCCCTAAACTTCTCCTTCCTCTTTCTTCCTTTCTTCCTCTCCTTTCCTCACTCTACCTTGCTTCTATTTTTCCTCTCCCTCACTTGGACGAAAATCTAATGTTGTAAGGGTGGGTTTTCTTATATAGACCACCAAATAATTCACCTTTCATGATCATGGGTCTACCTTATCACAATTTGGTTACACTTGGTTGAATTTTTGGAAAACAAACAACTTATGTTCTTGGCTTCCTCTTCCTTAGTCAAGATATGCATAGGAAAAGGAGATTTGTATTTTGAAAATTATGATAATATGTTCTTAAGATATGGGACAAGGTCCCTTTGATTTAGGGATTCATTTACTTTTTCTTTTGTCTTAATCAATTATGATAGGTTTTCCTTTTTAAGTGGAAAATTTCTAGCCCTTCAATCTCTATTATTTGATTGAAATTATTTGTGTGGGATAGAAATATTTTGTCCTAATGCTATGTATTATCATACCACTTGCTAAAATTATGAGTGTAGGATATAGATGTTTTGTCCTAAAGCCTTGTATTATCATACCACTTGCTAAATTTTTGTCTTAATGACATGTCACCTAATCTTGATTACACCATTATTTCATCACTTTAATTTTTTTATTTTTTTATTTTTCCTCTTGGGTTTGGGCTCATTCTTGCCCATTTTCTTTACTTTGGTTAAAATTCTACCTTTGATAATGGGCTTGGTCACATTTTCATGATTTTTGGGCTACCAGTCCAATTTCTATATCCTAGTCCAAGTCTATGTTTTATTTCTTCATTGGGCTATCCTATTGGCTTGCTAAAAATTTATGTGATGTAGAAAAACTCTATATGAAGTGTCCATAGGTGAAAGCCCACTTTATGGGTGGAGATACTAAACTTAGCAACTTTTGCTCTTAAATTAAGAAAAATTACCCTAATCCGATCTTCTTGAAATTTTAAGACCTTTACTTACTTCACAAAAATTTATCTTCCTTACCTAAGAATTTCACCTTTCTTTAGCATGTTTATTTCTGATATTTCCTCTTAGTTTTTCTTTTTTTACCTATTCCATTAATATTAGAACATTTCTATACAAACACGTAAGGTGAAGAATTTCTAAGGATTATATTTCCTTAGATATCTAAAAATTGTCTAATAAATTTTATTTCCTTAATTAAATATTTATGTACCTTTATCAATAAAAGAAATGAATTTATGGATGTTACTTTGAATACTTTTGTACTTTTATTAATACATGGAACGAAATTAGGGATGTTACAATAAAACCCAACAAAATAAACAAAATAGGCTTTCCAAAGAAGAACTCAATGTACAAAGTGAAAGGTCTACATCTACACGATAGTACACTAAAAGAATGGTGAGTAATTTCTATCAAAATCATAGTGATTAAGTTTTTTCTCCCATAACACTTAACTTTTTATTCTTTCAGAAGGAGCAAATGAACAAGGAAACAACCTATTTTGATTTATATGAGCCACTTTACTGGCCCAAAGGGAAGCCATCGAAGTGGTTCAACGACCAACAGGGAAGGATTGTTGTATACAATTACTACTCTTTTACTTTCATCTCTTTATAAATATTAACTTTGTCTAACAACTCTATCATTTCAGGAAATATATCGAACAAGATTAGTTGAGAGGCAATCCCAATCCTAGAGTGACGAGGGTTCTAGCTAATGCTCCACCTAACATTCAGACAACATTGTTTACTTGGATGTTGATGGAGGCATGAACAATAAAGGACTTATATATGGGCTAGGATCTCAAGCTCATAATGTATTAACAACAAATTCATCTTCTAAGTTCTTTGCTCTTGTCAGAGTCTCAAAAGAAAAAGTTATTGCTATGAATGCAAAAGTCAAGGATTTATTTGCTCAGCTTCAACAAACTGAAGATAAAAATTTGATGTTGAAGAAAAAGATTGAGGAATGGAATTTAATGTTCACGCGTCTTATGATATATAGTTATATAAGAATGCCATCGACTACACCTGGAAAAGGAGAGGATGATTTTGTGTTATGTATTAATATAATATGATACATTTTGGATGCAAAATTGTTTGATTCTTCTTAAGATATTTATATTTTTAATGGCATATAATCACTTACCAGATAATCATTTGTTTGGGATAATAAAAAAACAAAAACAATTCTATTAATTTAGAGATGGAATAAAATTTTGTCTCTAAAATTATAGACATAAATCAATTTCATTTCTAACAATTAGATATAAAAATTATTTTCGTCTCTAACTATTAGAGACAGAAAAAAATTCCGTCTCTAAAACACAAATGTTAGAGATAGAATTAAAATTTCATCTCTAAATGATCAATGACAACCAAATTAGAGATGGAATAAATTATTTGTTTGATTCTATCTCTAACTGTGTTAGAGACAAAAATTTCTCCTTTTAGATATGGAAATATTCCATCTTTAATTATGTTTTTCCTAGTAGTGACATGTGTGTATATATGTGTGTGTGTGTTTATATATATATATATATTCAATGATATATTTTTAATTTGGTTTTTGTTGAATGACAAGTTAAAGTATCCATCTCCATAAATTAAATTGAAAAATTATGGTGAGATAGATGTTACCTTAAATTTTAAATTAAAAGACAGTGGGGGTTTATCCTTGAATTCATTTAACTTATCAAGTTTAATACTTGATTGTGAAGAGATAAATACCCCTAATGATGTTTCACACAAATAAACTAAAAATGTGGTAGACCAATTGCTTTAATAGATTATGTTAGTGCCACTAAAATCTTATAGTGTGCATGTGGATTGAATTGTCCACGAGTAAATCATGTTCTATAGTTTACAAACTACAATTTACATTCTATAGTTTATTGAATGTCCTCAGATATATGGAAAGTAATTTGAATTTAGGACTAAAATTAATATATATTTTCATGTAGTATGGATGGATAAAATAATGCTAGTTGGACAACTAGTGTACATGAAATTAAATTTGCATATGGTTTTATATTTATTCACTGTAAAGGAGAGTTTATGAACTCCTAAATTGGAAGATATGCGAAACTCATTTCATATAGAGATGAGTTTGTACCTTGTGAAATTTGTGTGACAAATTAAAGAGCAAGAATGATTGAGGATTTTATTATAGGATAAAGTGTTATGATCACAACCAAAGTCAGTTACTTTCTTTCAATGTGATAGTGAAGCTATATATATATTTAGGGTGTTGTGAGAAATACAATTGGTTTTTAATGGAATGAGGTTGAAACCCTTAAATCAAATGACACTAGTAATGAAAACCTAACTTTGAGTTAGAAATCTAAAAACAAATGTTCAATGGGTAACAATGAGTTACTATGTTTTGATTCTAGGCATTTAACCTTATTTTGAAGCCTTATTCTGGAATGATTAGTGCATACTATTACATAAATAGGTTGATAAAGTTGTTATTTGAGTAGTTAAATGTATAGAGTAACAAGGACATGAAAACAAAATATACATAGTGCATACTGTTGTGTAAGGAGATTGATAAATATTTTAATAGAGTTGTTAAATATCTGGAGTAACAATGCTTTAAAAATAAGCTCCACCTATACGAATATTAAAGTGGTGCTGCTTCAGATAAGACTCAAAGGGTTTACTTTTGTAAATATTCATGAAACTGGCCATAAAAGTGCTAAAGGAAAGATATAAGAACTTGTTGATGAATTGAATAATAATATCATGTATGGGATATTTTTAGTTTTGAGGTAAAGAGTTGTGGTTTGATACTAGGACACCAAGAACTTTGTCAAAACTTTAAAATATTTAGTCTATTAGAAAGTGATTTGTGTATAATTGATCATAAATAAAGTACCTTTAAACTTGTTTTTTTGTTAGTTTTTAAGTGAAATATGTTAGGGATTAGTTTAATTTCATGTTTTTGTTAAAGGAATAGAGAAAGAGGAAAAAAGGAGAAAAAGAGAAGAAATCCAAGAAAAATAGGGAAATTTACAAAATCCTTGACTTTTCTCTACTAATTGGGGCATAACTCTCTCATCTGAACTCTAAATGAGGTTCTTCAAGTGGCTAACAAAACTAAGACAAAGAGCTACAACTTTCATGTTTAGCATTTTGGCAAATCCTGCAAAATGCTAATTGCTGCGATTGTAATAATGAAAAATAAAATATGCAAAAAAATAGAATTTAAGTTGGCCTCCAACTCTAATAGGTCAAAATTAGGTCAAAATAACCCTAGAAGGTTGATGTCTATCTCAATTATAATTCAATGGCTAAGAAAGCATCTCAAATCATCCTAGAGCATATCAAATAGTCATTTCTTCTCCATCTTTTCATCTTTCTTTTAGTTTTTATGGCCATGCGAGGCTAAGTTTATATGGTTGGTTTAAGGAGACAGAAACCTTTTGATTATTACCCTGTTAGATCAGGTTTTGTGTTCTTAATGTTTAATTTATGATTTGAGTATTTATTGTTTTTTTGTTCTTCATTTCATGATTATTTCAATTGATTGCTAGGTGGCCAACTAGTTTATTAATTGAATTAATCTACCTCTAAATTACAAAACCAAATTCGTAGTTGTTTGGTCACTTTAGTTTATGAGACATACTAAGATTAATAAGTTTACTGCATTACAGGAATTATTAACTCTTAGGAAGAGTAATTGACTCGGTTAAATCCAACCACTTGTGTTTAAGTTATTTGGTTTTGCCAATCTTTCTAGTTCATAATGCCATTTGGTTAACTCTTAGGACCTTAGATGGGGCTATTTCGATAATTAAGGTTAATAAGGTTCACCTGGATGGAAATTAGCTAAACATAAGGAAAAAATGGATTAAATTCTAATGGTAAATATTTAAGTATAAATTGAATTGTTAGGATCCATGATCAGGGATATAATTCTGATGGTGAAAGTTGACTTTGGCCAATGCCTATTGTAACAAGTCCATTTTTTTTTACATATATACATATATATGATTTTTTTAAAATCGCAGGAAGTCATTACTTTTATTATAACTCATAATAACATTCAATTAATTTAACAAAGTATAATTAAGGTTTACACATCATTAATTAACAACATTCGTAAGCAAATCAAACACATACATGTCTACATCTTATTCATCCCTATTGACCTTTTTCGTAGATACGGGTGCGGGAGGTTGCACCTTCACCGGGATATTAGCCAACTCAACCACAAACACTTTATTAATTTTTGGGATATTCCCAACATAGAGTAACTCGATCCAACGTACACTAAGTGTAACACCCCTAATTTACGTTACGTAAAATAAACATTTTTTTCCTACAATTATTTTCTGCAATAAGATATTTTCCATAAAGATACATAATTCAATTCTTTATCATGGAAACAGATACATATAGGATCTCTCATGTATACACAATATACAGATCAAGTTTATAAACATCAAAGTACAGCAGAAACGAGGATCTTGTCTGTAGCGTTCAGAGCACACTCTAGAATACAAACACAATATAATTCAAAAACTGTGAGTCTTGAAAGCAACGTAGACTCACCCAGAGAATATATCACTTATCTGTCGAATCAGACTCTGATATTATTATCTGAAAAATGTGAAAATATCGTGTAGTGAGTTTGACAACTAAGTGAGCAAATAATTCTTCCTATGACCTCTTAGGTCAGCATATGGATGTACTTATAATTTAAAATGTGTCATATAGAAAATACAGTTAAAAATTACATTCATATGGGACCCATATTTCAAATATTCTCAAATTAAAGGAGATTCAGATATCCAAAACCATATGCACCATGGTATGATAATTGAACAAATGTTGTTATGCACAGCTGTATAAGCTATAGTAAAATATTATGATTTGAAGGTAAAATCATTACTTTTAATGCACTTGCCTCACTCGGCAATCTGGTCAATGCAATGACAATATAACTCATTTGCTATACGCATAGTGACCTCGACCCTAGTCACAATAAGTGATAAGGGAATGTGAGTACATTACCCTCCTGCCTCCTCACATTACCACTGTCACCTGGTTGGAGCAGCCTTCCCCCGGCTCACTCCGACTAATAGGGCATCCCCTATTCGGTACCGTCATAGGCCATACAACCAGCCGATATTCATCAATATATATATATATATACATGTAAAATTATCAAGCAACTCGCCATGAGCTTTACGCTTGCCATTCAATCTCATTTATAATATGACATGCATTATTTTCACAAGTATATAGCTTTACAAATCAATGCATCGTGCACATAATATTCACTTTATCAAATAATGATAAATACATTTAAAACCACATATTCAATGAGTTCTACAATCCGTTTCAAAAACCATACTCTTCTTGAACTATGTGCCATTTCGTAAGCAAAATAAATAGTTTAACACATTTCAGATATTTATGATAGCATAAATAATTGTAAACAGAAACAATTATATATTTATAGTTCAAGAAGAGCACAGGGTAAATCATAGAAAGAAGTATCTACTCACAAGGTAGGGCTCCTGATTGGACAGCCCTAAAATGTACTTTTTCAATCTCTATTTGATCATATAGACTTCGAAAACATATCCGGAGGGTCCAAAAGTTTAGAAAATGACTACGGGAGCTTGGTCACTATTTACCACCGGAAAACACTATTCACCCCCCGAAAAATACTATTCACGACGAACAAAAAGTTGTTAGATAGCTGAAAAGTTTCATATCCTAAGGTTTAACTAGCTCCTGAATCCATCTACGGTGTCAGAATTTCAATTAAAGGTCTCTAAGTAAGAGTTTTTGAGTTTACCTTGTTTTTGAGATTTTCTACTTCAGATCTTTGGCAATTGAACGGCTGATTTGAAAATTTGATCGGTCAAAACCGTAGTATTCTTAATCCTAAATTCAGTAACACCCTTAGTTTTGAGATCGGAAGCCAATAGGCATTCCAGATCTAGAGAAAAAGTTGAAGGTTACTATTCACTCACTATTCATCTTCTCAAATTTGTTCTAAAATTTTTGCCGTCTTCCGACCTTCCCCCTTCCCTTTTTATTTTTTTTTTTATTTTTTTAATAATATTAATTATTATTTAATAATTAATAATATGATTTTCTTTTATATAAATTCATATAAATTCCGTTTTTCATCCTAAAACCTCCCAAAAATTCCTAAAAATTCTCATTCTTATAAACCTTTAGTTGAACTCTTAAATCATAATTTTTTTTGATAAAAATATCAATAAAAAAAATCACAAAATAAATATCTTTATACATAATAAAAGAAAGAATATTTCTAAAAATACAACAAAATTTATTAAAGGCCAATATAATTATTTCAAGCAAAACAATAATTATTTTAATTAAAAATAGACTTACTTTTAGTAGAACATAATTATTTTTAAACAAATAAAAATATATTTATTTATAACAAAATATTATTATTTAAAAATACCAATTATGGGATGTTACATTCTTCCCCCCTTAAGAAATTCGGTCCCCGAATTTTAGCCCATCCTACCACATGTAGGGAATGAAATCAAGGCATAATTCGGAGTTACCAACCTTATTACTCAAATAATTGGGGATATCTTTTTTGTATAACATCTTTACTTTTTAAAATGTCTCTTCACTTGAGTGATTTTGTCATATAACTTAACCATAGGGATTTCTTTCATCCATAAGTTCTTCACTTATCGATCAACAATAAACATCAATTGTACCCATAGTTAAGCCAAATTTTTATCCAATTGAATTTCTTGGAATTAGGTAACATAAGAAGACTCTAATATGTACTTCTTTTCAAACCTCATTACCTCTTTCATTGGTGATTCCTTCAAAAATATGTAGTCACCAAATGATAATTTCTAGTGCTCAACATGCATGATTCCTTTAGACTTTTGGCCTGTATTGAATTATTTGTATTCATTTTCTAATAAATTTCACTTTATATCCTCAAGCTCACATGGATATATCTATGGGTCGATATTAGAAAACACACTCATAAAAGAACATATTCAAATCCATATTGAGGTAATTATCTTTTCTTATTCTAGACTTCTATCAAGTCATTTTTGATTCTCACATGTCAACATCATCCCATGAATAGCATCATCTGAATCTATCATATATTTTTATCCTAAAATTCATTAATCAATATGTTAAACATACGTAGCAATAAATCCACCAATCATTTTTAACGTTTATGTACCATTGGCACATGTCTAACAATTCTAACTTACCTCATCACAATAACTCTATACATGAATTCTCAATTTCAACATAATTTGCATCCTAGATACTAGACTCAATTTAGTATAATATAAACCTTTCACACAAATATCTTAATCACTTACATTATTTTCGGACATGATTCTCATAGTATTCTCCATATTTCTAAATTAAGAGTTCTAAGATTAATTTAAATCCTACTTCCCATATTTTTTGACTCAAGAACTTCAACACTACTAATTCTCTTGATTATATTCGTCAAAACACCATAAGATCATCATCCGTCCACTCTTTTCAAAATCTCTATTACTTTAACCTACTAACTAATTGGACACCATAATAATTGAGTTTCAAAGAAAAGAAATTAACCTTCCTTATAATATGGAAAAATAATCTTGTATTTAATACCAAATATTAATGTAGAACAATGCAACAGAAAATGTGGAATACTTAATAGAGCATGGTGCCAAAATAGGAAGTTAGAAATTTGGACAAAGCATTGAAATAAAATTAAAATTGGTGGCTGTAATTCTTGTAAATCTGTAAACAAAAATCTAGTTGTTATATCGGCAAAAATCGGTGGCCACAAGGTTAGAATATACGTGCCAAAATCTACTTTAAATCTGTTGGTATTCGGTGGAAAGATAGCACATGAAAAGAAAAAGAAAAAGAAAATATTTCTGAGCTTATAAAAGCCTATGAAAATCAAATAATATGTAGTTAACTGGTAGGATGCAGTTGATTGCTTTAAAATAGATGTAATCAATCAACTATAAAATAACCAGTCTAAATTAAAATTTCTCAAAATAGTTAGTTGACTTAATAATACCAATAGTCAACTGGCAAGAACTTTGGGAAAACAAAATAAATAATTTAATTGTCCCTCTTCAACAACTAACTTGTTTGCATTTTAACCTTTTTTTTTTTACAATTACGCCTATCATTTACAACTTTCCTACAAGAATCAATACATCAATGCTTCATCAAGGACAACAAGAAAAAGATAAATTTCTGGTGATATCTTCACCTTATTCTCTTTATATGGTTAATATGAGCGACTATCACAACTACTGTACTTATACATACTTGTCGTCATTTTTGAAAATTTCACCTTCAATTTAGCTAATATCCACCAATCACTCCCATACTGTTCTAATTCTTCTCGGCCTATTCACATAGCTATCATAAATATGCCATTCTCTGAGTTCTATAAATGCACACGTTAAGTTCTTTACTTTCATACTCCAAGTTAAGGTGTGTGTAGTTATGGAGGGAATCACATTTGGTCAATTTCAAAATATTTTTGTTTTTTGTGGTTCCAGTCCTGGAAAAGATGGAGAGTACGTGAAAGCTGCACAAAACCTGGGTATGGTACTGGCCAGGAGAAAAATTCATTTTGTCTATGATGGAGGTAACCGTGGATTAATGGGGTGTGTGTCTACAGCTGTACAAGTAGGAGGATGTCAAGTTCTAGGTATTATTCTTACAACTCTAGCTGCATCTAACATCGTAGGAAAGACAATTGGGGAAGAGTTTAGGGTAGCTTCCATTAATAAGCGCATGGCTAGAATGATGAGCAATGCTGATGCCTTCATTGCCTTACCAGGGGGTTTTGGTACTTTAGAAGAAATTTTTTAAAAAGTTTCTTGGGCACAACTGAATATGCATCATAAACCGATAGGCTTATTAAATGTTAACCACTTCTTTGATGGTCTGTTATCTTTCCTTGATCATGTTGTGGAACAAAGATTCATCTCACACTCAGCACGACGGATTCTCATCTTGGCTTCAAATGCTGAGGAGTTGATTGATGCTTTACAAGCATATGTTCATGTACCTGATCCAATTATGGCTCAAATAGAATGGACGGCAGACAACCGCAGGAAGCACAAATTGGATTTGGATCTTCATCTTTAGATGTAGTAAAACGTAGCTATTATTGTACTACTTTTACTTTCTTAGAGTCTACTTGGATACCATATTTACCAACCATACTCCCTTAGAGTTGGTAAAACTATCTTTGAATGTTGTTTATGATCCTCTGAAATTTTGAAATATTCTAGTATATCATCAATAAATATAATAACAAGTTGATCCAAAGATGACCTAATTACTATTCATTAAATCTATGAATGTAGCTAGGATATTTATCAAACTAAATAACATAATCAAGAACTCATAATGCCCATAATGAGTTCTAAAAGAAAATTTTTGTACAGCCTCTTCTCTTATCCTCAATTAATGTTACTCATATCTCAAATCAATTTTTGAGAAACATTGAGCACCTTGTAACTGATCAAACAGATCATCTATATGAGGTAATGGGTATTTATTCCACATTGTCGCCTTATTTAACTGTCTATAATTTATGCATAGTCATAGTGATCCATCTTTCTTTATCATAATGCATAGTCTATAATTTGAGCATATTATTGAAAATCAAATTGTCCTCGAATTCTTTGTATCAACAAAATATATCATTAAAAATATTATCTTCATAGATTCTCTGCTCTCAAATTCAACCCACTCCACAAATTACCAAATTTATTTATATACATAGGTTCCAACTCATCCATCCGAAAAAAAATTTATATCTATTTCCAAAACACTCACTTTATTTCAAACTGTTATCTTGGAGTTATCAATCTCGATCACATCATAACCCACTATCAATATTATATTAGCCATTCGTCATATTGTTTCACGTAAGCAAATCAAACAATCAATTCAAACCTTCTTGACATCCAAACAAGCCATTCCCTTTGTGTTCGGATAGAATTTTCTTATTTTCAACTACTTTCCCAAGAGGGTTCTCTTTATCACTTTTCGTCAAAACAAGTTCAAAAGCTGAACTAGTAGTCCACACACAAAATGTACCATCTAGGACATATGCATAGATGTTTAAATCTCACATATCTAAGGAAAAGAGTTAGAAGGAAGAAAAGGATGACACCCTATAGAATTCCACAACAGCACCGTGAGTATAAATATATCTGCAGTTACATACCCATACTCAAAGTCCTACTACAGAATTCTTTGCTTTGTTAGCCACAGGGAAACCTAATGCTCTGATACCAACTTGTAACGCCCCTAATTTATGTTACGTAAAATAAAATTTTTTTTCCTACAATTATTTTTCGCAATCAGATATTTTTCATAAAGATACATAATTCAATTCTTTATCATGGGAACAGATACATATAGGATCTCTCATGTATACACAATATATAGACCAAGTTTATAAACATCAAAGTACAGCAGAAACGAGGATTTTGTCTGTAGCATTCAGAGCACACTCTAGAATACAAACACAATATAATTCAAACACTGAGTCTTGGAAGCAACGTAGACTCACCCAGAGAATATATCACCTATCTACCAAATCAGATTCTGATATTATTATCTGAAAAATGTGAAAATATCGTGTAGTGAGTTTAACAATTCAGTGAGCAAATAATTCCTCCTATGACCTCTTAGGTCAGCATATGGATGTACTTATATTTTAAAATGTATCACATAGAAAATACAGTTCAGAAGTACATTCATATGGGACCCATATTTCAAATATTTTGAAATCAAAGGAGATTCAGATATCCAAAACCATATGTACCATGGTATGATCATTAAACAAATGTTGTTATGCTCAGATGTATAAGCTATAGTAAAATATTATGATTTGAAGGTAAAATTTCAAGAAGATCGGATTAGGGTAATTTTTTTTTAATTTAAGAGCAAAAGTTACTAAATTTAGTATCTCCACCCATAAATTGGGCTTTCACCTATGGACACTTCATATAGATTTTTCTACTTCACATAAATTTTTAACAAATCAATAGGATAGCCCAATGAAGAAATAAAACATAGACTTGGACTAGGATATAGAAATTGGACAGGTAGCCTAAAAATCATGAAAATGTGACCAAGCCCATTATGAAAGGTAGAATTTTAATCAAAGTAAAGAAAATGGGCAAGAATGAGCCCAAACTCAAGAGAAAAAATAAAAATAAAAATAAAAGTAAAGTGATGAAATAATGGTGTAATCAAGATTAGGTGACATGGCATTAAAACAAAAATTTAGCAAGTGGTGTGATTTCCTACATTCATAATTTTAGCAAGTGGTATGATAATACAAGGCTTTAGGATAAAACATCTATATCCTACACTCATAATTTTAGCAAGTGGCATGATAATACATGGTATTAGGACAAAACATTTCCTATCCCACACAAATAATTTCAACCAAATAATGGAGATTCAAGGGCTAGAAATTTGCCACCTAAAAAGGCAAACCTATCATGCTTGATTAAGACAAAATAAAAAGGAAATGAATCCCTAAATCAATGGGGACTTGTCCCTTATCTTAGAAACATATTATCATAATGTTCAAAATACAAATCTCCTTTTGCTATGCATATCTTGACTAAGGAAGAGGAAGACAAGAACATAAGTTGTTTGTTTTCCAAAAATTCAAACAAGTGTATCCTAATTGTGATAAGGTAGATCCATGATCATGAAAGGTGAATTATTTGATGGTCTATTTAAGCAAAACCCACCCTTACAACATTAGAATTTTCGTCCAAGTGAGGGAGAGGAAAAATAGAAGCAAGGTAGAGTGAGGAAAGGAGGGGAAGAAAGGAAGAAAGAGGAAGGAGCAGTTTAGAGGACTAAGTGCTCTAGGTAAGTTTAACAATATTTCTTTTTGAAGAAATGTTTTGAAACTTGTATTATTTATATGGGATTTTGATCTTAGAACTTTAATGATTGGTCATGGATGTTGCTATATCAAGTTACATATCATGTATGTTTGAATACTTAGGTTGGTGTAGACAGTTCTGCATGGGTATGGCTATAGTTGGCAGAATTTTAAGCTACTGTTTTTAAAATTCTGGGAAGAATCAGTAAAGAATTGAAAGAAATGGTTAACATGAAAAATTTATATTTATGTCTCACGGATATTTAGCAACTGAAATCATTCAATTTAGAATTTATATGAGGTAGATATGGTCCAATTTGTAAGCAAAGGTCAGATAATGGTTAATCAGGGAGGAATATATTAGGATAGCTTCTATGTTTTAATTTTTGGGAACATTATATACTGAATCTAAACAAATGGTTAACATAACAAATGTATATCTATGTCTAACGGATTTTTAGCCACTGGAATCATTCAATTTAGAGTTCATATGAGATAGATATGGTCTGATTTGTAAGAAAATGTCAGAAAATGGTTAATTAGGGAGGAATATGTTAGGATAGCTTTTGTATTTTAATTTTTGGGAACATTTTGTAGGGAATTAAAATAAATGGTTAACATACTAATTATAGCTATATGTGTCATAGACTTTTAGCCACTGGAATCACTTACGTTGGAATTTTTATGAGGGAGATATGGACTGATTAGTAGGCAGATGTTAGAACCTATCCGAGAAGAAATAACCTGTACATTGAGGGAGTAATATAACCTTGATTTCTTAATATTTCACTACACTATTCAACATAATAGTTTTAGATAATTGTTTTATCTTGAAATTGACACCAAGATCACCTATATCTGAGTTAAATTGAGGGAATTATGCTCTGATTAGTAAAAGAAGGTTAGATAGGATGAAAACCTGCATAAAGAAAATAAAGAAATAAAATTAAATTTAAAAAAGAAGATGAATCTTATAAATGAAAATTATAAATGACTAGTATATGCCATAGCCATTTCCATTGTATGAACTTCTTACCATCTTAAGTGTGAAATTTTGACATGGAAATATTTTATAAAGTGATATTTGAAATGGTTATGTTCATGGCATGATTATCAATGATTTTTGGTAATAATTATATTTTGATGAACATACTTGTTATTGAAAGCATATTTTTGGCTATTATTGTGAAAAGAAAAGAAATGAGCACGGTCACATGGCAATCCGTGTGGTGCACCAGTAGGGGATGCTCTACCAACGGTTATGATCATGTTAATGAGAAAATAAAGAGAAAATGGGCCATGTCGGACGGAGCGAGAAAAGCCCATACTGGAGAGTAGAAAATACTCACCCTAACCGGGGTAGCTTGATGTGAGAATAAATTGATAGTCATCATATGATATTCTGAAAATAGTTAACCCTGTCAAACATGTTATTATTGTACAATTCTCATGTGCATAGATATAGTGCATTCATGTGACCAAAGTTATTTGCTGTAGTTTATACAGCTGAAGATGACGTGATGAGCTATATTGATGATGACTTATTGTTGAACTTACTGGGATTTAATTCTCACTATATTTCCATATCATGTTCAGAAAATTAGTTATGCATATTTTTTATGGCTCTGGATTTTAGTGCACGTTAGATTGAGTATTTATGTTGGGCAGATCCCAGAAGCAAATAAAATGTTTGTGGTCGAGTTGGCTTAGATCCCGATGAAGGTGCAACCACCCGCACCTGTATCTCTAGAATTGGTCAACCAGAATAAATGAGATGTAGATTTTTATGTGTTTGATATGTTGTACGTATGTTTTGATTAATGACAGGTATGTAAACTCTGTATTGTATAAATTAAATAAATATTATTTTGAGTTAAGTTGTAACGAGGTAATAACTTCATGGTATTGAAAAAAAATTTTGATACTTAAATGGAGTTGTTACATATTGAGACTGAAAGTCTGTATTATATTGAAAATTTTATACTGGATTATATGGCATATGTGCATATGATATTTTCTGTAGAGGAATCTTATTAGAAACACTGTCTGCTAACAACATGTGATGTTAGCCTTGGTGCACCTTGATAACCCAACTAGTAGGGGTGGTGTTAGCCTTGTGTGTCAGCCAGCACACGGGAGATGATATGTGAAGGAGAGCGGAATGCCTCCTATATGGGCGAGATGCCAGTTATATGAGATGTGATTTGCCTTTTCTTGCTGTGTGCTTGGGAAATATCCATATAGAGTCCCTTCGAGTGTCCTCTTGAATGGTAGTAGGGAAAAACTCAACGGGATGCTGAGTTTAGGCAAATCCTATACCACCAAAGTACGGAAGGGGTTAAACTCTGATATGGTGGTTCTAATATGGGATCCTCCAAATGTTTTCATGTGAAATGTTTTAATGCATATCAAGTTTGATTTAAGATCATATTGAATCATATATGGTTACAAATATTTGAATGTGATTTGAATTGAGAATATTTGAAAATGCGGGTCCCATATGGATGTACTTCTGAACTGTAATTTTTGATGTGATAAATTTTAATATATGAGTACATCCATATGTTGATCTGAGAGGTCATCGGAGATATTAGCTGCTCACTGAGTTGTAAAACTCACTACACATTGTGGATATGTTTTTCAGATAAAGACCCAAAGTTTGGTCCTACAGATACGTGATCAACTAAGTTTCATGTTATCTGGTGAGCCTATTTTGTTTCCAAGGCTCGTAGATTTTTATTTATTTTGTACTTGTACTCTAGAGTATGTTCTATATGCCACAGTCAGGATCCCTACTTCTGCTGTTACTCTGATGTTTATGGACTTATTCTGTATATGGTATATGTATGGGAGAACCTTGGAATATTCAAGTCTATGAAAAATATATGTGCATAGTATATGTGTTTCACGTGTCCTAAAATTAGGGGCGTGACACAAAACATCTATATCCTACACTCATAATTTTAGCAAGTGGGTAATAATACATAGCATTATGACAAAACATCCTTATCCTACACAAATAATTTCAACTAAGCAAGAAAGATTCAAGGGTTGGAAATTTGCCACCTAAAAAGACAAACCTATCATACTTAATTAAGACAAAAGAAAAAGGAAATGAATCTTTAAATCAAAGGGACCTTGTCCCTTATCTTAAGAACATATTATCATAATTTCCAAAATACAAATCTCCTTTTCCTATGCATATCTTGACTAAGGAAGAGGAAGACAAGAACATGAGTTGTTTGTTTTCCAAAAATCAACCAAGTGCATCGTAATTGTGATAAGGTAGACCTATGATCATGAAAGGTTAATTATTTGATAGTCTATATAAGCAAAACCCACCCTTAAAACATTATAATCTCGTCCAAGTAAGGGAGAGGAAAAATATAAGCAAGGTAGAGTGAGGAAAGGAGAGGAAGAAAGAGGAAGGAGAAGTCTAGAAGACTAAGTGCTCAAGGTAGGTTTAACAATATTTCTTTTTGAAAAGTTTTGAACTTTGTAACATTTATATGGGATTTTGATCTTAGAACTTTGATGATTGGTCATGGATGTTGCTATATCATGTTACATATTAATCTTGCATGTGATGTGTAACAACTTTTTTATTTATTATTATTATTATTAGGATACACTTGGTTGAATTTTTGGAAAGCAAACAACTTATGTTCTTGTATTCCTCTTCCTTAGTCAAGATATGCATAGAAAAAGGAGATTTGTATTTTGAAAATTATAATGATATGTTCTTAAGATAAGAGACAAATTCCCTTTGATTTAGGGATTCATTTCCATTTTCTTTTGTCTTAATCAAGTATGATAGGTTTACCTTTTTGGGGGGCAAATTTCTAGCCTTTGAATCTCCATTATTTGGTTGAAATTATTTGTGTGGGATTGGAATGTTTTGTCCTCATGCCATGTATTATCATACCACTTGCTAAAATTATGAGCGTAGGATATAGATGTTTTGTTCTAATGCCATGTATTATCATACCACTTGCTGAAATTATGAGTGTAGGATATAAATGTTTTGTCCTAATGCCTTGTCACCTAATCTTGATTACACCATTATTTCATCATTTTATTTTTATTTTTCCTCTTGGGTTTGGGCTCATTCTTCCCCATTTTCTTTACTTTGGTTAAAATTCTACCTTTCATAATGGGCTTGGTCACATTTTCATGATTTTTGGCCTACCAGTCCAATTTCTATATCCTAGTCCAAGTCTATGTTTTATTTCTTCCTTGGGCTATCCTATTGGCTTGCTAAAAATTCATGTGAGGTAGAAAGATTCTATATGAAGTGTCCATAGTTGAAAGTCCAATTTATGGGTGGAGATACTAAACTTAGTAACTTTAACTCTTAAAGTAGGAAAAATTACCCTAATCCAATCTTCTTGAAATTTTAGTACCTTCACAAAAATTTATCTTCCTTACCTAAGAATTTCACCTTTCTTTAGTATATTTATTTATAATATTTCCTCTTAGATTTTCTCTCTTTACCTATTCCATTAATGTTAGAACATTTCTATGCATACGTAAGGTCAAGAATTTCTAAGGATTATATTTCCTTAGATATTTAAAAATTGTCTAATAAATTTTATTTCCTTATTAATAAAAGAAAAGAATTAGAGATGTTACTTTGAATACTTTTGTACTTTTATTAATACATGAAACGAAATTAGGGATGTTACATGATGTATGTTTGAATACTTAGGTTGGTGTAGATAAATCTGCATAGGTATGGCTATGAGTGGCAAAATTTTATGTTTCTGTTTTTTAAAATTCTGGGAAGAATCGGTAAGGAATTAAAACAAATGGTTAACGTATAACATATAGATCTATGTCTCACGGATATTTTGCCACTGGAATCACTTAATTGGAGTCCATATGAGGTAGATATGGTCTGATTAGTAAGCAGTGGTCAGAAAATGGTTAACCAGGGAAGAATCCGTCAGGTATGCTTCTTTGTTTGAACTTTTGGGATAAATCTGTATTGAATTAAAAGGTATTTTTAACCTGAAAAATGTAGATCTATGTTTCACGGATTTTTAGCCACTGGAATCACTCAATTTGGAGTCCATATGAGTTAGATATGGTCCGATTAGTAAGCAGTAGTCAGAAAATGGTTAATTAGGGAAGAATCTATTAGAATAGCTACTATGTTTGAATTTCTAGGAACATTCTGTAAGGAATTAAAAAAATTGGTTAACATGAACATTATTGATATATGTGTCACAGAAATTTAGCCACTGGAATCACTCAATTTGGAATTCTTATGAGGGAGATATGGATAGATTAGTAAGTAGAGGTCAAAATCTACCCGAAAAGAAATAACCTATAACTTGAGGAAGTCATATCACCCAAATTCCTTAAAATGTAGCTCAACAGTTCAACATAATAGTTTTATCTTGAAATTGACACCAAGATCACCTAAATCAGAGTTAAAATGAGGGAGTTATGCTCCAATTAGTGAGAGACGCTTAGACAGGATGAAAACCTACATAAGGGAATAACTCAACATAAAGCATGGTCGTGTTTAAAGGCACGGTCAGGCCACGTTCTGGGCTGGAAATGGCATTTTGAAGCCTAAAGCATGGCTATTTTATATTAAATGGCCAAACCGTGTTATATGATACATTTAGGCCAATTTGGAAGTTGGCAAAACTTATTTTCAACATTTTGTCTACTCTAAATGAATGTAATTAATTATTGGATATTAGTAGAAACTAAATTGATGAAGAATGATGTATTAAATTTGTGAGAATATGTGTTGGAAATGATATAAGTAGGAGAAAAGTGACTAGATGCCATGCATAAAGAAAATGAAGAGATAAAAAGAATATTTAAAAAAGAAGAAGAATTTTATAAATGACTAGTATATGCAATAGCCATTGCCATTGCATGAACTCCTTACCATCTTAAATGTATAATTTTGACATGGAAATATTTTGATGTAACATTATGGCATGTGAGTATAATGAACATACTTATTATTGAAATCATATTTTTGACTATTAATGTGAAAAGAAAAGAAATAAACACGGTCACATGGCAATCCGTGTGGTGCACCAGTAGGGGATGCCCTACCAATGGTTATGATTATGATAATGAGAAAAGAAAGAGAAAGTGTGCCATGTGGGATAGAGCGAGAAAATCCCATACTGGAGAATAGAAAATACTCACCCTGACTGGGGTAGCTTGATATGAGAATAAATTGATAGTCATCATATGATATTATGAAAATAGTTATTCATGTCATCCATGGCATTATTGTATGATTTTCTTGTGCATAGATAAAGCACATTCATGTGACCTAAGGTAATTGCTGTAGCTTATACAGATGAACATGACATGATGATCTATATTGATGATGATTGTGATTTATTGTTAAACCTATTGGGATTTAATTCTCACCATATTTTCATATCATGTTCAGAAAACTAGTTTTGCAGATTTTCTTTGACTTTGGCTCTTAGTGTATTTTGGATCGAGTTACTCTATATTGGACTAATCCTAAAAATTTATAAGGTGTTCGTGGTTGATTTGGCTAAGATTCCAGTGAAGGTGCAACCACCCGCACCCGTATTCTCAGAATTGGTCAACAAGGATGAATAAGATGTAGACATATATATATATATATATATATATATATATATGTGTGTGTGTGTGTGTGTGTGTGATTTGTGTACAGATGTTGTTAATTAATGATGTGTAAACCTTAATTATGCTTGGTTAAATTAATTGGATGTTATTATGAGTTAAATAAAGGTAATGACTTCATGGGATTTTAATATATGTATTTATGTAAAAAAAAAGGAGTTGTTACACATAATATTTACTAATTATTCCCAGAAAATCGAAAACAAAAACACTTACATTTACCACCCTGGATTCTAGACTAATTCTAACCTTTACTCATTAATAAGCCATATCTCACTCATATGGACTCCAAATTAAGTTATTGTAGAGCCTATAGATCCGTCATACATATATCTATATTTATTATGTTAACAATTTCCTTTAATTCCCTACATATTTTGCTCAGAAATTCAAACACAAAAGCATACTTAACAGATTCTTCCCTGGTTAGCTAGTTTCTGACTTTTGCTTACTAATGTGACCATATCTCCCTCATATTGATTCCAATTTGAATGATTCCGGTGGATAAAAATCTGTGAAACATAGATCTACATTTTTAATGTTAAAAATTTCTTTTAATTCCCTACAAATTTATCCCAGAAATTTAAACACAAAAGTATCCCTGACAAATTCTTCCCTGGTTAACCATTTTCTAACCACTGCTTATATATTGGGCAATATGTTCCTCATCTGGACTGAAAATTAAGTGATTCTAATGGCTAAAAATCCTTGAGACATAGATCTCCATTTTACATGTTAACTATTTCTTTTAATTCATAACCAATTCTTCCCAGAATTTCAAAAACAGAAGCTTCCCTAGTTACCTCGAAATCCAGTTTCCTAACCAATCCTTTCCTAAGGTTTTAGTTCATCATTATATTACATCCTCTTCTATTTTCTTTACATCTAATCATATTCCGTCAAATTTTCACCACATTCAAATATACAAAATAGTAGCATAAAAATCATAAAATTTTTACCACCCATAGCGATACCTATGCAAAAATTTCCACACCAACCGTAATGTCCAAAACATCCATCATATGCAAAATAACATGGAACATGATATAGCAACATCCATGACCAATCATCAAAGTAGAAAATATTGTAAATTTCATAAAAGTTCTAATATCAAAATCCCATACAAATGTTATAAATTTCATAGCTTTTTTTCAAAAAGAGATATTGTTAAACCTACCTAGAGATCTCCTTAGCTCACTTAGTGAATTCTTTTTCTTGTTTCCTTTTGAAGAAAGTAGCAAGATACCTCTCTTCTCTTAGCTTTTCTAGCAGCTTAAATAAGAGAAGGAGGGTGAGTTTTTGAACCCCAAGAATGAAGAAGAAAGATAGATTTAAGTGGAGATTAAGCTAACTTACCTTGAGTACTTAGTCCTCTAGACTTCTCCTTCCTCTTTCTTCCTCTCTTCTCCTTTCCTCAGTCTACCTTGCTTATGTTTTTCCTCTCCCTTACTTGGACGAAATTCTAATGTTATAAGGGTGGGTTTTGCTTAAATAAACTATCAGGTGGTTCACCTTTCATAACCATGGGTTTACCTTATCACAATTAGGATGCACTTGGTTGCTTTTTGAGGAAAGACAACTCATGTTATTGTCTTCCTCTCCCTTAGTCAAGATATGCATAGCAAAAAAAGATTTGTATTTTGAAAATCATGATAAAATGTTTTTAAGATAAGGGACAAGGTCCCTTTGATTTAGGGATTCTTCTTTTTCTTTTGTCTCACACAAGTATGATATGTTTTCTTTTCTAAGTGGCAAGTTTCTAGCCCTTGAATCTCCCTTGCTTGGCTGAAATTATTTGTGTAGGATAGGAATGTTTTGTCCTAATGCCATGCATTATTATACCACTTGCTAAAATTATGAGTGTAGGATATAGATGTTTTATCCTAATGCTATGTATTATCATACCACTTGCTAAAATTATGAATGTAGGATATAGATATTATCACACCACTTGCTGAATTTTTTGTCTTAATGCCATGTGTCCTAATCTTTATTATTATTACACTATTATTTCATCACATGATTTATTTTATTTTATTTTGCCTCTTGGATTTGGGTTCATTCTTACCAATTTACTTTGCTTTGGATAAAATTCTACCTTTCTTGGAGGACTTGATCACATTTTGATAATTTTTGGGCTATCGGTCCAAATTCTATATCCTAGTCCAAGTCTATGTTTTATTTCTTGGTTGGGCTATCCAATGGGCTTGCTAGAATCTTATGTAACATGGGAAAACTCTATATAAAGTGTCCATAGGTGAAAGCCCAATTTATGGGTGGAAATGTTAAACTTATAATTTCTAACTCTTGAATTAGGGAAATTACCCTAATCCAATCTTCTTAAAATTTTAAGACCTTTACTTACTTCACACAAAAATTTATCTTCTTTACCAAAGAATTTTGCCTCTCTTTAATATGTTATTTCTAATTTTTCCTATTAGGTTTTCTCTATTTATTTATTCCTGTAATGTTAGAAATATTTTCTATGCATACACATAAGGTGATGAATTTCTAAGGATTATATTTCCTTAAATATCTAAAAATTGTCTAATAAATTTATTTCCTTAATTAAATATTTATGCACCTTTATTAATAAAAAAAATAAAATTAGGGATGTTACATTAAATATTTATGTACCTTTATTAATAAAAGAAACAAAATTTGGGATGTTACATTTATCTTATTTTGTAAGTCTCTTATTGCTCTTTTAATTTATTTCTATTTTTTACCTTCTGTACTCATTACTCAATCCCCCGTTTATATTGACAAAAGTATAAAATATCAACAACCACTCTCTATGGGTTTGACTCGTAGTCCTGCTACTATATAATTTGCTTTAAAAAGAGTAAGGTAATTATTTATTTTTGATGTGTGTATGACAACATGTATTAGAAAGTTTAAATCTATAAGATACTTTTTATTATGCATGCTATTATGAAAAACAATATTACAAACTAGTGGGAGATTATTGAATAGTTTGTAATATAATGTGGAAAGTTAAATGGATGTTCAATGGTTTATCCATTTACCAAGTTAAAAAAATTATTATTAATATAATTTAAAAGACTTGGACATGTATATTTATTAATATTTATTTCTTTTCCAAGATATACTTATTCAAGAGTAGTTTTTCATTTTAATAGACATAACTGTTGAATAGAATTTAACATTTATAATAGTTAAATGGTGGCCCTTTATCCTATATAACATCTTTTACTATTCTTGATCATTTTATCAAGTGTAAGGAGTTTTAAGAGGCTTTGTTGTATCTTGGAAGAGACATGTTAGTTTTTTGTAATAGTATACAAGCAATATCTGTTCAATAAAAAAAGTGAATTTTCATGCATCAAATTCTATCAGTTTTCCTTACTTTCTAACAAACTATAGAAGGGATAGTGATAAGTGAAGAGGTTTTACTTAGCAAACTATAGTTGAACTGTTGTCATAGCAACAGTTCACAGCAAAGTTGGCTGAAGAAATGAAATATCACTTAGTTTTTTTAAAGGGAAATTATTTTCTAAATTAAGTGGAGTAAATTTTAGGCCTCCTAATTTTATTTTAGGTGACGCAAGTATACTCATACTCTTATAGTATAGAACTAATCTCACTAAGGGTACTAAGGTTGGTCCTCTTCACAAGTGAATAAGCAATCGTTTCAGGATTTGTGAACTTAAGGTAAGATTCATGAAACTTGTGTTTTTGGAGCTTTTATGGCAAACTGATATTGCATTTACATTCAAAGGTTTGTAAAACCCCCAATTGAAGTCTTTATGATCATATGATGCCATTTTCTAATTTGAGTAATGATTTATGCATTTATGAATAGTAACATGAATAATAACTGTGAGTAGGATGAACTATGGCTGCTCCAAGTTGTTGAGCACAAATTCAACATTGGTTTAATTGGTTTGGTTTTGGAAGTTAGCTTAAACGAGCTAGCTTATTCTGAGCTCATAGCCTTGTGAATACAAAACATAGACCATAGAATATCTATATTGTTTTCTTCAAATTTCAAATATGGTTTTATATGCTTTATGATTAACTTTGGTATATCAAGTTTTCTTATACCTAGTTTTATATTTATGTATTGATTTGTGATAGTAAATTTTTTTTTTTATATTATCAATACTTGATTACAAGACAAACATCTTTGTGTAATAATTGTGAATTTGAAGTGCTATAAAATGAGTCTATATTGTTAATATCCATTAATGAGATTTTGAAGTATATTCTATTTGAGTTTTGGATTTGTAAAATGAATTGAGATTTTTGGTTTATGATATATTATTAAGCAGTATGCCTTATAACTTTGAAACTCCATCTACCAAGAGAAATGCTAGCCTTGTATGTTGGCCTTTATAGAGGTTATGTTATTTGATAGGAGTGTTTGAATGCCTCCTAAATATATTTGAAAGGAGTGGTTGGATGCCTCCTATAATTATTGATATTGTTAAAATACATAATCATTTCTAGGAACTTGCCTTCTATTACATAATAAAATATAATAGTGATTTCCTTTCCCTTACTTTGTGTTTGGGAAGGAATATTTGGTTATGATATAGAATCCTCCATCTTTAACTTTGATAATAAATAAATCCATGTAATGTGATTTGGTTATATGATTTTTATTATCATATATGAATTCTAAATATGTTCTTCTGCAAAAATTCTATTTTGAGTAATTAATGATAATTTGTTTAGTTGAATTGATTTGATGTATACCTTTGGTTATAAACTTTTCTGAAGTAACAAGTATGAATTGGCTATTTAGACATGTTTTCTAATAATAAAGAGCTTTACGGTACATAAAATTTTAGTATACTATTTTATTTTGACAAAAGTAGATTTGAAAAAGTATCTTCTAAGTTTAATAAAGTTATAAATTTGAAATTTCATTTAAAAAGGTTTTTGTTTGTATATTTGGGTTTATAAACATTTAAAATTTATTTAGATTATATTTTATTTATGAAAAATTTGTGCATATGGCTTATCTTGTTCTATTATGATTTATGTTATTTACTCCTTGGAAGATTCATTCCTCCATTTTCTTTTCTCCTTGTTTTAGATTAACTTTAGGAACGAAGTGGGTAGTGAAAGTGGTAGAATATAGGTTGCTCTTAGTGAGGTCAACTTGCTCTTGAGCTTGATATTATTTGTTTATTTTTCTTATTTGTTTGTAATCTAGAGTTACTCCATTGCGATAGGCATGATTCGTGTTTTTGATGCATAATTAACATAATTTTTTATTGTTAGATATTTTGTATAAACCTGAAATTGATATTTTGATATGTATTTTTAACATGGAATATCTTGAATGATTCTGATTTATGTAAAATTGTATGTTTCTATAAACTGTGATTCTATTTGAAGCTAGATTTTTATTTATGTTCTATCTGTATATATTATCCAACATATGCATTTTGGACATATGAAAGTTCTATTTTATATGAAATTTGTGTACATGTTTCATATGGAATTTCTTTTTGATATTTGGTCTTGTGTTCTGAAAAAAAACTAGGATTTAAAATAGTTTTACATATAATGTATATGTTTCATTTGAAAAGAGTTTGATATATGATATTGTGTTATATAAAAGGAAAAGTTTTCACCAAGGATTTCATTTTTGTTTATATTGTAAGTGAGAAATGGTTTTTCTAAATATTTTGATTTGTTTAATGATTTTAAGTAAATGAAATTCTTGTTTATTATGCTACGTTCAGTTAGACTAGACTTACGAGATGAGATAACCCTTATTTTGTGTTGGTCATGTGCTTAGAAATTTGGTTTGTGATAGATCAACAGGGTATAATGGTTATGAGAGCAGTTTTAACTATTTGAGATAGGATAGAGGTTGCCATTTGGACCAAACCTACTGGCTCTAAGCCCAAATGGCATTAGGGCTTAATCTCTTCTTATTCATTTTAGACTAGTCCTGATTTAATTATTTTAAGGTCAACCCAATTTGTTATATTATCACTTGCCCCTTTTCTTCCAATTAACATAACCAAGGAATTTGGAATATGAATGAAGCTTTTGTAAACCCCTTGTCTTACTTGACGATATACTTGTATTTTCAAAAATATTTAAAAAATGGCCTTGGGATTGTAATTGTCATAATTATTCCCGTTGTCTGAGATGTCTCTTAGAGGCTAAGGGTACTTTGTTGTACTATTAAGCACCATTTTCTTTCATAGAGTATATAGTATTTTCCTTCTTCTTTCTCTAATTTTGCATTATGCCAACTTTGTCATTTCCTTTTGCCTTTCTATTCTTTCTTGCTTATTGCTCTTCCTTTAGTGTGTTTACCCCATTATCATTCTTCTATTGCTCAACAAAGTTGATCACACTACTCCTTTCTTACTATATGTGTGTTTGGTTAGGGCAAAAATGTATAGATACCTAAATTTTAATATCCAATAGTTGTATCGTATTCTCTTGTCATTTCTTCATCTTTATGATTAAGATGTCTAGGATATCCCTTGTTAAGGCTATTGACTGGGTTTGGTAATGAATATGTGTTAGCCAATTTTGAAGACTACTATTCCTACTATTTCCTTCATCATCAATATTTCAAGTATGCTTCATATTTATTTTTAATTTTTTAGTTATAGGGGAAAGTTCAAGAAGTTTGGCTCCTGCTAATGTGTAAGAAGTTGATCATTTCACATCTAAAAGGCCTATAAAATGCTAATGAGTAATGATGATATGACCTCAACTTCTAACCCTAGTACTTCTGCTACAAAGCGTATAAGATATGTAAGAAGGATCCCTCAGGTCATGGAGTATTTTGGCCAAATGAAAATATGGAGTTTCCTCTAATCACATTTTAGCCCTTAAATTAATTAACTGTTATAGCTAATAATGAGAAGGTTGTGTTTGATTGTCGATTAGTAAGAATAGAAACTTTGAATGAGGAAGGTCCAAATTTCTCTTGGGTAGAGAAAGATGTACATTCTTTAAGGTCCAAATTTCTCTTAAGTGTATTGCGACGTTGTAGTCATGCCTAAAAATAAATAGAATACCCTACCCTTTCAACTAATTTGGAGTAATGGGAGTAACGGTCAAATTTATAAAGAGTGGTAGTATTCACCTTTGTAGTTAATAAAGGGGTTGCCGTATAATTTCAAAGTAAAAATCAATTAAGAGAAATATACAGAAAATTATGTACCAAAAGTGGGATAAAATCAATATGAGAATGCATTGGTTAAGTTTACTTCTACCATTAGAGTAATTTACTGATAATTGATACAAGTCGTTTAATTCACTTTAGATATTAATATAAGATTGGAATCCAATCTTTCCTTAGGTTTAATTAATTTTCGTCCTACATTCCAATTAACCTTATCCATGCGTTTAGGATTTAACCCAAAATTTTCAATACACACTAGAAATATCAATGAAGCTAAATAACCCAAGTACATGTGGTAGATTTAACATAGTTCATTATTCTTCCCAAAGCCTAATAATCGCTAACAATCTTCTTGTCACTACTAATGCTAATGCAGCATATTACTAAGCCCTAGTTGCCTCTTAAGAAAAGGGATCAAACAATTAAATATTTGGTATTTAACTTATCATTAGGTTAAATTTATTCAATCACCAGCTGGCTAGTCCAAAAATCAAATAAGGTAACCATATAAATATATGCATAGAAGAATACTTAATACCTAAAATTGAATTGAAAAATGAAATACAAATTTTAATTTCATATTGTTATCTTACTTTGAGGTTTTAGTAACTTAACCAATAAAAGAATTTAGTAATTCCATAGAAAATAGTAAAAAGAAATAAAGAAGAAAGAGATGAAGAGAAATATACTGTTGAAAAAAATGATGTTTCTCAAGATAAGATGTTCTTGCTGTACTTTTAAGCCGTCAATTTGTAAGGTTTTGTAGCTTGAATGACCTAGGGTTTCTTTTTATAAGTTTTTGGCTTATTTAAGTTGTAACCTAACTTTCCACGATATTGCACTACTGTCGTGGCACTACAAAGCCATTGCCACAATGCTCATTCTTTTTGGAACATTTCTAGGCTTTTTGGATTACTATTACTGTGGTGCTAAGAAGGTAGCACCATGGCATTGAGCCTTCTTACTTGGCATTTCCATACTTCACCATCCTTTTGTTGATTTTCTTCATTCTTTCTTCAATTCTTCACTTTCTTGACTCCTACAACACAAAACATGAAATCAATCTAATCACTAACTTATTTCACTTAAAAAGCTAAGAAAAAAAAAGCTTAAAGGCATTAAGTTCATGCTTAATTATACATGTATCAAATACCCCCAAACTCAATTTGTTTCTTATCCTCATGAAAAATAAAACTCTAAAAAAATACATAAATTTAAAATATGTAATGACTGTTAGGCTTATTAAAGCTCTTTGCCTCAGAGAATTTAAAGGATTAAAGCTTCAAGAAAAATTTAAAAAATGTCACAGTTATAAACAAGTTTAACTCAAGTGTAATCGAATATTCATGCTTTAGAATTCTGAGTGTGTAACATAGACTTGGATTAGGATATAGAAGTTGGACCGATAGCCCAAAAATCACGAAAATAGGACCAAGCTGTCCATAAAAGGTAGAATTTTAGCCAAAGCAAACGAAATGGGTAAGAATGAGCCCAAATCCAAGAGAGAAAAATAAGAACCATGTGGGGAAATAGTAGTGCAATAGTAATCAAGATTATGTTACATGGCATTAGGACAAAACATCTATATCCTACATTCATAATCTCAACAAGTAGGTAATAATACATGGTATTAGGACAAAACATCTATATCCTACATTCATAATTTTAGAAAGTAGGTAATAATACATGGCATTATGAAAAAAATCCTTATCCTACACAAATAATTTTAGCCAAGCAAGGGAGACTCAAGGGCTAGAAATTTGCCACCTAGAAAGGCAAACCTATTATACTTAAGTGAGGTAAAAGAAAAAAGAAATAAAGTCCTAAACCAAAGGGACCTTGTCCCTTATCTTAAGAACATTTTATCATGATTTTGAAAATACAAATATCCTTTTTTCTATGCATATCTTGACTAAGGGAGAGGAAGACAAGAACATGAGTTATCTTCTAAAAAAAAAAACAACCAAGTGCATCCTAATTGTGATAAGGTAGACCCATGATTATGAGAGGTGAACCACTTAATAGTTTATTTAAGAAAACCTCACCCTTATAACATTATAATTTCGTCCAAGAGAGGGAGAGGAAAAACAAAAGCAAGGTAGAGTGAGGAAAAGAGAGAAAGAAGGAGAGGAGAGGAAGGAAGAAGGAGAAGTCTAGAGGACTATGTACTCAAGGTAAGTTAGCTTAATCTCCAATTGAATCTATATTTTCTCTTCATCCTTGGGGTTCACAACTCACCCTCCTTCTTATATTTAAGCAGTTGGAAAAGCTAAGGGAAGGGAGGAATCTTTCTACTTCCTTTAAGAGGAAACAAGAAAACCAATTCACTATGGGAGCTAGGGAGATCTTTAGGTAGGTTTAACGATATATCTTTTTGAAGAAAAGCTTTGAAATTTGTAATATTTATATGGGATTTTGATCTTATAACTTTGATAAAATTTACAATATTTGCTACTTTGATGATTGCCCGTGGATGTTGCTATATCATGTTACATGTTGATCTTGCATGTGATGGATGTTTTGAATACTTTGGTTGCTATGGAAAGTTCTACATAGATATGGCTATAGGTGGCAAAGATTTAGGGCTTTTATGCTACTGTTATGTATATTTGAATGTGGTAAAAAATTGATGGAATATGATTAGATTGATAAAATGAGTATGGCCTTTAAAATTTAGAAGAAGAACATGAGAAATTTCTGTTGGGAAACACCCTTAGTGATGTATGATTTGATTCTGTTTGTCTTTCGAAGTGGATGATGGAATATGTTAAATTAAGTAAGAAATATAATTAAATTTTGAGATGAGTAATTCTTTGGTTGGGTGGAATTTTGGAAGAAAAATGGAAGTGAACATAATAAAAGGATGAACTAGAACTTTAGGAAAGGCTAGGCTATGAAAACTGGATTTC